>CM035616.1:19192906-19792906 GCA_020496755.1 Channa maculata | reverse complement strand
TGGGCTGGCTGATAGTAACATGCTTGAAATAATACATTTAACTCATGTGGCAGTGAGAGCTCTACTATAAGAAAAAGGGGAATGTTTTTGAACTGAGACATGTAATGCAAATTTGTATTCACTGTATATTTTATATTGTTGATGGGGAGAAGAAATAAAAATGCCTCTGAGCTCCCTCAGCATTTGCCATCACTGAGTGTGGATCAGGATGGCTCCTAAAAGAGTGAATTAACCTGTAAGACCTGAAGTGTAGAGCTGGTCAAATTGACAAACTGCTAAAGAAAGAACGAACAGTGCTGCATGTTTAAAAGAACATTTAGCTTTTTTTTAGGCCAAAAAACAGAGATGCATCTTCTTAAATTGATTAAGTCAACTACAGCACAAGCAGGAGCATAGGATATAAAACAGTGGAGTGATTCCCTCCCCATCAAAACATTGTTTCTCTTTCTCATTTCGAAGCTCAACATTTGCTGACACAGTAAATAAGCCATACTATAGCTCTGTAGCTCAGTTAGTAAGGCAGTTGACCATGCACCACAGGGTCAGTGGTTCTGGCTACATGTTGAAGTGTCCTTGGGCAAGACAGTGAACCCAGAGTTGCTCCCAGAGGGTCAGGTGAGCACCTTGCATGGCAGCCACTGCCATTGGTGTGAGAATGTGTGTGTGAATGGGAATCAACATTGTAAAGCACTTTGGATAAAAGTGCTCTATAAGTCACTATTTACCAAGTAACTGACTAAAAGTACAGTCAACAAGCACCTTCAGTGGTCATGTCATCTAATTTGTTAAAAACAAACTCACTTTATCTATCTAGATTAAGTGGTGGGAATATGCTTGCCAGTGTCATTTTCAGAGAATCACTGTCTGTTGTAATAGTAACTGCAGTGGAGAGAACTGGTCATACTGTAATTGAAGCTTGTAGGTTGTAGCATTCATGCAAAGGTTACGCTGCTGTTTGGTTTTACCTGAGAGCACCCTGTGCAAGCCACCTAACATGCAAGTTACTTGTGCTGCTTGGTTGCTATCCTAATTGGGGTGTTACTGGACTGATAACAGGAGTAATGGGACAATGTGCAGACAAGAAACATTTCACACATCAGATGAGTCGGAATCCAGCCCCACACTGATGCTGCCTACGCTCTTGAATTTTCAGAGTTTGTCATGTAAAAAGGGAAGCACACCTATGAGCTTGTAATGTACATTACACCAGCATCATCACTAACCATGCTTATTTAACCACACTAATTCTTTCAGCTATTGCAATAAATCTACATGCAGCAGCTTCTATCAAAGTGCTGACAACTTTGGTGTCTGTTTCACGATACGTTTTGTGCAGAATTGCATCAGGGAATTGCCTTGGACATTCTTCAGCACTCATTTTTGCACACGTCCCAACACTCCTGGAAAATCCCAAAGTTTTCAGCACAGTTATAGGTCACTGATGGCTGCAAATTATTTACAATATTTGGGAAATTAGAGAATACGTCTATCGTTAAACCATTTCGATTCTGAAACGAAGCAATTTGGTTTGAGGATATACCATTTACTTTACTTTACTTTAAGAAAAATAACAAGTAGTGTTCAAGTAGCAAGTTCTCATCACCAACTCTGGTGGTGATGAGATGCCACCCAGGTCATATCATATTAAAGAATTTCAAAGTTGCAGACCTTATTTTTAGAGCCATTTATAGCAGTTTACTGTATTCAATGGCGTATTTAAATTATCATGTAATAATGAAATAAATTATTATTTAAATACGTCATTGAATACAGTAAACTACTGTTGTTTGAACATGAAAACACAAAGTGAAGTATAAGCAGACATAAATCCCTTTTCAGTGGTCAGTCAAACTTCACCATGGTGTCCCGATTTGTGAATGAGAATAAACGCACACACGCACAGTCACAGGACACACAAGAGTAAACACAGTGAGAGGGAATGTGATAAAAATAAAAGAACTTCATTCTGAGACAAAAGGGAAAGAACAAAACAAAAACCCACTCCTTATTAAGGGACTAAACTAGAATCTAGAAATGAGTGCGAAGGAACTTTACAAGGGTGAAGCTGACAGGCTGTAGAGTCAGAAAATGAACAAAATACAGGACTATAAAAAATAAACATGAAACTAGGGCAGTAGCACTAACGTAACAGAACACAAATATGTGACTTCAGAGAATGTTAACAAGGGCCAGTAAAACTAAGAATCCAAACGTGGTTAAGGGTATTACCACTAACCAGGTAATGTGAAACCAAGAGTCAGAATTCGAGTGTGAGTATAAACTAGGGAATAGCATGGACAAGGGAGGCAAACCAAATATTGGGAGTGTATGATCTGTCAAATGTATTAGATAACACAAGATATCAAATAGGTAAAATTAAAATCCCTCCAAATAGGAGGACAGAGGCTGATTTGGGCCTCAGAGAAATAATAATCCAAAATAAAAACAGAAGACTAAACACAAGTCAGGACTAGAATAACTAAAGGAGGCAAAACTTGAACCTGGGTGGGGATAACTAAGAACTATCAAAAGCATGGGGAAGCAGAGCGCTGAGAACAGGAGGTGGGGAAAAGGGCTACAAAATAAAAGTCTGGAACAGGATTGTGGGGGCTGAATCTGATCCCAGCTGCCATAGGGTGAGAAGCATGTTCCACCCTGGACAGGCCTTCAGTCTGTCTCAGGACCAAAACAGAGAGACATACAAAGACAACTATTCACACTCACATTCACACCCATTAACAAATTTAGAGTCACCAATTAACCAAAAATGCATGTCTATGTGCTTTGGAGAAAACATTTACTCTTACCTCTAAGAGTGAAATCTTTCAGAAAAGCGAGGTGTCTGCTTCCCATTCAAAAATGATTAATTTCAGGGTTCATGTGACTATAGTGACATACTTTAACTTCATCCATATTAATAGTTCTGTCAATGAGCAAGTAAAAGTTCAGTTCTGCTGCTGCTTAGATGATCTTTTTACAGACTTAAAGACTTAATTCTCTTAACAAAGCTCAGTGTATGTTAAAACTTTCACTAGCAGCTTCTTGTTTTTAACATTGCTAAACATTGCTGGTGGTGGTTAATTAATGTCAGTAGGTCTGATTATCTGCCAATAATTTACAATAGTTCATTGACAGAAGGCGATGACAGGTCTCAATATAACTCACTGCCTAATGTTCTCTGCAAGTCAGTGGCAAAGCAGTCCAAACACCAAAAAAAGTGATTGCGAATTTATTTATATTCAGTATAATTGCAAATTGTCTTTATGTCCTTTATACGTCTTCCCAAGCAAATATAAAACAGGTTTTAAATTGCATTGAAAGTGGTCTGATAAAGTGACCCAAGAGAGAGTGGGCAGCCCTTTGTTTTCAGGCAAACACTGACAGGGTGACTATTATATATCTTCCACAGCTGCAGTTAGTCTGCAGTCATCACAGCTTGTAGCCGTGCTTTGGGACATGGCAGATGTGAGCACATCTGCACTCGTCTGCAGCCTCTGGGACTCATTTTCGCCATAAGCAGTAGCATAATTTCCCCTCACATTGGGTATCTAACATATTTCACATTCAAAACACACGGATATTTGTTTTATTTTTTATATTTTTGTATATATCATTATCCTAATTTCTCAGGTACTGTACATATTTATAGGTGTTGTCTCTCAGATTTCAAGTAAACCATCATTTCATTTGGGTCAACTTAAACAGTTATTAAGCTAACAAACAGGACAGATAAAGTCTCATATTGGAAAAAGACTAATCAAATTTACTTTTAAATGTTTTGTAAATTCCTTTGATTTCTTAGAATGCAGCACGATTTGTTTATTCACACCTTTTTATTCACATAAATTCATTTAAATCAATCCTGTCCCCCCAAAATAGTTTTTTATACAACAAAATTACTGTATATTATGTAGGCAATCACCCAGATTAAGTTTCTCATCAATATAGTCAGCATATGTTGTTAAACTTTTTTTTCTTGTGAGTTATCTGAAACTTCATTCACTTCAAACATGTCTTTATTGATTGTTTTATATAACCATGATCTTTCTTTAACCTTAACCAGAGTGCATTTTTTACATGTATGTGATTTGTTTTAAAAACAAATAACTAGTAAATGGTTTGCACCTATATAGTGCTTTTCTACATTATTGGTACCCAAGACACTTTACAGTTGCTACTCATTCATGTATTCTCACATCCACACTCACCGATGATAGCAGATGCAAGGTGTTGGCCAGTCTCACTGGGAGCAACTTGGGATTCAGTGTCTTGCCCAAGGACACTGACATGTAAAGAAGAAGAATGGGATTGAGGTTGCGCAGAGGTGCAGTTGGCGCTGCTGCCACACAGTTAGAAGCTCTCTGGTTCAAATCTGTCTGTCTGTGGAATTTTCTGTTATCCCGGTATTTTTGTGGGTTTCTTCAAGGTACTCTGGTTTCCTCCCACAGTGCAAAGACATGCATGTTAGGTTAATTGGTGACTCTTAATTGCCCATAAGTGATAGTGTGAATGGTTGTCTGTCTGTGTTGGCCTCAAGACAGACTGGTGACCTGTCCATTACACCTCTCACATAATAACAGCTGGGATAGGCTTCAGCCCCTGTAACCCAAACAGAATGAGGGGTTAGGATAATGGATGGATGGACACATGGGTGGGATTGAACCCCAAACCCCTGGATTGCAGACAGCTGTGACTCAGAAGGTAGATTAGTCACCCACCAAGAAAACTTATGAGAAAGCTTATCCAAAAAGGCCCAGTAGGTATTCCATTTGCTTTTTCTGGGCATGCACAACTTAAAGGTGATTCTCATTTGGTCTGGGAATGTCTTGAGATACACATTTGGAACACGCTGCTAACTGAACCTGCTGTCACTGTTTTTTGGTGAGTGTAAGAAAGTGGATGGATAGATGGGATGTACAACATCACAATATCCATAAGAATTAGTAATGTCACAATGTAACGTGAATGTCTGTGACTGAGTGGATCATGTACTTAAGTTGACTGAATGAAACTGTTTTGTTTAATGTTGGCGACTAATGCTATTAGTAAAGGTGGAGCTGATTTTAACCACTTTATGTGCTGACAGGGGGTTAGCCTATAATGATACATCAGCATTTATTAGTTCATAATATCTTTTAGAAAAAATATCACTATTTTTAATTAAAACCTAATGTTGTGGCTGACTAGTGTATATACTGTATTCACAATGTTCACTCTCAATTCATGTCCACATTAACAATTCATCTGTGGACATCCATGCCAGTCATGCACTGCTGAAAGATTTTTTGCACAACCACAAAGCTTGTAGTCTTGACACAAACTGCAGTTCAATAAGGATGTGAAATGGAAGTTATTAGAAGAATTGTTATTATTGTCATTGAGCACATATACATGACATTCTTTCTCTACATTTAAACCATCCCCTTGGGGGATCCCACTAAAGCCACTTTCTACTACCTCCTTATTTCTCACCTCTCATTTCTAATTTAATCATACCATTTTATTTAACTTTATCTTCATAAAATCAGCAACCTATAATCAAGGATGGGATGGACACATATACGGTTTTTACTACCCTATGGATAGCATTATCTGTGTGTCTATCTGGATCCTACTCTGGACCCTTTTCACCCTCACCTTTTTGCTGTCCTTGCCCCGATCAACTCACACACACACACCCTGTCTATCAATTTTCATCTCTCTCTTTCTCTTTCTCTCCCCTGTTGGCCTCAGTCTCTTGCTCTCTCTCTGCTCCATTTTCCACACACCCACAGGGGTCTTGATTTACCTGATTGCTCCTCTCCACTCCTGCACCCAGTCAACTGCTTCTCATCTACTCATTAATTACTCCATTTACACCCCCCGCAAGATTAACTCCCTGCCAGATTCTAACTGTCTTTAGTTCTGAACAGCTCCCCTGTTCTACCTGGCTCTTGTTTTCAGTGGGTTTAGACATTTCCAGTTAATGTATGCACTTTCAAGTTCAAATTCCTTAGTTTTCACTAGTTCATGTTATTCTCTTTTTTATGCATTCATTCTCATTTTCTGATTCTTTAGTACTGGTTTCTATTATTTTCCTATTCTTATATTCTTCTTATATGTTAAAGTTGTGTGTTGTGACCATGTGTGTTTACCTAGTTCATGTTTTTGTGTTCAGATTCACTCTATTTTCTTTTTTATTGGTTTATTTGTTAGCTCTTTTTTTCACCTAGTGCCTTAAAATAAAGCTCATTTTAATTGTAAAGTCTACTGTTCTTTCAGTTGGGTCTGCTATTATACTTACCCTGACAACTATCAGGTCAAAGGCATGTGGAAAACAAATGTTTGCATCGTCAGATACTAAAATAATACAAAGAACATGGGAAAGATTACTTGCTAAATGATGGCATGTTAACATAAGCATTGTTGACCTGTCATTGTTTGTAATTACCTTACAGAAAAAAACATATCTGGAAAGCCCCTTGTTTCATTCTCTTATTATAGTACTGTTATGATTAAACAGAGCATTATAACTAGGTAATAATAATGAATTATAAATGTATATTAAGTCAAGAAAGGGTAAAAACAAATTAATCTTGATTTTTCCCCTGGTAACCTCAGACCTTATTAGTTTTGTTGCTGAAGTCTCCATTGGCCAGGATCATGTTGCCAGTAAAGTGATAGGAAAAATGCCTGATTTCCTCTCCCTCAGATTCTTAAAACTTAAGAAAGCAGGGTTATAAGGGTTAGAGAGCAGCATTATTTTGCTGCTACTTTTCTCTAAATAGAATAAGGCTTTTGCACACAGACTATATATAATTTGTTGAATTAGATCAAAAAAAGTGGCATCGATCAAATTGTCCCATGCTACTGTTTGATCAATCCATGTGGATATGGTCTTGTTTTCTAGCACACGAAGCACTGCATTAATGGCCTGAATGGAAACAGACAGTCTGACTGAAGAGTTTTAATCAGCAGTGATGGGGAACAGCCAGTAACTGCGAGGGCATAAACAGTGACACACATCCGCCTGATACAAGTCACCAGGGCACATTTACACTGTAGAGACCGGGGGTGACATCAAGACATCAAATAAATCTTTGTCAAAGGTTTTACCGGCCTGCTGAAGCACAGACAAAACAGATCAAAAATTGGATCCTGGCTAGTGTGTGAATCTATCATCCATCAGTAGGCAAGTGTATTGACCTCCAAACCCAACCTTTACCAAAGGGGCTGGGAGAGAGCTTGCATCATAAAATTTAAAAATAAAGTCAATTACATTAATATAAATATGGATAACTAATTTTAAGCACATCTTGATTGTTTCATATCAAATTCATGGTTTATAAAGCTAAATTGTTTTAGCTATCTGGACACAGGGTTTGACTTCAATACTGTAAAAGGTCATGCTTTAAAGTTTAAATTTATTAAGTATCAATTATAAATATATTCATTATGCTGAAACACTCCTTCCAGAGTGTTGTACATCACATTACTTGATATTGTTACTTGTTTTCTCATTTGCAGCACAGTTTCCTATTTGTTTGCCTTTTCAAATTTGTACAGGTTTTGTCCCTAAGGGCCACCATAGGGATAGGCTCCAGAACCCTGGTGGCCCTTGGATGCGTGAAGATATTTACTGTGTGATGTTTCTTCCCTGCTGTTTCAGACATAGACTTAGTGTAGGTTGTTAAAGCATTATTGTTGTTTTAAATGGAGTTAAAATTTTAGGTTTATTTTGAATGTAAACTATAAAATGTTTTTTAATTAAATAAAATCACAATTTAATTTACTTGAATTTCTTTTCATGTATTCAACAATGTGATACTAAGATACCTAAAATGACACCCATTTGAATTTTGACAGCCCTGGACTTCCATAGTTCCATCGCCAATGGACAGATAGAAATAAGAGGAAATAGGGTTTTCTACTAGATTTAAGCCTGTGGACTTCTGCATTATAGAGAAACCATGAAGCAGCCAAGGATGACTCCCTCTGAGGATGGAGAGTCAACTTTCTCTTTTAGCTCATTAGGCTTCATCTAAGTGGGTTTCTCAAGAATTGCCTCTGGCCTCCCTCTGTGCAGTCGTATGCTTTCAGTCCAGCTCAGGCTTGGATGTCTAAATCACTCTAATTAGAAGACTAATTGGTGAATCTAGCAGCTGTCTTCTTCCAGAATGTGTCACACTGGTCTGGTTCAATGCCTCATGACAGTGTGATCATTGCAAAGTAATGGCAGCGAAAGTAAGGTTTCACCCCTCAATGATGTTTTAGGTATAGTAGTGAGTTTCATGTGAGTGCTGCATCTGAAACCAGTGTTGACAGTTTTGCCATGGGGAACAAAACATGCTTATGTTGGTGAGTGCTTTGTTGCTGAGGCCTGACACCCCATTTTGTTAATTCCAAAGCAGATGCAGGAATATGGCTTCACACTCTGAGCCAGACAGATGCTAGCAACTCTCTGTCATTCCCTACAGTGATGCTGTGTAACAAGATGGGCTTGCTCCAGCATACCAACGCTGCACTGTCAGCTGAAAGGCCCTTCACATCTGACAATTTATTAATTTCTACAAAGCAGAGTGAGCCTGAAAAAAGCTACTTGCACACACATAGCATTCTCCTTTGATCGCATTTTGGCTTTGCAGTTGGCACTCATCAGCCCAGAAAGCTACACATCGGTATTATCACCACACTGATTATGTGGAGCTGTATCCAGTGCTCCTTCCTCACACAGACACACTGCAACTGTAGGAATTGACTCATATGCTGCCATCCTGGCTGGGCCAGGATGTTCGGTCAAGAACATAACACAGTGATGTATTGATTGGGACAGTTTTTTTAAAATCTAGTTGCAATGTTTGTGCATAAGAACAACACATAATGCACAACTTCACAAACATCGACATTACACAGTAATGGCAGTAAATTCGTTATTCTTGAGTCTGGAGCTGTAAACAAAGATTAGAGCAGTGGATGCTACACAGCATTCTGTGCAGCATGACATCTTTTTGGTTCCCTTTTTATCGCTGCCATTACTTTGCAATGGATTGTTGGGTATAGCTTTTGTGATGTCCAGGATTTTATGGTCCCACAGATCTAATGTTGAAAGTCCTCAGATGTTTGTTTGGATGCTGATCCTTTAGACACTGACTGCTGGAAGTCTGGAACCCAGAGATCTCCAGATGACTGCAGCTGTCCTTACTTTCTCCTGGTGTTTGGGGTGTTTTGCCTTCAGTAAGTGAAACGCAGCTCAGTTAAATTCTGATCTCGTGATTTGGCCATTGCAGAACATTAAACTGTTCAAGATTTACCAGTGGTTTACATGTTGTGATAAACCTCTGTATTTAACCTAGTGAAGGTTTATCTTGATACCTGCCTTTGACATTGACACACCTCCTTCATGGAGTCCAATATATAGTGATTTAAAATTCAACCTTTCAAATGTGAATTTTTTAAAGTAATAAGAAAATCAGGAACACAAACCATCCAAAGAATGTTCAAATATCAGATTATGTCTTTCATCTCCTAATCATTTCATTCATGCCTTTTGTATGCATGGCCTAAAATATGTGTTCTTTGTTTATACTAGTTTACATGTAGGAAAAGGTGTGATCACATTTTCTATGTTTATGCACCATTTGCACATCTGGCCACTGATGTTGTATGGGACTGTTCAGTCTACATTACAAATGCACTACTAGAAACCTCCTTAGTGTCACTGAACTTTATAGCTGTGGAAAGTTGTTGGCAGGTCTGAAAGATAGTGACACTGTTGCACATTCAGATTCAGACTGAGAGCTGAGCTGCCTACCTCACCCCAGAGCTGATTATCTACCACATCCAGTGTGCAGAGATACAGAGCCAGACAGACAGACAGACTCTCAGCCTGGTTCTCCCTAGTATTTATTGCAGCTCAAATGTTCAGGTCCCTAAGCTTCAGAGCACTGTCTACCTCCCTCACCACTGACTTGCAGGGACTCAGTGTGCTGCTGAAAACTTTGCCAAGCGAGTGAAGAACTTATGTGTCAGAGTGTCTGATGCAGTTGGAGTGACAAGGACAGAAGAGCTGAACTGAATGCCAGTGACAGTCAACAGTAAGAAATCTGTCTATTGTCATTTTCATTCTTGTGAGCAACAGAAATGTGATAGAATGTCTCTCTGTCCCCCCTTTTGTCTCAATTCAATTCAATGAAATTCAATTCAACTTTATTTATATAGCACCAATGCACAACAAAGTCATCTCAAGGCACTTTACAGAATAAAGTCAAGACTATAAAGATGTATAGAGAGAACCCAACAATTCCCCCTTCAGCAAGCCCTAGGCAACAGTGGAAAGGAAAAAATTCAAACTACATGCCGAAAGAAACCTTCAGCAGAACCAGGCTCAGGGTGTGCGGCCATCTGCCTTGACCGGTTGGGGTGACTGGAAAGTGAAGAAAGAAAAGAAAAAGAGCAAGAAAAGCAACAACAAAACATCGGGCAGGTTGGTAGGAGGGGTAGCCGCACACTGGAAAACACACAGATTCAAAACCCAGGGACACCTGCAAAGAGGGACAGCGAGAGGGAGACAGAGAAGGAGTAAGACAACTACGGGAGAAAACAGAGTTAATCTCATACAGTAGTTATAATTTTGAAGTGAAGGGAGAGGAGAGAGTGACAGGAGGAGGGGGGGGGCCCAGCAGTCTAAGCCTATAGCAGCATAACTATAACTAAGTATAAGCTTTATCAAAGAGGAAGGTTTTGAGCCTAGACTTAAAAGTAGAGAGGGTGTCTGCTTCCTGAATCAGAACTGGGAGCTGGTTCCACAGGAGAGGAGATTGATAGCTAAAGGCTCTACCTCCCATTCTACCTTTGGAAATTCTGGGAACCACAAGTTGGCCTGCATTCTGAGATCAAAGGGGTCTACTGGGAGGATATGGTGCTATGAGGTCTTCTATATATGCTGGAGCCTGACCGTTCAGATCTTTATATGTAAGAAGCAGGGTTTTAAATTCTATTCTAGATTTTATGGGAAGCCAATGGAGAGAAGCTAGTGAAGGTGAAATATGATCTCTCTTGCTATTTCCAGTCAGCACTCTTGCTGCAGCATTTTGGATTAATTGCAGGCTCTTTAGGGAGTTACTGGGGCATCCTGAAAGTAGGGAATTACAGTAGTCCAACCTAAAAGTAATAAATGCATGGACTAGTTTTTCGGCATCACTTTGAGACAGGATGCTCCTAATTTTGGCCATGTTCTGTAGGTGGAAGAAGGCTGTTCTGGAGATTTGTTTTGTATGTGAGGTAAAGGACTAATCCTGGTCAAAAATAACTCCAAGGTTCCTTGCAGTAGTACTGAAGGCCAGACTTATGCCATCTAGAGTAACGATATGGTTGGACATCATATTTCTTAGATTTTTGAGCCCAAATACTATGACTTCTGTTTTCTCTGAGTTTAGAAGTAAAAAACTATGGGACATCCAGGCCTTTATGTCTTGTAGGCATGCTTGAAGCTTGATTAACTGATTGTTTTTCATCTGGTTCCATAGATGGATATAGCTGGAACTCGGGACTCACTGCTCCCCAGTCAGTATTGCCTTAGTCCTAGCAAGTAGGGAGGAAAGGAACGGTGTCCTGGGAGGTATCCAGAAAGTGTATTCAGCGAATTTCCTGTGGCAATATGCTCTTTGAAACTAAGTCTACAGAAGCTGCTGATACAGCTCCTATTGAAGCAGATTCATTTTCAGACATTTGTGTGGGGATAAGAAGACAAAAATCCCAGACAGTTAGTAACCAATAGTTTTTTTACCCAGTGTCTTTACTAATGCGTTGCTTTTATGATCAATTACTCATCAGTGTAAAGACAGCAATCTTTCCTAATATTCAAAGAATGGTGTTTCACAGCAATGGATTCATGCTCACTGTCTGTATTTATATTACACTGGGACTCTGGGATATTGGAAAAATCACCCAGTCAATATAGAAGGGCAATTAATTCATATGCAATGTGCATGAAAAGTATTCAAATCACATGGAAGTTTTCACCTTTTTGTTTTTTTACATTGAATCACTGCTGATTTAATTTGATTTAAAAACTAATATTCTGTCTCCAAGGGATATTCATGATATAGCCATTCCTTAAATGAAAAATTTGGACAAACTAATCTTCCCTGGATACCACATGCAGAGAGTAGAAGGTAAACTTACATTTTACTGAGCATGCACTTGAGTCTGATTTACTTATTTAAATCGAAAAGAAACTGTGCTGCTATTATTATAATTCTGTTAATTGTTACCTATTTGCTACCTATCTTGTTTTGTTTTGGTGTGCATAGTGCCATGAATTTGCCATTCATTTATCTTTATGTACATCGAAATCAACAATACGAAGTGTCATTAGATTTCCTACTGTATTTCTCCAATTATATGTTTACACTATTATTTTGTGTAAACTGAAAAAACATATAGATAACAATGACAATAGCTTTTTATAAATTGAACTGTAAAACCATCATCTATTTACATCATTTTGCTGTGGATGACAGAAAACAAACATTCTGACAAAGTTCCATCAAAAGTAGAGCAGGTCCTGTTACAGCCAGAGCTCTACAGTGTGAGCAGTTTACTTGCATTTACCAGTAAAAGTTGCATGTAAATGAGAGAAATTATTTGGTGCCACAACTGTGAGTGATTCCTAAATTACAGAGGTCAGTTCTAAGCTAGGACCAGAGAGTGAGATTAGTCTTGTAATTGTGTGGTTTTGTAGTTTATGGGGCAGTCTTTCTCTCTGTCTAAGCAAGGGCAAGGGTGAGTGATTCCTAAATTAGTGAGGTTATTTCTGAACTGGAAACTTTTCACCTCTACATTAGAGACCAGAGAGTGAGAATAGCTTTTTGGAAAATGTGGTTTTGTGGTTTATGTTGTAGCCAACAAATGGTGGGGCTCAGCTACTCCACACAGAAGCTCTGCAGGGGAACTTACCGTTACTGGAGTTAACATGAACTTTGATTGGAATGGTATTGGAGTGCAAAGTACAGATATTTGCTTTTAAATGTATTCAAAGAAGCAATAATTAAATCTACTTAAGAAAAGTACAGATATGTAAAAAATGTACTTTAGTACAGCAGTCATGTATTTGCACTTCATTGCTTACAACTGTCAAATGCTTTACTAAATATTTTCAGTAGACATCACATTTGCCTCCTCATAAACATCATATACATAGGAAAAATCATCTCCTAGATTTCATCTCCTCTTCCATCAACAACAATAATATACAAACCCACAGCTTTGAATCTTCACTACTTAACTTCTTACAATGATGATTCTCAGATTGTCTGGGACTACTGTTATTGCCTGGCTATTTCTTTTTCTTTTTAGCTAGGTCATAGCGGAGGACATTACATTAGAACTGTACTTTGTGTGTTTGGTTGTGATGTAATAGCAAGGCCCAACAGTTAATTTCTCCAGCTTACCAGTCATCAACAGTCACAATTGTTTTCACCTGTTCCCCTGCCTTTTAAAAACCCAGCTCTCCCCTTGATTACCTGTCAGGTCATTGTTTCTGTCCTCTTTGCAACTCCCTGTTTCCAAGTCCACCTGTCTCATGGTTTTGGCTCCTGGCCTGTATTTTTATTTATTGTCTTAGCCATTTTTTTGTGAGCATGCTTTTTGGTTTGTTTTCACCTTGTTAACAATGTTATGTTGAAGTTTAGTCTGTTCCTTTTCTTGTAGTGTCTGGTTGTTTTTGTTCAAACCCTCATAAATTCATTCACTCCTAAGATTGTTAGCCTTAATCCCACTAGTCCTATGTTCACTCCCCTTACGTAGACTCTTAGTTCCTGTAGCACTTGTTTAAGGTTAGTTTCTAGATCATGGTTATTGCCGGCCTGCCTCTGCCTGCCTCTGCCTGCCACTCTGGTTCAGTGAGCAACAGCTCCCTATAGACCCTCTCTGTTGCAGACTATATAAATTACGCTAAGGATTATGAGTACCGCTAAGTGCGCATAAGGCATCAAGGTTTATCATGGACCCTTGTAACCATGCCACTGTAAAGAGAATTTTCATGCCAAGCCCATGCTTTGATTCACGCCATGCATAAGTATTTACCAGTCCATGTGATTATCTGGCTGTCAGAGCCCAGATGAATGTTTAACTACGTGCTCATGAGTTACACTGCTTATTGAATCTAGCGTTACAGACTTTATTTTCATCTCTGCAAGAGAACGGGGACTAATTTCCTAACTTTTAAAGCGTTTTAAATCGTTTTACATTAAGCTTGAATGTTCCATCACTTTGAAGGTTCATCTTGGTCTCATCAGTCAATTAAACCTTGTTCTAGAATTTCTGTGGCTCATTTATGTACGTTTTTATAAAGTCCAACTGGCATTTCTGACTTTTACTGCTGACAAGATATTTGCATGTTACAACCTCTTTACCTCTCCCCATGGAGTCTTCATCAAAAGGAATTTGGTCATAGCTTCACCCCTGCTCTGTGGAGCTTGTTGCTGTTGTTCAAGGGTTTTTCTTCACAGCTCTCACAATGCTTCTATCCTAAGCTTTTTCTTCTATCTACCTGTTTCATTTATGTTGCCAGGAAAGTCTTCATTGCTCAGCAAACAATTCAACCGGTCCTGCTATTCTGTATCTATGCACAAAAACACAACTAGGCAAATCATACTTGCACACACATACACACAGACACACACAGACACAAAGTTCTGACCCTTTCACTTGCCCTGAGGGTTTGGGGCTCAGTCTGCCCTCCATCATGTTCAGCAGCATGCACATATCATCTGCTGGAGCAGCTGAGTAGCTTGGTGGGCTGACCTTTACTGGCATAAAGCCCAGAGCCACGCTGTCCTGCCCCTGGGCTCTGTGATTCAGCTAAACTACTGATTGTTCCTGTTGCAGGGGGAAGAGATATGACTTCATGATTATGTTCTCTCCCGAAATGAAGGAATGATACGTTACATTTTACTGCACCACTTGAGCTGTTGATCAGTTGTGTAATTTGTGGGTTTCTAAACTTTCAGACATATTTACACCACAATGAAGCAAAAACTCACTGCCTTTGGCTAAGTCATGATTTACACTCATAACCTGGGCAGCAACTGTGCTAGAGGCAAGCCACCAGCGGGACATTTCCTTTAGATCTCCATCGCAATTAGTGAGTGTTCCTGTTTTTGTTGTGAAAATGTGACATTGCTGCTGGGTTCCCAGGTCTAGCCACGTTGTCCATCTCCATAAGCAGTTTGAGGACATCCAAAGTTGCAGTTTGCATCTTGTACAGCAGGTTGAGTGTTTTTTTTTTTTTCAGAGGTGTTTTTGTGTTTGTTAAACTCTTAACAAGTTTCAATTGAAACCTATCACAGGTGTTACCAAGGCATTGTGCTAACCCCTACATCCTTAAGGAACAAAAGGGCACAATAGGTAATAATACTTCGACAGAGAGGCTTCATTATGTACTCATTAAACTTGAACATTACTTCCACCACTCCTTGGTACAACTAAAAACAAAGAAGGAAGTAAAAGGTCCACTGATAATACCACTGATAATAGCTAAACTTGTCAAAACCTGTAAATAAATTATGCTGGGTTACATAAAGCACATATGAAAGTGTGCCTTTAATTCACATGTAGATACATACATTTTCACTGGAGAGATTGTTGTTATTAGAAAATATCCATGGATAATAATCAAATGACAAAATGTCAGTGAATAAAATTAATTTCAAAATAATTAAAAATCCAATATTTTCTGTGGTTTAGTTCTGAGTATGGACACTTCAGAGGTAGCAGGCACTAGAGATGAGGAATTTTCTACTCCATAATTTCTATGCCATAATTATGCATAGCTGCGCACAACGTCTTCCTCTCAATCAGTCATAATCTTTGATTATGAATATGATACAGTACATTAGTCACTGCAGATGAATCAGTGGAGCTTGCTAGCTGAAAGATAGATTTGGCGTCATGCATTGGTAGTCAGCCAGGCACAGGATGCGGCAACGCTCGAATGACTTGTAGTGATTTTCTTGGGGGAGTCTGTGAGGACATGTGAATTGTACAAGTGGAACACAGAGTGACAGGAAGTGTGGCAGCGGGACACGCTCATAGGAGCAGGTACAGCAGGAACAGTAACTGCTGGGTAGTGAATCACTGTTGGGAGCTTGCTGCTCATCTCTGCTCCCCAAGGAGAAATATATTTTAATGAGTCATCCTAATGAAAGTACAGACAGCCCAGGCTGCCCAGACAGCCATAAAGTGCCCTCTGATATTGAACACTATAGTAGATGTAACAAGGAAAAACGAGTGGAAATCTAAAAAGTGCAACCACCCACAATGGTGTGAATCAATGGCATTTCATCTGCGTAAGCAGCCTCCATGAATGGCCACTATGGATCTCACCTCCGCTGTAGCGGATGTGTTAATTTATGTCTGGTATGTGGCTGAGATGGAAGCTGATGTATGTGTTTAAAGGGTTTCAGATTTTCTGTGAGTGTTGCAAAGATACTGAATGAGGCAGTGTATCTGGAGTATTATATGCAGACATGCATTGCTAGTGGTCTGAATGTAGAAACATCAGTCAGTGTCTATTAAAAAAATCACTTTCATGTCAAAGTGAAAACACATCTCTATAATATAAATGAATAAATATGAAAATCAAAAATTATTTCATCAGTATTAACCCACTTTAAATGGGAAGTATTGAAACCCCACTGCTGCACATAATTGGTTGTAGAAGTCACAAAGTTGTATGTATCACCTGAGCCAGTAAATGTGTGCAAAGGATTGTAGTATAAACATGCCTGTATATGGAAGCTCCAGTTACTGGTGAATCAGAATCTTGGCCAAAATCTAAACCATAAAGACAAATCAACCAGTGATGTTTTGGTTGCTTGTTTATATTATTGTTTGGGGACACCACCATTTTTTTTTTTTTTTTTTTTGGTTGGTAATTAATACTTAATAATTAAAGACACAATATTATCATTGTTTTTAGGGAAGGGGGGAATGATCTGGTTTGTGGTATGGATCATTTCTTATTTACTCTTTTATTTTATTTGATGTGGATGTCAGTAGCTTTAAATTTGTAGTTACCATGTGCACAAGGACCAGAAACTGACACACTTAATAATCATTTAATTTATAGCTACATTTCAGTGAATATAAAAAGCCAGAAGTAGAAAATGAAGAGTGACCATATAAGGAGACAAGGCCACAAAGACAGCCTTGACTTCTCTGAAGGAGTCACAAGCTTCTGCAGCTGACATGGTAGAGACTGTACAGACAAACAGTGCTTGGTTGAGATATTTTTTATCTAAATCACCCTTAGGCTGTACAGCAATTTATGCACAGGAAGGCAGTCAAGTGCACATGCACAAGATCTCCAGTGGAACTGTGGTGATTTTTACAGCTTTTGGGGGAAAGTCTTGAGTGTTATGGAATAATAGAACTCTTCTCAAATCCTTACAATCAAGAAAATACCTTGTAAGCTCTCCAATAAACCTTTCCATTACCTATCACCTATCACCTTGCTTCATTACATTCTAATGATACAGTAGACATCATCAGTAGACATCCAGTGCTCAGTAAGGATTCACATCTTTCCTCCAGTACCTATTAAATTTAGTTACATTTAAAATTCCTCACAGCCTTGAGCTGAATCTCTTATCTGCCTATTACTTTGTTGTGATTAAGACACTGCCAAGGGAAGTAGTTTGTGGTTTTTAGTATCAATAATCTAATCAATAACCATATGAGTGAGGAGTTATCTCATATGATTTAATTCAGCCTTTTTAATCCCCTTATCATTTGAAGCTGAGGATTTAACATAGCTGGGTAACCTTATCTAGGGTTAGAACAACCAAAATTATTACTAATCTGCATCCAGTGTAAATGAAGGCAAAATGTCCCACCATGGAGCCACTTTAATGAGTCATAAATATTGAAAAGACATTTTCCTAGATCCACATTTTCTCCTAAAATTGTTTGTATACAACTAAACAGAAACGACTTATAAGTTTTGTAGTAAACATACTGTAATTGCAACTGAATATGTTAACAAAAAACATAAATAGCAACTAGAAAATAAGGTTCCTTCATAATGTATTTCTCTTCTGCTCAATATCTGACTCCTCCAGCACTTGGTTTTGATTAGAGAATGATCGTGATCTGCCTTATTGGAGACAAAATTAACTTCAAACCAAAAATAAATTTAATAAACTTTACAGACTTTTTTTAAATCTTAACCAAACCGCTTTTGTTGCCTAAACCTAACCGCACATTAACCTCTGGAGTGGGGTGGTGGGTGTTGGTAACTATTGCTGTAACAATGTAGATTTTATGTGTACTGGTATTTTTGGAGTATTATTTAAACTGTAATTTTACTTATACGTAAGTACATTAATTTTAAAATATTTTACTTGTATTTATTTATTTTGTTTATTTATATTTATTCATATTTTTTTTTAAAAGAAAATCTTAGGGAATCTTGTGATCTGCTTTGACAAGACAACGAATCAGGTGCCAGGTGGTTAAAAAAAAAAAAAAAACTTCAGAAATAAGAAAAATCATGAAGACAAGAGTTTCACTTTAACTTGAACTTACTGTAAATAAAAGGTCACCGCAATAAAATGATTAATACATACTTGATTAAAATAATTTAGTACACTTTCCACCTCTGCTCTAGAGTAATATTTACGTGGATGGTGGGCAGGAGTGTCAAACCACAAACTCAAACTACAGTACCTGCTAATAAATGTAGCCTTTCATTACCTCAGTAGCAGTTTAGTTTCATAATGCTTCAATGCAATATACTGTAACAGGGTTACACGGGAATACTTATACAGATATCATGATTTAGCCGCCTATTTAGCCACCTATAGAGGCTCCACAGGCCCTGTACCTAAGACCCTGGAACAACCCTCAAATTTTACTATAATAATAGGTTAATAAACGTAAGAATACAAAGCAGAGGCCTGAGTAGAGCATTTGCTGCTGCCATTAGAAAATTAGTTATTATTGCAGAAGCATATTGACACACTAATAAAACTTTGCATGCCGCTAAATTGTGCTCACCTTTTTATTTCCCAAATGTAACACAATTTCCTTTAGAAGATAGAATACATTGCTCTAAAGCAGGATTCATTATAACACTGTCAGGGCTAACAGTAGCACTACATCTAAATCAAAGCAGCATAGCTCCACTGCCACAGAAGCTACCAGTGTTCACATTTGTCAAAGATTTTTGCATTTTAGCTTTACAGCACCAGCTGTGAACAGAATTGTTTATTTAATGTTTTTCTGTCTCAGCCAGAAAGCTCTTACTGCTGTGTTTGAGGCATCGAAAAAAGGTGTGTAAGTGAAGGAAAGATAGGGAGAATTAAGACAGGTGTGGAAATGTTACATATGCAAGTGGCTTTGAAAATATCCAGAAATGTGATGTGGATAGCAATGGCTTTTCATAGTGAGATGAATATTCATGTGGGTTTCATCCCATTCCTTAGCTAATTGATGCTGAGTCATGTATATTCATTCTATATTCGAATCTCTCTGTGACAGCTCATCAAGCTCCAACAGTACAGTCACCATGCAACTTTTTCATATAGGCAGCAGTGTTTTTTTACAGTCAGTTAATCTACTTCCTTCTCATTAGATCTAAGAAAATGTGGCCTGTGCCAGACAATAATCACATGCCAAATTTTATAGTTTTAATCGTTAACCAGACATCTCAGAAGCATGTAACTCATACAGACATTAGTACTCTAGTTTATTACTACATTCTGTAATTAGACAAAGATGATGCAATAAATCTGTTTCCATCTCTAAAGCACTTGTCCGAATTCCTCTTGTGTTAGGGTCGGCACCGACCCATTTTCAGTTTTAAATGCATAAAAGAACCATATACATTTGTTTATTACATCAAGGCTTTTTGACTTTGTCAGTAACCTCTATTTCAACAAAATAAAAAAAAAAAAAACTTCTCACAAAATTATGAAATGCTCTTATTGAAATTACCTTTGTGATGTTAGGGTCAATTTCGACCCACTTCTAAAAATAAGGTTATAAAGCAATAATTGGAGCAAAAACTAAAATAATAAGTGCACTGTCAGCCTAAACACTGACAGCCAGATCCCCTCCCAATCATGTGAGCTTTAGGGGACTCTTGTTTTCCTGTATACCTGTACAAATAACAAACATGAACATGTCCAGATGTTTGAATTCAGTATTGAATTGGTGACTTGCAGAGTTCACATTTCCAATTTGCAGCTTCAAAAATGAGAAAAAGATTTTCAGTGAGCCAGGTTCTGGATAGTATTTTTGGTGAAAATGAGGAAGAAAACACAGAGAAACAAAGCAACATGGATGAGGAGGTTTCTGAGGAGGAAGACAATGTGGAGTTTCATCCAGAAGAGACAGACACATCTGATGAGTCTGAGAAGGTCACCAGTGAAGAATTTGGTGAAAGAAAGTCCAAAGATGGTAGGATCTTTTGGAGGTCAGTACCTCATGATGCACATGGCAGGGCAGCTGCTGCAAATGTCATCAAAATGACCCCTGGAATCAGAAGGGTTTGCTGTGACAAGAGTCAGTGACATCAAGACATGTTTTGACAAACCTTGAAGGAAAAAAATTCTATGGTGATACGTGGAAAGACATAGATGAGGAATACCTAGATGCTTACATTGGTGTTCTTCAGATCCTGCAATGAGGCCACTGATAGTCTCTGCGACACATCAACAGGCAGAAATATTTTTTGGGCAACAATGTCACTTCAGACCTTTCAAATTATATGAAGAGTCCTCAGATTTGACAACAGAGATGCCAGAGCAAGATCTGACAAGCTCAGGAATGTCTGGGAGAAATGGGTGCAGCTTCTTCAGCTGATGTTCAACCCAGGGCCAGAGGTGACAGTAGATGAACGTCTTGTCCCTTTATGAGGAAAATGCTCGTTCCCACAATACATACCCAGTAAACCAGGCAAATATGGTATAAAAATCTGGGCAGCCTGTGATTCAAAAACAAGCTATGCCTGGAATTTACATATTTACACAGGCAAAGCTGCTGGTGGCATCCCAGAGAAAAATCAAGGAAAATGTGTGGTCCTTGATATGACTACTGGACTGCAGGGTCACAATATCACTTGTGACAATTTTTTTACCAGCTATGACCTTGAACAAGAGCTTCTCAGGAGGAAACTTTTAGTGAAGTGTTAGTGAAAGAATTTAATTTTTTGGCTTTTTCTTGAAGTAAATGTATATGGGTCAAAACTGACCCATACTATTGTTAAAAACATTTTTTTTTTAATAAATTGAACTAAATTATTAAAGTGATGTGTTCTAACATCCCTCAATAATGGTAAGGTAACAAAACAATCTTGTATTTATTTATATTTTTCAATTGAGGTTCATTTTACAATGTTTTTATATTTAGATATGGGGTATGCTGACAAAAAAGCCCCAAAGGCCCACACCTAAAACATTAAAACAAATATTTTCATGGAAAAGGAAGCCTAACAAGGTAACCAAGAAATGAGAAACAAATTGGATAATAATTGTTTTTTTTGTGTATTTTACGGCTGATTTAGCACACGGGTCAAAACTGACCAGTTAACACAAGGGATGGTAACAGTAAGCTAACACAAGAGGAAGGTTAAGCCGTGCTCTGCTTGATGTTAACATGGTTGTAAGCACTGACACTGAGGAGCTGTCCAGTACAACCACAGCCATTTACTGTGCAGCAGCTGGAGGTTATATGGAAATGTATGGTCAGTTGATGGAAGGGACATCGTATCTTACACATAATTCAAGCAGACTGGCAACCATGCAAATTCAAATGGTAAATGGCACACCTAACAACTAGTCAGAAACAACTGGAAGTTCTGCAGGGAGACACACCTGTAAATTCTGTGAGAATGAGAATCCAGCACATTTGGTAAATGATAAATAGTCGCTTATATAGCGCTCTTATCGCTTTACAATGTTTATTCCCATTCACACACACACACACACACACACACACACACCGATGGCGGTGGCTGCCATGCAAGGTGCTCACCTGACCCACCGGGAGCAATTTGGGGTTCAGTGCCTTGCCCAAGGACTGACCCTGTGGTCCATGTCAACTGCCTTACCAACTAAGCTACAGCCGCCCCACATTATATGCCAAAACAAACATGGCATCAACAATAGTACAATTAGCACATAAAAGAACATAAATTAAAATAAGTTAAAAAATTTAGTTAAAATAACTGTTAAACAAAGTTATTTAACGCTTTAGTTACTGTAGGTCTCCCTGGGATGTGATGTCAGTCATAAATATCTATACATATTCATGAGAATGCGCTACTGTAGATTGGGGTCATTAGTTAGAAAGGTCAATGATAATGCAAAACACAGAATACAGAATATTTCTAACTTTCTGTTTGCTTCTTATTTTTGACTTTATCTCATTTACAACCACTTTATGCCCCTTCAGTGTTGCTGTTGTATAGTGAGACTATAACAGATCACCATATAAAGATTTTCAGTCATGGCTGTCCAAAAGACATTAATTATTCACAAATAGAATTGCTTAAAGTTTTACAGGAAAGGTCTCTTCACTTCTAATTAACTAGTTGGGAGTCCCATGTCTTTAACCTTTGTGGAGCTGGTTAACACGATAAGGGTCATTGAAGGCCACCAATTCATGGAACAGATCATTAGAGGTTAAAGATCAACTTCACCAAATAAGGTTATCCAGGTTACAGACTGGTGGACATCACCTTTAAGCTGACGTACACAGGTGATGGTTTTTAGTGACTGTACATACTGTATAGATATAATTCATTGAGAGTGGTGCAGTGGAAATGTGGAAGTCTCTAAAATCTGCATGTACTGTAGTCGGACTTAAAAGCAATATTTTAATGTGGAAAAAAATGTTCAAAATGACCTGCAGAGTGCATCAACAACTACTATCTGTGTGTGTCAGCAGAGTAACTGGCTGCATCTGTATCAACTGTGACAGTAAAATGAAGAGATATGTCTAACTTGTCTTTGCAATCACTCATTTACATTCATTTAATACATACAATGACTCTACAGATGTTTTTTCCATGTGAGGATAAATACATTGTTTTATGCTATGTCATCTTACAGACATAATCACATAAAACACCTGGGTGACATTGCTATAATGAAATCTTTTCTGAATGTTTAATCACTGTCATACAATTCTTGTGAGTTGCCTGTTGTTCATACTGCATCTCTTTTTGGGATATTTTCTCAGTGAGCCATTCAATATGCTTGTTAGGACAAAGGAACATTGCAGGATTAGCCAGAGCACAAAATGGGTGCTAACCACAAGCAGAAAAAATTCAATGGTTGTGACATTTACCCGGGTGTAATTTCTTTTCACAATAACAATGATTTTGTAGGCCACGCACATACTCATCCAAGGCAACACTCACACATACACACACACAGCTGCTCTCCTGCAAGCCAAACGCACACCAAAGCATCACTGCTCAACTTGTTTCATATTTGTAGCAATTTGCAAGTTGTTACAAAAAGTGAAGGAACAGAAAAACATTGTGCAAATGAGTTAAGAAATGAAAAACCCTCTTTCATGCTGGATCTGATGTATTTTTGTACTTTAAGTCAGCCATCATTTTTATATAGTATTTACATAGATAGTATATTTAAAACATGTATTTGAAACTTGAATCATGGTCATGAAAGACATTTTTGTATATTTACTAACATTTATTTAAGAAGTTAGTTAGAAGTGACCTTCTAGTGCAAATTATTTTGTAAATACTAAATTATAAATACTAATCCTTCACCTCTACATGTGTACATGCTAAGCTGTTGCAGAACATCTGGAGTGTGGCCCAGATGCACTTTTGGATAGGAGGCCCCTGATAACATTTTTTGGCTGAACAGGGTCCAATATTAACACTAGTTTTAGTAACAATGTTGTTCATAATGTAAGGATGAATCAGTCTGAACGTCATAAATGATAGCCAGGACAATAAAGCCAGAAAGATACATCTGCATTGATTCATCATGTTTGGTCCTTCACCTGTTCATCTTGCTGCTCAATAACAATGACCCCCTTTCAGAACATTCACATTTAAATAACAAGATGAGTGAAAATTAATTAAAAAATGTATTCGTCCATCAGTCGTCCATCAATCCTGCAGTTAGTTTGGTCACATGTTGAAGTGTCCTTGAGCAAAACATTGAACCCCAACTTAGTTGCTCCTGGTGACTGTTGGCTCCCCCAAATGGTGTGTGAGTGTGTGTGATTGTGAGTGTGAATAGGGGAGTGAGACGAAGTGTAAAGCACTTTTAGTACCAATAGGTAGAAAAGTTCTATATAAGTGCAGACCATTTACCATTTATTCCTTGAGTATGCCAGCACACTTTGGCAAGGCACTTTGAAAAGATCTCAGGGACAAAATTGTGGAAAGGCACACATCCATAGGATACTGTAGGTACAAAAGTGTCCCAAAAGATTTGTCCATAGGAGCACACTTAAGTCTATAGCTAGAAGAAGTGGAAGGTGTTTGGTAATGCCACGCCTCTGGCCGGGTCAGGCAGTCCCCCCAAACTGGATTACATAGCGAGGAGGAAACTGGTCACGAGGTTATCACGAGGCCAGCAACAACTTTGAAGGAGTTACAGTATTTAATGGCAAAGAGCCACAGGGTTTCTGCTTCCCGAATCTGAACTGGGAGCTGGTTCCACAAGAGAGGAGCTTGATAGCTAAAGGCTCTACCTCCCATTCTACCTTTGGAAATTCTGGGAACCACAAGTAGGCCTGCATTCTGAGAGCGAAGTGGTCTACTGGGATGATATGGTGCTATGAGGTCTTCTACATATGATGGAGCCTGACCATTCAGAGCTTTATATGTAAGAAGCAGGGTTTTAAATTCTATTCTAAATTTAATGGGAAGCCAATGGAGAGAAGCTAGTGAAGGTGAAATATGATCTCTCTTGCTAGTTCCAGTCAGCACTCTTGCTGCAGCATTTTGGA
Organism: Channa maculata; assembly: GCA_020496755.1. Classification (NCBI taxonomy): domain Eukaryota; kingdom Metazoa; phylum Chordata; class Actinopteri; order Anabantiformes; family Channidae; genus Channa; species Channa maculata. Next base: position 19,767,928 of record CM035616.1, on the reverse strand, counting down.
TTAATTGCAGGCTCTTTAGGGAGTTACTGGGACATCCTGAAAGTAGGGAATTACAGTAGTCCAACCTAGAAGTAACAAATGCATGGACCAGTTTTTCGGCATCACTTTGAGACAGGTGAGGTGTGCTGCAGGTATGACAGAGGAGTTCAAGGTACAGGTGGGTCAGGTGGGTGCAGGTGGGTCTGCATCAAGGTTCAGAGCAATGGAGAGTGTGGAAAAGTGGTGAAGAGGCGTGTGCAAGCAGGCTGGACTGAGTGGAGAAAAGTGTCAGGTGTGTTTTGTGATAAATGAGTATCAGCGAGAAAAAAAGGAAAGGTGTTTAAGAAAACAGAGATCAGTGATGTTGTTCAGCTAGAGACAGTGGCACTGAAGAAAAGACAGGAGGCAGAGCTGGAGGTAGCAGAGCTTGTCAGAGCAAGTATGAGCACTTCTTTTGTCAATTAGCTGTAATTATCTAGTGCTCCGATCAGTCCCACCATAGTGAAAAAATATCTTCACGCTGTACTGCATAAATGTAAAATTTTACGTAATATTTTACTCACAGCAATGCAATCCACCCTCTTACCTTAACAAAGAGAACATAGAGAGGGCTCCATGGGCAGAAAAAGGTCAATGCTTAACTGTACTGGGTTTATGAATTGCACCAGGGTGTCACACCTATTCCTCTGGCCCATGTTGCCCTGTTGGTAATCACAATCTCTCCTCTCCGCTTTGCTGGCTAATCAGCACCAACTCTCTCCACCTGTTGCTTCCCTTTATATGCCCTGGTTACCTGCTCCTGTCTGCCAGATTGTCTACTTGTTCCCTGTGAATCTAGTTGACAGGGCGCCAAGACTTTTGAGTCTTTGTTTTTTTTTCACCTGGCTGCTGGGCCCTAGTCTCCCCTGAGGACTTCTGCTCTTCCTTCAAGACCTTGTAGTAAGGGAGTTTTGTTGAACATTGTTACTGTGGATTTTATTACTTTGGGCTATTGATTAGAAGCCGATTTTGCACAAGACTGTTTTTATTCATCTGATGCTTTTTTCTCTTTTTTTTCTCTCTTTTTTTTTTTCTTTTACTTTCTGTCTTGATTGTTACTTTGTATTTCAGTTGTTACATTGTGGTTGCCTTTTGTTCTCCTCTTTTTTTTTTTCTTTTTTTTCCCCCCATCCACTCACCCGTTGCCTTCCTCTGCTCCTAATGCTCTGGCTCCACTACAGGGAATCCCTCACACCCGTATATTGTGGCAAAATTCGACAATTACTGGTAACAGACACCTCGAGTGTAATGAATAAAGAAACCTCCACATCCAAGATGTTTTAAGGGTTTTACTTTCTTGCAAGTCTTAACATGTCTAACATGAATTTGTGTTTTTTCATCAGTTTTTAAGCTGTCACTTATAGTCGCTTTTCCTGGTTAATATTTCACATTTTCTCGGCAGACTACTCATTTGTCTACACAATCTGTCTGTGGAACAGTGTGAAACATAGCAGGAATTTGATTTAACAGCATGTTCCTAGACATACAGAGGATAAAATATTGGTCAAAACAAGATGCCTTCTTAGTACCTAAACTGGAAAGCTTCTCCTCCTACTGTGTCCTTTGCTTAGATGCATACCTCTGCTCCTTTATCTGAAACACCACCCAAAAACATGTATGGATTACCACAGGTCCTACAAGGCAATCTCTGTTTGAGATTGTCGACCACCACAACTTCCAACCTTACTACGGAACCCATAAAAATAGGCATGTGAATGAAAGCTCAGAGAAAGTTTAACTATCAAGCTGGGGATGGTATATGTGAAAAATTTTATCCCAGGGTGATGCGTGTCATATTTTGCTCAAACTTATGTAGAAGCTCTAAAAAAAAAAAGTCAGTGTCTGTAAAATGTTTACATGAGACTGGCCTATGGTACAGGGTGCATTTTCTTTCAATGCTTGTGTTCATATACACACTTTAGCCAGAGTAAATTAATTCAGGTGGAATCATAAATTACTGCAAAGAAGTGAAAATAGAATAGATGGTAATGATAAATTATCAAAAAGTGTCTAAAAGTGGATAAGAATTTGAGAACTATATAAATATTACAAACTGTATGCAGATACTGGAGTGATTTGTCATCATGTCTAATAAATAAATGTAATGAGTAAATATTGACTGAGACATGCAATTAGTCGACAGTAAAGAATTTAGTAATTAGAAGTGAATAAGTAATGTGTGTATTAGCTTACAGAGAAAGTGAAGTGGAATCATTTTGGCTTTTGAATTTTGCGCACTAATTTGAATATCACTTTATGGTACTCCCATCATTGGAAGTGGAGGAGCATAAAAAGAGCTGGAACAGTTTAGATCATGGCAGATATCCAGACAATTCCTGGCAATGTTTGCATGAAATTTAGAATAAATGTGTGACATGGGAATGTGAGTACTGTGTTCTTATGCAAATGAAAACACATTGACTCCCTTCTGGGAATGTCCTTGTTCTGCCTGTCATCCTGACTCATTGGGAGTGGCCCAAAGGTTAAAGCCCTACTTCTGTGCTTTATTCAAGGTGTGGCAATTTCTCCATCACATGTTTAAAAAGAAATGCATTTTAGCTGTCTTTTAGCGCATTCTGATTTAGTGTGAGCAGTTCACCTCTGTGAATACACTAGAAGATGAAACAATGAGACAACCAAAATGTTCTCCAAACTAAATGGCAGTATGACCCATAGGAGCATCTTGAAATGGTGCCCTCATGACAGTAGCCTTTTGCAATAACACCCTATGGCTACTAGGTGTCTCTTGAAATACAGTGAAATAGGGCCCCTATGACAGCAGGCATCTCATGAAATTGCATCTTGATCTGGAACCAGTTTGGGGGGCAAAAACTAGTTTGGTTGAATTTAGGTTTACGTTAGAGCAAAACAACTACATTATTAAAGTTGGTAAAAAGATTGTTTCTCTTAAAATAAATTATTTAATGCTATAGAATAATGGTTATGTAGTTGAATGATCAGTAGTTAAACCGTGCTGGGCTAACTGTTAGTCGTGATTAAAATGCAACATGCACACAAAATTTAACGATATCCTGGGTTGTTTGACCTATGACAATCTAACCTGACCTCCTCCCATTGGTAACTTTCTCGCTCTGAATACTACATTATGTCACCTAACTTTCTCTTTGTCTTTATTTACAGCAACCACTGAAGGTGCCTCAGTGTAATATGTTTCTGTTTGTTATTTTAATCTGCTGGCACAAACAAAGTGTGGAGTGATATTTTACAGGAGGACGACAAGAAGAAGCTCAGGCAGCAAAAATGGTTGCAGGTGTGAGTGTGTGAGACAGTTACCCTGAAATTTTAGTGTCTAACCGTAACCCATGTTGTCTCTTAAGGTAATGTGACCTTAAAGTTTTCCCTCACCTTAACACATTTTTTTAAATGTATGTATATAAAGTTGTTCCCATGGCACCAGAGGTTCTCCGTGCCAGCAGGCAAGGCAGGCAAATGCTTGGGGACCCAGGCCAGTAGGGGGCCCCCAAGGGCTGACAAAAGTTAAACTATGTACAACGCTGGCTGTGTACAAGGTTTACAATGACACTAGCAGTGGCAGACCTCCTTAAAAGGACCCCGACTCTCACTCTGTTACAAGAAGCACATGATTCAGTGTAAACAAACAGGTCTAATGAAACAATAAAGAGGAGGTATAATTCTGTGAGCAGAAAAAAAGAGGAAGAAGATCAAAAAGCATGATAGCAGTAAGTGGAGCAGATAATAACGATTAAATGTAACAAAAAAAATGCTGCTAGTGCAGCTGTAATTGTGGTGAAGAGACAGTTGAATAACAGAACTTCCAGTGTGATAACATTGTTTCTTTTGTTTACATGGACATTTAATGTGAGCTATAACTTAGCTAACTAAGTTAACAGAGCAGCCTGATGTGTCCAGCTTCACTGAAGTCAGAGTTAGGACACCAGAAGTCAACTTGTTAACTTAGCTAGCAGGCTGCAAATAATCAGCTAAGTGGGACAATACTTTTCCCGATTAAGCTAACTGTCAAGCTATTAATGATAAGTTATGAAATTTGGATGCAAAGCAATGTGTGTACTATAAATCATTACAGTATATCACTGTAAGTTATTGTGCACCGTGGTGTGTATTTTATTGTATTTTCCCTATCTTAAGCATAGCGGTTGTATGATGCATACATTTTACATCAACCTTACCAATAAACCCTAGGCCTAAACATAGTTATAACTCGTTTGAGTGCCTTACTCTTAGCCTTTCACACCCAAACTGAAACACCACTATTTTTTGTAATAGTGTAACGTCTTCCAGTCCCTTATTCTGCCAAGCACCTCCTCTTCCTGCTCCTCGTGCGGTAAGCATATTGCGTCACTTCCTGTTTCTGCACACTCTTGGGTTTCTACTGAAGGACTGTTTACTGATTAATTGTATCTGTTATTTTTACTTAAATAAGTGATTTCTTCACACAAGAATTAATACTTGAGTCGTAACATACGCTTGTATTACACAAGCACCTGCTTTTGCAAAACATAACCAGCTAAAGTTTACAAATTCCAGATTTCACCTATATTAGCTTCGTTAGCTTAGCAGTTATCCATTAGCAATGGCTTCTCTGTCTCCCTCTGTCTCTCCTTCTCTCAAATCTTGGTGTGTCTCATGTTCAGTTTTTCCTCTGCCTCCTTTAGTGATAATGGTATATGTAATAAGTGTAAGGTTTTTGCAGCTCTGGAGGCGAGGATCACGGAATTGGAACCACGGCTCCGCACCATGAAACAAACTCAGCTAGTCAGGCCCCGGTAGCTGATGCGGGCCGACCTGCTAGCTGTCCCCCGGCAGTTCCCGAGCAGCCGGGAAGCCAGTCCGGCTGGGTGACGGTTCGTAAGAGATCTAATGTTAAACAGACGCCCGAAGTTCACCACCAGTCGGTTCACGTTTCTAATCGATTTTCCTCGCTCAGCAACACACCCGGTGAGAAACCAACTCTGGTAATTGGCAGCTCTATAGTCAGAAACGTGAAGTTAGAGATTCCAGCGGCCGTAGTCAAATGTCTTCCTGGGGCCAGAGCGGGCGACGTTGAATCATATTTGAAACTCCTGGCTAAAGATAAACGTAAATACAGTAATATTATTTTTCACGTGGGAGTTAATGACGCCCAATTATGCAAATCGGAGGTCACTAAAATGAATGTTGAATCGGTGTGTAACTTTTCAAAAACAATGTTGGACTCCGTGATTTTCTCTGGTCCCCTGCCAAATCTGACCAGTGATGATATGTACACCCGCATGTCGTCATTCAACCGCTGGCTGTCTAGGTGGTGTCCAGCAAACGATGTGGGCTACATAGACAATTGGAAACGTTTTTGGGGAAAACCTAGGCTGATTAGGAGAGATGGCATCTATCCTACTTTAGATGGTGCAGCTTTCTTATCCAGAAATATGGCTGGTTTTATTAGACAACCAAAAGAATGACAATCCAGAGTTGAGCCTAGGATGCAGAGATCCAGTCCTACACGCCTCTCTGCAGTGTCCTTACAACAGTCACCCCCCCACAACTCCCACATACCTATAGAGACTGTGTCTGTTCCCCGACCAACTATATTATATATACTAAAAATGACAACAAGAGGAGTTAATCATGATAACCTAATAAAAGTTAAGACTACTCCTCTTACAGAACAAAACCCCAAAACTATTAAATGTGGATTATTAAATATCAGATCTCTCTCTTCTAAATCTCTGTTAGTAAATGACTTAATAAGCGATCATCAATTCGATTTATTTTGTCTCACTGAAACTTGGTTGCAGCAGGAAGAATATGTCAGTTTAAATGAGTCAACCCCCCCAAGTCATATTAATTCTCATGTTCCTAGAAGCACAGGCCGAGGTGGAGGAGTTGCAGCAATCTTCCATTCTAGCTTATCATTAATTCCTAGACCTAAACATAGGTATAACTCATTTGAAAGCATTACTCTTATTTTTTAATAACATTTGAATTTACAATAACGGACTATACAGCAGTTAGGAAAAAAATCCACTATAGCAGATGCTTAAGTGAAAAAGCTGTCAACAAATTTAAAGAAATTATTTTTTCATCATTTGCTTCACCATATGTTAATACAATGGAAAGTAGTCTCCTTAATGTTACTCCTGCACAAATAGATTATCTTGTTGACAATTCTGCAGCCTCACTACGTACAATACTCGATAGTTTTGCCCCTCTGAAAAAGAAGGCAGTAAACCAGAAGAGGCGATCTCTATGGTATAGTTCACAAACGCGCAACTTAAAACAGGCAACACGAAAGTTGGAAAGGAAGTGGTATTCCAGAAATTTAGAAGAATCTCATTTAGCCTGGAAAAATTGTTTAAAATTGTACAAAAAAGCTCTCTGTGATGCCAGAACAGCATATTATTCATCATTAATAGAAGAAAACAAAAACAACCCCCGGTTTCTGTTCAGCACTGTAGCCAGGCTGACTAAGAGCCATAGTTCTGTTGAGCCTACTATTCCCTTAATTTTGAGCAGCAATGACTTCATGACCTTCTTTATGAATAAAATTGTAGCTATTAGTGAAATAATTCACCAGATCCTCCCCCAAAAAATTACAGATAGATCTTCATGTACAGCAGTGCTAGAGTCATTGATAAGGCCCCAATCCCTGTTAGACTGCTTTTTACCCATAGATATTGCTGAGCTAACTTCAATTATTACCTCATCTAAACCAACAACCTGTCTGCTAGTCCCTATTCCAACTAAGCTGCTCAAGGAAGCTTAACTTAATAGATACGTTCATATTAGATACCATCAATCTATCTTTAGAAACAGGCTATGTACCACAGGCCTATAAGGTAGCTGTAATTAAACCACTACTTAAAAAACCCTGTCTTGACCCAGGTGTTTTAGCCAATTACAGACCAATATCTAATCTCCCCTTTATTTCTAAAATAATTGAAAAAGTAGTCGCAAAACAATTATGTGATCACCTTCATAGGAATAATTTGTATGAAGACTTTCAGTCAGGATTTAGAGTTCATCATAGTACAGAAACAGCACAGGGAAAAGTCACCAACGATCTTCTCATGGCCTCAGATAATGGACTCATCTCTATACTTGTTCTGTTAGATCTTAGTGCTGCATTTGATACCATTGATCATAACATTTTATTACAGAGACTGGAACATGAAATTGGGATTAAAGGAACTGCACTAGGTTGGTTTAAATCTTATCTATCTGATAGATTTCAATTTGTTCATGTTACTGATGAATCCTCCATGCACACAAAGGTTAGCTATGGAGTTCCACAAGGCTCTGTGTTAGGACCAATACTTTTTACTTTATCTATGTCTCCTTTAGGCAACATAATTAGAAAACACTCCATAAATTTCCACTGCTATGCTGATGATACCCAGCTATATTTATCTATGGAACCAGGTGAAAATAATCAGTTAATCAGGCTTCAAGCATGCCTACAAGACATAAAGGCCTGGATGTCCCACAATTTTTTACTTTTAAACTCAGACAAAACTGAAGTCATAGTATTTGGGCCCAAAAATCTCAGAGATATGATGTCCAACCATATTGTTACTCTAGATGGCATACGTCTGGCCTCCAGTACTACTGCAAGGAACCTTGGAGTTATTTTTGATCAGGATTTGTCCTTTAACTCACATATAAAACAAATCTCTAGAACAGCCTTCTTCCACCTACGGAGCGTTGCCAAAATTAGGAGCGTCCTGTCTCAGAGTGATGCCGAAAAACTGGTCCATGCATATGTTACCTCTAGGTTGGACTACTGTAATTCCCTACTTTCAGGATGCCCCAGTAACTTCCTAAAGAGCCTGCAATTAATCCAAAATGCTGCAGCAAGAGTGCTGACTGGAACTAGCAAGAGAGATCACATTTCACCTTCACTAGCTTCTCTCCATTGGCTTCCCATTAAATCTAGAATAGAATTTAAAACCCTGCTTCTTACATATAAAGCTCTGAATGGTCAGGCTCCATCATATATAGAAGATCTCATAGCACCATATCATCCCAGTAGACCACTTCGCTCTCAGAATGCAGGCCTACTTGTGGTTCCCAGAATTTCCAAAGGTAGAATGGGAGGTAGAGCCTTTAGCTATCAAGCTCCTCTCTTGTGGAACCAGCTCCCAGTTCAGATTCGGGAAGCAGACACCCTCTCTACTTTTAAGTCTAGGCTTAAAACCTTCCTCTTTAATAAAGCATATAGTTAGTTAGAGTTATGCTGCCATAGGCTTAGACTGCTTGGGGACCCACCCCCCGATGCACTGAGCTCATTTCCTCCTCTTGACCATCTCTCCTCTCCTCTCACCCCGCAATTGTCACCACTGTATGTCATTAACTCTGTGTGTTCTCTCCCGTAGTTGTCTTTGTCCTTCTCTGACCCCCCCTCTTTCTCCCCCTTTCTGCAGGTGTCCCTGGCTTTGAAGCTGTGTGTCTTCCAGTGTGCAACTAGTGGTCCTACCAATCTGCCCAATGTTTTGTTGTTGCTTTTTGTTGCTCTGTTCTTTTCTCTCTCCCCTTTCCACTCACCCCAACCGGTCAAGGCAGATGGCCGTCCACCCTGAGCCTGGTTCTGCTGGAGGTTTCTTCCGTTGAAGGGAGTTTTTCCTCTCCACTGTTGCCTATGGCTTGCTCCAGGGGAAATTGTTGGGGAATTGTTGGGTTCTGTTTATACATCTTTATAATCTTGACTTTATTCTGTAAAGTGCCCTGAGGTGACTTTGTTGTGAATTGGCGCTATATAAATAAAGTTGAATTGAAATTGAATTGAATTCAGAGTTTTCAAACCCACTCACTGTTTTGTTCTGTGGGTGACTGTGGCGTAGGAAGCTAGAGCGGTTGTCACCAATCTCACAGTTGTTGGTTCAATCCCCACCTTCTCCAGTCACATGTCGAAGTGTCCTTGAGCAAGACACTGAACCCCAACTTAGTTGTTCCCGGTGAGTGTTGGCCAACTGCATAGCAGCTCCCCCATTGGTGTATGAGTGAGTGTGAATGGGTGAATAAGAAGCAGTGTAAAGTGTTTTGAGTGCCAATAGGTAGAAAAGCGCTATATAAGTGCAGACCAGTTTAATCACACCGTAGACCTCGTCCTTACACATGGCATTGAAACTGATAATTTAACAATATTACCTCACAACTTTCTTCTGTCTGACCATTTCTAATAACAATTGAATTTACAATAATAGACTATACAGCAGTTAGGAAAAAAATCCACTACAGGGGGTGCTTAAGTGAAAAAGCTGTGAACAAATTTACGGAAACGATTCTTTCAGCATTTGCTCTACCAATACTATGGAAAGTAGCGACTTTAATGTTACTCCTGCACAAGTTGTATATACAATAATCGATAGTGTTGCCCCTCTGGAAAAGAAGGCAGTAAACCAGATGAGGCGATTTCCATGGTATAGTTCGCAAACGCACAACTTAAAACAGGCAAAACAAAAGTTAGAAAGGAAGTGGCGTTCCAGAGATTTAGAAGAATCTCATTTAGCCTGGAAAAACAGTTTAAAAATGTACAAAAAAGCTCCCTGTGATGCCAGAACAACATATTATTCATCATTAATAGCGAAAAACAAGAAGAACCCCTGTTTTATTTTCAGCACTGTAGCCAGGCTGACTAAGAGTCAGAACTAAGAGTTCTGTTGAGCCTAGTATTCCCTTAACTCTGAGCAGCAATGATTTCTTGACTTTCTTTATGAATACAATTGTAGCTACTAGAGAAACAATTCACCAGATCCTCCCCTCAAATATTACAGATAGATCTTCATGTACAACAATGCTAGACTCATCAACAAGGACCCAATCCCTCTTAGACTGCTTTTTACCCATAGATCTCGCTGAGCTAACTTCAATTATTACCTCATCTATACTAACAACCTGTCTGTTAGACCCTATTCCAACTAAGCTGCTCAATGAAGCTTTACCCTTAATAGATAGATTAATGATATCGAATACAAATTTATCTTTAGAAACAGATTATGTACCACAGGCCTATAAGGTAGCTGTAGTTAAACCACTTCTTAAAAAACCCTCTCTTGACCCAGGTGTTTTAGCCAATTACAGACCAATATCCAATCTCCCCTTTATTTCTAAAATCCTTGAAAAAGAAGTTGCAAAACAATTATGCGACCACCTGTACAGGAACAATTTGTATGAAGAGTTTCAGTCAGGATTAACAGTTCATCATAGTACAGAAATGATGACCACCGATCTTCTCTTGGCCTCAGATAATGGACTAGACTCTATACTCGTTCTGTTAGATCTTAGTGCTGCATTCGATACCATAGATACCAACATTTTATTACAGAGACTGGAACATGAAATTATGATTAAAGCAACTGCACAAGGTTGGTTTAAATCTTATCTATCTAATGTCCATGTTAATGATAAATCCTTCATGCACACAGGGTTAGTTATGGAGTTCCACAAGGCTCTTTGTTAGGACCGATACATATGAAAAAAAAAATCAGTTAATCAGGTTTCAAGCATGCCTACAAGACGTAAAGGCCTGGATGTCCCACAGTTTTTTACTTCTAAACTCAAAACTGAACTGTCATAGTATTTGGGCCCAAAAATCTCAGAAATATGCTGTCCAACCATATCGTTACTCTAGATGGCATAAGTCTGCCCTCCAGTACTACTGCAAGGAACCTTGGAGTTATTTTTGACCAGGATTTGCTCTACCTCACATATAAAACAAATCACTAAAACAGCCTTCTTCACCTACGAAACATTGCCAAAATTACGACCATCCTGTCTCAAACCAGCTCCCAGTTCAGATTCGGGAAGCAGACATCCTCTCTACTTTTAAGTCTAGGCTTAAAACCTTCCTCTTTTATTAAGCTTATAGTTAGTTATAGTCATGCTGCTATAGGCTTAGACTGCTGGGGGACCACCCCCCAATGCACTGAGCTCCTTTTCTCCTCTTACCCTCTCTCCTCTCACCCCACAATTGTCACCACTGTATGACATTCTACTATAGTTGTCTTTCCCTCTCTCTGTCCCTTTCTGCAGGTGTCCTTGGCTTTGGAGCTGTGTGCAGCTACTGGTCCTACCAACCTGCCTGATGTTCTGTTGTTGCTCTTTTCTTTTTTCTCTCCACTTTCCACTCACCCCAACCAGTCAAGGCAGATGGCCGTCCACCCTGAGCCTGGTTCTGCTGGAGGTTTCTTTCGTTAAAGGGAGTTTTTCCTCTCCACTGTTGCCTATGGCTTGCTACAGGGGGAATTGTTGGGTTCTCTCTATACATCTTTATTCTGTAAAGTGCCTTGAGTTGACTTTGTTGTTAATTGGCACTATATAAAGTTGAATTGAATTTTTTCCAAGGGCCCCAACAGACTCTAGTATTGCCACTACATGGCACTCGTGAAGCATCCAATACTCACTCCAAATGGTACCTTTGGCATTAATTTGATACATAAAAATATGTTTTTAAAAAAAAGCGCAATTTGAAATGTTAGGAAGCTTCATTGTTTGATGCTGTGGGATGAGAATGTGTTGGAAGTTTGTAACCCCACTTCTACTTTCTTGAGAACAACCTTAAGTATGACTCATATCTGCCTCTGTGCACACTTATGAACTGGTCCTTGAACCTTACAGGCAAAAAAAAAGGCCTTAAACTTACATTTTGGTAATCAAGTGGAGTTTATTTAACAAATAAGTTTAGTAGAGTGTAAAACAGCCAAATGGCAGTAAAGTAATTAAAGCATTGCTGTCAGCCCCTGATACGTACCTGTGATAACAAGGGTCCCAAAACCTGATTCAAGCTCCTCTTTTTTTTATTGTTTCTTGTGCATTTTATGTTTCAGATTGTAACCCACCCTGAGTGGGTCTCTGAGTGCATCTCAGAAGATCAGCTCCATTTTGGACTGTAGGTTCTTCCAGCCTTATTGGACAGTTGTTGACCTTGAGGTCAAATGTTCACATTGCTACCTTGCTAACTGCTGTCTTTAATGTTCTGCACAGCACCAGCAGATTGGCTTATTCTCCTCCAACAGATGTATAACTGTACTGATTTTTAATTCAGACTAAGTGCAAGCCGGTCCCATTGAGGACAAACAGAACCAACCGTAGCAAAGGGCCAAGTGGGAGCAGATGAGATGAGGGCTCTTATGTCCAATTCAATCTCCCTAGAGGTAATGGGACCACATTTACAGACACTAATGATGCATGGCTGGGGAGCTGGGCTGTCATACACACTGACAAACATGATCAGGAGGATCAAGACATACTTTGAATCAAGCTGGTTTAAAGATTACTCACATGGTGGATCTCAGGAAACGCCAAACACAAAGCAGTACATATTTTGAAATGAAATATCACTAGCAAATATTAATTTATCATTACAAATCACCAAATAACAAACTAATCTCATTTTTATTTCTCCAGCTGTTGTTGTTCTACAGTTGTTCTAAGCACTCACTTTTTATTTTATTATATTTATTTATGGGGCCTCATTATTTGGTGATATTTGTATTCATTTGGGAAGGACAAAAGACAATCTATACTTCCATCATTTTTGAAGGGTTTCTAGAGCATTACCGACATCTGTCACTTATCTGTCTCATGGGACACTTCCTCTTCGTTTTCAACAAATGTATCACTTCCCAAGGAAAGGAAATTATTGACACATCTCAGATCTCACTGTTCCTATGCAGCTCACAGCAGCAACTTGCAACAATACATTTCTGCAACTGCTGTACTATGGAGCCCTGTCTGAGGACAGTCAATTTGGACTGTTGAGAAGCATACTATGGTTCAGTAGTACTTCAAAACCAGTGACATCTAATATGAACTTTGAGCAATAGCAAAGTTGGTCTAAGGAACACTTTGAACCACATCAGGACTGGCCAAAAATCTACTTTCCTCAGAAACCTTTGACAAAAACATGAAGCAGCAAAGGACATTTTCCCCAAAACATAGGACTACACTTCCCAAAATCCAGTGCTTTTTTACTTTGTAAAAGCCCATGCACTTAGAAATAGTCCTTGATTGTAACACAGACTTTTAATCATCACTATGACATAATTTTTGATCATCAACATATTTACTTTTTATAACATATAACATTCAATTAAGTTTTCATTTAACTGTTTTTAACTTTAATTTTCACATTTAAAACTTTTTTCCAGCTCAGATGGTTCACTGAGAACAATTCAGTCTATACATTGTGAGTGAGGTAGAAGAGACCTAGACACAGCACAGCATCTGCTTGTTTGCCTTTCATTACCATATCAACGGCTTTCGGCTTGTCCCTTCAGTGGTCGCCACAGATGAACATGTTCCACCCGTTGATTTGGCATACGATTGGCTTGGAGTTTTTTACGCCAGATGCCCTTCCTGCTGCAACCCCTTCCATTTTATCCGAGCACGGGACTGGCACCAAGGTGGCCCTTGATTGCTGGGCGAGGCCCGCAGCCTTTTGCATCCCAGCCTGATGCTCTGCCCATTGAGCCACCAGGACCCCCCCAAGCCTTTCATTACCATAATATAGCCAATTTACTGTAGTTGAGCTCTTCATTGATTAATGCAGGAATGTGATGGCTGTTCTGATAAAGCACTTTAGCTCTGTCAGCATACCGAAGGCTTCATAAAGAGACAAAAGCGCTGAGTTCTGCATCTGCAGGCTACACCCTAAATATATTGGTCTCTTTAAATATTTTTATGTATGTGTACATGCCTGATGCATGCTTGTGAAACTGCAATCTTCTAATAAAGAAGGTGTGCCTCTGTAACCTCCCTGTAAGTGCATGATTTTCTTTTTGCATGTGCATCAGTCTTGCATCACTGCCTCCGTGTGTGTGTGTGTGTGTGGCAGAGCGAAGATGAGTGGGTCTGTCTCCTGTGGCTGGTGCAGAGAATAGAGCTGCTGATGTTCAGGCAGTGACAGAGTACTCGTGAAATAGATGTGGTAGTTCTACAAGAGTGGACACAGCTACAACCGGCTGCCTGATGTGCTTATAAATGGGAATCCAGCCTTGACCTGTCCATTCCTTCACACTGTCATATGAAACCCCATGTGCAAGACTCACAATGTTCAGCTCCTCCACTCTGGGAGAGGAGCTGAACAGCGTGAAAGACGAAGTATGAATAGCTGTCATATCTTTGTCACTTTTGCATTAAGAGTTTCAATAGAACTTCATTGCTGCTGTGAAAGGTCGTAAAGCAAAGGTTTGATGGTTATAGACGTTGGCATATTCTTTGGCTGTTATTCATTTTCATTATTTTTTATGCACTTTTGAAGACTAATAGTGAAATTTCATCTTCCTGTTCGTTGCTTGGAGAACTCCTAGATATCTTTATTACTGACTTAATTTATCGGGGGTATAAAGAGGATTAGAACAACATCAAATAAGCTTTGGCTTCAGTCTACTCCCTTTCAGTCTCATTACAGAAGACATCAATCATCATATAGCAGAGCAGTGACTTTATAAACTGTACAAAGATGCCATGATATGTACGAGGAATAATCATTTAATTGTAAAGAGTGGAGATAAAGTCTTATGAAATAAAATTGACTACATTGTACATATTGTATATGAATGCAAATTTAGAGTTTGATGCTGAAATACTCTCAATCTTCAAATACAGTGCAAAAGCATTCATACCCTTTGAACTTTTTACATTTTGTCATGTTACACCCACAATGTAAATGTATTTTATTGAAATTTATTGTCCCTTGTTCACAGAGATTCCTCAAGAATTTCTGAATCTCTTGATGATATTATATATTGTTGATATCTATAGATAGATTATAGATTATATAGATTATATAGATGATATTATATACTGTAAGATCTTTAAAGTCCTCACAATGTTATGTTATACATTTTTCTGAAATAGTTTTACAGCTTTTAGAAGCACTTTGCCGCAGATAAGTGAACCTATGCCCATCTTTACATTTTCAACAAATTTTCAACATCTGATAAGTTGTTTATGTTCTATTGTGAATAAAATATGTGTTGATGAGATTTGCAAATCATTCCATTCTGTTTTTATTTATGTTTTCACATCTTTACAACTGTTTTGGAATTGGGGTTGTAGTACTCTAATTTTATATTATGCCATGATGTTTTTAGAGTCTGATAGCAATTACTAAATGTTAATAGCATAAAATATAATAGGCATTTGTGAGACAGGGCAATATAGAATGGCTATAGACATTAGAAACGTTCAAAGATGTTCAAAATAAAAATTTCTCAACACAAGATTTTAAGTGACATAATAAGGTAAAAAGATTTAGGCACTGTGGGGAAATCTAAGCACATTAAGGCCAAAGGCAAAAACAACTGAGTGGGACCATGCCTAAGAAACACTTATGTTACCATGATGAATAAAGCCACATGGAGGCAGGGACACACAAGGAGAATGCCATATATTCATTCTGCAGCGAGTTTTCTGAGCCAGAGCTCATTTCAGCTGGAATGAAAGACAATATTAGCTTGTTTTTAGGAAAATAAACGTTAGCTTCTCCATGCCAAGGACTAAAAAGATCATCCAGACTGTTAGCAGAGAAAGGTGCAAAATCCAGCATTTGGGATTATACAGTGACCACGAAATGGGTGCAAATCTGTGATATGTGTCTGTCTCCAATAAAAAATGTATAGGGCATCACAAAGAGAATATTGGTGACAACATGACAGCTGAAGTCTTGAATACATTTTCCACTTTAGTATACTCAGTTCCTAAACCATTAAGAAATCTGTAATCTCTTTTAGAATTGAAACACATTAAAAAAGTCAAAATTTGATGACTATAACCCAACCCAATAACCCAATAGCTAAACAGAAATCAGAGCACTACAACTATGTCATCAGAGTGTGGACATACTTGTTCACCTCCAAGCCTGCAGTGACTTCTAGACCCTTTCCTCCTTCAGCAGCACTGCATCTGCATCTAATACGCAGTGAAGACATGTCATGTTTCCTAAAACCCTTGACCTTGGTGAAAGTTTGAATTCAAAGTTAGAAAAAAAAACAGCAATCCCTGCACTCTGAGGGGGATAGCTGGATAAAGGTAGTGGGAAAGGAAGATATCATCACATGTCCTTAATTACAGCCGACACATGGCTTTGCTTTCCTGACCTCTACTGATGAGCACATTTGATAGGCTGTAATCCTGGCAGTGGTCGACCACCATCCTCAGTGCAACCTTTTTGATAACAATCCCCCCCCTTTCTCCCTCCCTACCCACAGTGTTTCAGAAGAGGCTACAGATATTCAGACTGATTGTTTTAATCAGCCAAGGGCACAAGTGGCTAAAACATATTATGCAAATCCTTCTATGACTTTGCATAATTTCATTTTAAGGGGGAAAATCGAAGCTGTTCTCTCCTTTGCTTGACAATGTTAATTCTTGTCACAGTTTTTAGCAGGAAGAGTGATGTTTGAAAAGTTTGCACGAGCCTGGGGAAATGGGCTGAAAATTCAGTCATCCATCAAAATACGGCATGATGGATATGCCCTCATTTGGTGGATAATCAAAAATGAACACGCTTATTAAATCGGTTTGTCGTCTCTTTGGCTTACATGCTCAGGTGAGAAAGTTTTTTTTTTTTCTATTGAAGATTGCTTTGCAGGTAGTCATAATAGCTTGCTCCAGACCTCTGTTTTCTGTGTTTACTGTGTGCAGAGAAATACTTAAAATACTTAAAATTTCACATTTTACTTACAATTATAATAAACTCTTTTAAAAAAACTTAAGGAAACAAAGACATGTTTGATATGTTAATTGTGTTTATTAAAGCAAAATTTGATCTTGTAACTAAGTCACCAGTGTGAAAAAGTGATCATCCCAAAACTTAAATAGTTCAGGTCTTGGTCACTCTAAAGTGGAATCAACCTTCATTTGATTCCTCATTCTGAGCTGCTTTTACTCTTGGGATCATAGTCTTGCTGCATAATCCAGTTAAAGCTGAGCTTCAACTAGCAGACTGATTAACTGACTTTCTTCAGGATTCTTGGGCAGAAAACAGAATTCATGTTTTTTTTTCCCAATCACAGATATTCACCCTGGTTCTGACACAGCAAATAGCCCCACACCATCACACCACCACACCTGACCATACGGTAGGTATGAGGTTGTTTTTGTAGAGTTTGGTTCAGGACTTCCAACATCGAAACAGTTTGACAGTCCATAGAAGATTCTCCTAAAAGTTTTGAGCCTCATCCAGGTGTTTCAGATCAGCCCTAATGTTCTTCTGAATCAGTAGTTGTTTTCACCTCACCATTCTCACATGATGCCATTTCTATCCTATGTCTATGGGTCATGAACACAGACCTTTACTGAAGTTAGAGAGGCAGCAGTTCCTAGGATGCTTTCCTCAGATCTTTTGTGACTTCCTGGAAGAGTCATTGTTGTGCTCTTGGACTAAATTTGGAAGCTTGGCAACTTCTAGGAAGGTTAAAAAATAATTTTGTGTTTGTGTTATCAGTCTGCAACCTATCTTCTATGTCTGTGTTATGTGCCTGTTATCTAAAATTGATTAGCAACACATCAGCCAGGCACACCAGTTCACTGAGAGATGTTTCTTTATCAATTATCTGTAGCTGCTTATCCTGTGTAGGGTCATGTGGGGGGCTGGAGTTTATCTCAGCTGTCACTGGGCATCCACCCTGGATAGGTCTCTAGTCTATCTCAGGGCCAACACAGAGACACATACACAGACAGACAACCATTCACACTCACATTCATACCCCACAGTTTTATTGTCTGTACTATTTTCTCTTTTTTTACATTTTGTAAAGCACTTTGTGATTTTATATGTGAAAGGTGCTATATAAATACATTTTACTTACTTAGTTACTACAGGCAATTTAGAGTCACCAATTAACCTAACATGCAGGTCTTTCGATTCATTCAAATGCTTGAGATTCATAGCACTGTAAACTGACATGAAATTAGTTGATTCCTTTCATTAGTGTGGCTTAATATTATCTGCATAATAAGCTTATGAATACAAGCCCCCCATTAGGTCACATTAGATCCTCATGCTGCCATTTCTTTTTGGGAACACAGTCAATGTCTAATAAGTCAACAGTCTTTATCCTAAAGAAATAACTTTGAGCTGTGCAGATATTTATGACTATTTTACTCTATCAACAGCTTCTAATCAAATCTAAGACATTTCTATATTGAACTCTATTATAGAATTAACAGAACATATAATCATTACTTTGATTTTATTGGCAGTCAGTTCCCATTGTATTGCATTACTATTATAGCTAATACATGTATGTTCATTTATTTCAATCCTGTTAACAAATTAAATGCTACAAGTCAAATTATATTTTGTATAATATTTTTAAAATGAAAGATATCAACCAGAATGAACTTTGAGAAATCTGTGACTTACACTCTGGGGCCACTTTACCTTGAGAGACCCTACCAGGGGCTATGAGCACAGCTCCCAGGATCATAGGGGACACACAAGACCCTGCAGCCCGGTAAGGTGGCGATTCTCGGAGGGATAGATTCATGAACATGCAGTAAAAAGAATTACAGCATCTAGTCCATTGTGACATACAACATCCGCATTCATTCTTGAAAGGAAGCTTAAAGTCTGCTCCATTTATCCAGACTTTAAGCAGGATTTACACTTTTTCAACCTTTATTTTTAACCTTTAAGTAAAAGCAGATAAATGTAGCATCTACACTGAATGTAGCTTGAAAGGACATTTTATGGCCTGCTACACTAACAAAGGGTAACTGTGCTAGAAGAAGGTATTGTTAGGGTTAAAAAGGCAGGTGTACTGAAATAAGGTAGATAGAGTGTGACATTATTCCCAGGCCCAACTTCCAACTTCCAAGGTAAATGTGACAGTCCATTAATTCTACCAGTCATAGGACTGAACCAATGACCTTCCAGCCATAAGGTACCACTGCCAATTTAAAATGCATGTAGTGTGGGAGTAAAACCTCTGCAATAGCTGTGTGACCCTGCACATTAAATACCCCGATTCAGTTTAATTACTTCAAGACTGAATTGCCTCCAAACTTCTATCATTTCCCGATGGCTATGAGAGACGGTCAAAGCCCCATCAGCCATGCTGGTGTTTCTGTCTCTGTATACTGTGATTTACAATACATGAAGCATGCAACTCAGAGAACTAAAATGATCATAAAAAACTATAATAAAACAAGGCTGCATGACTGTGGAGTGGTTAGCGCTGCTGGTTCACAGCTAGAAAGTCCCCAGTTCAAATCCACAAGCCAGCTGCAGCCTGTCTGTGTCGCTTCAACCCCCCACAACCCTGAACAGGATTAGTACTCAAGATAATGGATGAAAGTATAAAAACAACAGTATTTTCATACTGCAGATAGCCTGTTGTATATGAATAATATCATTTAGATGATAAAAGGCTACTTTATTCAATAAAAGCACTACAGAAAGAAATGACAGCGAGCAGCAGGTAGAAAGCCTGAACATTCCTCTGTTGTCCAACTGACCAACACTGTGACTCGTAACAGGTTTTATCAATGCCTCTTTCCTAGAAGCAGGAGAAACTATATGGCATGCTAATGCAATTTTAAAGCCTTGTTAAAGTAATCACACACTTGATCAGCTGGCTTTTCACAGAGTCACATCACTCTGTCAGACAACATCAAGACAGGGCCGCTTAACCTGCCAACCTTTGATAAATTCTGCTTTTAATGCTTCCTCTGTTGCCATCTGTCAGAGGGCAGCAGGCTTTTAGCCTTTTATTTTCCTCCATATGTGTTACAACATTTTACAAATGTACACCTATACACACCCATAAACGTTGCTATTGTAATAGCACAAAGGCACATGAAGCTGTGTTTAGCCCATTAACATCAGACCTGTGACATCATGGCTTCAACAGGGTTTGCTGACAAAGCTACTAGTATTACTGTGATGATGTCACAGAGGATCAGGGTCAGCATGGCACAGAGCAGTCTGCGGCTACACATCCCCAGCAAAATGGGATAAACTGTGTGCAGAGATGGTAGAAGTGCCCAAACTTAGTACAGTAAAACTACAAATATTGGCCTCAAAACTTCTCCACTATAAGTACTACTATTTTAAATCTTTTACTTAAGTAAAAGTACTAAGGAGACTTGTATACTTTACAATAAGTACAAAAATTAAGTACAAAATTCTTTAACTAAGAAAACTATATATTTTAAACAAAACAGTAACAGTAACACATTTTTTAAAAAGGGTCAAATATCACTGATGGTAAAGGTGATTTTAACCACATTATGTGCCGACAGGTAGTTAACTCATAATGATACATCAACTTTTATTAGTGCATCAGTTTTTTTATACAAACCAGATTATATTTCTAGATTTAAACCATAAGCATGTATTAATTCTATCGCTGATTTGTTAATACAGTATATATTTCTAAAGTAATTGTCTGTGTTAAATGTAAAGTTGTAAAATGAGACTGAGAAACAAGTGAGAAGCCATGACAATGAGAAGCATACCATTACAATTTTGCTTCAGTGGCATGAATTTTAACACATTCTTTTGAATATTTTCTATATTAACAATACAGAAAAAAACAACAAAAACAAAAAAGTTTGTTAAAACACCAGAACCTATAGCAGAGCATCATAGGGTAGTAGGGTCTCCACTAGTCTCCTAAGTATGTAAGAACATATACTATTATATATATGTTTATATGCTGTTTTTACACCAAGAAACATGGATAAAGCTGCTGCACAGCTTGCATTAAGACCCTACAGATAACCTACATCAATGTTATGTGTCTAATTAGTTAATTCAGTTCAACTCTATTTATATAGTGCCAATTCACAACAAAGTCATCTCAAGGCACTTTACAGAATAAAGTCAAGACTATAAAGATGTATAGAGAGAACCCAACAATTCCCACAAAAGTCCCCCCATCATGAGTCTTTACTCAGCATTACAATCATTACAATCATTACTCAAAACAATATATATATATTTTTTATTTTTTTTTTTGAGTAATGAATATATGTATATGTATATATATATTTTTTTCAATATTTAAATAAATATAAAATGTAAATGTAAATTAAAAAAATGTATTTAGATGCATGGACTGAAACTTTCAATTCAATTCAATTCAATTCAACTTTATTTATATAGCGCCAATTCACAACAAAGTCATCTCAGGGCACTTTACAGAATAAAGTCAAGATTATAAAGATGTATAAAGAGAACCCAACAATTCCCCCTGGAGCAAGCCATAGGCAACAGTGGAGAGGAAAAACTCCCTTCAACGGAAGAAACCTCCAGCAGTACCAGGCTCATGGTGGACGGCCATCTGCCTTGACCGGTTGGGGTGAGTGGAAAGGGGAGAGCGAAAAGAACAGAGCAACAAAAAGCAACAACAAAACATCGGGCAGATTGGTAGGACCAGTAGCTGCACGCTGGAAGAAACACAGCTTCAAAGCCAGGGACACCTGCAGAAAGGGACAGAGAGAGGGGGACAGAGAAGGACAAAGACAACTACGGGAGAGAACACACAGAGTTAATGACATACAGTGGTGACAATTGCGGGGTGAGAGGAGAGGAGAGATGGTCAAGAGGAGGAAATGAGCTCAGTGCATCGGGGGGTGGGTCCCCCAGCAGTCTAAGCCTATGGCAGCATAACTCTAACTAACTATATGCTTTATTAAAGAGGAAGTTTTTAAGCCTAGACTTAAAAGTAGAGAGGGTGTCTGCTTCCCGAATCTGAACTGGGAGCTGGTTCCACAAGAGAGGAGCTTGATAGCTAAAGGCTCTACCTCCCATTCTACCTTTGGAAATTCTGGGAACCACAAGTAGGCCTGCATTCTGAGAGCGAAGTGGTCTACTGGGATGATATGGTGCTATGAGATCTTCTATATATGATGGAGCCTGACCATTCAGAGCTTTATATGTAAGAAGCAGGGTTTTAAATTCTATTCTAGATTTAATGGGAAGCCAATGGAGAGAAGCTAGTGAAGGTGAAATATGATCTCTCTTGCTAGTTCCAGTCAGCACTCTTGCTGCAGAATTTTGGATTAATTGCAGGCTCTTTAGGAAGTTACTGGGGCATCCTGAAAGTAGGGAATTACAGTAGTCCAACCTAGAGGTAACATATGCATGGACCAGTTTTTCGGCATCACTTTGAGACAGGATGCTCCTATATATATATATATATATATATATATATATATATATATATATATATATATATATATATATATATATGAGTTAAAGGACAAATCCTGATCAAAAATAACTCCAAGGTTTCTATGCAGTAGTACTGGAGGCCAGACTTATGCCATCTAGAGTAACAATATGGTTGGACATCATATCTCTAAGATTTTTGGGCCCAAATACTATGACTTCAGTTTTGTCTGAGTTTAAAAGTAAAAAATTGTGGGACATCCAGGCCTTTATGTCTTGTAGGCATGCTTGAAGCTTTATTAACTGATTATTTTCATCTGGTTCCATAGATAAATATAGCTGGGTATCATCAGCATAGCAGTGGAATTTTATGGAGTGTTTTCTAATTATGTTGCCTAAAGGAGACATATATAAAGTAAAAAGTATTGGTCCTAACACAGAGCCTTGTGGAACTCCATAGCTAACCTTTGTGTGCATGGAGGATTCATCATTAACATGAAAAAATTGAAATCTATCAGATAGATAAGATTTAAACCAACCTAGTGCAGTTCCTTTAATCCCAATTTCATCTTCCAGTCTCTGTAATAAAATGTTATGATCAATGGTATCAAATGCAGCACTAAGATCTAACAGAACAAGTATAGAGATGAGTCCATTATCTGAGGCCACGAGAAGATCGTTGGTGACTTTTACCAGTGCTGTTTCTGTACTATGATGAACTCTAAATCCTGACTGAAAGTATTCCTATGAAGGTGATCACATAATTGTTTTGCAACTACTTTTTCAATTATTTTAGAAATAAAGGGTAGATTAGATATTGGTCTGTAATTGGCTAAAACACCTGGGTCAAGACAGGGTTTTTTAAGTAGTGGTTTAATTACAGCTACCTTATAGGCCTGTGGAACATAGCCTGTTTCTAAAGATAGATTGATGATATCTAATATGAACGTATCTATTGAGGGTAAAGCTTCCTTGAGCAGCTTAGTTGGAATAGGGTCTAGCGGACAGGTTGTTGGTTTAGATGAGGTAATAATTGAAGTTAGCTCAGAGAGTTCTATGGGTAAAAAGCAGTCTAACAGGGATTGGGGCCTTATCGATGACTCTAGCACTGCTGTACATGAAGATCTATCTGTAATTTTTGGGGGGAGGATCTGGTGAATTCTTTTTCTAATAACTATAATTTTATTCATAAAGAAGGTCATGAAGTCATTGCTGCTCAAAATTAAGGGAATATTAGGCTCAACAGAACTATGGCTCTTAGTCAGCCTGGCTACAGTGCTGAACAGAAACCGGGGGTTGTTCTTGTTTTCTTCTATTAATGACTTATTTAAACTGACATATTCTTCCTGCTGCAACCAAGTTTCAGTGAGACAAAATAAATCGAATTGATGATCATTTATTAAGTCATTTACTAACAGAGATTTAGAAGAGAGAGATCTGATATTTAATAATCCACATTTAATAGTTTGGGGGTTTTGTTCTTTAAGAGGAGTAGTCTTAACTTTTATTAGGTTATCATGATTAACTCCTCTTGTTGTCATTTTTAGTTTATGTAATTTAGTTGGTCAGGGAACAGACACAGTCTATACGTATGTGGGAGTTGTGGGGGGGTGACGGTTGTAAGGACACTGCAGAGAGGCGTGTAGGACTGGATCTCTGCATCCTAGGCTCAACTCTGGATTGTCATTCTTTTGGTTGTCTAATAAAACCAGCCATATTTCTGGATAAGAAAATTACGGAGTCCGACATTGTTTTTGCAAAGTTACACACCGATTCAACACTCATTTTAGTGAACCTCCGATTTGCGTAATCGGGCATCATTAACTCCCACTTGAATAATAATATTACTGTATTTACGTTTATCTTTAGCCAGGAGTTTCAAATATGATTCAACGTCGCCCGCTCTGGCCCCAGGAAGACATTTGACTACGGCCACTGGAGTCTCTAACTTCACGTTTCTGACTATAGAGCTGCCAATTACCAGAGTTGGTTTCTCAGCGGGTGTGTCGCTGAGTGGGGAAAATCGATTTGAAATGTGAACCAATTGGTGGTGAACCTCGGGCGTCTGTTTAGCATTAGATCTCTTACGAACCATCACCCAGTCGGACTGGCTTCCCGGCTGCTCGGGAACTGCCGGGGGACAGCTAGCAGGGGCTACGCTAGGTCACCTGACTAGCTGAGTTGTTTTCCATGGTGCGGAGCCGTGCTTCCAATTCCGTGAGCCTCGCCTCCAGAGCTGCAAAAACCTTACACTTATTACATATACCATTATCACTAAAGGAGGCAGAGGAAAAACTGAACATGAGACACACCAAGCAAGTGAGAGAAGGAGAGACAGAGGGAGACAGAGAAGCCATTGCTAATGGATAACTGCTAAGCTAACGAAGCTAATATAGGTGAAATCTGGAATTTGTAAACTTTAGCTGGTTATGTTTTGCAAAAGCAGGTGCTTGTGTAATACAAGCGTATGTTACGACTCAAGTATTAATTCTTGTGTGAAGAAATCACGTATTTAAGTAAAAATAACAGCTACAATTAATCAGTAAACAGTTCTTCGGTAGAAACCCAAGAGTGTGCAGAAACAGGAAGTGACGCAATACGCTTACCGCACGAGGAGCAGGAAGAGGAGGTGCTTGGCAGAATAAGGGACTGGAAGACGTTACACTATTACAAAAAATAGTGGTGTTTCAGTTTGGGTGTGAAAGGCTAAGACTCCTTCACTTTGCTGGCATTACCTACTAGTTTCATGGTGAAACTACTTAGTAATAGTATTTAAGTTAAAAGAGCTTCACTGGTTTAATGTAAAAGCTTATTCTCAGGATTATACACCTGCTCTGAGTAAAATCAATACAATCAAAGTATTACAGGCATTGAACTGAAAACAAATGATCTCAACATGTTTCCTTTACTTTCCTCACTGCATATGCCATTTTCGCCAATTGTGATCTATTATTATAGGTAAAAATATTACTGTTTATAAAGTAATGAAAATTACTGTATTTCTTCACTATGGTGATGACAGTTTTAGTTAAGATCTGAGTACCTGTTTCACTAGTCATGGATTTCCTGTTCTGACACTGTTTAAATCCATATAACATATTTTCTTATTCAAGCTGACTAAATCTGAAAAAATAAAACCTTCCAAGTAGGTCTGAGTTTGTGGATCTGTTGCCAGCATAGCTCAACATGACTTTGGAAGAACTAATAGAGTTAGGATCATGTCAAATTGTCAACAAACTGTGCCTGAAGGGTGTAGAGAAGCAGATGGTGTTTTTCAACAGTTAATGAGCACAACTATGATAGAACCAAATAATGAAAAATAGCTTAGTGATGTCATTTTAATCACCACATTTGTGGCTTTGTTCATTTGTACAGCAAAACATCCAAAGGTCATTTTATCATGTCTTGAGAAGAAATGCACAAATCAATTGTCTTCACTCTGTCTCCTTAAAAATAAATAACATTATGTTTAAGTTTAGTTAAGAGTAAGCTTCTTCTCCTAAACCTGTCTTTAGGACAAATGTGGTCCAAAGTCTCATATATTGTCTACACCAGGAGAAAGTCAGCTGCGTTTTTTTTTTTTTTCATTTCAGCTTATCCTGTGAGTTCAGGCTTGCCACAGCGGATCATTTGTCTGCATGTTGATTTGGCACAGTTTTTACGCCGGATGCAATTACTGACCCAGCTCTCCCCAATGTCTACTGATATGTGGTCGGGAAGGGCGGGGTCTGAACCTCCGTCCCTATGGTCTATAGGCCTTTTGAGCGCTTTGATTTGAGATGAAGAAAACAATGGCTTGTCTATTAAGTATTGGCTAAACATGTTAATCAAGGACATGTCAATATATGGAAAGAGGAGAAGCTGGTAAACAAAAAACCTTCTCTAATGTAAGCCACAGTACTGATTCCAAGAAACAAAGTTTTTGCTAATTTATTAATAGTGATGTTTACAAAATTTTTCATCTGATATTTTTAATGCGGTTTTAATTTTCTTTTGCCCTGATAGACAGTGTTAACTACCTTTTCTCTGATTGGTCCAATCTGAGGACATTGATCCAATCAAGAACACAGCCAACTAAGTGGTGGTTGATTGTGTCTAAACTAATACTTTGTTGAAGTACCTTTAGCATCAATTACAGCCTCAAGTCTTTTTGAGTATGATGCTACAACCTTGGCAAATACATTTTTGGGCATTCTTCTTTGCAATACCTCTCAAGCTCCATCAGGTTTAATGGGCAGCGTTGGTGCACAGCCATTTACAGATCTCTCCAGAGATGTTCAATCGATTTCAAGTCTGGGCTCTGGCTGCGTTACTCCTTTGTTATCTTGGCTGTGTGCTTAGGGTCATTGTCCTGTTGAAAGATGAACCGTCACCCTAGTCTGAGGTCCAGAGTGCTCTGGAACAGGTCTCTGTACATTGCTGCATTCATCTTTCCCTTGATCCTGACTAGTCTCCCAGTTCCTGCCAATAAAAAACATCCCCACAGCATGATGCTGCCACCACCATGGTTTACTGTAGGGATGTATTGGCCAGGTGGTGCCTGGTTTCCTCCACACTCACACTCACACACACACACACTTTTTAGGCCAAAGAGTTCATTCTTTGTTTCATCAGATGGGAGAATTTTGGTCTGAGTGTCGTTCAAGTGGGCTGTCATGTGCCTTTTACTGAGGAGTGTTTTCCGTCTGTCCACTCTACCATACAGGCCTTATTGGTGGAGTGCTGCAGAGATGGCTGTTCTTCTGGAAGGTTCTCCTCCCTCCTCAGAGAAACGCTGGAGCTCATTCAGAGTGACCGTCTGGTTCTTAGTCACCTCCCTGACTAAGGTCCTTCTCTCTCGATTGCTCAGTTTGGCCGGCCGGCCCCCTCTAAGAAGTTTCCTAGTGGTTCCAAACTTTCAAGTGATGGAGGCCACTGTGGTCACTGGGACCTTCAATGCTGCAAAAAATTTTCTGTACCCTTACCTAGATCTGTGCCTCAATACAAGCATGTCTCAGAGGTCTACATACAATTCCTTGGACTTCATGGCTCGTTTTGTGCTCTGACATGCACTGTTAAGTGTAGGACCTTATATAGACAGTTGTATACTTTTCCGAATAATGTCCAATCAACTGAATTTCCCACAGGTGGACTCCAATCAAGTTATAAAACATCTCAAAGATGATCAGGATCCACCAGAACTCAATTGTGTCATGATAAAGGCCATGAATATTTATGTACATGTGATTTCTTTTGTTTGTTTTTTATTTTTTATAAATTTGCAAAATTTTGAAACAAACTTCTTTCACATTGTGATTATGGACTATTGTTTGCAGAATATTGAGGAAAATAATGAATTTGGAATAAGGAATAAGGCTGCAAGTGCTAGGTATTAAAGATTGAAGTTTAATAGTAAAGCTAAATAATTATCCAGTATGAGTTTTTTTCTATGGATTATCTAAAAATGATCAAAGCTGATTGTTAGGCAAAAAGACAATTTTTATTGATCTTATTGAACTTTTTATTGAACTTTTTATTGATGCTGGCAGTCTGCCATATTGTCTGCATGCAGGTTGTTTTCAAGTGAACACAGCGGACAGCTGTGCATAAAAACACAACTCTCTGATCCAACACTTCTCAAATCAGAGCATCAAATCTACAGTTGTATGTCTACTCCAGGTTTTAGATGGTTGGAGGGACAGTACATGACTCAGTGTTAGATTGCTGTGAACAATTCAGCACATCCTGAAAGACACACAGCAAGAGTCTACTGACAGAAAATTGTCATTTTCAACCGAAGTTTTAAACAGGACTGTCATGTTTTCAGCTGTTCTGTTCGTGGGACATCTATAATTACATAATTTGTCTCACTTTTCTGTAATTTCCAAAAGGGTCATGGACTTTGCGAGGGTTGTTCTCTGATACAGTTTTTGCTGCATAGAAAAGCGTGTCCAGTTTGGGGATAACAGAATCATCTCCCTGCTCTCTGGAGATGATGTGGTTGTGTTGGCTTAAACAGGAGGGACTTCTAGGACAGAATGAGCAGGGTTCAGGCTATGGAAAGGAGGTTTGTAGGGAGTCTCTGTCCCAAGTAAAGTGACTTGTGCTGACAACAGCAGCAGGACAATATTGGGCACAACTTAATTAAAAATAAACACTGAAACAATTACTAAACACTTGAATTAATTTATTGGTTTATACAAATGTATTGATTTCAATATTATTTCAAATAAAGCTACAGAAAAAAAAATCAACCCCAAATTGAGTCTTCCTTCTTACCATGTTTCTTATTAATTCAGCACCAGCTTCCTCTTGATCCTTTCTCCTCTATGTATTAATATCAAATCTTTAGCTCCCCTCAAACTACAGCATCCTATATGTGGTGATTTGGACACCAGAAAGCTGTTCTCCACTTTCAAATCACTCATCTACAAACCTCTACCTCTCTCACTGCTGATGACTCAGCTCACAGTTCTCTCCTCCAGATGATACATACTGCTAACTTCTTCCAACACTGCACCGCTGTTATCATTTTCCACTCTGACTGAGGATGATGTATCCATCCTCATCCTCTCTAACCATCCGACCACCTGCTCTTTGGATCCGATCCCTTCCACTCTCCTTCAAGCAGGAAAGTGCACTAGTGCCAGCTATTACACAAATCATCAACTCATCGCTCACAGCTGGCACTTTTCCAACCTCAGTCAAGCAGGCCCAGATTACCTTACTGCTCAAGAAGCCTTCTCTTGATCCCTCCCCAACCAGTCTGGTTTCAAGAGGGGTCACTTCACAGAAATGGCACTCCTGACTGTCGTGGAATCTCTTCGAGCTGCAAAAGATGCAGGTCAGTTTTCTGTCTTAATCCTACTCAACCTATCTGCAGCTTTTGACACTGTGAACCATCAGATCCTCTTGTCCACACTCTCTGACTTAGGCATCTCTGGATCAGCTGAAGCCTGTCTTTGGTCTTACCTATCGGGAAGAACCTTCAAGGTATCCTGGCAGGGGCATGTTTCTCACTCTCATTGCCTCTATACTGGTGTGCTGCAGGTTCCAGTTCTTGGTCCTCTTCTTTTTTTTGTCTGTTCTGTCATCCCCCACATTGCCTTTCCTATCACTGCTATGCTGATGACACACAGCTCTTCCTGACATTTCCACCGGACATCTCCACTGTCTCATCACGCATTTCTGCCTGTCTCTCAGACAACACTGCCTGGATGAGAGGGAGACGTCTTCAGCTCAACCTCTCCAAGACCGAAGTCCTTGTCTTCCCAGCCAGACCTTTGACCCAACACAACATCAGCGTCAACATTGGATCTACAGAGACTGTCCCCACTAAGTTGGCCCCCGACTTATTGGGGACCCCCAGAAATCTGGGGGTCTTCATCGACGACCAACTGAGCTTTAAGGACCACATCTCCTCAGTCTCTAGGGCATGCAGATTTGCCCTTTACAACATCAGGAAGATCAGACCCTACCTCATGGAATATTCAACCCAACTCATTGTACAGATGCTGGTTGTATCTCGTCTTGATTACTGCAACACTATGTTAACGGGGTTACCGGTATCCACAATCAAACCCTTGCAGATGTTTAAAAATGCGGCAGCACACCTCATTTTTAATCAGCCAAAAAGGATTCATGTCACACCACTCTTCAGATCTCTACACTGGCTTCCTGTAGCTGAACTGCATCAGGTTCAAAGCTCTCTCTTGCCTACAGGGTGATCACCTCAACAGCTCCTGCTTACCTCAAGTCAGTCATGCGGTCTGCCAACGAACGACAACTGGCGTCCCCAGCACAGCACAGAAGACACCCAGCAAAACTCTTCAGCTCAGTGATCCCATGATGGTGGAACGAGCTACCAAACTCTGCACTGCTGAAAAGAGAACTCTTCCTATGCACTTAAATCTATTCTATCAAAAAAAACAAAAACTACTCTTTCTTGTCACTTGCATCTCAGTTAACACTTTTCGGGTAGGAATTTGCTATGATGTTTTCTCCTTGACTTTAATTTTTGCTTGCCTTGTACCTCACTTATAAGTCGCTTTGGATAAAAGCATCTGCTAATTGACTAAATGTAAATGTAAATATCCTGTATTGATGATCCAGCCTTACAGGAGTCACAACTCATAAACTGAACTGAAAAATACTTTTGTAACAGATGAGATGTCTTCAAGGACTTAAAGATAAATATAGACAGAACTGTGATTTTGATGACTGAGAATCTCCACAGACCACTCTAACAATATTAATGTTGGCATATTGTTAGCATCTTTCTGTTCTATAAATCACTTTAGCCATTAGCAAATTACACACTGCTTGTCCAGTATGGTGCTAAATAATCAAAAACATTTTTGTAGTGGCAGAGCAGTTTCTATTGCAGTGTAAAGCTGCAAGAAGAAGCAAATAATAAATAGCTGAGGTGTGAGTCTGATAATGTCAAAAGACAATTACAATGCACTGTACAGTATGATCATGCATGACCAATTTCAGTCTGTGTACTAATCATTAAGAAAAAACGGATAGATAAAATATCTAAGCAAATTTTAAACCACACACTCCTTATGGTTCAGTTCATTTTACTGATGCAGTAGAATGTATTCAGTGAAGTGGCCACATGCACATGTAGGCACATGCACGTGGAAACACACAGACACTGTACTCAGCACTACAGAGACAACCTTAAATGGCTGCCAGCAGTTATAAATATCCTCCTAAAATATGTATGTGACTGTTTGAAATAACATAAGCCTAATGTATTGTTAGTCCTTTTCCATATAAAACATTTAGAAGCACAGGAGGACTAAAGACGCTGGATAAAGTGGCATCTGTCAGGTTTTATCTGTCTCTCTGTGTGTTCCTGACTGTGCAGGGTGTGTTTACTCTGGTGATCTCAGAGACATTTTGCTTCAGGATATTTAAACATTTGCTAACTTCTGGTATTTAGACAATTTTATTTGTTCTTTTTCAAATAACAGCAACACGGAAAGAAACTATGTTGGCACAACTTTACACTGTTGTGACCACATCTTTATCTTTCCCCTTAATTCTTAAAAAAAACCTCCTTTCACTAAA
This sequence comes from Channa maculata, assembly GCA_020496755.1. NCBI lineage: Eukaryota > Metazoa > Chordata > Actinopteri > Anabantiformes > Channidae > Channa > Channa maculata. The sequence continues at coordinate 19,736,754 of CM035616.1, read as the reverse complement.
TAATCTTTGTCCACATAAAAATGCAAAAACACACAGTCAATGAATGCCAAACCAACAGGCAGTCAACCGTAAATGTTCCACATTGTCCAAGCAGAAGCCTGAAAAAAAGCTTTTATGCAAAATCCATCCATGGGGGTTTTACACAGTTGTGGCTGCCTTTATTTGTGCTTTAGAAATTAATGAACCAACCACAAAATATTTTTTTCCCCTCTGATTCAGTGCTTTGGAGAAATTGCTCCCTATCTTCATTCACTCTTTTTCTGCCTCTCCGTTTCCAGCTCTTTAATCCACTGCTGCCTCCCCTTTTTCTGAGCCAGGGAGCAGATGTCAACTTTCTTGTCCAATATATAATGCCTGTGAAATGTCCACTTACAGCATTAATATCAGCACTAGTTTGGCCTCATCTGGCCTTTCCACAAACTTGCGTCATAAACATTGAACCTCTTTTATAGGGTTTGTGGCTTATTTTACTCCCTGAAGCATATAGACATTTTAATATTTGCAATGTAGTAAAAACTGAACCTAAAAATATATGAATAAATAGCTTGAACATTGTACAATATAATATAAAATGACCTACTGTAAAATTGTTTCAATGTTTTTCTTTCTCTGCTTCAATTTATTGTATTTGTAACTGTTTGTCAGTGTCTTTTTGGTTGTTTTTTTGTGGAAATTTACTTTCAGTGCATTTTTCTTTATAGTTTACTTTTTATAGTATTATTCAGTATAGTAGTATACTAGTTGTATAATAGTATTTTTATAGTTTAATTTATATTTTGAAACACAAGTTTATATGACAGATGATACAGTAGGTTTTGCATCATGTTAAGTTTACTCTACTGTCTTGTAAAAGCAATGGAGAACACTTAGGGGGCACATGGTGCAGTATATTGGTGCTACTCTGCTGCACATTACTAGCTCAACCTGACATTACTTGCGGTTTTTGCTTTTCTCGCAGGTAAACGTTGTGCATATACTTTTTGTATCACCTAACTCAATAGAGGTGATACCAAAAAAAAAAACACCACGAAAACAATGCAGACTGCTGACTGGTCAGAGAGGAGCATCACTACCACTGTGGCTACTGTCTGAACCAATCTCCAAAGAAGTATTTCCAAAATGCATCTGATTGATTTTTTTCTTTTTCTGCAAACTTTTTTCCATGCCAAAAGCTAGTAGAATTGAGTCAAGCTGAGCCAATTCCATGTGATGGAAAAGTGCGCTTATTTAAATTCAGCAATTTACCAACACTCACTGTTAGTAATGTGAAGGCTCACTTTTCCCAATAACTGCCCCATTCACTGGACATTCAACAAATGTTTTTAACAAATGCTTGATAAACAGGGACTGGACTGATTGCTTTTCTTCAACTTTCTATCTCTTCCAGGTTTTTTTGTTTTGTTTTGTACTAAAATGTTTTATTCAAATTTAATTTTAGCTTATGTTAATTTCAAACACACGCAATTATTTTTGATTTTAGTGTTTTTAGTGAATTTACTTTTTACATTTTAATTTCACTATTTAAAATCTACTTTCAACTTTCATTTCAGTTTTTGTTAACTTACAATAATCAGTAATTAATGATTACTTCATAGCTTTATGTTTTTTTAATATAAATAAGGTTTTAGTGTATTTATCTCTATACTTATGCAAGTGTCTTTCTGCCTCTACAACCTTACATGTGGCTTTTGTAAACCTCATCTTCACCATGTATATGCCAACATTTCAGAAGCAGAGAATTTCTGCAGCAACACAAACAGTTGTAAATAATGTGCCCTCAGTAAATCTAGCAGAATGCCAAATCACCCTCTGTTAACATGTCCCCTCCTATTATTTGTGCACTTCTCCCTTGGATGCATATGCAATGAGGAGAGAGACACACATTGTGGATATTTACACAAATGATATGCAAACTTTGACTCCAGCCAGCTGCAGCTGTTTCATACACATCACATACTGTATGTTAAGGGCACATCTGTGGCTGAACATCTGAACCTGAAACACTCTTGAAGCCCTTGAATTATTACTGTGTTTATAACTTCATTGTTTTGTGTTACAGTACATGCTTTCAAACAAAGACATGAAATATGCAGAGTAATAACACTGGCACACATTGAAGAATGAATGCAAAGATCATATTCCAACACACCGCCGACCCCCAATCACATAATGATGCCTCCTAAGGAGTAAATTTGCGACGCTTCTTTACATCCATTTGGCATATCATATAGGGTACCCTTTGGCGTCAGTATAGGATGCTCCAGCATCACCACCATGACACCATAGGAACGACTTTATATGCAAAAACTGCGTTAGGGTCTAAAGAACTGACTCCATTAGTGGACTCCAGTAGTGGACTACATACATAGATACTCAAATAAAAACACTTTAAAAACAATACTTAAAAACAATAACAAACAATAAAATAAATAAAACATTAAAAACAATCAATAAAATAATTAAATACAAAACAATAAAATCAAAACAGTAAAACAAGTTAACAGGAATCTAGAGGTGATCTTGAATCTGACGAATCTAAACACCAGCAAACACTTCACTCCAGAGATCGTTGCTTGACGAACACTGAACATTTATTCTACTTGCTTCTCAACTTATCCGATGAGTCAATTGTACATACAAGTTTAAGTACGGTAATCTCAATAGCACGTTTGCAAACAGCTTCATCAAACAAATTTCTCAAAGTATAGCTGAACTCTGTAAGAAACCATTGCCTCCACAGCTACACCCTGAACCTTTTTCTTCTACCTTGTTGCGGTCCACATCACCTTGTAGCCAGTTCCTCTACTCCAGCTACCATGTGATGTCAGCACCCTTCAGTAGTTGAGCTGAACAGCACGCTCTCTTGTAGTCAGTTCCTCTGCTCCAGCCACCATGTCATGTCTGCTAATAGCAGAGCTGAACAGCATGCTCGCTTGTAGTCAGTTCCTCTGCTCCAGCCACCGTGTCACGTCTGCACCCTTCAGTAGCTGAGCTGAACAGCTCTCTTGCCACAAAGCCTTTGCATTGCATTGTTCCCTTGACAGCAGCAATGGGAAAGGCTCTATCCCCTCCCTTCTATACCTCCAGGAGGCACTGGGAAGGAGTGCAGGGAAAAAGTAGCTCAGCGATATAAGGTGCGGCGAGACCATTTAAAGATTTAGAAACAAATAAAAGGATCTTAAAATGAACTCTAAGATGCACGTGCAGCCAGTGGAGAGACACCAGAATGTGCTACACGCTCCAACCAGGAGACAAGCAGCGAATTCTGAACCAATTGGAGACGTGCAAGGGAAGACAGGCAAACCCCAAAGCAAAGTGCGTTACAGTAATCCAGCCAAGATGTGATGAAGGCGTGGATTACCGTTTTAAATTGCTGCCGTGCAAGAAAGGGTTTTACCTTTGCCAGCTGGTGGTGAACCCTGTGGAAACCCATATAACAGAGGAGCCCTAGAGGATTCAGAACCAGAAAGGCTGACACGCATATTTTTGTCAGCTCAGTAACACCTAAACTATTTCAGAGCACAACCATGGATGCCCACTAGGTTTTGTAGCCGACATACTAAAATTTTGTGGTCTATTGTATCAAAAGTGGCGGTTAGAACCAGCAAGACATGAATTACATAATCACCAACGTCAGTCACCAGAAGGATGTCATTAAGACCCTTAGTAGTGCTGATGCAAGGTTTTAAAACCAGATTGGAAGACTTCCAAAACATGTTGCTTGTCCAGAAAAAACAGTATTTATGTTCATGACTTTTATTAATATTTCATATTGTCCTTGCAATAAAGTTATTAATGAACACTATGCAATCATGTGGCTCAGTATCAGTATCATATCTCTATCGATGAAAAAGTACCATAAATTAATGGTCATATCGAAAGGAAAAATGTTGGTATTGCCCATCCTTATTTATATAGCGCAAATTCACAACAAAGTTATCTCAAGGTACAGAATAAAGTGAAGACTATAAAGATGTATAGCGAGAACCCAACAGCAAGCCCTAGCCAACAGTGGGGAGGAAAAACATTTAATGGAAGAAACCTCCTGCAGAACCAGGCTTAGGGTGAGCAGCCATCTGCCTTAACCGGTTGGGGTGAGTGGAAAGTGGAGAGAGAAAAGAAAAGAGCGACAAAAAGCAACAAAACATTAGGCAGGTTGGTAGAACCAGTAGCTGCACACTGGAAAACACACAGGGAAAGCAGAAATAGACTGAGAGCGGGAGACAGAGAAGGAGAAATACAATCCAATTTTCTTGCAAAGGCAACTAATTGTAATTAAGACCGTATGGCTGCTGCAAGTTGGATTTTTACAGTTTGTCCAAGAATTTCCTTGTAGAAGACCACAGTATGGAGCCAAGGAAAGCCTTGACAACCCCCAGGAGGAACTGGGATGGCTGGACCACTCTGTTTCACCTGCTGCCCTGACCTGACTCTAGATAAGGAGTAGACAATACATATATCAGAAAATACATGAACTTTGTGTTACCATGGTGATGATTTAGATATTTAGTTGGTCCATCTGGTGACAAGATTGCAGATCCTATTTAATTGGAGGAAGGAAGCTGATTTAAAAACTGACAATTTTTTTTATTGTAGAGGTACAGTCTGCTCTTTGGAGACAAAGAACAGTCAATATCACCTATTCAAGCACAGCACTTCACAAAGTGCAGGAGACAGCATGTGGACCCCCTATATAGAGAACAGTGATGTATTCTTTGCAGGCTCTAGCTCAGATTGTGCTTGAAAAGTCCAGTGTGAAGGGTAAAAAGAAAAATCTCCCAACTGGACCAGTAAATAAAGCATGACCAGCATGACAATGTTTGTGTTGCCTTTTCCTGTTTCCTGTGTGAGAAGTGTTATTGCTCAATGAATAAAGCCTGAAAGCAGAGCTCAGTGTGCAGGCGAGTTTATTAGCTTTCTGCTGTCTCAGCAGTATGTCTAACACCAGTATGTATTTGTGTGCGTATAAAGATTGCTATATACACCATATGCTGGGTACTGTCTACCCATTCTAATGCTGTATTGGCACAAGTATTTCTATGACAGTGTTAAGAGATTCTTTCTTCAAAAGACAAAAAAGAAAATTTCTGAGACATGCTCAGAGGTAATTAGTGTCCATTTAGCAAAAATCCCAGCACCAAGCAGCTGTTGTCCTTCCTCTGTAGTTGCAGGACTGTGACCTGTCACTGTGAGACAGAGACCAGGATGTGATGAATCTTGACAAGTGCTAAAGAGGATAAATGTTGGCTGGACTCAATGCTGTCATCCTGAGTCACGGCATGTTGTTGGTGATGATGCTGCTACTGCTGCTGCTGCTGCTGTGATGGTGTCACCCCACCCTTCTTTAGCATCACCGCTCCTCTTTACTTTATAAATGAGATAAAGGAAAAGAATCTATTCAGCCATCTTAGTCACGCCAGGTTTTTATGTTGTTTCCTCAACCAAGCAATGATCTATGGCAGACAAAGGATCTACAGTTCTGCTTCAAGGGTTGAAAGGATTACTAGAGGGGGTGTCAGCTGCTCTAATGAGAATATGCTTTGAGATCAAATACTGAGCTTTTCTATGCCACTGGAAGCAGATAATCCATTCTTTTCAGAACTAATTAATTTGCACTTTGCCTGTTGTATCACACACCTACTATCTTTGTTGAAAGGCCTCACCAAAGGATGAAAATGTTCAAATGACTTAAGCCATTAGAGAAAAGCTGCAGAACCATTCTAGGACATTAACCAAGACAAATCAGATTTATATGTTATCTTACTATATTTGATATAGTGTACTTGCACATACATTTCCCTGTGTTCTTTTTATTCTTCCTTACATCAATTGATTCTGAAAAAAAACTTTGGGAGAAGTGATTTATAAAGCAGATGACTACTGATAAATGTGAATTTTGTTAAACATTGGATTGAAATCAGTATTTAAAATAGCAACAAAGAATATCGTATTTCAGTGATCAAACTCACCTATAATTGAATGCAGAAGTTGGTATTGTCACATGTTGTAGTAATATTTGGTTTATTCTCAAGCCCATACCAAGAATGGAGTAGGTCAATAACAGTGAGAGTAATAAAAAATAATAATATTGCAAGAATGCATTGGATACCATTGAAAATCATCATAGAGATGCAATGTGGCTGAAAAAAACTACACAGGTTCAAAGGAACTGCATTAGTCTTAGTAATAGTTGAGACCAAAAGTTACATTCTTAAACTTGAAACACCACTTTGTGGATAGATCTTCCACCCCAGAGGAAATTTCCCATATGTATCATGTTATAGATACATATTAATGTCTCAGGAGTTCAGGGAAACCAGAATCCTAGAGCCTGAATTTTTCCCTCACTATCTTGTACAGTTGAAAAGTGTTCTTTTACAATTTCAGTCTGAGGGCAAACACAGAGCTGACTGTAATAGTTCAGTTACTAGCTCTAGTTTGTTTCCTCCCGTGTTTGTTTCCTATTCTAACCCATTATTCTTTTTTATCTCTCAGGCTGCAGTGCACAGAAAAAAGAAGAAAAATGAATAAGATGAACGAGTATCAAGGTCAGAGATGAAGTAATAAATGATGTATCATTAATTTAGATTCATCCAAAAACAATATGTTACAGTGGCATTCCAAGACAGGCCACTGATTTGTGAGTTTATAACATGTATAATATGATCACTCACAAGTGCAAAGATTGGTATGTAAAGCTGTAGCTTGACAGGAAGTGGATCATCCAGTGAAATATCGACCCTAAATACACAAATTGTTGTGAAAAGTTTGCACTCACCCACAAAGGGGCACTCTACAAGCTCATCTCTAACGCACAGTGAAGGTGCTGTAGTGTCACGGCTTGTGCTCCAATGGCTGCTTCAGGTTCAATAATCTTAAAGGATATCCGTCTTGATATCAGAGAAATGTAAAAAGAGACTAAGAGGAGCTTAATCATGCATAAGATATTCCGGATTCAGAAACCCCCCAGATAACTCAGAGGACTGCATCTAAAGGGAAAAAGGAAGGTTTTAGACTGACTAGGTCAATCACCAGACCTTAGCTCATTAAACATGTTTTTCATCTGCTGAAGGAGGGAGACCCCCCCACCTCAATAAACAACAACTAAAGTAGCCTCAAGAAGCTTATAATGTGTTATAATGATGTGTTAATAATGTGTTTATTGTTAGGGTTAGGGTTAGAGTACACAAAAATGTTGTTTAATTAACTTTAAAATCAACTATTCAGTGAGGGCTCCAGAAGAAGTTAAAACAAACAAAAAAAATCAGCAAATGTGAATATTCCTGTTAGTGAAGATTTTCTGTAAAATGTGGAACAATTGCACAATTGGCATTTGATTATATTGAATTGTATTGGAAGTGGAGAAACTGGGGTCCCTTTGTGGAGCCGGAAGTGGTAAGGCCATTTGGTAGCAAGCACCTGGTGGTCGAACAACAACCCTTTCTGGTAAGGAATGTACTGTACTAAAGCCATAGTTACTACAAGGTAAATATTTCCTATGGGAATAATCAGATGGTTATACAAATCCTTTACAAAGAAATTGGTAGGGTTAGAGTTATTTCATTGAGGTTTCCCACCATACCACTCCTTCAGCTAGATAAAAGTGAATCACCCCAATTCTTTTGTATTGCCTCAACAGCTTCATTCAGATTCTAATAATAGAAATTGCTTTCCTCAGCTGTGTAAAGATGCCAATAAAGGAGCCAATAAAAGGTCAATATGACAGATTGAAAAGCCTCATAACATCCCCACCAATCACCCTGCTCTGCTGGAACTTATCTGTCCATGGAGAGAAGTTGGAGAGCTGTGTGAGAGTACAGAAAAAGCTGACTATCCTGTGGCCTATGTGTCTACCTCATTAGAACCACCAAGCAATGACTGAGTTGGTCAGGGGGTTAGGGTGGGATTGAGATGATGGTTTGCGCGCATTAGCCAGTGTAAATTTAGCTATCCAGCTATTCATGTCTGGGCAATGTGTTTACATCTCAAGTGTATTATTATCATAAGATAATTTATACAAAAATAGCATAAACTCTATGCTATGGACAAAAGGTTTGGACAAATAATGTACAATAAGACACAGAAGGAGGTAAGGTCTACGCTAAGTGCCTCGATAACAGGTTGCATTGAAAAAATTAACACATGCAATTAAGTTAAAGATAAAATTTCTGTAACAGAGTGTGATACTAACACAGACTAATGCCAGAAGATTTCCCACATAAGTGTTCCCTGTGACAGATACACCCTATCATATGTGGGCAAGAAGTACCTGCCAAATTGTGTTTACATAGTCAAAATGATGGGTCTACGATTTTGTCCCAGCAATAACTGATAGTTCTACTTATTAAATCAAACAATTGGTTGCCTGTTCAGTCTCTTTTGTCTCCAGGGGACTTTGAACACTGTTTTATGCCTGTACTCTTCAGGATGACTTTTATATGTCTTAAATAAAATGGATTGTTAGCTTCAGGGAGAGGCAGCTCTGCATTCTGCAGATTTAATTTAAGTCATACAAAAACTTCTTAGACAAGGTGCACAAAGTCAAAATGAGACTGTCTTCTATAGAGAAAAACAGCCATGAGTCATTTGTTCCAATTCCTGGGTCAGCTAGGTTTACAATGGAAAATTACCTCTACTAGTCGTGTGAATTATGACTTTAATCAGTCAGAAGTAAAGGGGGGAGTTTACATGACTGTAGTACTACAGATCCTATCAGGAAGGAGGCTGATGTGGCTAACAAAGCACACTGTTTGTTTCAGTTCTCCATCATACAACATTAGTTTTCCTTTGGGCTCTTTCCCCACCAGTAAACTAGCTTTTAGCTTTTCAAACTAAATCGCAAATGTTTACTAAATGGTTTAGATTGCCCTTTATTATCTATTGGTTCTCAAATTGCTTTACACTGCTTCTTATTACCCCATTTGTACTCACAATCACACACACACCGATGGGGGAGCTGCTATGCAGCTGGCCAACACTCACTGGGAGCAACTAAGTTGGGGTTCAGTGTCTTGCTCAAGGACACTTCAACATTTAACTGAAGGAGACAGGGATTGAACCAACAAGTGTTGGATTGGTGAGTGACCACTCTACCTCCTGCGCCACAGTCACTCTGACTAATCTACTAGTGAAAATTACCCTTGAGTTCAGGCCTTACTTCCAATTCCTGTCCTGGCCCTTTGAATTTTTTTTTTACCTTTTCTTCTTTTCCTTGCCAATTCCTTAATTTTTTGCCTCCAGATATTCTCAAACATTCCCTCAATTTTCCAATCACCTGCCTGGCCTACTGTACCTATATAACATCTACAATAAATCTACTTGGTTAGTTAGTTATTTGTGCTTTGTAGTCACATCATTTAAGTCACTTTAACTTGTTTTGGATCTTTGTCCTTGACTATGGACCTTTTTCCTTTTGTTGGTTTACTCTGGAATCTTTGTTTGCTGTGCTTGTCTCCTGATTCCATTTACTTAGGCTCTAAGCAAACCTGTACTTAGTAAGCATTAAAATAGACTCACAACTCTTCACTATATCTGTCAGCCTGCCTGTTTTGTTCTGGATTTTGGGTCTACAGTATGTCACCTTCTTCCTTAAACCATTTGTGACTCTAACTTTAGTAATGGCAGGCAGAAGATCCATCATTGTAATAATCACACAAATTGTTTGTGGAGGTGCCCACAAAGATGTTGACCTGCAGTTAGGACTGTCAGGTAGGAAAATATACTGTATATATGGGTTGTTGTGTACCAGTGATATATGAAACGTTAGTCGTTTAGCTTGGAGGCTTTTTTGGCCCCTTTCCTGGCAAGCAGAAAAGGACAAAGATGTATTAATTGGCTTCTGCATCTTATGCAACAGGTGGTGAAGTGGTCAGTGCTGCTGCCTACAGTTTGTGTATGCCCTTTGTGGCCCTGAAATAGACTGGCAATCTGCCCAGGGTGTACCCCACCGCTGGAACAATGATGGCTGGGATAGGCTCCAGCTGCCCCAGGACCCACATAGTATAACATTACTACAGTATAGTATTACGTACTGTAACAAAATGTAGTTTTGGAACAAGTAGTGGAACAAGTAGTTTTTTTTGCATTTACCCGCTTGTAGGAATATTTTTCCTAAAGCTTATACAGTGAAGTCAGTAGTTCCTTAGAAGTGCAAGAATCCTTATTGCTAAATGACACAAGATAGTGGAGAACAGCCTAGCATAGTGTGCATTCAATGGGCGGCAGTGGCTAAGGAGGAAGAGTGGTTGCTTGGCAGTTGCAAAGACGGTGGTTTGATCTCTCGCTCCTGTTCATATGCTGGAGTGTCCTTGGGCAAAACACTGAACCCCAAGTTGCTCCTAGTGGGTCAGGTGAGCAGTATGCCATTGGTGTGTCCGTTTGTGTGTGTGTATATGGGTGAATGAGAAGCATTAGGGTTAACATTTTAAGAGTGTTTTGGGCACTGATAAAATATAATAGAGGTATATAAAGCAAGTGCAAACCATTTACATTTAGTCTAAATTAGATTAGGCTAATGCTATAAGAGAAAATACAGGCCTGGAAGATTGGTTAGATTAAAATTGTTAGTGTTTTTAAAAATGTAAGTAAAACAAATATATGTTAGTACTGTTAAGGAATCTGTGTTTGAGCTTATACCATATAACAATGGGCAATTGGAAAGTATATCCAGAAGTTACAATAGGAAGTGCCAATTATCCAGTCTTGTGCAGATTTTTATCACTTACCAAAGAGGACAGGGGAAGGAAGTAGGTATTTTAAAAAGTTACCTGGGAGAAATGTGAAATAAAAAGTCATAAAAACATGAGTCACAACAAGACAGACTTTATACTTAAAAGCAAAAGTCTGTGGTAGTGTGTTATGAGAAATAGGAGTGTTTAAACTGTGAAAAGCAAACATTGCTTTCAGTATATGATACTGTATAAACAAGCTCATGTAATATAAGGAGGATCAACAGACAAAAAGGCAGTGTCAGTTAGGTTTGCAGGTGCATATTAGTATGCAACCGTTTGCAGAGCTGATGGTGTGAACACATCAACTAAAATTATCCAGTTATTGACTCTTTGTCCAGACCCAAAACCATTAGGACAGGGTCAGCCAGAAAGCATCAAGATCTGTTCTGTGAAACTGCGTTAATGAAGGGGAAAATAGTGCATCCATGTGGGTGCCAGCACTTTCAGGTATCTCTGAAAATGAGAAGGCAAACAAACTGGCAGAAAGAAGCGCTCAAAAATATATGAATATAATATTTGATATATATTAAACTTTCAAAATCAGAGGGCAAAAGCATAGTGCGAAGGAAAATAAATCAAAAGTCGCAACAGAAAAACAACAGTTTTAACAGTGAGTCCAAAATCAATCAGGTATGTTAAGAAGTAAAGGGAATAAATAGGAAAGAGCAAGTAATAAGGAGATGGAGAATTGGATTTACCAAACATAACATTACACTATCATCACTGGAAAACATCAAACAGGTCGACTGGTATGATGAAAGAGAGGCTGTGAAGAATAGTTTAGTGTCATGTAGATAAAATCCAGAATAAATAGCAATGAAAATGATCATTCATTTACCGAAAACAGGTGGAGCAGAGGCCAGCAAGAAAAGAAGACACTCAAATGTGGAAACAGGGTAAAGTGCACAAAATTATTATGGGAAATGTTTTTGACAGTAGCTGGACTATTTCCACATGTTTAGAAGAAATCAGTTTTAAGCAAGTCTGAGTACAACAGCAGGCAGCTAAGCAACATCAAAGATTCCAACTGTGGTAACAGAAATGAAACAAGAGGTGTGTTCAGACAGAGAGAGATGGCGTCCTAAGATGAGAAGCAAAAAGACATGAGCTCCTGAAACGCTCTGATTGAACATCATGGAGGAAAAGCTGTCTTGACTTTCTAGTTTTTTCATGGTGTGTCTTTACTGAGTAACCATGGCCGGGAAAAAATAAATAAAAATAAGGAGGACTTGTGAAATCAGCTGCCAGCATTGTTGGTGTGTCAGGCAGCAGCAGTTACGTGAAAAAACAACAGTCCCGTTGGTGCATGAGAAGCCACATACTGCCCACTACATTATATTAGTATTTGTAAGCTGTGACACATGCAGAGACATCAGGCAACAATGAGTAATTATTTGAAAGAGGCCTCACTACACAGACTTTGTTGCTTTCAGATTAAGTAACTGATGGCCACTCTTGCTCCTGTCACATTTACTACAGCTACCAGTTACCCTACTAATAGGGTAATACTACTAATACCCATATCTCAATGATGGAAACAATTCTCCAAGATGGTAGGTGGCCTATACTGAACCAGAGCTATGGGGAAATTAGATTTGATAATGAGCATTTAATGGCTTAAGACAACACAGACAAGCTAATCCAGGCTGCTGGAGATTGCTGAAAACACAATTAATGTGGAAATTAACTGAAGTTATCCTTTAAATGAATTATTTTAAACCTTTATGCCCTGGGTCAGCCACTGAATACTGCTGTTGCTTTGTAAACAGGACTTTAACTGTTCATCATCTAATCATCATCCCATTTCAGCTTTTTGCCCTCTCTCTCTGTGTGTGTGTGTCTGTGTGTGTGTATATATATGTGTGAAAATACACTATGAAAAAGAAAGCAGATGGACAGCAAGTGTCTGACCCTTGTCTCTATTACAACCTCCATCATCCTCACCATCAACACAACTCCTGAGCTGCTGGAAGCCAAACTGTAATATCAAATGAAGCCTCACAGCATAATGTGACACACAAGTGACAGACGTATGAAAGGCTCCAGGAATTCTGCTACTGTGACTTGCTCATTTCCATGTTTGTCTTCTTTCCATGATGTCAGCTATTTGCTACTGTTTAGTCTGTGAAGTAAGAAAAAAGAAACAGCTCCCTCAGCAGGTGACAGGTTGATTTTGAGTGATTAGTTAGAAAATAATGGCAGCAATGTTTCTGTTGTTTGCAGTATCGAAAAGGTTAAAAAGGTTTAACTGTTAACCTGCATTTCTTTGGCTTTATAAAGCTTCTGCTTGTCAGCCCACCTACAATTTTCCCTTTATCTTCACAGCTTGAGGGGCTGAGTTTGGAGAACTGGGCTGGTAAAACCTTTGTTCAATTCACAGATGAAACAAGCTGCAGCAGCTCTGATAGTGGAGCTGCGGATTTCCAGAATAAGAATACATTTTATCAGGTCTTAAAGCCTAAACTAGGATTTGGAGAGTTAAGACAATGAATGTTCATATTTATGCTTTTCAAATACTATAGTTTAGTTTAAAATGTGCACTCAAATCAACTGCAGTCAAACAATTCTCACCTAATCACATTCAACCCTGTCTGCTACAAATGATGTTCCTATATAACTAAACAGTTACCTGATTGGACACACTGTTTTAAAGGATATGTTCAGTAATTTTCTAAATGAACCATATTTTCAACACAACAACCAACAATGAATTGAATATACTTAAGTTTACTGCCTGTCAGTCTGTAACCTGAAATAGCTTGTTCATTTGTGTTGTAGACCTCTGTTGGTATCAAAAAACAAATTAAAAACTCATGAGACACACTGCTTTGCAGCGTGACACGTGTCTTTATTACAAAAGACGTGGTTGAAAATCATCAACAGATTCTGCCTTAAATGATCTGAATTGCTATGACCAAAAGATCTCAGGCATGCTGTACTGCTGTACATTTACAGTGGGCGTTTTGCCAGTTTTTATTGGTCATTCACTCTGATCATTTCAGATTGTCTACTACTGCTGATGGTGAAATTTTCCTCCATTCTATGAAAAATTAAAAAGACTCAGTCGTGAAGGTGTGACTCTAATGCATAATGACACAGGCAAAGCTAAAACATTGGGACTTTTTCTGTCCCTGTGCTGAGCTCTATGTTCTATACAAATGTACAGAAAACGAAAAGAAATTTGGGTATGCAAGATTCTATGACAACACAGGCACAACATTAAGAAATGTGCTGCAAACAGACACAACACAACCAAATATAGAATTGTGTAAAAAAGCTTTAGTATAAGAGTTTATGATGCTTTACAGACTGAAAAAGGCAAATGAGTTTGAACTTCACTAGCTAATTGTCAAAATCTGACTTTGATAGATGCAACCCATATTGCTTTTCTTTGACTCAGGACCTTTCATACTCCCACTAGATTGTCATGACATTGACTGTGACCCTAGTTTTGGGATCTGTGATATAAATAGGATCATGTTTTAAGTCATTGTAAAGCACCAATAGAAAACATTTCCTAGGAGCCCTAGGAGCCAGTGGGGCAGGTGTGGAACTTCCTATTTTCCAACTTCTTGCTGTTGCAGACCTACAGTGTTATAATAGAACAATAGTAATTCGGCAGGTGAGCATGTGAGTAGGCCAATAAAACTATTAAGTTTCCTATTATTTCCAAGATTAGATACAACTTGGAACATGGGATATGTGCTACATTTGTATGGTTAAACTGCAGAACCAAACTTTTTTTTTCTTGGTGCTGACATCAGTCATAGAGATCAGGAGATATGGATTATTGGCTTTTGCAGGTTGAGATACAGCATGAGCAGAAAATGCTGCTGACATACAGAGTTTTGGTAATTGAAAAGACTTTTTTATTATCCTGTAAAGTTCTGTGAGTGCTTTGTAGGAAATATATTCTATTTGTGTTGAGGTTTCAAATTATCCATGCATTAAATGGTTTTCAGTTTTGTTTTATCATTTTACTCCACGCTGCCCTTGACACAAAACAAGGATGAAAACATTGTCAATACTGTTCATTGGTAAATAACCATTCAAATATTCAAGGTTTAACAGATGACTAACAAGCTGTCAGTTGAGAGAAATAATATAATTAGAATAATTGTTTCTTTTCTCTGCTTTTGAAAATGTCACAGCATCCATTTGTGCATAAAAGGGTTCTGTAAAATGTCACAGAGAAGCAGAGAGAAAGTGGAGCTCTCTCTTAAGATTACAAACAGCTGTCAGTTGAATGCAGAATGGCCTTTCTATTGTTAGCAGACTTGAATAAAGCCATTATTACTGTGAGAGTTAGCATTCTCTTCTTATACCCGAGCCACCTCAGGCTTTATTCCAGGATAATGACATGGTAATTGCATTTTATCTTAAAGTGATGTTACAACCATATTTCTGTTATAAACATCATTATTATACATATATATTTATTTTTTAAAATTTATTTATTTATTTATTTTGTCCTTTAGCTTGTCCCGTGAGTTCAGGGTCGCCACAGTGGATCATTGTCCGCATGTTGATTTGGCAGCTTCTACGCCGGAGCCCCCTTCCTGACGCAACCCTCCCCAATTTCTACCGGGCTTGGACCGCCACTGCACAGCTGGATATATATGAGAGGCCCTGGTGCTGATCCCAAGCCCGGACAAAAATGGGAGGGTTGCCGTCGGAAGGGCATCTGGCATAAAAACACATGCCAAATCAATGTGCGGAACACATTCCGCTATGGCGACCCCTGAAGGACAAGCAGAAAGCTGTTGATTAGTGACAGAAGAAGATGTTGCCTTTGTACTGATTCTTGGTACAAAAAAAGAGCTCCAGCTATGAGTTCTACATGTTAAATTAAAAACTGACTCTTTAAACTGATAAATGTGCATGGAAATGAAATCTGCTAGCTTTGTCCAGCAAAATCTACTTGAAAATTGTGAAGAAACCTGCTGGCCTTAAGTCAATTAATGTAAAGTAAGCATTAAAGCATAACAATCTTCCTCATTTGTCAAATAACTTTCACATTTATCATTTAGTTTACTCTTAAGTATGTTAAATAACTTTGAATACATTAGCAACTTAGCTTAAATTTGTTTTTAAGTTTGCTTAATAGAACATAGAAGGCACCTGCCTTTTTCAAGTACACTCAACATGATCAGAATTAGAGTAGAGAAAGTGAAATTGACGTCACATTATGTTAAATGTTATTGTGTACCATGTTGTGAGTAAGTCAGTACAGGTGTTCTGCCTTACCTTTGCATCTCCATAAAATGATTTAACAAGTTTTGGGCCAAACATAACAAAAGGCAATCCATGGTAACCACAAGAGCAGGCTGAGCACATGCCTTACACGATTAAGTCCCTGTCCCTCTACAGTTAGCACATAGTTTCAAATTCTCTATATTGCAGCCTCCTTTGCCCTTTCCACATGTTGCTTGTCTCAAAGCTTGAAACCTTTTTCAGCCTTGTTTGCTTCTTCATCTGCTCTTTTGTGATTAGACTTCACTGGTGGAATTCATTATGATTATGTAACTCATTATGATTACCCTTTGACTTGCAGTAACTAATGGAAAAAAAAAGTTTTTACCTTTGACTATTGTGTAAATAACATGGGGGGTATATGGAGAAACTGAAAAACAAGGAAGACACTTTGACCTCAGTTCACACCTTCAGAATCTTGAAACAATTATTTAACATGGAAAGAAAAGTTATCATCACTGCTGCTAAAGTAGGAGTCTTCTAATGGTAACCAGTAGTGTAGTTCAGCCTCAGTTAGACCAGGTAAAGTACATTTGGCAAGGTTGCTTTCATGGCAGATTAAACAGCTGACAGCAGAATTTGACAACATTACATTGCAGGTTTGTAGACATAAAGCTAGTCACACTCACTATAAACAGATCAAACCTTTCTTGTTTGTACAGTAAAACATAGTATTGACATAGACCTCAAATTCTTTATAGTTTTTCTTCACAATTACCTTTACTATAAGACAAATGTCAGATAGTACTGTTGAGCTTTCCCTGAAAGAATAAACACCATAGGTGACTTATAGAGACCTTAAGACTGAAGTGCTTTTTCCCACTTGGTAATGAAGAGGATTGATTGGGATGTAAAGTGTCAATCTAGACATTGGAATGTGAAGGACCGAGCAAAAATCACTTGTCAGCAAAAACATAATGTGTAGTATGAAAATACTGGAATACAAAAATAAAGAATAACAATAACAATGATAATAATGATATGTAATTAGGGAAGTAAGGTACAGTAAATAGCAAAGTGTGTGAGTGTGAACAACTTGTGCAACCGGCTGTGCAATCAGGCAAATCAGTCCACTGTTATCCTGGTCACTTGAGTTTAGTGCGAGCAGTGGAGACTGAGAAGTCAGATGGCAGCAGGAATAAAAGGGGCTGTGGTACCTGAAGGTGCTGTTCACGCTGCATTCCTGTGTTTACCAGTCCAGCTTCAGCAGCTGGAAACCAGTCAATCACTGATTCAGCCATATCCTGGTCTGGTCCTGATTAGCACCAATGATTTTGGAACTGATCAGCCAAGGTACCTTCTTTAAACTGTCTATTCATTAATCACAACAAAACCTGATGATAAGATGAAGCCGATGTAGTGGTAGTTAATGAACAAGGTCTGTCTGACCAAGCACTTTTCTGCAGTGTTTTTGTGAATTGAACCTCAGTTCATCTGAGTCCTGGAACCTGATTCCACTAGGTCCTTTCAGTAATTTTGCAAGAATAAGTCAGTTTGCTTGTTTAAATAAGTGTTAAACTTTATCTCAGCATGATCATGGCTCAGCATCACCGATAAAACTTAAGCAGAGGCTTCAGCGTAGAGCTTTACTGAATTCATTACTTTCTAAACCCCACTGCATTAATGCATGAATGAGCATAATCTATATTCATTACATGAGTTATAGTATTTGGCTGGCTGACAAACCTGCATTGATATCTTTTCCCTGAAGTCTTTTATTCCATGTTACTTGCAATGAATATGGATTTTTGTAATTAATTGCACTTTGGTGGAAATGAGTGGTGTTGTATAGCTCACTGTCAGGATTACAGGTTGTACTTCAAAAGTTAGCTTCCTTGACACGTTGAGATTTTAATAATTAAAGGGTTCCTTGAAAAGCTGAACTGTTCTCTGACAGTAGGTTCTACTATGATGGCCAGGATAGTTTATAACTGTAAGGCTGGGTGCTGTACACCATCCTTCAGTTTGAAAATAGTCTTATTTAAAGATTAAATAAATTTAACTGTTACTAACACTCAAATTCAAATGCAAAGACTGTGTAATTCTTCCCATACACAGTCTCCTCCAAAAGTTTTGGAACAAGACCAAATAATTTGCTTTTGTTCTACACTGAGGACATTTGGGTTTGAAATTAAACATCAGTATATTTGATGGGTCTGCATCAAGGATCAGCTCTGAGCTGCTTCTTGTTTGCTCTGGTGATGGACAGGCTGACAGATGAGGTTAGACAGGAATCTCCATGGACTATGATGTTTGCAGATGACATTTTCCTGCAAGAGCAGGAAGAAGGAGGACCTGGACTACAGAGGTGGAGGTCTGTGAATACTGTGAGAGACTGTAGAAAGATGCTGAGGTTAGAGCTGCCAGGCAGGAGGTCAAGAGAAAGACCAAAGAGGAGGTTCATGGATGTAGTGAGAGAGGACATGAAGTTAGTTGGTGCGAGAGAAGAGGATGCAGAGGATAGGGTTAGATGGAGGCAACTTGAAATGGTGTTGTAACTTGTTACCACAGCACACAAGTGACATGTTCATCTACACAGCACATGAGGGACATCATTACAGTGTGCTTTGTGCAACTGAATTTTGCACATTTTACACAGGTCATGCTCATAAATGGTAGCGCTTTTCTACCTTATTGGTACTCACACACACACTCACACACCGACGGGGGAGCTGCTATGCAGTTGGCCAACACTCACTGGGAGCAACTAAGTTGGGGTTCAGTGTCTTGCTCAAGGACACTTTCACATCTGACTGGGGGAACCGGGGATCAAACCAACAACTGTGGGATTGGTGGACAACCACTCACTCTCCTGCGCTAGAGTCGCCCCATCATCAGAAGGCTTGCAGATCTGGCATATCCTTCTCTTCCTTTTTCCCCCAGCAGCAACCTAGAAAGAAGAGGATGATGATTACTGTTTTTTTTTTTGCTGATCTCAAGACACACACAACATGCTCACATACAGACAGATACACACACACACTTACTAACCTCGCGTACTGGTGTACTAGGTGAAGTCCTATCCTGGATCTCCCTCAAGTTAGCTGCAGCAGCTGGGGTCCTTGGTATGTGCTGTCTTCATTGTATAAATGGTCTCCACTTATATAGCGCTTTACACAGCTTCTTATTCACCCATTCACACTCACAATCACACACACTCGTACACTAATGGGGGAGCTGCTACAGCTGGCAAACGCTCATCAGGAGCAACTAAGTTGGGGTTCGATGTCTTGCTCAAGGACACTTCGACATGTGACCAGAGGAGCCGGGGATCAAACCTACAACTGCGAGATTGGTGGACGACCGCTCTACCTTCCTGCGCAACAATCGCCCAACTGCACCCAATATGCGGTACCACAAATGCCTCCCCCATCTGCTCAAGGAAGACACGCCTTTTGTACAGCTGTGACACATTCCACTTGGGAAAGATCTCCATATAAATTACGAATTCATTGTGGGCTGCATATTTTAAAAGATGACCAGTGGCCAGTGTCATTCTCTTGGTGCTGTAGGAACCTGTGTCTTTGTCCAAGATTTCCAACCCCCCCTTTGGCATTGAAGTCTAGAACATATTTGGTTTCTGGTCCTCTTGTCTGCTGATTTCAGCATTTTTGTACATTGATCATGAGCAAAACATTTTTCCCATTTTTGGGGCAGTAAGACACCAGGGCTGTGGTGTGTATGAAGGCAAACATGGAAGACTAGGTGGCTCTGTTCTTGGTCATCTTTATATATTTTTCTTCAGTGTAATGTGGGTGGAGTTTGCCCATGGGAATAGAAAAGGTTCCCATCAAAAGTTAAAACGACACCTGCATTCTCACACTTTGAGGTCAAGAGAATAGGGAGAGGGGGTGTGTGTGTGTGTGTGTGTGTGTGTGTGAGAGAGAGAGAGAGAGAGAGAGAGAGAGAGAGAGAGAGAGAGAGAGAGAGAGAGAGAGAGAGACTGGAGTAAAATACAGTTGCAAAGAAACAAATAATATTTGACATTTGTGAGCCCAAATGAAAAAAGCAGTGCAATTAAACGTTATTATCTGACGCTGTGGGATGAGCTTGTGTTGGATATAATGTACAATGAAATTAAATAATATATGTTACAATGTTAACAACGCTGTAAGCATAATGTATGCCAGTCTTCATACATTAGCTACAGTATTGCGTAGTATCTCCACAGAACATGCTTAATGCACTAGGAGAAAGTTATTATTGCTGTAGGCCTATTTAGATTTGTTCAGAGTAATGAGATCAATTTAAACTTTAATAACGTCAGGTTAGCTTTAAAAAGATAATTAGTACAAAGCCTTTATGAGTTTTGTTGCATTTCAGAACAAGAGTTGTTGGCTTTTTAGTACTCTGAAGCACTAATAATTAATCATTAATAATACTCTGTTCTTTTGCCATCACTGTCAGAGAAGGGTTTCTGGTGTTTAAATGCTGCAGCTCAGGCGCTCACTCACACTTGAATGCTCTGCATGCCTTGAATGTCATTTTCTGTTCCAAAGATCCAGGGATAGAAAAAGAACTGGCAATGTTCAATGATAAAAAACAACAAAAAAGCGTATGATTATGGCTTAAATATTGACTTGGCAAGTTGGAGAACTGCTCATTACAAAGATCAACGGCTTTCAGCTTGTCCCTTCTGGTGTCATCACAGCAGAACATGTTCCACACTTATGCCGGATGCCCTCCCAGCCATTGTGCTATCACTGAGCCACAAGGCCCCCTTGTGTAACTCTAATAAGACATAAATGTATTGAAGCAGAAATGTACAGAAGGGGAGCAAACGCATCCCACAGTGGCTAAAACCACCTATCCCACAATTTATTTCATGAGAGAAAGATTATAAATAATAGAAATGATCGCTACATCTATGAAAATACGGTCCTGGTTGCAATATACTGTAATGATTTTTTAAAACCGCTTGAGCTTTCCCTCTTGCTCCATTCAGGGTGCAACTTCCATTGTCGCCTCTAGATTGTGAGACTAGTGAGGCTTTGTACTTGTACCTATACTTTTCATTTACAGTATCTTTAATTTTTATACTTTAACTTGGCCAACAGTTGTCAAGTGAGTTTTTGTATTGTCATAAAAAAAATAATGTTCCTTGAGCCCTTTTGAGCTGTCTGTCACAAGTGATGCTCACACCTGTGCTGGGCAGGAGAAAGAAGGAGACAGACTGCACTGTGAATTCTGTAGCAGACTGTTGCCGAGACTCCAGATGTAAGGGGATTAGTGGGGGGACGAATGAGCCAGAGAAACACTGCTGTTTCTCAAAGACTTTTGGGATCAGTTTAATATCTTCTATTCATAGTATACGAAGGAGGAGAGGAATGTGAGGAATAGAGCTTGTTTGTGACTCAATTGAAACTGTGTGAGAACTTTTCACTATACAAAGACCTTGATTTGTGCACAAAACTTTACTAGGTTTTGTGTGCATCCAGAAATTCTTATGTTTTTCTGTGTTCTGATCTGTTTAGATTGATGTTTTGTATTTTCAGGCCCAAACAAATTGAATATACTGTAGGTACATTTACATGACTTCTTTGACTATAAACTATCTGTAACTCTTAAACATCTTTTATCTGCAAAACCATTTTTAAAACAAGCCTGAATGCAGTGTCAGAGTTGAAAAGAAGGAGATATGGATGCAATGACAGAGCTCTGACAGGTTTTAAAACTTCTCATCACTAAGAGATGTGAGCTGATACCTGGGCAGGTATTTTTCTGACATATTTAAGTTCTATCAACAACATACTGTATAAGGTGATGATTGAATAAGCTCATCTTTTCAAACTCTTTTTTCTTATGCATTTTCATTATCTGCACTCTTGTCAGTTTTCTATCATTCTAAAGCCAGAACACCATTCATGGTGTGCCATTAGCAAAGCTCTTTTGCACTTAACTGTACAGCTGCCAATGGGTCCATGGCTCACCTCAGGCCACTGAACATTATCTTTTTCGAAGTCAAAGCATAAACAAAGAAGTCAGTGGTGACACATGCTGTCATAAATATGTCATTTCATATTTTCACCTCTGCTGTACCTTCAGCTGGCATTTTAAAAAGGGACACCTTGACATTTGGAAATGTAGTTCAGTGTGTTTCATCAGCAGGCACAGCACATTTTGGTAAAAATTAAGTTTCAAGATTTGTCCTTTGACTTTCCAAAATGTCTCATTAGCATTGATGCCAAGGGGTTTCACTGAGGGATACAAAGCGTGGCAATAGGCCAAGAGAAGAAATTACAGGAAAAATGTGGCATTCTTATTCTGTGATTCCTCTGTCTGGAGCAAGATTTTAACCATGTGAGATGCTGAAAGCAGCACCCATTTGCCCATTATCCACTGTTGCCATTTTGCTGACTTCACCCCTTGTCCAAGCCCTTACCTACCACTGCCTACATTACCCTTTTAATAAATGGGAATAGTATGATCTGTTCTACTGTATCCCTGAGTTGTGATAGCACAATATCTATTGAGTGTGGACAGATTAAGCAGCTCTAGCTCCTGCTCTGGACTCCTTCTACAGGAACTACATTTCTAACTGAAGCCCCTGTGGGTTCCACCTCCGAGCCTCTTTTTCACTACCTAAACATTACTCCAGCAAGTTTGCTCGAGTAATGTTTGCTGTTTGCTGTGTTGAGGGTCGTCCCCCAGTACCGCAGTTGTCTGTTCGATCCCCGGCTCCTCCAGTCACATGTTGAAGTGTCCTTGAGCAAGAACCCCAACTTAGTTGCTCCTGGTGTGAGTGTTGGCCCGCTGCATAGCAGCTCCCCCATTGGTGTGTGATTGTGAGTGCGAATGGGTGAATAAGAAGCAATGTAAAGCGTTTTGAGTGCCAATAGGTAAAAAAGTGCAGACCATTTACCATTACTTGTAAGCATGTAGGCCACTTCCCACTCAGTGTTTGATCAACACTATCACTCCATCTGTCTCTCTACTCCCTGCTGTGCTGCCTAATCAGCACCAACTCTCTCCACCTGTTGCCTCCCCTTTATACGACCAGTTACCTGCTCCTGTCTGCCAGATCGTCCCAGATTAACCACTGACTTTTGAATATTTGTTTGTTTTTTTGTCTGGCCACTGGACCCTAGTCTCCCCGGAGAACTCCTCTGCTCTGCCTGCCTGCAAGGCACTTTTGCTGAAAATTGTTTCCTTGGATTTTATTAATTTGGACTATTGATTAGAAGCAAATTTTGCTCAAGACTAAAGACTTTTTTATTCATGTGATGTATTTTCCCTTTAGACACTTTTAATTCAATTTAATTCAACTTTATTTATATATTGTCAAAAGTAGAGAGGGTGTATCCTTTCTGAATCTGAACTGGGAGCTCGTTCCACAGGAGAGGAGCTTGATAGCTAAAGGCTCTGCATCCCAGAGCCTCCCTACTTTTGGAAATTCTGGGAACCACAAGTAGGCCTGCATTCTGAGTTCAAAGTGGTCTACTGGGATCATATAGTACTATGAGGTCTTTTATATATGATGGAGCCTGACCATTCAGAGCTTTATGTGTAAAAGGCAGGGTTTTAAATTCTATTCTAGATTTTATGGGAAGCCAATGGAGAGAAGCTCGTGAAGGTGAAATAGGATCTCTCTTGCTAGTTCCAGTCAGCACTGTTGCTGCAGCATTTTGCAGGCTCTTTAGGGAGTTACTGGGGCATCCTGAAAGTAGGGAATTACAGTAGTCCAACCTAGAAGTAACAAATGCATGGACTAGTTTCTCGGCATCACTTTGAGACAAGATGCTTGAAAATTCCAACATTGTTTTAGGAAAGTTATACACCGCTTCAACATTCATTTTCGTGACCTACGATTTGCGTAATTGGGCGTCATTAACTCCCGTGTGAATAATAATCTTACTGTATTTCTGTTTATCTTTAGCCAGGAGTTTTAAATATGATTCAACGTTGCCCGCTCTGGCCCCAGGAAGACATTTGACTATGGCCACTGGCGTCTCTAACTTTACGTTTCTGACTATAGAGCTGCCAATTACCAGAGTTGGTTTCTCAGTGGGTGTATCGCTCAGTGGGGTTAAATAGATTAGAAACGTGTACCGACTGGTGGTGAAGCTCGGGCATCTGTTTAGCATTAGATCTCTTATGAACCGTCACCCAGCCAGACTGGCTTCCCAGTTGCTCGGGAAGCCAGTCCTAACAGGGGCTAACAGCTAACAGGGACTACGCTCCCTCATCGGCCTTATGATTGCCCCATTGAACCCTGTCTCCGGTCCTGAACGCTATGCCATAGAGTCTCTAACAGCTGGTCTCATCCGCCCCTCATCTTATTTTTTTTTCGTGGGGACGAAAGATGGGGGGCTCCGATAGTCAATAGACTATCACTGGTTAAATCAGATAACCACTATCCTCTTCCACTTATCTCCTCAATGTTTGAACTTTTGGTGGGCACCACTGTCTTCACCAAATCAGACCTCACTTTAAATTAATAATAAATAATAAACAAATATTGCCTTCTAACTCCTTTGCTTGTCCTGCACCTTTCTGGGTCCGATATATTTGATATTTAAATGTCATACTTCAAACTTCAGGCCCCTTCGGTTATCATCTCCCAGCTCACTGACCAAGTAAGACTTTTAGGCACAGCCAAGAACCTTTTGGTTCTACAGTCCAGTCAGCTGACATAAGGTGTAGTTGACCATATGCTGATGGTGTAGCCCTATACAACCCTGTCTCCTTAAAATTACCTTCCTATACAACTAAACAGCAAACACAATTACGTTTTTCTAGCAACCGTAAAGACAACATACTGTATCTTTCGAAAGAATTAAACTGTAGTTAGTAAGAGCAAGGGAGCTGCCAGAAGGTTGCGGAGGTTGGCAGGTGTACAACTCACAGAACTGTCAAGCCACACCAGCCCTTGATCTTACTCTGACCCTAACCAGCTGCTGTAACTGCTGACTCACAACCATAAAATGCTTTAATAATGCTGTAGTTACACAAACTGGACATTGTACTGCAGGATTGGATATTATGACAAAGTGTGGTTAATTAGTAACTATGGCACATCACTATTTGACGCCTAAATCGATGATGTGAAATAAGAAAAAGAAAAAGTCTCATTGGGAGGTGGACGAGGATGGTGGATGTTACAACAAGACACAGGATTTTTCCACAGGAGTTCAGGGTTAGACTCTAGTGCGAGATGTTGTTCACTTTTTTGATGATTGTTTCACAACATGGCGGGAGTAGTACATGTCTTCCATTATCACTTTTTGTAGCGTTTTGTTTTAATTCATATATTCTTTTAACTTAACCTTTCCTGAAGTTTTTGTGCCTGACCCAAATGTAGCTTTTTTGTGTGGCATCAGAATTTGATGCTGGGAGAGTGAATACTGATGTCAAAGTGCACCTGCAGCGTCAATACCGGATGCAGTTGTTTCTAAGGCGTCAAATAGTGGCGCTCCTGGAGGGTCCAATAGTAATAGAACCTGAACTCGCTCCCGAACTTGACCCCCCTCCCCTCTTCTGCCCCAGGCACGGAACTATAACCCCTACTACCTCTTTAGTCAGTTTAAATAAAAGAACTGCTCTTCAGCCCTCTGTCACTTTGCCACTTTAATCAGACTGAATAAGCTTTTTTTTGCACAAAATCTTGTTACCTGCACTGTTGTACACTTCACTGGTTTGCACTCCATCTGCCATGTGCCTTGCACTGCTTTATTTTACTTTATTTTTATTATTATTACTCTTTACATGCCTTTATTGTATAGTTGTATTTTATATTTATATTTGATCTAAATTTTTAGGCTCCACTGTTAGTATTATCTGTATGCACCATGGATCCGAGAGTAACAAAATTTCAATTCTCTGTATGTATGTACTGTACATGTGGAAGAACTGACAATAAAACTTGACTTGACTTGACTTGACTAATGTAATCGTAATCATTCAATCAAAAGTAATCAATGTGCCAAAGGATGTACAATTTGATGCCTTAGGAAGCGTCAATATCTGTGACTGTGAGGTGAGAAAGTGTTGTCCTGGAAGGGTGGAGCTTATCCCAGCTATTGTTGGCCAAGAGGTGGGATACCCTCTAGATAGATTATCCAGCAAAGGGTTATAGAAACGGTTTAGTAACACTTTTATTCACACCTATAAGCAAAGTCCAAATAAATCCATGACATGACAATACGTATATGTCCCAAGATCACAAATTTGGAACATAGAGAAATAGAGGCATCCCTTTGCACCTTGACTTGCCATGATTCAATAACCACCTTGTTTTGTCAAAAAGCACTCCCACCTGCCCTGTAGTAAGCCCTGCCTTTTCACTCAACTGATTTGCTTGTCATTCCTTTATTAGCTTGATGGCGTCTACTGTACTGTACTCTGCCAAAGTGTCTATTGTCCCATCCCAGCCATATGTTTCCAGCCTCTTTGTAACCCCATGCAACACTGGCTGAATGCAATGGATTTTCCCTCTCTGCCACAGCATCCAGTAATAACCTCAGGTCAACGTCATAAAAATGAAAAAAATGTCCATAAACCTGCTCAAGGAAACCAACAGGAGGATATAGTGAAAACTGAGAATCAAATAGGAAAAGTGTGAGATTTCCCCCTGGAAGATTAATCATTTTTGATTTTCACTGAGAAACTTTTAGAACTTAAAGTAAACTCTCTGCCATCATTTTAGACTTATGACATTGATGCAAGCAGATATAAGCACAATATTTAACAATAAAGACACTTTATATTGGATTACAACTGTACAGTGGCATATACATGTAGAGAAAAGATCTCTTTTAGCAATATGGATTTCTATTTGTAGCTATATGGATTTCTTTTATATATAGACAGAAAATTACAGAAAGGTGCACGCCAGGATTATGTCATACATACCAAGCTAATGCTTAGAGGGAGTGGAATCCTTTCAGCAATTCAGTGATTAAAATGCAGTAATCTTACTTAAAGAAAATCCTAAATAAAGCCAATGATCCTAGAGAGACAGCAGTCTAGAGTATATGATAACCAGTATATGACTACAACTACGTCACATTGTCTTTCAGGATTAATTCCTTGTAAATCAAAGTTGCCACTAATGAATTCCAGCAAAATAACTGCTGTGTTAATCTGCATTTTTTTGTACCTTTTATCTGCTCTCTGCTGATGTGGGTATAAAAAGGGTAAACATCTGCCTGCAACAACCACATCTGTGAGGGACCACTTGAGCACAGCGTACAGTACAGCAGAGCCGAGCTGGCCCAGGTTTCCTCTGCAGTGACAGATGGCAGGGTGATTGTGTTATGTGCTCGGCAACCTCTACCCACTGCACATGCGCGCGCATACACACACACACACACACACACACACAAAGTTCTCATCCTCCAGGATCAAGCCCACTGCTGTAGAGACCTGGACAGGAGACAGTAAACATCAATATTTCAGCAATTTCCTGATTATTTCTACATTTTAGCTCAAGTGCTCTTTATAATCTCTGGGCTGGGACTGATGATGTGTATGAATGAGTGCTGGCTCAAAAGACACTCATATAATTGCAATTGTAACATTGGACCATTTGGCAACGATTTGACAGTGAAGCAGAAACTGTTGATGTAAAATGGCCACATGCCATTTTATTGCAGTGCTTGCCATCAGAACCTGCCCATAGAGCAAATAAATGTAGTAGTTATATGGTAGGGAGACAATGTTTTGCCAGTGTTGTGAATTTGGTTTTGCCCCATTTCCACACCAGTTTTAGGCCTTTGTTTGACAGTAGACAGTATTGTAGGCATAGAGATATTGTTATTATATGGTATGCATATTTAACCACTCAACAACCAGACACACTTGTTCACACCAGTGTTTTGTTGAGCACTATTCGAAAATCCCCAAACTTTCCTACTAGCAGTTGATTGGCTGGATGAGAGGGCCAGGATTCAGAACCACTGCTGTAATCCACAAGAAACCAGACCAAGATTCTCTTGGGTTTTCCACCATCAGTGGGAGTGAGCAATCACTCTGTGCAGACAACAGTCCGTGCAGCAGCATGGTGACATTTACCGTGATGAATGTAAGGAAGCTGACACTCAGTAACTGTGAGCCCTTCTTGTCAGGTTGGAAGATGACACCCATGACATGATACTACCATTTTCTCATCATTTGTCTACTGTTGACTCACAAATAGAGCTGTAGAAAGAAGTCAGAGATAGCAGTAAAACCAAAACCACGGCCACTCTCTTCCCCTTGCTATCCTCCTCAATGTCACATTAACAGGATGTTACAGGATTCCAAAACTACATATAAACTCAGTGTACAGTACCATCAAAAACTTTCTGAATGTACACTGAATGTCATTTTAATCCAGTGAGAGAACAGTTTAATTAAACAGAACTTAATGATGCTGGAGTCTCTGTGATTTCCTCTTGTGCTGCCATCATGCCAGAAGTTCCACTTGTGTGTCAAATAATAAAAAATCTGACCCATTTGGTGAGCATCATAGTCATCAAAAGCTGAATTGCCTAACTTCTCAAGCTCTTAGAACAGACCTCATCAATATGTTTTTGTTAAGTCTCTAGTGGCAGCTTGTGGGGCTTTGCGTTTTTGTTAGTTAATTTGTATTTGAAACCTCAAGAGACTACTGTTCAGTATTCTCTTTATAAAGCAGGGCTGTGCACCACTAAACATGAATGAGACAGTGGAGAGTGTAAACAATAAAAAATAAATATTGCATGAATGCTAAAGCATTATGGTTGATTAATGAATCACCGCTTTCAGTGCGTTTTCTACAAGTGTTGTTTTTCATTGAATGGAAACATCACTGATTTGGTTTAATTAGTTGCAAACTTCCTGACTTTTGCGGGTGTGGCACCATTAACATTTGCTCACATTGTTTATAAAGAAAGTGAGTTATTCTTTATGTAGAAAGGAAACAAATTCGAACATGCCAGCAGCAATAATTCAGCAATATATTCAGCATGGGGGGGGGGGTGTCTTCTCCTTTAAAATGACTCTAATAAGTGGAGACATCATGCCTAAATAAGGGAAAACAAAATGATTTACAAATACCTTAAAACCTGTTTTTCATTGTGAACAGTAAAAGACAACATATCACATATTATATCTGAGGAATTGGTAATTTTAGGAGTTGGGGGGTTTGCATCTTTGCTGTCAAAATTAACTTAATTGGTCTCAGTTCCCAAACACAGTGTTGTTAAAGACAAGCTGATGCAGCACAGTGGTAAACATGCCTGTGTCCCAACTTTGTCGAAACATTTTGCTGGCATCAAATTCAAAATGAGCAAATATTTAAAAAAAAAAATCACATTTCTCTATTTCAACATTTGCTGTTGTCCTTGTTCTATTTACATTTAAAAATAAGTTTGATTTGCATGTGAATGCATTGTAATCTCTTTTTATTTACATTTGCACAATTGTCAACTTTTCTGGCAATGGAGTTTGTATAATGTTGTTATTAGATAAATAGTGTGAATGCTTGGCAGTGTACACAGACTGTTTTAAGATATCATCACTAGTTGCATTGTGTTTGATTTATTCCCTGTAAATAGGGTCACATCTAGCGATCATAAAAAACATTTACATGTTTATCAGAATGTTTCCATTTTAACATGTATTATTCATAACTTTATTTAATGTCTATATGAATATAGCTTGTTGTCAGGAATGGTCAGACAAGTGGAAAATATGACATGCTGCTGTCAATAAAGGAAAGACAGGAGATTACTGTTAGCTATATTTATAGAAATTGAGACTTTTGTGATGCAGCTAGTAATAAGACAATTTATCTTTGTGTGATTGCTTATGAAATGGGATTAGTCTTTCAGTATAATCTTTTCTGTCTCCCCTCACTTTGTAAACTGATTCTATTTATATTCTATATATTAATCCCTTCCTTTCAAGTGTCTGTGACTTAAAACTGTGAACTCTCTCACTTAATAAACCTAATACACTTAAGAATATGAAGGGGCCGGGAAGTCCACAATGAAGTGACCTGCACCTTCATCCCAAAGGAAATAAGTAATTTATATTATTAAGGGGATGTTAGCTCGCTAAGTGTCAAAATTGTAATTTTTCACCCTCTGTCGTTTACATCATGAAACCCTCTGTATTTACTCTGGTATGGTCTTTTGATTATTATGTTCACCAGGGAAAGAATTATTCAGTCAGCCACCACAGTTGTGGTCTTTCAAGCCTTTTGGTGTTCCTAGGCACAACAGGACTAAAATGTATGTTTAAAGTGAACATAATGTTTTGGTGCAAATTACATAGTGTAAAATGTAATACATGTACACAGTCATAGAAATATCCTTTAACCACCCACTGTACCTGCCTGATTTGTGGTTTTAGGAGTGTATACCTGAGCTGTTCAGGAAGCAGGCCTAATGGCATCATAAACCCTAGTATGGTCAGCTTTTCCTGGGGTTCCAGCACTACCTCTGCAGCATCTGCCAGGCACCAGCAGTGGAAAACCTGCTGTCCCACCTGCTAAAGGCATTGCAGGGCTCCTCCTCCAAGTTCAGGTCAGGACAGGTCCAGCATCTACATACTCTGGTACATCATCAGAATGTTGGCTGCCCAAATGGTTGCCTTGCTCACGCCTGCACCAGGTCTGCTTAAATCGATCTTTCTTTCTGTTCTTTCTTTTTAAGAATGTACCAAATAGTTCATTTGACTATACCAAATATTTTTGCTCTTTGTCTCTAATTGATTTGTATTGGTTCAACAGATTGTTGTTAATTTTTTTTGACATGCTTACTTGACAATGAACTAAAGAGTAAAACACACCTGGATGGTGTACACAGGTAAAAATAATGACAATTGTGTCACTGTCCAACTACATACAGTATGCACCTGAATATATATTCAATCAACTGGGCTGTAGCTCATCAGGTCATTTCAAATGTCTATTGTATATGTTTAATTAAAAGACCTCCTTCCTATCACAGCAGACAATGTAGCTACATGAAAACATTTTTTTGCACAAAATACACCTACAGTACATGTTGTCTTTTCTCTATATGTTGGTAATTGTAGCCTACATTTTTGATATCCTTGAGAAGGTTAGGTACAGGTTTTACAGTACAATAGTGCTTCTGTATGAAAAGGTCTGTTGTCCAAACACCAAATCTTGAATATCACATTTCATAACAATGAGTCCAACCAGGTGTCTGGAGACCAGGAATTATGATACAACACCAATTCCAAAAAATGTGGGACGATTTGTAAAGCATAAATAAAAATTGCATGCAATGATTTGCAAATCTCATCAACCCATATTTTATTCACAATAGAAAATAAACAACATATCAGATGAAATTTTAACATTTCATAGAAAACATTTGCTCATTTTAAATTTGATGACAGCAACACATCTTGAAAAAGTTGGAACAGCGATGTTTACCATTTTGTAGCATTCCCTCTTCTTTTAACAACTGTCTGTAAACAGCTGGGAAGTGAGGAGATCAGTTGCTAGGGTTATAGGAGAGGAAGGTTGTCATATTCTTGTCTGATGCGGGTTATAGCTGCTCCACAGTCCTGGGCCTTTGTAGCTGGATTTTTTTTATTTATTTATTTTTTTTGTTTTATGATGTGCCAAATGTTTTCTATTGGTGAAAGGTCTGGACTGCAGGCAGGCCAGTTCAGCACCTAGACTCTTCTCCTGTGAAACCATGCTGTTGTGATAGATGCAGTATGTGGTTTAGCATTGTCTTACATGAAATATGCAAGGACTTCCCTATAAGAAATGCTGCCTGGATGGAAGCATATGTTGCTCTAAAACATTTATGTACTTTTCACCAATGACTGTACCTTTCCAGATGCATAACCTGTCCATGCCATGGGCACGAATAAAAATGTAAGAATCCAACATACACAGAGATCCAATAGTCATTAGAGGGCAGGAAGTGCAGTAGAAAGATTTATTAACTATAATAGTGAAACCAAACTAGCATCAAGGTACAGGAAAGAAAACAAACAGAAAATGCTCCCCAGGAGGTAAAATAAATAAATAGAGAAAAACAAAAATGCTCACTACAAAAGGTAGGAGGTAGGTGAACACACCGGTCAATGTAGAACACAGTATAAATAACATTAAAGAATTCACTCAAATGAGGCATAAATGAAAGAAGGCACAAGTTAACAAAAAGTACTAACAAAAACTCAGTGACTAAACTGACACACTCAGATAACTAACTCACTAACCAAAACTTCTCGACTAAACTATGCACTAAGACAGCAAGAGGCTGGTGGTCGGGGAATGAATAAGAAAAGGCAGGATACATGGGGGCACACAATAGCAACAAACATTAAAAATGAAAGCCCCTATAAACAGGAATAGATAATTGATGTGGATCAAGTGGGCTGACCGGTGCCAGCTCAGGAGCGAAAAACCAAGAGAGACCGGAGACAGACTGAGGCAAAACAGAGTGGTAGGAGGCCTAAGCAGGCGGGGAGGACAACTGCAGGGACACATACAAACACAAGATAAAACAACAAAAAGACACACAAAAAAAAACTAGATATGGCCAAAGGAACGAAAAAAACCTAATTTCTGACATCAGAAATGCAGGCATTTGAACTGTCCACTGATAACAAGCTGGGTGGTCCCTCTGCTCTTTAGTCTGCAGAACACATCGTCTCCAAAAAGAATTTCAAATTTGGATTCATCTGACTATAGAACCGTTTTCCATTTTGCCTCGTGTTTACATATGGCTTCTTCTTTGCATAATACAGCTTTAACTAACATTTGTGTATTACACAGTGAACTGTGTTCACAGACACTGATTTCTGGAAGTGTTCCTGAGCCCATGTCCAGTGTCATATGCATCCAGTTTAGACCTTCGGCCTTGTCCTTTGCACACAGAGATTCTTCCTGATTCTCTGAATCTTTTGATGATATTATATATTGTAGAAGGTGGGATCTTCAAAGTCTTCACAATTCTACATTGAGGAACATTTTTCTGAAATTGTTCCACAATTTTTAGACACACTCTGTCTAAAAATCCCAGAATGGTGAACTTCTGCCCATCTTTACATTTGAGAGGCTCTGTCTTTCTGAAATGCTCCTTTTATATCCAGTCATGTTACTGACCTGTTGTCAAATTAACCTAATTAGCTGTCCAATGATCCTCCATTTGTTTTTTATTTATAGCAGTTACTTTTACAGCCTTTTGTTGCCCTGTTAAGCTAATGCCCAGCTAATATTTTCAATGAAATGGTAAAATATCTCAGTTTCAACATCTGATATGATGTTTATGTTCTATTTTGAATAAAATATGTGTTGATGAGATTTGCAAATCATTGCATTCTGTTTTTATTTACATTTTCACATCTTCCCAACTTTTATGAAATTGGGGTCATAGATCTTTAGTTATGTCACATTAGTAAAAACATGGGTTGGGATTGTGGCACTGGATAAAAAGTCATTGAGCTTCTGATGTCATTAAGCTTTAAAAGGGCTCTGGGCAACTGTACCAGAGTACAGTACATAGTAATCAATCAAATATTTGTCATCATGTCACATTTTACTTTTATCAGTCATTTGAGCAGTCGATAATCATCCTCTTAGTCGTTACTGTGAAAAAATATTCAATCCCCTTTAGATTTCATCTCATATTTGTATCATTATATTTACTGAAGCAAAAAAGTTTATGCAATGACCAACTAGGCCTCTTGGAATATTTGACCCCTTGGTTACTACATTTGAAAACCACACTGAAATCCAACAGTGGGAAAATTACTAAGCTTTTTCTAAGGCTCTTGGACTCCACAGATGCACAATGAGAGACTCTAGACTTGGAACAATATTGAACGTACCTAGAAGTGGCCGACCTTCCAGAATTTGCACAGCAACGACCAAGGAAGTCACAAAAGATCCAAGGAAGAAACCAGGAGACTCCAGTCTCTACAACCTCAATAAATGACAGCGTTCATGACTTCACAGTCTGAAAGACATGGGATAGAAATGGCATCATTAAAAGGTGGTGAGGTGAAAACTCCTGAACTGGAAGAACATTAAGCTCATCTGAAATACCTGGATGAGCCTGAACAAAAAAATCTTCTATGGACTGCTGAGTCAGGGGTCCTGTTACATCTGATGTAAACTAAGCACAGTACTTCACAAAAAGGACATGTAATGCTTTAGATTACAGCCCGTGACTTATAGGGTAAGTACAGTAAACTGACTGTGCACTCCCACAAGTCACTGTCAAAGATACTCATCTTCGTGTCCTCTCTCATAGACTGGAGTTCAGCAACATCTAGCAAGTCGGAAGACTTACTACATCTTCATCTTGCTTTGGCAACTATTAAATTTTATAATAAACCTTATTTAAACTGAGTAGTTGTGTCAAGCGCCTTATTGGGTCCAACCCTAAAACTAGTACATTACAAAAGCATGGTGGTGGGATTGTGATGGTGTGGTAATATTTGCTAAAACAGGACCAAGGTGACCTTTTATTATTAAGGGAAACATGAATTCAGATTTTTACAAGAGAATCATATTTGAGTCTGGGTTGGGCAGCAAGACTAAAATGTCTAAAATGATGCAGAAGGAATGAAATTAAAATTTCATTAGTGTGGACAAATTCCAGACCTAGATGGGGGGGAAATTATTATTTAACACTGGTAATGATATATATTTTTAAACATTTCAATAGATTTTTTTGTTTGCTCAGGTTCCCTTTGTTTCTCTCTCTCACTCACAAACACACACACGCAATACAAGGGGAGAAGAAGTCAGAAGGTCTAACAGTTTTTTACAGTTCAGTATAGATCCTGTTTCATCTTCTCTTGCCCTGCTGCTTAAATTAATTTTGCAGATGCTTAATACTTTTATCAAGTTGAACATGCTCTACTAGCTGCATTCGAGTAATGCAATAATAGAACCACCTGTTTGCTACAGGTAGGGGTTCTCGCAACACAATCTGGGAGTTACAGCGGTCTGATCCGAGTACCTCAGGAATGCCTGCTTTTTTTTTTTTAAACCAAGAAATGGCAAACTTAAAATTTACAGTGCATACAATACATCTAAATTAGGAGGAACCATTTATCATTCAATGCTCCGGATTCTTAAACTAAAGTTAGTTAATTTATTTCAGTTTTAGGTTATAAGAAAGAAAAAGCATACAACAGCAAAGAAAATAATCAATCAAACTGAAAAAGGGTGTAGTTCGAAACCTTTGTTTATTTTTCTACCGCTTTACCTCAATTTTACATTACTTAATAATTATACATTTTCAGCAACTTAACTAAGTCTAGCAACTA
Organism: Channa maculata; assembly: GCA_020496755.1. Taxonomy (NCBI): domain Eukaryota; kingdom Metazoa; phylum Chordata; class Actinopteri; order Anabantiformes; family Channidae; genus Channa; species Channa maculata. The sequence goes on along the minus strand of CM035616.1, from coordinate 19,701,538 downwards.
AAACAATAATTTGTATACATTCCAATAAATAAATGAATTTGTAGATCATAGTAACCAGCTCTACTTATAATTCTGTTTTTTTTTTTTCAATATAAAAATTGGTACTGTATTATATACATTTCAACATACTTCTATACTGCAAGTTATGTATGGTGCTACAAGTGTGTATAGAATGAGTCCTGACAAATAAAGTCTTTAACTTTATGTAACATTGCAAAAGTTTCAGTGATCAGTGACTTTTGCCCTAATTAAATGTTTTGATATAATATTAACGTATGGCTCAGCTTTTAAAATGAAGTTTCACTCAGTTAAAAAAAATCGCAACATTTAAACTCTGGATAGCTTTATTAAATTTGCAAGCATTTAACTGATTTATTAATGCTCACATGAGCCGGCTCCTCAGGCTCTCTTGAGGTTTCTGGCTCAGTTACCAGTGGTGTGTCTCTGGCGAATTGCAAAGTGATTCAACATAAACAGTCCTCTAGGTGAATGGCCTTTTCTCTCCAGGGATCAGTACATGGAATAATTTGAAACATTTCCCTGTTAATACACTGAAACAAAGGCCCCAGAGAAGATTATTTGTGAATAATGTATTTTATGATTTAATACTAAAGAGTGCACAGGCACTTTTCTTTAGAGAAAAACACAGGCAAGAACCCAGTTATCTAAAAGGTTTATATAAGTTATGGAAGCCTTTTCTTCGATTTTTGCTTATAAAAGGTTGTTTTTAGCTTATGTCTTAAAAGACTTCCTTCCTGTAAAATATGACTGGTAACATAAATGAATTACAATGGGCTGACAGCTGTAGTGAGCATAACACAGTCACCTTGTATTTGGACACAGAAACATCTGGCAGGAGCAGGTTGGGTGGACTGGAAAGGTCAACAAAGCAGAGGACATTTCCAAAAGAGACCGGAGGTTGAGTTCAGTTTGAAGCAACTGTTTGTCGCTTCGTAGTGACATGAGTGGGAAAATTGGGTGAAACTAGCTGCCATTTTGTAAGCTATGGTACAGTATCTGATCTTTTGGGACAAACAACTTATATGGGTGTTCAAGCTGGAGGACTTGAACTGACTTTATTGAGCCGCAACTAAAGTAGTTCTGGCATGAAGCTATCGCTTTTGGTGTTGCAATAGGAAAACACTGCGTTGCATTGCATGCTTCAAATGTTATCATGATGGTTAGTTTTTTGTACAAAAACAGGAAGGTTAGGGTTAGAGAAAGACTGTGGTCTGAGTAAAATACACAAACACCGACTAAATTAAAGACATTAGTTGGACAAAGAACACAAAAAAGTGTCAGTCCTCTGATTTGAGATCCATCCACCCACCTCCTTGCTACAAGGAGTTTGTCACTTTTACATTATGTCAATATCACACGCTGACAATCTTGTTCCAGACATATGTACTATGGCTGCTAGATGTAATCAATTTAAACTCACCCATAATAAGTACAGTAGCAGTAGCAGGAAGGGTGGTCTACTGAACCATACCTATGGGCTGATAACAACTTAGAACACATCATTTAATTACATAGAATTTTATCATCTGGTTGGCACAAAGTGAACCTGCAACCTGATAATGTGAAGAGGGAGGGATAAAGGATAACTTCAGACCAGAGCAACAAACTGTATGTTAGAAACAACTGGCTGGATTATCAGAAATATTGCAATAGATATTTATGCCCTCTAGAGGGTGGTTCATTAAGATTTTGCAAAACAGTGATGAGCCATTGACTGTGAACACTCATGAATGTTGAAGGATTCAGGAATTTGCTTCCATTCACTGAACGCCAAGTTAATTGTTAGGTTTATCCCAAAAGTGTGTGATGAATTTAAAAATTCTGCAAAGACTGGTCAAGTGTTGGACATCACACTTTACCTGATGTTATTGCAGTAGATCGTGTTTAATGAACCTTGGAGATGCCATTGCCACATCACATCTGCTCTTTTCACTTCAGCCTCAGGTACTCCTCCGAGTGTTACTACCCAATTATGTTAAATATATTAACATATATGAATACCTACAAATTACACATATTACTAATAATTAGTGACTAATATCTGAGTAGAGTTCCTTTCTCTCTCTATTCTATTGGTAATTGTTGGTCTTGGGTTGATTTGAGCAAACAAATCTGAAATTATTTGTGTGGTGTATTCTCAGCAACTAGGTTACAACAGATTGTTACAGCATCTAAAAAATACACTAGATCCAAATGAAGAAAAAGTTTGAAACACCCATTTTAAATGTTATCATGCCATCCATCGGCTCTTGTTATCAACAGTATAGAAATGGACCAGTAGGTACCTGCTCAGCATGCTGAAAAGTTCAGTAGGTCATTATTATGACATTTTGTGTGATGCCATGTATGGTTTAGGCACAAAATGAGATGGTTATGGTTATGGAAGATTGTGGTTTGGGTAAAATGCAGAAATTGAAAAAAGTAACATCACTGGTTAATGAAAGTTAGTCTGAAAAAAAAAACTATTATAATTATAATTGTACAAATATAATTGTAATTATTATGATATAAAATAATTATTTCAATTATAAACATTGATTTGGGGGTTCGTGAACATTCATAGGAGGGAGAATCTCTTTCTCCAATAAATTTGTCATGTGTGACATAAAGCCAAAACAATGAGCTAAAAGATGCTAAAATGCCCTGAAGAGCTGAGGTAAATGGTAGATTATAAATGACATTTTGCAAATTATTGCAAATTTTATCTACTGTTAAACACAAAATAATAATTAGACCAACTTTAAATTAATGATTGCAACAGGTGACTAGTAAACTGCTATTAATAAACAAAAATGCGCTTTTGACTAAATAATACTTTCACTTTCACAAAGTTAATTTTACTTGTTATATGATGTATCACTTTTCATATAATAATTAGTCTGCTCAGGACCGAAGGAAGTAGGGTTTGTTGGTGCTAGAAATATATTTATAGATCTGCCTGAAATTTCTTGAAAGTCCAATCACATTGGTATTCAGCCTGGTAGACGCAGGAACAATAGAGGACTGCAGTGGGTAGAAGTGCCACAGGCGGTCACAAATCTGAGCTCAACAATGGGACAGGAAACCTTCCTGTTTGTGGTTGCATATGAGGAGTTGCATTCTGGAATGTCCTATTGTTTGAAAGAAATGAATCAGCCTCTCACAAAAAGTTGACAGCAGACAATAAAAACAACTCACAGACAGCATCCAACTTCATTGCTGCTAAGAGTCAATCTTCCAGATTCCTGAGATATACTTCAGAATGATGATTATAGATGGTTTGAAATTCATCCCTTTCTGTTGTTTTTCTTTAAAATGCACTGCTGATTATGTGCCTTTCTGTTTTAATCAGCAAAGAGTATTATTTTTTCCAACTGTGCTTTCTGCAGAACAACAGTGATTAATGCACTCAAGTGCTTACATTAGTCATCCGAGACGTTTGAAGAGGAAGACAAACAGCCATCAGGAGTACGCTACAGCTGACAGAGCTTTATGTTTGTCTTCTGAGGTGCATTACAGACAATGGGGGTGTAATTACCATTTCAATATTTGGTTTAGGCAGATAGGCAACTTTAAGAGAATAATTAATGTGATGCTTGGGTGTAATGGAGGACTAATTCACATGGTGGGCTTCACAGAAAAGAACAGATGTCTGTGTTGTGTCTGTCGCTCTTTGACTTAGTTGTCTGTGCTGATTTGTTTTCAAATGCCACTGATGTCATCCCACTGATAGGGGTGCAGCATCAGAAAATAGTCATATGTGTCATTTATAGAAGGAAATGACAAATAACCAGGTTTGTCCAACAGAATATTCTCAACATTTCAGTTTTAAGTTGCATCTTGTTGCAGATGTGGTTCAATGAAACATCAAACACATTAACAGGTGATGGCAGCTGGTTGGACTAGCTGGAGTGGATAGAGGGTGCGCGATGTGCAGCGGTGAGTGAAACCTCAGAGTCAGGTGGTTAAGATTAAGTGAGGAAAGCACTTTAATTAAGGTTTGGTAAAGAAAGATTGTGCTTTTGTTTTAAAGTTAGTAAGTGAGTGTTCATTTTTTTCGCTTTTAAACTATGATCTTTATCTAACCTTAACCACATGCTGTAAGTGTCTAAACACAACCATAAAAATGTTTAATATTCTGTAGTCTGTAGTATACAAACTGGATGTTGTACTGAAAAATCAGATATTTTGCCAGGCATTGTCTGGGAACATTTTATGGTTCTGCAGTATCACTGTATTTGCCACTTGCAATTTATATTCATCACCACATCCTTGCAATGTTAATAGAAAACATAATCGGGTTGCAAATATGTTTCTGCTGAAAATTTATAGCCATTGTTATGTAAAAAAAATTCATTTTAACTAATTATTTAGATGCTATTAAAGGGTTAAGACACATGAAGTTCCCCATTTTACTTTCAGTGCAACATTATCTTAGTGGTGGACGGTAAGCCTTTCATATAATAACTGACCCTGTGTTCACCCAGTCTGCAGATAAAAATGAAAATCCTGCATTATCAAAAATGAGCTTTGTGAAGGGACAAGAAATGGGTTAAGATGAGGAGTTTGAGAGAAATAGAAAAGGTAAAGGAGATGAGAGCAGGTACTGTCTACTGTGCCCAGGAGAGGTTTAGCATTATGTCCCTGTGCTTTTTAACATAACCAGAAACTCACTGACTATGATTATTAGATTTCAGAAATATGATGTCCAACCATATCGTTACTCTAGATGGCATAAGTCTGGCCTCCAGTACTACAGCAAGGAACCTTGGAGTTATTTTTGACCAGGATTTGTCCTTTACCTCACATATAAAACAAATCTCTAGAACAGCCTTCTTCCACCTATGGAACATTGCCAAGATTAGGAGCATCCTGTCTCAAAGTGATGCCGAAAAACTGGTCCATGCATTTGTTACCTTTAGGTTGGACTACTGTAATTCCCTACTTTCAGGATGCCCCAGTAACTCCCTAAAGAGCCTGCAATTAATCCAAAATGCTGCAGCAAGAGTGCTGACTGAAATTAGCAAGATAGATCATATTTCACCTTCACTAGCTTCCCTCCATTGACTTCCCATTAAATCTAGAATAGAATTTAAAACCCTGCTTCTTACATATAAAGCTCTGGTCAGGCTCCATCATATATAGAAGACTTCATAGCACCATATCATCCCAGTAGACCACTTCGATCTCAGAATGCAGGCCTACTTGTGGTTCCCAGATTTTCCAAAGATAGAATGGGAGGTAGAGCCTTTAGCTATCAAGCTCCTCTCCTGTGGAACCAGCTCCCAGTTCAGATTCGGGAAGCAGACACCCTCTCTACTTTTCAGTCTAGGCTTAAAACCTTTCTCTTTAATAAAGCATATAGTTAGTTATAGTTATGCTACTATAGGCTTAGACTGCTGGGGGACCCACCCCCCGATGGACTGAGCTCCTTTCCTCCTCTTGACCCTCTCTCCTCTCCTCTCCTCTCAACCCGCAATTGTCACCACTGTATGTCATTAACTCTGTGTGTTTTCTCCCTTAGTTGTCTTGGTCTTTCTTTGTCCCACTCTCTCTGTCTCTCTGGGGCAAAGTGTGTTTGCTTTTGTCAACAAACTGAAGCTGTGCAAGGCGCATATTCAAAAGGGAAATTTAACACATTGTCCCACTCTGCTAAAAGCCAGTAGGCAAGTCACCAGCGCCGCCCAGAATAAGAAAAGAGCCAGATATGCAACACTGGTTGAAAACCTGCATGAAATCTTTGTGACCCGGTTCCGTGATCTACAACTGAAAAGGCCACACATTATGTTCCTCGTCGACACATTTAATGCGGAGATGGACTGTTTGAAAGCCCTGTCATAGATGAGGCTGCAGCTGAGTTGGAGATAATCGATCTTTGTGAGGAGGACCAACTGAAACCTGCTTTAAGGGAAGGGACCATTGAGTTCTGGAAGAGTGTGGCAATGGAAAAATACCCTAAAGTCAAATGGGCTGCGCTTAAGATACTGTCAATGTTTGGGTCAGCATATGTCTGCGAGTCTTTTCTACCCTAAAACACGTGAAATCAAAGCATTGATCTGTTCTGACTGACAAGGAATGCCAGAAGTCCCACTAAGCAATATGCATAGTAAAAGAAAAATGCTATTGTGAATTATTATATTTTTGGTTAAATTGAGAGTTTGTGTATGTGAGACAGTGCACACAATGTTCATTGTTGAAAGTGACTGGCCTGTGGTCTTAGTACTATAGGAGTTAATTTCTGTCATTATCATGTTGCTGTGTGACATTTACAATAAATCTGGCTGAGCAGAGGTCTGTGTGTGTGTGTGTGTGTGTGTGTGTGTGTGTGTGTGTGTGTGTGTGTGTGTGTGTGTGAGGAAAGGATGGGGTGATGTTCATGTGTGCCCATGTGTATGATGTGGCTCTTTGTGGTAACACAGTAAAAAATGTGTCTCTTAGTCTCTAACTGGTTGACCACCCCTGGTTTAAATCTTATCTATCTGATAGACTTCAATTGGTTCATGTTATGATGAATCCTCCATGCGCACAAAGGTTAGCTATGGAGTTCCACAAAGCTCTGCGTTAGGACCAATACTTTTTACTTTATATATGTCTCCTTTAGGCAATATTATTAGAAAACAATCCATAAATTTCCATTGCTATGCTGATGATACCCAGCTATATCTATCTATGGAAACAGATGAAAAAAATCATTTAATCAAGCTTCAAGCATGACTACAAGACATAAAGGCCTGGATGTCCCACAATTATTTTACTTCCAAACTCAGACAAAACTAAAGTAATAGTATTGGGCCCAAATATCTCACACATACGATGTCCAACCATATCGTTACTATAGATGGCATAAGTCTGGCCTCCAGTACTACTGCAAGCAACCTTGGAGTTATTTTTGACCAGGATTTGTCCTTTACCTCACATATAAAACAAATCTCTAGAACAGGCTTCTACAGAACATTACCAAAATTAGGAGCATCCTTTCTCAGTGATGCCGAAAAGCTAGTCCATGCATTTGTTACTTCTAGGTTGGACTACTGTAATTCCCTACTTTCAGGATGCCTCAGCAACTCCCTAAAGAGCCTGCAATTAATCAAAATGCTGCAGCAAAACTGGAATTAGCAAGAGAGATCATATTTCACTTTCACTAGCTTCTTTCCATTGGCTTCCCATTAAATTTAGAATAGAATTTAAAACCCTGCTTCTTACATATAAAGCTCTGAACGGTCAGGCTCCATAATATATAGAAGACCTCATAGCACCATATCATCCCAGTCGACTACTTCGATCTCAGAATGCAGGCCTACTTGTGGTTCACACATTTTCCAAAGGTAGAATGGGAGGTAGAGCCTTTAGCTATCAAGCTCCTCTCCTGTGGACCCAGCTCCCAGTTCAGATTCGGGAAGCAGACACCCTCTCTACTTTTCAGTCTAGGCTTAAAACCTTCCTCTTTAATAAAGCTTATACTTATAGTAGTTATAGTTATAGTTATGCTGCTATAGGCTTAGACTGCTGAGCCCCTTTCCTCCTCTTGTCCCTCTCTCCTCTCCTCTCACCCCACAATTGTCACAACTGTATGACATTAACTGTGTGTTTTTTCCCGTAGTTGTCTTTGTCCTTCTCTGTCTCCCTCTCTCTTTCCCTTTCTGCAGGTGTCCCCAGCCTTGGAGCTGTGTGTCTTCCAGTGTGCAGCTACTGGTCCTACCAACCTGCCCGATGTTTTGTTGTTGCTTTTGTTGCTCTTTTTCTTCTCTCTCTTAACTTTCCACTCACCCCAACCGGTCAAAGCAGATGGCCGCCCACCCTGAGCCTGGTTCTGCTGGAGGTTTCTTCCGTTAAAGTGAGTTCTTCCTCTCCACTGTTGCCTAGGGCTTGTTCAAGGGGGAATTGTTGGGTTCTCTCAACATCTGGAACATCTGGGTTCATCTTAATAGTCTTGACTTTATTCTGTAAAGTGCCTTGAGATGACTTTGTTGTGAATTGGCGCTATATAAATAAAGTTGAATTTTAAGTCTCCAATATGGTGACATGGTTTGTTGGAATGTTTATATCGGTCCTTTTGGCTTATCCCTTGAGTTCAGGGTCACCACAGCGGATCATTGTCTGCATGTTGATTTGGCACAGTTTTTACGCCGGATTCCCTTCCTGACGCAACCCTACTTCTTGTTCTATAAGGTGAAGGTTTAAAAATGTGTCAGCTGCAAGCTCAATTTTGAGTGTCATGGCAAAGGCTGTGAACACTTTGCAAACAAATTTCGTTCATATTGTCATTGTGGAGTATTGTTTGTAGAACTCTGAGGAAAATAATGAATTTTGGAATAAGGCTGTAACATAAAAAAAGGTGGAAGAAGTTGAGCGATTCATATACTTTCTGGATACACTGTATGTTAGAGTAGTTCTGTGTTCTCTATCTATATATCTGCTTTTAAAATTCAATGTGTGCACAAGGCCTAATTTGAAAAAAAAAAAGAGATCTTTATGATATGATAGTGGTTGATCATTAAGGCCTTTGTATACAAAGAGAAATTCTATTCGGGATTTTATGGAGAGAACTGTGAAATATGACCTTTTTAACTAGAGTCAGTCTTACTGTGAAATTTTGAATTAACTAGAAGCTTTGTAGGTGTTTATCGGGGCATCCTAACGTTTGGGAGCTGCAGTAGTTAAAATCAATGTATAAAACATGCAAATAATGGACTAGTTTTTCCAGCATCACTTTGAGACAGAACGATCCGACTTCTGCTACGTGGAAGAACTTTGTTCTAGATTTGTTTTGTGTGAGGTAAAAGACATACCCTGGTCAAAAATAACTTCAAGGTTCCTCAAATTACTACTGGACATGTTCCACTCTCTGGAGCTATCTGTATATGGTTTCTCAACTGTTGAATATAGATGAGACAAATCTATATTCATGTATCCAAATCAAATTGTTTTGATCCTACAGATGTCCATGTGAGCGATAAGAGTGTGTGGTAGATAATGCTGGTAATGGACACCCAGAGTTCACACTGTGTAGCAACTTTTTTCTGAAAGAGACATTTACAGCCATTTATTATGGTGGTGTCAGGGTGATGACATGCCCTACCAGTGGCTGTCCCACCCCTCTTTATTTCCTATAAGTACAGATTGTTTGAATGGTGTGGGTGGATGAATTGTTACTTTAATGTCAATGTGCTGAACCAGGGATTTTACTTCCCATAATAGTCAAGATAGTGATTAAAACAAAAGTCAAAGGAATTAGTTTTAAACACATATTTGAAGGAAACTGCTCAGTTAAAAGCGACAAAAACATATTAAACACAAAGTGACATAATTAACACAAAGTAACAAAAAACAAAATGAAACAGTTGGAAAGTAATCTAAAAGTGAAATATAACAAAAATATACCAAAGTTTGACACAAAATGATCCAGGAGGACAAAGGACTAGACAGAGATTCAATATGAAAACTAAAAAGAAAAACAGACAGATGAACAAAAAATGACTAAAGCATATTAGAAGGTTGTTGGGGTGGATGGGGGAAATCTAAATTGTTTGTACATAAGTGACATAACACTAAAACATGACATATTAATACCTAACAATGTTTATTTAGTACTAAACACTGTCTTCTTTGTGCCTATAACCAAACAGCTTTGTTTAGTTTTATTCCGGAATTTCTGAGTGTTAAGGTGGGAAAATGGCTCTAGTGTAGCCAACAGTATCTGCCATTTCGCTGTATGGTGCCACTGGCTACAGTTTCAACAAATGTCTGGCTTCCTAGATGTAGGTGCTATTTCAAGAAATGAGCTTGAGGGTAGGAACTAAACTACTTTAAGTATGGGTGTTAAGGTTAGACTAAATTGAATTTTACTCATTTTGGTTATTCTAAGACTTCATAGAAAAAGATGATAATTAAACTACACACTTTTTTTGATTTGAACATTGTTTATCATGCATAGTGGGTTTTATTCCTCCTTTGTAATGCCACCCTGCATTGTTTTCAGTGCACATATTTAAATAAAGCAAAAGGCTCCATGCTTACCACCATTAAAACACCAATACAGTCCTTTGAACTTTAACCACCACATAACATTAAAGATGAGTAGCGAGAACTCTCCTACACAGATCACAGCTTGTTATCAGTGAGGAGGAGTATGGAGACGGGAAGCATCACATCAATCTCAGACACTACATAAGTGAAGCACATCAGTCTGAGCTGTAACTATATCAGTAGATGTTATTATTCTTGTTCCCTTCTCATTTAAAATACATTACTAAATTCCCATAATCTGTAGTCAAAATAAGCAGGAAAACCATAGCATAAGTTTTCATTACTGCTATGTGATATTTAAACATCTCTTCAGATTTGATTTTATTCTCATTCTAATCTTTTTTCTGTAAAGGAAATTAAGTTTAGTTTTCATACTAAAGAAGCAATGTGTGTAGCCTACAGGGTGTGGACTACCTGTACTAAAATCTGATTGTATGCAGCTTTGTTGACAAGCAGTACTGACCAACAATGTCATGTTAATGAGCTGACATTTAAAGCAGTCAGCTATTTAATAAGGGAAGCCAGATGTTTTCAATCATGCCGTGGTACCTAATCTTATGAGATAGCTGCACACTTCAGAGTAAAAGTTGCAATCAAGTCAGACAGAAATCTAACCACAATATTTCGTGTGAGGGTGAAACTTGTCCCTGCTCAGTTCAACTCAGTTACAACCATTTTTGAATTTTCCATATGGCCTGGAAAATTAATTTTCAACAGGAAAAAATTAATTCACGTTTATTGCATATTTAATTAATGGCAACCAAATGTGACAAAGCAGAAATGTGCTAAGGGTGAATGCAGGCATGCACACACACAATCCAAATTAACACACAATTGGCAAACAGAATCTAAAAAAATGACGCTTTAATTCATACTGTAAACTTAAACAAAAAAATTTTGCTCTACATGGGATTCTTGGAGGTTACCAAACTCTAGAGTCCAGAAGTATGGACACCATAAGGTCACAGTAACCCTGACCTTTATATAACAACCACACATAATAAAACAGTCCATATCAAATGAAAACAAAATAGAACACATTAATTTTTACATTTGGACAGTTTTGAGAACTAAGTGGGAACTAAAGACTGGTTCAAGTCATTTAAAATTATAGCAAATGGTAAGAACTGTCCCCAAGAACTGTTCGAAAGTCTTTTAAGATCAGACATGATATGATATTTGAATGTGTTTCTGGGTTAATACTTGTTGCATTAAGATGGCATTAAATCCAGCCAGGCCATCTACACAACCCTATGATATTAATACAATGAGGTCATTAAAAGGTTTATTCAGTGTAAAGGGCAGTTAGTTGTTTTATAACATCCATTAGTCCCGCAGAGACTGATGGATGTCTCTTATTCATTGGTAGACTCAACTATTGTAGTTTTGGTTAATCTGGGGCTCTGTCTTGAGTCAGGGTTACAGAGAGGTTACATTAAGTCTTAAGGAAAACCCTCCACTCATCCGCCCTTTGCTGTACAAAAATCATTTTCTGTGTGTTGAGGGAAGACAGCCTCAATTAAGTTTAAATTTTACTACTAGTTTTATTTTTTTAAGCTTTTCTGAACTCCTGTTTGAAAATATTCAAACATTCTCCCATTCACCAAAACCTGAAGACATCATTAAAGATCATTGTGGAGGCTGAGGTGATAATAGCAACACATTATCCTTTCAAAGGCAGACAGATGGCTGGTGCACATGTTTCAGTGAAGCTGCCCGGCGGGAGAATTAGTGAAGCTCAGGTAAACGCTACAGGAAAAGATCCTGTCTGTGTTTTATCAGCAGCTGCTATAGGTGTGGGATCCATTAACAGATGAAGGAGGAACAGAGGGCTTGTTGGCTGCTGAATTTTCTATTTTCACTGATGTGCTGAAGTATCACATTGGAAACTCAAGGCACATGACTCCTTCTTGGTAGCAGATGGATTGAAAACGAAACACTGAAAAATGGCAGTTCGGCTATGTCGCGCTCATAATGGTTTACCAATGCTTTGGGGAGTTTTGATTGTCCACAACTTTGTCCACAAAGTTTTAGTGTTGCTTATGGAGATTTCACTCTAAATAGGGGTAACTAAATCAATACTATCGGTGAAGATTCTCATTCATCCAGCTTTGGTCATCAGAAGATTGAATCATGTCAATTGGACTTCTTTCTTGGTTACAAATGTTTCACCTCTCATCAAAGCAGCTTCTTCAGTCCGAATAAAGTGGCTAGTGAACCCAGTTATATCCTCCAGAGTAGGCCTTTGTTCCACCCTGGCCTGAATAGGTGGGAATCGTTAAGGTGGGAGGTTGGAACAAGGTGGAGTCACCAAGATGTAATGATTATGACACTAACCCATTATACCCCTAAGATTGGGGTCGTTAGGTGTGGCCCTCTTGGTGTGAAGTGGTCTTAATTTTCCTGGGGATGGATGAAATGGCAGCATGAAAAATGGGAGACAGATTGTGCCTAAGGCCTCCTCTGTTGAGAGATGGATTCTCCATGTAAGCATAAATGGCTTCACCTACTCCTCTCTCATACCAAAATGTGTACATTGTCATCCTCAAACAAGTGCCCTTTGTCCTTCAGGTGTAGGTACCCTGCTGAATCTGGTTGTGAGGTGTTGCTCCTCCTGTGCTAGGCCATCCTCTTGGGTAGAGGCTGTTTGGTTTGTCCAAAGTAGAGCTCTGAAGACTCTTCACTGCACTGTACTGCGTACAGTAAATTGCTGTTCGTTTAGCTGTTTGTTCTTTCGGGTGGACAAGTCTTTGTCTCACTGTGTTGGTGGGTTTGAAGCAAACAGGTATGTGGTGTTTTGTGAAGAATTCTTCACGGCTGCATGTCATTACATTTGTTGATTTTTAGTTGTTGTTTGTGTGGCACTTTTTGAGTAAGAGTGAGTGCTGGAAGCTGATTGGTCAATCATGCACTTCCGGAAGTTTGAAACGTCAAAACCAGTCAAACGAACTTCTCTGGCAGCAGCCAATGTACCCTGTCCTCCGCCTTTAAGTTAAACCCTTTTGAACATGTTTGTTAATTATTATTGGATATTTCGATTGTTGGGCCAAGTGCCATGTGTATTTTTTGTACGCAACAGTACTATATACCACCATTTCTTTGATGTCAATATTACCTTCAAATAGTACTGAAGTTGTAAGGGTGCACTGCCATTTTTCTTTCCACCATTTCCTCTAGTTGTTTTCACCTGAGGCAGCTGACTGCATTAAAGTGTCCGTTTCATAGGATTAGCAGCACATTCTTCTGTTTGGTGTTTTGTATCATCTGATCCCTTGTCTGTGACATTACATAACATACCCTTAAATGCAAAATTTGGAATCTAGATCTTGGGTTGGGCAGGCTTTTATTTATTCATTTACTTTTAATCTTGTATGTTCCCCTGGACAGAGGAATAACATAGGAGAAATCTCTAACCACAGTAGCAGGCACAAGTAAACACCAAATAGATCACAAGATGGCACCCAAAACAAACAATGAGATGACTTTAATTTCATTCTCTATTGCAGTTTTTAACTTCATTATTGATGTTGGCATTGTAGATTGGAATCACTCATAGACCAAAAGCAAATGTAATGCTCACCATTACTGGAAGTGCCATAGAAAAGCTAAGTTTTCCTTGTAATGGAACAGTGACAATCCTCCAAAATGTTTCAAAAGTGGCCCAAAAATACTGAACAAGAAAAAATTGGATATCAAATACCAAAATGGCTAAATACCATCAAAACAAAAATGAACACTTTCTATATCTATTAGCAATCTGCTCTGTAAACCAGAAGGCTTCCTCTCCCAAAAGTATTGTGAAAAGAATTTTAATAAAGCAAGTGACCCCTGTATACTTCCATGTTTCTAATGATAATACTATGTAAGGAAAATCTTTATCTGAGGCATTGGGGTCATGAGATTTGCAATTCAATACTGGCAATACACTGTAGACATAGCTGAGCACTGTTACACTACACAGATATTTTTTTCCTGTATGAACTGTAGTGAGGGCACAACTGTAGAGCTGGCAGTAATGTCTTTTACAAATGAGACTGGTTTGTGCTTCACTGATTCTTAATAAGAAAATTACATCATTATTGCAGCATGACTAATAATGACTGTAATTAGCTGACTATGAATTAAAATACAATACATGAATATAGAAAAATTAGCCAGTTACCAGTTTAATTATACAGTGTATTTAGCTTCTTCCATCCATTATCTGCACAGGTCTGGAGTTTATCCCAGCAATGAGTTAGTTGTGGAGTACACTCTGTACACAGAGGCCACAACTGGCAGGTAGACTTAAATTAGGGACTTTATAGCTGTGAAGCAGCTTTGGAGAGTCTTAGGAGGCAGATGAAACATGGGTTAGTTCACTTCTTTTGAAAGAATGGACCCACAAAGAATAAAGAAAAAGAAGATCCCAGAGAGAAGCTGGATAAGTAATTCAAGAGGGTTTTCTCCACTGCCTGGTTAGAGCTAATATTCTCTGAGAAGTTGATCGGAATCTCTAGGTGAGATGAGTTACATCAACCTGTAAGCAGCTATGGATAATGGTAAATACAGCATATGGAAATTATTTTACTGTATTGTTGCATTTTCTACAGTACATGACATGTTTTAACCCAATTTCAATTTAATTTACTACAGTAAATTAAAAAAGTAAAAAGGCTGTCAAAAGGAAAATCTTGTGACAGGTTTTTACATTATTATAAATTGATTCTGCCAGTTTGTAATTGTTAGTGTGTCATGTTTGTGTATTTAATGGCCTTTTTGTGGTGTCAGACAACATAGTTTAGATTTGATGTAACATTACTTGCCTAGTCTACACCTTTAGGTTTTCTTGAGCAAGATATTCCAAATTCATCTGTTGTTTAGTTGTAAGTGGCTTTGGATAAAAGGCAAATATGATAAAATGACAAAAAATATGACAAAGGACCTTAACTTTTGAGCAGCTGAAATCCTATTTCAAGTAAGAATGGAAGAATTAATTTGTTTTCCTCAGTTCCCCATGCCCCTGTGCCATCTTTTTTGAATTGTATTATTTGTATTACTGGCATCATATTCAAAATGAGCAAATATTTTTCTAAAGGCAATCAAATTTCTGTTTCAACATTTTGATATTTTGTTCTCAGAATCACTTGCAAACGTTAACCAAACCACCTTGACTTCCCATCAAACCATACCTAATTTTGACTTCAGCTAAGGAGCTGTTACCTTGGCGACAACAAGGGGATCAAGGTAAGCTTAGCACTGTTCGGTTTTGCTTTTGGAGATTGGTCACAGATGCTGCTCAAAATCAGTGCACTTTCAGAAAATTACATCAGTAAATCAGAGTAGACGGTGCCACAGAAAGAGTGACTCATTGTTAGCCTTAGCTCATCTCTGTTAAACTGCTAAAAATACTCCCAGTTACATATACAGTTTCTTCAGCTTGTGTCATCTGTATTACTTCAGCTCTGTGCCAAAACAAATACTATAATTGTACAATACAGTTACTGAGTATAATAAGCCATTAAGGACATGTTACTGAAATCAAGGGATAAACTGAGTGAGCATGTAGGGACCCAACAGGGAAGATCAGACCCTGCTGATGCTGTGACATAACGACATACAATACAGTGAGCATTGGCCAGGTGCATAGCAGCTTCCCCCATCAGTGTATGAGTGTGTGTGGTTGATAGTGCAAATGGGTGAATAAGAAGCAATGTAAAGCGCTTTGAGTGTCAATAGGTAGAAAAGTGCTATTTAAGTGCAGACCATTTAGTGGTTCTATTGTATTCACACAATGCAAAGGTTCATGAGTGCTATACTTTCTAAAGTGCAAAGATTGTGTTTCTGATTAGGCTTTACACAATGACAGAAAAATATCATAATCTGCTGTAGCTTAAAACATGTAGCCTTTCAGCGGTAAGGGATTACATGATGTTTTGATAATTATTTGAAAAATTATATTGAGGAAAGTATATTTTTCACTCTAAACAAACGAGCAAAATAATGACTGCTAAATAAAGGTGGTTCACTCAGCAGTTATAGTATGGTATGGTATGTTTTGCTGTCTCATGTTTCAATAAAGTGTAGGTTTTGCAAATTATTTCAGTAAATGTTGGGGAAAAAGGCTTTTCATGATCTCATGTTCATTCAGCCTCCCTAAGAGTTCACGTTGGTCCTCATCTCCACTGTGAGTACACTTACCCATGTCCTACAAAACTACTCTGCAGATGTGACTACAAATTTTTAGGGAACGCAATCCACAAGATGGATAATGTTGCAATTCAACATACAGTGCCTATAAAGAATTAATTTCAGAGTAATTTTTAGTAGATAGGGTGGATGCAGTAAACTGGTGTAGGCAGTAGGGATGGGCGATACCAGTGATTTCAGATTCGATCCTATACCAAGTAATACCTTGGCTAGTATCGCGATATCGATCCGATACCTGAGTGTTATGTTAATTCTGTCATCTGATCACGATAAAACACAATCGCGTGAGCCCTTACAGGTAATAATTAAAAACATTAAAACGACAGCAAAATCATTGTTCAACCTATTGGCATTTTTAACATTTCCATTATTTCAAATAAAACGTATTAACATATGACAACAGCATGACACTTCCTTTATCAGGTGAACAGCTTATGTCCCTTGATATCCATGATTCGCCCTCATCTACATGTATGTCTTAGATGACCATCTGTATTTCCTTCCCTTTGTTTAAAACCAATTATAGATTAGACACACTTTGCCTATTTCTACAATTCTCTTGAAACAGAACGTTCATAAGGAAATAGTCCGTGAATAAAAATGATACATTTTGGTCCAAAATGCTGCCTGTGTTTGGAGGCGGAGCAGCCAGCCGGCAGAGCACGTGTCAAATAAGTTTAGTTGAAGAGGGTGGATCATGGGGCGGGTTGGCGGAAGGAAAAGTAGTTCCTATGCAGTGCATCACAAATAATATAAAAATCGATTTAGAAGAAAGAAAATATGAATAAATAAACAGAAAACATGGATATTTTAACTTGAGAATCAATATTTAAAAATTGGCCGTCAAGATCAAAATATTGATTTTTTTTGGTATCGATCCGCCCATCACTAGTAGGCAGCCGCTGACACCATTGGCAGAGGTGCATGGTGATTTGTACCAACACTGGACCTGTCAAAGTACTGATAAACTCTTATGAACACACAACCCACTAGAAGAGTAATTGTTCCCCATTCTCTCACAGAATCATGCCACCATCTTACCCATATCAGAATTTTACTTTATTTATTTATTTATTTTTGTCCTTTAGGCTTATCCCGTGAGTTCAGGGTCGCCACAGCAGTCTGCATGTTGATTTGGCACAGTTTTTACGCCGGATGCCCTTCCTGACACAACCCTCCTCAATTTCTACCGGGCTTGGACCGGCACAACTGGGGATGGGAAAGGGATGTTGGGGGTTCAGTGTCTTGCCCAGAGATAATTCAACATATGTAGCTGGGACTGAGGATCGAACCACTGACCCTGTGGTCCGTGGACGACTGCCTTTATCAACTGAGCTACAGCCGCCCCCATCGTCCCCATATCAGAAAAAATGATTTAAAAAAGTTGTTGAAGGAATAAACTGCAATCCAGAGATGTCACTAAGGGCTAGTGGGCCTCATGGGAATGTTGGAATCTGCTCTAACTACTACTACTACACGTCTTCACAGCCCAGGACTGTTCCCAGGTCCCGGGGTCCAACTCACTGCAAGGATGCTCTTACTCCCGGGGTCCAACTCACTGCAAGGATGCTATTACCTGCACAGTGACTATGGTTTGTCAACTGTTTTGTCATATACAACTCAACCATCCTTTAATTTGTTGAGATCAATTTGCCTCTCTGTAGCTATTATTAGTCTTGGACTGTATAAAATTGTTTTTTTTTTAAATGACACTGACAAATAAATGTATTTGCAGATTCACTAGTGAGAAGCAGGATGAGTAATTCTTGTACTGATTCAGCCTGGGAAACATCTGCACAAACATTGATTTTTCTCCTTCACTATTGTTCCCCTCTAGTGACACTGCTCCCTTTGTGTGCAACAAGTCAAATATCAAGAGAGCACTGACTCGAAATCCATAATATCAAATTACATAACCCTTTTCCCACTGCTTCCAATTACCTGACTCCCCCACTCATCTGCTCACCGGTTCCTCATTCACCAATCACCTGCTCAGCATTAACAGTATTAGCCAGTTCTACCTGCCTCCCACCAGTTCATCATGTTGTCATCTTCTGTTACTTCTGTGTTTTAACCTGTTCTCTCACCTTTTATCTGTTTGGTTATTTGGACTGCCTTATCATGATTGACTGAAGCGTGTTAATTTTAAATCTACCACACACAGTGCCTACAATTGCTTTCTCACTCACCTGTGAAAACTTGACTTTTTTTAGTTTTTAGTTTGTAGGCTCATGACACAGATGATATTAATTCTGGAAGATTTGGTCATACATTTGCTGAAAATAGTTGGTTGTGGTTGGGTTTAGAAACTTGCAGCACTTCTAGTTAATAGAAAATATAACAGTACCTTTAGATACAATGTCCTTACTTTTAAACCCAACCACCACCTTTTACTAACCTTAACCAAAGAGGTTTTGGTGCTTAAACCTAACCACACATTGTGAAACCCACTTCTTTGGTGTCTGGGATTTAGTGTCTGTCTGTCCTGTTACTCTTTCTGATTCTATCCCCACTGTAACAGGGTGAGTGCATATCTCACAAGATGTCGTCTCCATCCCCTATCAGTTAGTGTTTGGTGTAACTGGTGTTTAGTTTTTTAAATCGGTATAATAATTACTTCCTTTCTGCCAAGGTTGGTAGTACATTATCATCTTTTCTGCACCCAATCCAAGCAAACCATTTATGATTATATATTGCTTTTTTCATTAAAAATATAAAATGCATCAGAACGTAATCCACCCACAAAGTTTCATATAAAATGTATGTGCAATTGCAGTTTAGTTACATAAGAACTGACTTTTGACAGATAGGGTTAGTCCCATAACATTATGACAGTGACATAATAAGAACAGCATTGCCTGCACCAGTGTAATAAGGAATCTGAACCATCATTGTAACTTTTTAAAACCATTTCAAGGACTTAACAAGATTTTATTCCCAACATTGAAAATCAGTCTGCCATGTCCGCTCTGAGAAATTCATTGATCATAAGAACTATGATTATTCCATGCCTATTTTCTAATTGTTGAGCTTGTCAAAGCATAAAATTGAATCATATTGGCTAATGCATACAGTATGAAGCTGCATGCTGGCAGTTGTGTTAAGTGTGGAGCAGTAACAAACCTGCAGTTAAATTCATGTCCATCCAACAGACATTCTGATGCAGGAAGATAACAGCACAGTTCCATTGTCAAAATGGACCATCTGAATTTAACAAGAGTCAATTGGGAACACTCAGGTATCATTGAGAATACCAAGATGTTCTTTACTTAAAAAAATCAAAATCTGACATTTTTTAAGTTAGTTCAAGCCAGACTAAAAGGCAAACTGTGCATATGTTGTAGCAGCAATTGCTGCACTGGAGACATTTAATGCTTTTTATTATTTGGAAATATTGTAGTATATATAGTATAGTGTTGGGAACATGATGGGGCGGTTTCCATCTAACTTAGTATGACAATATCACTAAGTCACTCTGGCTGGCTTACTGTAGGTTTAGCTGTAAGCTAAACTGAACTGACATTTTCAAGAGTTTAGAAAAAAGGAAGTTGCGATTTTTGCAGAAAAAACATGTTAGGCCGTGTTATGCGTTAACAAAACATCAATACCAAACCATGACTAGGGGGTTATTTTATAGAGCAATAATGATAATAATGCTGCTAAACCCAAACAACAAAGGTTTACAAATCCAAACTGAGTGCTCATTTAAACCCAAACATCAATTTTTTCTTGACCCTACCTTGTATTTTCCCTAAACTTCACCAAACCTAAACTAAGTATTGTCACATCATAAAACAGGTTTATTTTCCAAAAATGATTTGGAACAGTTTATCTTTTTATTAATTCATTTTTTTGTGTATCCATTACTTTGTGTGTGTGTGTTAACAAACATATTGTGCAAACTCAAAACACATTGTTTTATTACAAGTAGTATGATTTGTGCGACTAAGTACACTATTATCCAGAATTTGCTGAATTTACTAGAAAACCTTCTGACTTAAACCATTTCAGTTATTTTGCAAGGTGAAACCAACAGTTCAGCTTTTCACTCCTATCCTGAATTACTTGACTCTACTAGAAAATGTCAAAATTTCAAGTGTGTGAAAGTATGCACTGAAGGCAACACTTCTATCATAATTACCATTCTTTTTGTTATTGTGAAAAATGTAAATGTTCTGGAAACATATAACGTTTCAGATTACAAAAAAGAAGTTTCTAAAGAATTAGAATTTCTAAACACTGCAAGCTGGGAGGTCTACTAATAAACACAGATATTGCTTTTTTAAAAATGTAACCAGTGAAATAAACTTTATTTTTCAGGATTAATTGAAATTCATTTCAGAATTGCATTGATTCAAATCTTACGTCATTTGTTTTAATTATTAACATACTTATGTGAAATATCCATCTCTTTAATGAGGCCTTCAGGAACATTAAAGGCCACAGTTATATTGCATACTTACCTCTGGACCAGAAATAAATACCCTGCAAGGAGCAAATTCCAAGCCCGGTCTTAGGGAAATGGATCTCATTACATTCCAGTCAGATGGCAAAGCACCTTGGGGTGTCTGCCAGCAAACAGAGAGAGCAGATCAAATAAGAATTTTTGCAGGTAGGTATTATCTATTGCATATTGCAGTATGAGGCATAATGGAGATGTACTCCTACTAGTTTGAGATAGAAAGTCATTAGCATTAGTGTACACATTGCACATTTGTGTCAGGTCCCAGCAGATGGAGAGCCATACTGAATCAACACACATTGCACCATGGTCAAAAAAGAGAGTAATTAATGAGCACTACATTAACCGTGGTGAAGTCACTGGTCCTAACACCTCAGGGGTCTTTGACTTCATTTAGATTCCAAGTCAGACCAATAAGATTGGTGATTGCACTGATGATAGGTACAGTACATAAACAGGCATGAAAGACTATACTAGACAGATAGAAATCACCTCATAATAGCTGAAATTATTCTACAAGTTCCTTTTCAGTAATCAAGAAATGGAAGGAGTTTGGACCTCATCGCTTCCTGTTGTTGCTAGACGTCATACGTCTAGCAGTATTACCATAGTTTGAAACGTAATGTAGTGGCAGTGAGAGAAAATCAAGATTGTAGCTAAAGTAAAAAACAAAATGTCTAAAATGCAACATAATAAATAGTTTAAAGATTTGCAAATCATTTGAAACCTTTTTTGACAAAAATAGTACAAAGACAACATATCAAATGTTGAAACTGAGAAATGTGTTGAAAAATATTTTTTCATTTTGTGTGTTATACCAGTAGCACATTTTAAAAAGTTAAAAAAATAAAAGTTCCCTGCATCATTGACACTGCTGCATAAAGTAACCAACTTAAATAAGTATCCCATACTGATGTTATTACCAGTGATGTCTTCAATGGTTTGCACACATGCCCTCATTTTAAAGCCTGTACACACTTAAAAATAACATAATTAAACTGTACATTGCAGTGATCCATATG
The DNA here is from genome assembly GCA_020496755.1 of Channa maculata. Lineage (NCBI taxonomy): Eukaryota > Metazoa > Chordata > Actinopteri > Anabantiformes > Channidae > Channa > Channa maculata. Next base: position 19,679,839 of record CM035616.1, on the reverse strand, counting down.
CACGTGGTATCACTCCGAATTCAATTCAATTTAATTCAACTTTATTTATATAGTGCCAGTTCACAACAAAGTAATCTCAAGGCACTTTACAGAATAAGTCAAGACTATAAAGATCACTTCTTTCTCAGAATGCAGGCCTACTTGTGGTTCCCAGAATTTCCAAAGGTAGAATGGGAGGTAGAGCCTTTAGCTATCAAGCTCCTCTCCTGTGGAACCAGCTCCCAGTTCAGATTCGGGAAGCAGACACCCTCTCTACTTTTAAGTCTAGGCTTAAAACCTTCCTCTTTAATAAAGCATATAGTTTGTTATAGTTATGCTGCTATAGGCTTAGACTGCTGGGGGACCCACCCCCCGATGCACTGAGCTCCTTTCCTCCTCTTGACCATCTCTCCTCTCCTCTCACCCCGCAATTGCCACCTGTGTGTAACTCTGTGTGTTCTCTCCGTAATTGTCTTTGTCCTTCTCTGTCCCCCTCTCTCTGTCCCTTTCTGCAGGTGTCCCCGACTTTGAAGCTGTGTGTCTTACAACGTGCAGCTACTGGTCATACCAATCTGCCCGATGTTTTGTTGTTGCTTTTTGTTGCTCTGTTCTTTTCTCTCTCCCCTTTCCACTCACCCCAACAGGTCAAGGCAGATGGCCGTCCACCCTGAGCCTGGTTCTGCTGGAGGTTTCTTCCGTTAAAGGGAGTTTTTCCTTTCCACTGTTGCCTATGGCTTGCTCCAGGGGGAATTGTTGGGTTCTCTCTATACATCTTTATAATCTTGACTTTATTCTGTAAAGTGCCCTGAGATGACTTTGTTGTAAATTGGCACTATATAAATAAAGTTGAATTGAATTGAATTGAATTGAATTAAATCCTGACTGAAAGTCTTCATAAAAATTATTCCTGTAAAGGTGGTCACATAATTGTTTTGCAACTACTTTTTCAAGAATTTTACAAAATAAAGGGAGATTAGATATTGGACTGTAATTGGCTAAAACACCTGGTTGAAGACAGGGTTTTTTAAAGTAGTGGTTTCATTACAGCTACCTTATAGGCCTGTGGTAAATAGCCTGTTTCTAAAGATAGATTGACAATATCTAATACAAACATATCTATTAAGGGTAAAGCTTCCTGGAATGGTTTCGCTGGAATAGGGTCTAGCAGACAGATTGTTGGTGTGGATTAGTTAATAATTGAAGTTAGCTCACCAAGATCTATGGGTAGAAAGCATTCTGAAAGGGATAGGGGCCTTATTGATGATTCTAGCAATGTTGTACGTGAAGATGTATGTGTAATATTTGTGGGGAGGATCTGGTGAAATCTTTCTCTAATAGCTACAATTTTATTCATAAAGAAAGTCATGAAGTCATTGCTGCTCAGAGTTAAGGGAAAACTAGGCTCAACAGAACTATGGCTCTTAGTCAGTCTGGCTACAGTGCCGAACAGAAACCAGGGGTTGTTCTTATTTTCTTCTGTTAATGATGATTAATATCTTGTTCTAGCATCACAGAGAGCTTTTTTGTACATTTTTAAACTGTTTTTCCAGGCTAAATGAGATTCTTCTAAATTTCTGGAACTCCACTTCCTTTCTAACTTTCGTGTTGCCTGTTTTAAGTTGCATGTTTGCGAACTATACCATGGAGATCGCCTCTTCTGGTTTACTGCCTTCTTTTTCAAAGGGGCAACACTATCGACTATTGAACATAGTGAGCCTGCAGAATTGTCAACAAGATAATCAACTTGTGCAGGAGTAACACTAAGGTGGCTACTTTCCATTGTTTTGGCATATGGCGAAGCAAATAATAATTTCTTTAAATTTGTTTACAGCTTTTTCACTTAAGCACCTGCTATAGGTGAATTTTTCCCTAACTGCTGTATAGGCCGTTATTGTAAATTCAAATGTTATGAAATGAATGAAATGTTAGAAAATGGTCAGACAGAAGAGAGTTGTGAGGAAGTATTGATAAATTATCCACTTCAATTCCATACGTAAAGACAAGGTCTAAGGTGTGACTAAAACAGTGACTGGGTTTATTTACATTTTGGAAAAAAACAATTTAATCTAATAATGAGTCAATCGAAGTGCTGATACTGTCAGAATCTACATGAATGTTAAAGTCACCCTGTAAAATGACTTCATCTGTACTAAACACTAAGTCAAGATAGGAAATCAAAACATTCAATCAAAAACTCTGAATAAGGGACTGGGAGTTGTGGGGGGGTGACGGTTGTAAGGACACTGCAGAGAGGCGTATAGGACTGGATCTCTGCATCCTAGGCTCAACTCTGGATTGTCATACTTTTGGTTGTCTAATAAAACCAGCCATATTTCTTAATAAGAAAGCTGCACCATCTAAAGTAGATTAGTAGTAGTAAATTGCAACTAAAAATAATAATTAAAAAAACAGCGTATTAAAAATAAAAAAAAACACGAAGATATTCCACAATGCAGATGGAGTGGTTTATCATATGCTTAACCATAAGCTGGTTGAACTATAATAATGCGTCTTTAGAAGGCAATAAAGGCTTTGACATTATACAGTCTTCAAGCTGACTGATTACAAGAAAAAAATCACTCAAAATGTAATACTGTTTTGTCTGTCCTGCTTGTATTTGTTGCATAATATACAATAAAGCATATCCACAGAAAACATGCCAGTAAATAAAACTGCATATATCTCTTACAGACATCCAATCAGAAGGAAACCTGATCCACATTTACCTTAGGAGAAAAAGACCTGATGCACATCACAGTCACCTCAAACAAGAGACCAAATAGTTAACAAAAAAACAGGGTTAACAGCTGAAAAAAAACAGCTGCTCTTCAGAAGGGCAGCAATATGATAACAGCCGAAGAGTGAAGGTAAAGTCATTAGACTAAACTCATCAAATTATTATTTCTAAGTCTCTTAAGTTTGATGTACCATTACATGATTATGAGTATAATGCAATGCTCCTGCATTAGCTACAAGGTCCCCAGTGTGAATCCATCTGCTGACCATTCTGTGTGTGTGATTGATAACATCTTTGCTGCTTAAACCCAGTTGGAGTGAATTATCTTGTCCTTACTACAAAATCTTAGCTGAATCCACCCAAATTGATGTGGGTAACTGAGAGTTTCAATAATGGACTGGTTGTATGGCCATTTATACCCATGAATTCATTATTCTCATCCTTAGGCATCATCAGTCAAATCTTTTTTAAGGAGTCATGCTACATTAAACAGTGGCTGTTTATTATAATGCCTGAATTGCAGACAACCACTTTTTAGCTGGTTATTTTCAGTTGAGTGGATTAACATGCTACATCCCACCCATCCAAGCTTAAATTCATTTTTTATTTAAGTTTGTGTGGAAAACAATCTAGATATATATAGTTAATCCTAATAGTAACTAGATCCTAACTAGATCCTAACTAGATATATATAGTAATAGAGGTGAGAGAGTGGTGATTATCCTAATAGTAAAAAATGTTTTTATAAAATAACTAGCCCTAAAGATGAAACTGAGAAGATCGCATAATCATAGCTGAGCTTTGCAAAAAGAAGAGATATGGGTCTTTTGAAACAGCTTCTGGCCACTGGAACTCTCTTCCATTGGATATAGATCAATGGATACTGTAGACCTTTAAAAAAGTAAGACTAATGTTGATATAATTGTCTAAGCTTCGATCTCTACCATATTATGTGCTTTTAATGTTTTATGTCAAATACCATGTCTGATTCCGAACAGTGATATATACAGTGCCCAACCAAAAGTATTGCAACAGCAAAACCAGTTTGTTTTTGCTATACACTGAAGACATTTGGGTTTAAGCTCAAAAGGCATATGTAAGAAAAAAGTTCAAAATTTTGTATTGAACAACATAGCACAAGTTTAAGTGAGCAAAGGTAATGAAACATGTGACTGACCGGTGTTTCTTGTTACTCAGGGGTGTGCTACATGAGTTCCAAACAAACTGTTCTAAATAAGATTGTGAGATTTGTGAAGAAAAACGTTGCCACTGAATTCGATTTTAGACCACCACTGACATTTGATTAAATCTCCAAAGATAAGGCTGGTTGCAGACACACAAAATACATCATATGGTCAGATTTTACTTGTCAACTTTAAAGGATGTGAGGGACTTTAGAGAAAATGTCCACCAGACCTCTTACTATGAGAGTGAAAAGCACTTGCAGGGTGCTGGGATGAAGTGCTTTCATGCTGTGAAAAAAGCTCTGCATGTGGGTTTTTATGTCTATGACAGCATCATCCTAACAAGAAAAGTGCAGGCTTTCCTGAAAAGTCAAAATATTTTCAGCTTGAAGTGCCTGAAGTGGCTACACAATAAAGCCAAAAAAAAAAAAAAAAGACCCAGGGTGTACAAACTCAGATGTCCATTGTAACTTATTTGCACTACAAAGGCTAAAGGATTTTGATGGTTTAAAAGAAAGTTAGACTTTTCTTTACTTTTCTTCCATTTTTGTGACTGGAATGGAAAAGGGGTGTGAATGATGAAGAAAATGAAGAATGAGATAATCTATGGTAAAATTCTCAATAGCAGATAAACAACCATTACTTGACCTTTTGAGAATTTAGACAATAATCCTTCTGAACACACAGCATCTGACACTGTAGTTCACCTGCTTTTATTGACTGTCATGTTATCACAGCATATGGAGCAGTTATCTATTGTTTGATAGCTAGCAGGCTCAGCAGGTCATTATCATGGGACACTATGCACTCCACAAAAATACATGCCTTTAGTTACATTTAGCAACAAAACAAGAAGGTTGCTGTAGTACAAACCCTAATGCTTCAATATTTGATGCCTAAAGCAATGACGTAGAATATAAAGTGAAAGAGACAGGACTTTTCTAAAGGAGACCGGGGTTGGACACTAGTGCAAGACATTGTGTGATATAGCGTGTTATGTGTTATATAGCGCTTTTCTACCTATTGGCACTCAAAGCACTTTACACTGCTTCTTATTCACCCATTCACACTCACAATCAATTAAATTAAATTCAATTCAACTTTATTTATATAGCGCCAATTCAGAACAAAGTCATCTCAGGGCACTTTACAGAATAAAGTCAAGATTATAAAGATGTATAGAGAGAACCCAACAATTCCCCCCGGAGCAAGCCATAGGCAACAGTAGAGAGGAAAAACTCCCTTTAACGGGAGAAACCTCCAGCTGAACCAGGCTCAGGGTGGATGGCCAGTCTGCCTATGACTTCAACTATGAGAAAAGAACAACTATGACTTCAGTTTTGTCTGAGTTTAGAAGTAAGAAATTGCAGGACATCCAGGCCTTTATGTCTTGTAGGCATGTCACACACACTCACAATCTCACACACCCATACACCAGTGGGGGAGCTGCTATGCAGCTGGCCAACACTCACCGGGAGTAAGTAAGTTGGGGTTCAGTGTCTTGCTCAAGGAGACTTCAACATGTGACCAGAGGAGCCAGGGATTGAACCAACAACTGTGAGATTGTTGGACAACCGCTCTACCTTCCTGCGCCACAAAACATGACTCAATAGTTGTTCTCATGTTTTCTCATATTGATGCACCATGACAGTGGTGCTCCTGTGGCGACCAATAGTGATGCCAAACTGTACCTGTGACATCAATATGACACGCCAAGGGATGTAAAAGAGCGACAATTTGACGCCTTAGGAAGGATCATTATCTGCCGCTGTGGGATGAGAACGTTCTGGTGTCTCTCATGTCCAAATCCTATGTTTAGTCATGCTCACCTCTTGTGTATAAGTTTGTGCATACATTTAGAAGGGGTTCTGTCCATGTGTATGCACATATTTCTTGTGAAGAAGACAATTACAATGAGCTGTACAAAATGTCTACTAAACCCAATCAGCATAGCAGCTTGAAATAAACATAGGTCATATCAAATAAAGTTAACAAATCAGGAATGGGATAGGCTAATTTAATTAAATTAAAAACTTATGAAAAAAGCAAAGCAAGAAAAAATATGTTGAACAATATATTGCAGGGGAAAAAAAGCAGACTGTCAGTGACTGCATGGACCCTCCAAGTGGCTGATTGGTAATTTGAGTTTTATATGATGTGATCTGACAAGGTACATAAAGACCATCAAAGTGGCTGCATACGTTTTTTTCTATTCTGGCACATTCATTCAGGCACATTGCAGATAGCTGGGGTATCAAAACAGATTCTAACAAGAAGCTGAATGATGCCACCTGTTTTTACAGACATTATTTTTATTCAGAAGACAGCACGTTACCCTGCCAAAGATGGTGCCACCCAAGTAGCTTTTAAATTAGGAAACAAGTAGGACTGCATCTGCAGCAGAATAATGTCAGCAGAGTGTGGAGAGGCCTCCAGAACCATCACTGGCCGCAAGGAGGGCAGCTCCTAGGCTGAAGGTGGCCAGGTCACCAAGCAGGTGAATGACCTGAATATATTCTTCAATAGTTTGGATCACCTGCCCACCCTTGCATTCACTCAGAGTCCTCAGCTGCAACCTTCCTTCTCTGTACCCACAGCAAGTTGCTCCAGCTCAACCTCTCTCTGCACTGCCCTCTGCTCACAGCCAATACACTACACAGCTCTCACACCTCCCCATCACCCAACCTTCATGCCAGTGCCCACCAGCTCCCACTCCCACACCTCGTACTGCCCCTCCCAGAAGCCCAGGAGAGGAGGGAGATTAGAAAGACTAAGGCAAGGAAGGCTGCGGGATCAGACAGCTTCAGCTCCAGCCTCCTTAAGATCTGTGCAGATCAGCAGCACAATGCTGCACATTTGGTCTGTGCCTGAAGCTGGGGAAAGTGCCACAGCTTTGAAAGACATCATGAGTGATACCAGTACTAAAGACATCTCGCCCGAAAGACTTTGGGGACTACAGGTGCTGACCTCAGATCTGGTGTAGACACTGGAGAGGTTGGTGCTTAACTATCTCTGCCCTCAGGTGAGCCCATTAATAGACCCACTTCAGGTTGCTTACCAGCCAGGGATCGGACTTGAAGGTGCTGTTATCTTCCTATTTAATTGGCTCTCACCTGGAGAAGATTGGGAGCTCAGTGAGAGTCATGTTTTTTGACTTTTAATGCAATCATAACCATAAGCTGGAGCACATGGGGACTGAAGATGACCTTTTAGAATAGTGATCATCAACTCTCATTTACCGAACTCTGTTATTTATCATCAGGATGTGGCTATCTCCAACTACTGCTGAGAGTAGTTCTACAGCTTGTAAATGTTCCAGTAAGATACTCCATCTGTGTTTTTTTTCTTTTTTTTTCTGAGCAGGTAGTATACAGTCAAATGCAACTGCAAGGGGACACAAGCCAGTATCTTCTTGTGCCAGTCCCAAGTCTGTTTAAATGCAGAGGGTTGTGTCAGGAAGGGCATCCGACGTAAAACACATGCCAAATTAAAAATGCGAATCACGACTTTCACACAAAACTGACTCCCATAACAGATCGGTCGGTGCCCGGGTTAACAATGACCACCACCGGTGCTGTTGACCTACAGGATACCGGTGGAAATTGGACTACTGTTGGTCGAAGAAGGAGAGGAGGAAGGTTTGTTTTTAGGCAGAGAGAGAAGAGGAAAGCCAACAGTGTAGGACTGACAGTAGGGAGTTTGAATGTTGGGACTATGAGAGGGAAGGCTAGAGAGTTGGTTGACATGATGCAGAGAAGGAAAGTGGATATACTGTGTGTCCAGGAGACCAGGTGGAAAGGTAGCAAGCCTAGAAGCTTAAGAGCAGGGTTCAAGTTGTTCTACTATGGGTCAGATAGGAAGAGAAATGGAGTAGGAGTTATCTTAAAAGAGGAGTTTGTGAGGAATGTTTTAGAGGTGAAAAGAGAATCAGACAGGTTGATGAGTCTGAAGCTGGTGGTAGACTTTGCAAAGAGGATGGAAATGGCTGTAGTAAACACTTTCTATAAGAAAGTGCAAAGTATACATATAAGACCGGAGGTAGAAGCACTGAGGTAGACTACATCTTCTGTATACGTTGTAATCTGAAAGAGACCAGTGACTGTAAAATATTGGTAGGGGAGAGTGTAGCCAGACAACACAGGACGGTTGTGTGTAAAATGGCTCTGGTGGTGAGGAAGATGAAGATGACAAAGGCAGAGCGGAGGATGAAGTGGTGGAAGTTGAAAAAGGAAGAATGTTGCGTGGTTATCAGGGAGGAGCTGAGACAGGCTCTAGGTGGTCAGGAGACTGGACCACTACAGCTAACTTGATCAAAGGAGACAGGTAGGAGGGTACTTGGTGTGTCATCAGGGAAAGAGGAAAGTGGAAAAGGAGACTTAGTGGTGGAACAAAGAAGTTCAGAAGTGTGTACAGAGAAAGAGGTTAGCTAAGAAGAAGTGGGACACTGAGAGGACTGAAGAGAGTAGACAGGAGTACAGGGAGATGCAGCGTAAGGTGAAAGTAGAGGTGGCAAAGGCCAAACAAAGAGCATATGAGGACTTGTATGCTAGGTTGGACACTAAAGAGGGAGAGGTGGATTTGTACAGGTTGGCCAGACAAAGAGATAGAGATGGGAAGGATGTGCAGCAGGTTAGAGTGATTAAAGATAAGGATGGAAATGTATTGACAGGTGCCAGGAGTGTGATGGGAAGATGGAAGGAGAACTTTGAAGAGTTGACGAATGAGGAAAATGAAAGGAAAATGAAGAGTAGAAGAGGTGACTGGTTTGGAGCAGGAAGTAGCAAAGATTAGTAAGAGTGAAGTGAGGAGGGCATTGAAGAGGATGAAGAGTGGAAAGGCAGTTGGTCTGGCAGTTGGAGGTGGCAGTAGAGTTTCTGACTAGTTTGTTTAACTAGTCCTTTCACTTGGAGAGTGAGAGGATGCCTGAGGAATGGAGGAGAAGTAAACTGGTGCCCATTTTTAAGAACAAGGGAGATGTGCAGAGCTGTGGCAACTACAGAGGAATAAAGCTGATGAGCCATACAATGAAGTTGTGGGAAAGAGTAGTGGAAACTAGGCTAAGGGCAGAGGTAAGCATTTGTGAGCAGCAATATGGTTTCATGTCTAGAAAGAGTACAACAGATGCAGCATATCCTTTGAGGATGCTGATGGAGAAGTACAGAGAAGGTCATAGGTAGTTGCATTGTATATTCGTAGATTTAGAAAAAGTGTATGACAGGGTGCAGAGAGAGGAGCTTTGGTATTGTATGAGGAAGTCTGGAGTGGCAGAGAAGTATGTTAGAGTGGTGCAGGACATGTATGAGAGCTGTAAGACCGTGGTGAGGTGTGCTGTAGGTGTGACAGAGGAGTTCAAGGTGGAGGTGGGTCTGCATCAAGGATCGGCTCTGAGCCCATTCTTGTTTGCTCTGGTGATGGACAGGCTGACAGATGAGGTTAGACAGGAATCTCCGTGGACTATGATGTTTGCAGATGACATTGTGATTTGTAGTGAGAGCAGGGAGCAGGTGGAGAAAATGTAGAAAATCAACAGAGGTGGAGGTCTGCTCTGAAAAACAGAGGAATGAAGCTTAGCTGCAACAAGACAGAATACATGTGTGTCAATGAGAGGGACCCAGGTGGAACGGTGAGGTTACAGGGAGCAGAGGTGAAGAAGGTGCAGGACTTTAAGTACTTAGGGTCAACGGTTCAGAGCAACAGAGAGTGTGGAAAAGATGTGAAGGGGCGAGTGCCAGCAGGTTAGAACGGGTGGAGAAAAGTGTCAGGTGTGTTGTGTGATAAAAGAGTATCAGCGAGAATGAAAGGAAAGGTGTTTAAGACGGTGGTCAGCTTAGAGACCAGCGTCAGCTTAGAGACAGTGGCACTGAAGAAAAGACAGGTAGCAGAGCTGGAGGTAGCAGAGCTTAAGATGTTGAGGTTCTCTTTGGGAGGGACGAGGATGGATAGGATCAGGAATGAGGACATCAGAGGGACAGCTCATGTTAGATGTTTTGGAGATAAAGTCAGAGAGGCCAGATTGAAGTGGTTTGGACATGTTCAGAGGAGAAACTGTGAATATATCAGTAGAAGGATGCTAAAGTTGGAGCTGAGGAGAGGAGATTTATGGATGTAGTGAGAGAGGACATGAAGTTAGTTGGTGTGATGGAAGAGGATGCAGAGGACAGGGTTAGATGGATTTGCTGTGGTGACGCCTGAAAGGGAACAGCCAGAAGGAAAAGAAGAAGGTAGTATACAGTCACTTTGAGGTTTATGTTTTTAAAACCAGCTGCCTGTTGCAGTCACAAATGATGCTATGAAAGTAGTAGCCCTAGAATCAGGTCCATTAGGTGGAATGTGAACAAATAAATTGAGAAGCAATTAGATTGTTCATTTGCAGGTATTAGTTAAAGGGAAACCAGTGTTAATGTATTTTTTATTAGACACGATACAAACAGTGGTCTTCAAAGTCAAAGACAATGTCCTTAGTTCCTTATAGATAAGAGGTCTATGTCAAAACTAAGGGCCATGTTAAATGGTTGTATCTAAAATTCATATTATTACCTTAATTAACAATTAACCTGAGGCAGTGTCACTGAGCTCCAGCATATCTAATCTGCTGTGAAGATAGAAGTAATAAATGAACAGCTATGACAAATATCTGCTGAGAAGCAATGACATCAGGGAAATTTGTAAGTGTAATAATTATAAAGTTGCATATACACCTGATTTTTATAAATAAATTAAATTAATAGAAAATCTATGTCCTTGTGTAAATAAGTGGTCATGCAAAATCCTCTTTAAATGGAAGCATGGGAGCAAAAACAAAAAAAAAAAAACAACAGCAAAAAAAAACCCTATAAAAACATCTGAAACCATAAGAAACAAATGTATGTGATGCTTTTTATATTTTTTCATGCCATTACCTAGAACAATTATTGTTTCGACTACAGAGTCCTTCCTATCTAACATCCTTGTCCAGCGTGTCCAATGAACCACAAAGCAAAAACATTTACTGGAAAAGTAACCGGCACATATTGGTTTGCTGGCCAGGTAGCTAATTAGCTGCTCAGCTGCAGCACAATGAGCAGCATGTAATTGTACTTGTAGATGTCCCCAGGGTTGTGTTAAATGCTGCTGAACATTTAGGAGAACCTGGCTGGGTTTACAGTACTTTTAAAACCCTTTATCTTGTTCACAGTGCAAAAAAGAATGGTAAGGGAAAAGAAATAAGAAAACATATTAAAGCACTTTTAGGTGAAATGTTTTCAGGATTTTTGGGTGTTTTTAATTGGATATGTTCTTTTTTACCTTTTTTACTCTTGAACACCTATTCTTAATTTTTCATCTGTAGTGGTTTTGGGTTTATTTGTCATTTTTCAGCAGTATTTTTGTGTCTGTTGGTTATTCCCATGTCTTATGAATAATTGCTCACATGGACCTGAGGAGTTCTGCACATGGAGCTCCCATGGCCTGCTGTCCTGAAGGGACATTTCTTCTTTGTGCATGGGCATAGAGATTGAGTTATGACCCACTTCATCCTACACAACTTTAGGTAGTTTTTCTGCTGAGTTTCCTCCGCTTGTTAAAGCCAGGACCGGACTTGAGACAGCACACAGTGCTATCCCTGGACTCCTTTCCCACCCTCTGTGGGACTGAAGTGTTGACGGCTTTGCTCTTGCCTGGATCCACTTCCCTGCTCATTAATTCTGATGGACTTTTAATCAGAGAGCTAATTTGCTTCTCCACACTCAGAGCGCAGGAGTCGTGTTGAACAACAGAAGTTGGTAAACATTTACCTCAGGAATCAGCAGAGCGAACAACAGTTGTTCTTTATCAAACCAAATTCATTAGGCTTTAGTGCATGAAGAACCTGTGAGCCCAAATTAAAAAGTAACAGTAGCAATTGGAGTTGGCTTGTAACTCAATTCACAGCTGGGATGGCCTCCAAGGAAGGAAATGGGTTTTATCAGAGTTTGCCAGTTATGACTTGACTTAGTAAATTATTATGACCACTATTTATTAAGGCAGATTAAAGAACTGTCTCTCCAAATGTTTAGATAATGAAATATGTCTTAGGTGGTTGTTTTGACAGACACACTGTTCATGGTACTATCATATGTCTGTGGAGATTCCAGTTTTCCAGTTCATCGTTATCCCAAAGTTGCTGTTCAGTAGCACCTGGATTTGCTTCAAGTTCTTTAAGATTTTTAACCTCTCATCAGAAAGGGGAGTCCAAACTATTTAAACTTAGAAAGGTATTAAATAGTAAGAGATGTGTTTAACATAGACAGTCTTGAGTGACTCTTGTCCTTTAGATGCTGATTGACTCTTGTTCTGAGGAGTTGGTGGTTGTCTACAGCAAAATCTCTGCCCAACCCTGGTCCTTAGGGACCCTGGCCCTGCTTATTTCCAAACAATGCCTGCATTACTCACTGCATATTACCTAGATAAGGTGTGTTCAGTCAATCACGAGCCATAAGATACTATCTTAGATGAGTGGTTCTGTGGGAAAAGACAAAACAAATTGGCATCTTCCAGCTTCTGATTGACTAAAAATACCTGATCTAGGTAATCAGCAGTGGGGAAGGGACTAGTTGGGTAGGGAAAAAAGTATGGAAGAGGTCCCTAAAGTCCAGGTCTGAAAACCACAGGTCTACTGCACTCATCAGCCACTTACGATATACAGTCCTGACAACACTCCCCAACTCCTGGCACTTTGACTCATTTGACTCTAATGACATATGTCATTGCCGAGAGGACACACACACACACACACACACACACACACACACACACACACACACACACACACACAAACATATGCATTCTCTTGACCTTGTTTTTGAAGTGTGAGAATGCAGGTGTTGACTTTTGACAGAAACTTTCTCAGTTCCCGTGGACAAACTCCACCCACATTGAGTGGTCACTCAGATGTGTATTTGGGGATGAAGACCACTGAATTTCAACATTTTTCATGTGATTTTTGAAAGACGAGGTCAAGAGAATGCGCGTGCGTGTGTGAGTATGAGTGTTTGTGTGTGTGTGAGACAGGGTGTATTATGTCTCATAGTTGCAAAGAAACCAATAGTATTTGATCTTTCTGATTCTTTTTACCTTCTATTTTGTCTGCGGGGTCAAATTGACCGAACAGAACAAATATGTGAACTGAACCATTTTTATTTTATATGTTGATTACACTAAATAAGCCAAGCAGAATAAGTTTCAAAGTGAAGTATTTTTTTTAGATTGTTAAACTTTAAAACGGGTCAATTTTAGCCTGAACATAACAGGAGGGTTAAGTGGCAGGCATATAAACTTGTTACAAGTTGTTGTTCCAAATGGGATTCATTTGCATCAATAGAGTTATGTGAACAACTGTGAAACTGCCTTGGGAGTGATGAAACAACTACATTATAAGTGTCTGATAAGTAGTGCTATAGACCACCACCCTATGGATGCATGTGTTCACTCAAGATCTACCAACAATGTATGGAGCAACAATGTCATTTGTTGTCTTTATTTTCTCTGAAAAAAGGCATTGTCTTCTATGAAATATCATGTGATATCATGTGGGTAACATCATGCTGATTTGACAGTTTGTGACAGGCTTATATATAATAAGATGCATACATGTCAGGCAGCCTCTCCAAAAAAGATGATCCTGATGCTGCACGACCTGTAGCAAACTCAACTGAAAACAAGCTTGATTTTCTGTAGCTGCTATATTTACACCTGTGTACATTGTTGAGTACGAATATATTCCATGTTCAGCCTGCACACATTCACAAGCAACACTATATGCCTAGTCGGGATGTGGTTGCCTTGTTCTTTGTTTGATTTTGCTCTCATTTCTGCTTGCTCGGAAAGCGCTGATTGTTTGTGCTTGTTTTCACTCCTCTAATTTCGGAGTAAAACGTTAATTTGAATTTAAAACAAGAGTGATAAAGCCAAACTTTTTCTTTCTCTGTCTGTTTGTCTGTATATGTGTCTCTTCAAAGCCCAGATTCAGAAAGACTTAATCAGCTGGCTGTCCCTGAGCAGTAATCTGAAAGTGTCATGCTGGCCTAGAAGAGCAAACAAGGGTCTGCTATTTTTACCAAGCCTCTCTGCACTCCTCTCCGCCTTGATAATTGGGTGGTGAAGAAAAACAGGAGCTTCATCCCTGTGCTCCCCAGTCTGAAGTCCCCAGATGCTTTGTTTGACACAGTCTCTCTTCACCCTTACACTGCTGGCTTGGCCTCAACCTGTTTGGGTATTCACTGCAGATCTGCTGCTGCTTCCGATATCCTTGGCTCCCAATAAATGCCAATTGGCTTGGTTTGTTTCCCAGAGGGATTTCATGCAATACAATTCACCATTCAGACAACTGCAAAAATTCACCATGGCATTTGATTATTTCATTCTGTTTTCTTTTTTTCAACTGCTGCTCTAGATAGCATATATTTTCACCTTTTCTAATAAGACCAAACTGTAGTGTGCTCTTTATCTTTTACACAGTACATGTAGCAGTATAGACACTGTGTAGTTTCTCTGGAAAGCCAGTAATAAAATTCCTCCTGGGGAAAGCCATTTTTTAAACCATTCACCAGGAAACACTATTTGCGCTATGACATGATGCACACCGTATAATGCTCTTGGCTATGACCTTTTTTACATATTAAATTAAAAGAAAAATGTATGAAATGTTAGTTAATTCTTACTTCCCATTGTTTCTGACACTGGTACTTGTTTTGTTGAAAAGAAGTTACTGTTAGAGCTGCTATATTAAGTTATATGCCATAATTGGGGCATCATTCATATTACGTCATATCCCAAGTTTAGAATGACAGTTTTTAACATTTAGGTGGTGGCCTTAAGATTACAGAAACAACCTTGTGGCCGGATGAATTTGAGTTCAGTGCCCAGACAGAAATAAAACGTGGATAAGATACCTGAAAAGCAGTGCTTACCTCTTCTGTACTACTACTGTGGTGCCCTTGAGCAAGGTTCTTAATCCCAACAGTTGAGAAGGTGTTTGTTATCTGAATCCCAAACTTGTGACTTTATTGTAGTTATTACCACAGGTTTTGTGGTAATAACTACCCATAATTCTCAACAGTTATTCATGATCCAAATCTGACCCCTAATTACTTCAATTGAACTCTTAGTTTTGTCAGTCTCAACCTGTTAGTTTTGCTATGCTGTCTCTCTTCTGCACACCATGTTCTGCAGCTTTCTGCTCCATAGAAGAGTAAAACATTTGTTTGTGTGTAAAAACCTACTTATACAAACTTGAAAGGTACTCAGATTTCAGACACTGATTTTTGCAAAAAGGAATAAAAATGATTTGCTAATCTCTGACTATTTAGCCCTATGATTAGCAAATGGCAGTTCATTTATAACATATCAATAATGTTTACTTGTAAACTAGTAAACCTGTAACTTGTGTTTAATTGCACCAAGCACCAAATACCTAAACATAAAACACACAACAGGTAACTGGTGACCACTGTTCATTCATCTCACAGACACTACTTCCAAACTCTAAAGCTTCTTCCTCTTTCCCCACCTAAACTTCCTCAGTATGTCTAAGGGTGATAATGATAAATACTCACACAACATCCATTAAAGTAAGGCACTGTCACAGCAGCTTGAGTTTCGATTGTAAATCACCTGCCATGAAGCAGAACAAAGAACAATGCAATGAAACTTTTTTTCCTCTCTGATATATACTTGAGCCTCTCCACTTTACTAGCGGTGAAGCTTCAGCAAGCAAGACATCTATCATCTTATTAGCCTCTTCTTCACAGCTCCCAGTTATGCCTGCTAGGGTGTTATGGTGACCAATTGACCTAATTGAGCCACAATTTTTACACAATGGTTTAAAAAGCTCTAACCCATATATGGAACATTTTTTTTATAGATAAACAAAAAAAAGAGCAAAGCTTTTGAATATGTGCACCAATAAAAGAATAGTTCAATGTTAGAATGTGGTTATGTATCTTCGGGTTGTCTGATGGGTTAATCAGATTGTTCTGTTCAGACCATTTAAAATATTCAAGACATTTAAAGTGAATAAAAACAGCCCCATCATGCCTTTATCTTTTCAAATATGGATCCATCCAAATCATTTCTACTGTTTTAAGTGGCACTTATTAGTCCAGATATTCCTATCCCATGCAATGTTATCCACCTACTTATGGGGAATCTCAAGGTATTCACAGGCCAGATGTTTGCCCAGTGTGTTATAGGTCTACCCTGGTGTCTCTGCTTTGATCATATCCAACCTAAACTACTACAACCTCTTGACTTTTCATGCAAAGGAGAAGTCGCTGTACTACAAGCTACATGTGGATGTCTAAGATTCTGACCCTGTCAATTCAAACACATTTGATCAATGACATTTGCAATATCATTTGGACATTACCGAAATTATATGAGCATAGGCTCTGAATGTAAATTCGATCTTTAAGGTTCCAGTACCACATCCGATATTTATTGGATGGGATAGGCTCCAGCCCCCCATGAACCTGAAAAGGTAAAGCATGCACAGATAATAGGCAGATTGATAGAGTTTGTAGTGAAGCATAAAGCAAACACAAAAATCAGAATCTTTGAGAAAACATTAAAGCAAATAACTATGAGAAGAAGAGTTTCTGTTTCACAAGACCCAAGTGCAACATATGACAGATAGAATTTTTCAGTATAGTTTGAGTGCATGGGAAGTTGCAGGAAGAGTTCTGTCTTCAACAGTTTTTGAAAAATGGGAGAGAGGAAACTGAGCCCACATGGTTTTTTTAAGAGTGTACTGTAAGTATTTTCCTCAAACTCATTGCAAAGTCTATAAGGGTGGGGTAGGCAGTAAAAAAGTATAAAACCCTCTGAAACAACTTTTCTGTTTGTGTTTCAAACAGCAAATGGTATGTTATCACTTTGCCCTGCAAAGCAACACTGGAAAAGTCCATGGAAGTAGCAGCACAGAGTGTTGCTCTTGTATCACTTTAAATAAATGATTATACAGTGACTCCCAGCATTGATAGATGATGAGCAGGGAATAGAGGAGTGAGAAGAGATTTCCAAATGCCTCTGTTTCTGTCTTCAAATCGATATTCTCAACATTTCTGACCTTCGCTGGGGTGTGTTGCAGGAGCCTTGGCTTCAGACCACTGCACAGTTGACAGTTTGATCAAGCCTAATGAATTGAGTGTACGGCTAAGGCGGGAGCCTGCAGACTCCCAGGCCATCTGAGGGACTTTGCTAAACGAGGACTGTGGGAAACACTGCAGACAAGCGCCTGGATCACTGCACCACCACTGGGAAATAACTGATTTGGTATTCTGTCTGAAGAATGGTGAACCTTTCACAGCAGAAAGTAGAGTGATAAAACCTACAATTTCCTACTTCTAAATTCAGACAAAACTGAAATTATTCTCTTTGGGCCTAAAAATATGAGAAATATGCTGTCTAACAATATAGTTACTTTAGATGACATAACTTTGACCTCCAGTACTGCGGTGAGGAACCTTGGAGTTATTTTTTACCAGGATTTGGCGTTTATGTCAGATATAAGACAAATCTCTAGAACAGCCTTCTTCCACCTACGGAACATTGCTAAAATTAGAAGCATCATGTCTCAAAGTGATGCCGAAAAACTAGTCCATGCATTTGTTACTTCTAGGTTGGACTACTGTAATTCCCTACTCTTGGGGTGTCCTAATAAGTCTCTAAAATGACTTCAATTAATCCAAAATGCTGCTAACTGGATTAGGGAAGAGAGATCATATTTCACCTTCACTAGCTTCTCTCCATTGGCTTCCCATAAAATCTAGAATAGAATTAAAAACCCTCCTCCTTACATACAAAGCTCTTAATGGTCAAGCTCTATCATATTTAAAAGATCTCATAGTTCTGTATCGCCTGATTAGACCACTTCGATCCCAGAATACAGGCCTACTTGTGGTTCCCATAGCTACAATAGTTTGCAAAAGTAGAATGGGAGGCAGAGCCTTTAGCTATCAAGCTCCTCTCCTGTGGAACCAGCTTCCAATCCAAATTCGGGGGGCAGACACCATCTTTACTTTTAAGACTAGGCTTAAAACCTACCTTTTTGATAAATCTTATAGTTAAAACTGCTTACTCAACCTGAACTAGCTCCTACTTAAGATGCTATAGGTTTAGAGTGTTGAGGGACTCCCACAAGTGCAATGAGCTACACTCTTCTTTTTCTCTATACGTTTGTCACCACTGTATGCTATTAATTTTGTGTCCTACCAACCTGTATAATGTTTTGTTGTTTCTTTTTGTTGCTCTTTTCTTTTCTCCCTTCACTTTCCACTCACCCCAACTGGTCAAGGCAGATGGCCACCCACCCTGAGCCTGGTTCTGCTGGAGGTTTCTTCCGTTAAAGGGAGTTTTTCCTCTCCACTGTTGCCTAGGGCTTGCTCAAGGGGGATTTGTTGGGTTGCTTCTACATACTTTGTGTAGTGTGGACTTTATTCTGTAAAGTGCCTTGAGATGACTTTGTTGTAAATTGGCGCTATATAAATAAAGTTGAATCGAATTGAATTGAATTGAAACAATTTCTAGGACACTTTCCCTAACAAGACATGAACATCTGTAGTATATAAAATAGTAAAGTTAGTACAGCTAAATATGCCTCGGGTAATGTTGTTAAGTTACAATTACCTGCCAGGGAGGTCATTTTATTAGAAGAAAAAACTAAAGAAAATGCAAACAAAAAAGGTGTTATATTAAATTAGGAAGCTTTAGGTGAGGTTTTGTAATATGGTCCCTGATGTATAAGTAGTCCATTGAGCCATGCTACAAAACATCTATAGTATATTAGCATATGCAATTTTTGTGTGACTAAGCCTATATGGCCTTTGATCTGACATTAACTTGATCTTTGATCTGACGCCTATTAAAACATATATGAAATAAATCAATAGCAATTCAGTTCACAACCAAAACAGATCCTGTCAAAATCAACATCATGTCAGTCATTATCACAAATCAACAGAAGGATTTAAAAAATAAGGCTTTGGACGATCCCTGCTGTACTGACTTCAACAGTGGGTAAAGAGGGCAATGAACCACATCTTGTCTCACTACTGCTGATAGACGAATGTCACGGGTCAGACAAACTGTTTTATGTTGCTTGAATTCAATACATTTTTTGTTGTGTTTTAATTTCACTTGTGTTTATATTTTATTTCTTTTACAGGTAAATTTTGATTGTGTGTTTTAGGCTTTACTTTCCGTTCCTTTTCTGTCCTTGCTAAACACTAACACCTGTGTCATAATTGTGTCAAACTGACCAATCTGGCATGAAGGGAAAATTAAATGGGGCTCCTGAAAGAAGTAGGGGTAGACAGTTGGCTTGTTCGATATGAACAGCTCCTCGCCTGGAAAGCCAACCAGACCAGGCAGCAGCAGCAAAGGGAGGTGACTAAAAGCTGCAGTCAAGATGGACAGTTTCCCAACGTTCTATAAATATTAAAGCTGTTTTATTTAAAATAAGTCACTAATACGCACATCCTATGAAGTCTGATCCATATTAAATAAAATGTCATCAGATCAGCTGGATCTAACCTGTCTCATTTGGGAGTGCACTGAATAATGCCAGAGTGGCTTAAGGTTACTGTTATGGGGATTATTAGGGGCGACTGTGGCACAGGAAGGTAGAGCGGTTGTCCACCAATCTCCACCAATGCATAGCAGCTCCCCCACCAGTGTATGAGTGTGTGTGTGATTGTAAGTGTGAATGGGTGAATAAGTACCAATGTAAAGCGCTTTGAGTGCCAATAGGTAGAAAAGTGCTATATAAGTGCAGACCATTTACCATTTAGTGCTATATAAGTGCTTACCATTATCTAATTATCACTAAGACAGTTGATATGTGAGATTTGTATCAGATTCAAACTTAAACAAATATAATTCATTTTCGCACATGTGGTTTGACAGCATTAAATTACCCATATAATGAGTTTAGGTGTAATGTCAGTATTCTGCAGTCTACACACACACACACACACACACACACCTGCAGACCAGAGAGGCCCCAAAGTTGTTTAGTTGCGTCCACACAAATCTTACATGGGACTGTGTTTATTTGTGTTTCTCAACGTAACAGCTGTGACACAATTAGACATAATCTCTCATTTACTGCTTTGTTCTTAATAATGCTGGGTTAAATCAACCTTTAATTCACAAAATAAAGCTGTTATGATGCTTTTAGAAATTCCATATTTAATGGTTTAATTTTTTATGTCACATTATCTTACATCACTGATTGTGTTTCATTCAAGGGGGTGGCTGTAGCTCAGTTGGTAAAGGCAGTCATCCACAGACCACAGGGTCAAAGTGTCTCTGGGCAAGACAGTGAACCCCCAACAGCCCATTCCTCTCCCCAGCTGTGCAGTGCCATTCCAAGCCCGGTGGAAATTGGGGGGGTTGCATCCAAGGCATCCAGTGTAAAAAAAACTGTGCCAAAGCAACATGCAGACAATGATCCACTGTGGGGACCCTAAACTCATGGGATACGCCGAAAGGACAAAAAAAAAAGGTGTATTTGTGATAGACTGCACAATAAACATTTGATATTGTCCCCCTCTTTATTGTGAAGTAACAGAAGCCAAGTGAAAGATGTAGGCTTAACTTTTGGAAAACCCCACAAAGGAAACTCAATTTAAATTACTCTTTTTTTTCATGGTTATTCAACCTGTTTTTACTTTTAATGTGTATTCAAGTTTTAATTCTCGAGTCTGGTTTCTCAAGCACAGGTTAGTTATTTACTTGGTTGCTTTGCTGTAACACACTGCCACATTGCTAGAGTGCTCCTATGTAAATAAAAGTAATTTAGGATAAAAGGAATAGATTTAGATTATAGATTTTTAAGTTCAATGTCACAGAGTTTGGCTATAGTAAAAATATATAAATGTATAAACTGAGTGAGAAACTACAGTGTTTCACAAAATAGAGGAAAATTTAAAGCTGCATTTAATGATTTGAATTTTTAATAGATAAGCTCTCATTAATCAGTTGGAATCACAGTGTGCTCCTGCTGAGCAGTGATCCAGCTTTCACTACATTCAGGCTTCAGGTTTGATCACTGGGTGGAGGCGTGGGGGGGATCTTAGCACTCGGGAATGAATCAAAGCTCTATATCCAAGCAACAGTGTTTTGAAGAGCAACGAGGGAGCACTTTGCTGGGCTCACAGGTGATGTCTGAACCTCTTCAACACCTCCACCCTCATTAGCTTCAGCAGGAATAAATTTAGGTCAGAGGACTGTGAGCTTCACCAGTGACACGCTGCATTGCTTCCCTCTCACGTTGCCTGTACTGCAGCTGCAGAATGAGATTCACACCACTTAAAAAATATAAACCATGAGCAGCTCTTCAATTACAAAAGCATGAATAAATAACCGAGGCAATTCTCCTGGGTTCTAATCAGTTCTGTTGTTGTAAACCTTTACAATTACTGTACCACATAATCAGTACACTAAAGACTGTGCAGCAGGTGACACTGAGAATTTGAAAGAGCCAGAGAAAAACTCATTTATGTGCAATGTCATTCATTTGGTTTGAGAGTCATGAGTAGATAAGTCCAAATTTCTCCTTCAAGTAATATCATCCCGAGGACATGTAATCCATGTAGTGGAATAAGACCAATGAAATAAGTATGTTTTTTAAAAGATAATTCAGTAAATCGTATAGACCACAGACATTTAGGACCTGACAGCAAAGACTTAATTAAGAAAGGACAGGAAAAGTAGTACAAACAATATAGTGTGAACAGTGTGTTGGTAATATGACTACTTTGAAGTAAGAAACTTCAACAAAAGTCCTATAGTAACAGGTGGTGGAATGAAAGAGGTAACCCCTGTGTCCCAACACTCAGCTTCACCTGCTGGTTCTAGTGTTATCAAGCCATTTAATTGTGTTATCAGTGTAGCCCATAGTTCAGTAGGTTACCTACTACATACCAGCATTGTTGTGATCAGTAAGCTGTGTGGCAAATTGGCAAAGTAAGAGAAATCTAAGAAAAGTCAGTAATGTCATATATCTTTTTATATCTGGAGTTTGATGCTGAGCTGCTGAACACCATAGAATAAAACGTGTCTTTGTTCTATTGGGTACATATTGTATAATGTGCATCACTAGCTCCATACCATGCTTGCTTCTCTGTTAGCTGTATAGGAATGTAGATTTAGGAGAGGGTGCAACAGGACCTGAAAACAAACAAACCTGGATTTCTATAAACAAATAATATCTGCATTTATTACAAGCTTTCTTGGTCAATAAGTACATGACCATGTTACAATGACATTTTTTCTCTGCATCTAACCCATTCCCCTGGGGGGAGCAGTTGACACCCACAGGGAATGCCTGGGGAGCTAGGAATTAGTCTTTCCTGCTCGAGGACAAACCTGGTGCAAGGGCTGGGATTTGAACCAGACTTCTGTATCTTAATTTGTTGCTCTACCTATTGAGACACTGAGAAATAATTGTTAAAATGCCTTTCACCCTTTGGAGAAGGAAACATTTAAATAACTATTATTTAAATAGCTATTTGTATATTATCCAAACCATTAAAATGTGTGCATGTTTTAGAGTGTGTTTATATAGTAAGCATTAATTTCACCCATAAAACCATCCATCCATTAGCTTTACTGCTTATTCTGTAGATGGTCATGTGGGGGGTGGAGCTGATGCAGCTGTGGTTTTTTGAGTCTGTAGAAGGTAAACACAGGAAGGTCTCAGCTGCTGTGTGTCAAGCTGTGAGGGATGAAACCTCAAGAGTGACATAGGACCAAACTCAACCTCTTTCTCCATCCTTCAAACAGGGTTCATGTTCAGTATCTTAGCTCAAAATTAGTTTGACTTAAATGCTCTCGTACTAATGTCTTGATTTCTGGTCACTTATTTAGGTCAAATTACAAACAGCATCATGGTGCTAGACAAAAGTCAGTGGGTTTATTTTGGAACACTGTTAATGACTGAACTATTTGTCTGCTGGAATACTAACTGACCCTAGGTTTGCAAATTTAACGCATTTAGAAATGTAAAGCATAAAATCAGTGTCAATTGAAACAATACAGCTCTTAGAGCTACATTTGAACATTGGGATCCTCTTCATTAGTACATTACTGCCCCTCCTATCGGTCCAAAACAACTAATATCCAGATATGTGGATGTCTTTATTTGGCAAAGATGGCTTTAACCAGAATTCAGAGACCACCATGATATCTGCTTTGGCTACAAAAAAAAAGTTTTGAATACATAAAATTATGGCAAAAGGCTCCTAGCATCTATATGAAAGAATCCCAAACAATGTCTGTTACAGAAATCTGTTGGTGTTGAAAGATGTAGGCTTTTCGGACCAGGCTTACGGTCAACATTTCCAGATAACAGCAGGAGTAGCAAGAAAATTAGTCTGTATTAAAATAAGATGTCTCCTTGCAGGATTCAATTGTTTATCTTATGCAATTATGTTTTTAAAGTGAATGTAAGAAGTTAATGGGTAGGTTCTGATCCAACATTTTTATTAACCAATGATGCTCTTTATTTGCTAATGTTAAGTCAGTTGTAAAAAGGTGGCTGGGGTATTTGGCAAGCATACAATGTGCAGGACTGCAATGCAACCGCAAGGGGGCACAAGCCAGTGTCTTCTTGTGCCAGTCCCAAGTCTGGATAAATGCAGAGGGTTGTGGCAGGAAGGGCATCCGACGTAAAACACATGCCAAACCAAACATGCGAATCGTGACAAAGACTTCCATACCGGATCGGTCGGGGCCCGGGTTAACAACGACCGCCACTGGTGCTGTTGACCTACAGGGTACCGGTGGAAATTGGACTACTGTTGGTCGAAGACGAAGAAGAAGAGGAGGAAGGTGTGTTCGTAGGCAGAGAGAGAAGAGGAAAGCTAAGAATGTAGGACTGACAGTAGGGACTTTGAATGTTGGTACTATGACAGGGAAGGCTAGGGAGTTGATTGACATGATGCAGAGAAGGAAGGTGGACATACTGTGTGTCCAGGAGACCAGGTGGAAAGGTAGCAAGGCTAGAAGCTTAGGAGCAGGGTTTAAGTTGTTTTACCATGGGTCAGATAGGAAGAGAAATGGAGTAGGAGTTATATTGAAAGAGGATTTTGTGAGGAATGTTCTAGAGGTGAAAAGAGTATCAGACAGGTTGATGAGTCTGAAGCTGGAAGTTGAAGGGGTGATGTTCAATGTTGTGAGTGGTTATGCCCCACAGGTAGGATGTGAGTTAGAAGAGAAGGAGAAATTCTGGAGTGAGTTAGATGAAGTGATGCAGAGCATCCCCAGAGGTGAGAGAGTGGTGATTGGTGCAGATTTCAATGGGCATGTAGGTGAAGGGAACAGAGGTGATGAGACAGTTATGGGCAGGTTTGGTGTTCAGGACAGGAACGCAGAAGGTCAGATGGTGGTTGACTTTGCAAAGAGGATGGAAATGGCTGTAGTAAACACTTTCTTTCAGAAGAGGCAGGAACATAGGGTGACGTACAAGAGCGGAGGGAGAAGCACTCAGGTGGACTACATCTTGGGATGAAGTTGTAATCTGAAAGAGATCAGTGACTGTAAAGTATTGGTAGGGGAGAGTGTAGCCAGACAACACAGGATGGTGGTGTGTAAAATGATACTGGTGGTGAGGAAGATAAGGAGGACTAAGGCAGAGCAGAGGACAAAGTGGTGGAAGTTGAAAAAGGAAGAATGTCGTTTAGTTTTCAGAGAGGAGCTGAGACAGACTCTGGGTGGTTTGGAGGTGCTTCCAGATGACTGGACTACTACAGCTAATTTGATCAGGGAGACAGGTAGGAGGGTACTCGGTGTGTCATCTGGAAAAAGGAAAGCGGACAAGGAGACTTGGTGGTGGAACGAGGAAGTTCAGGAGTGTATACAGAGAAAGAGGTTAGCTAAGAAGAAGTGGGACACTGAGAGGACTGAAGAGAGTAGACAGGAGTACAGGGAGATACAGCGTAAGGTGAAGATAGAGGTGGCAAAGGCCAAACAAAGAGCATATGAGGACTTGTATGCTAGGTTGGACACTAAAGAGGGAGAGGTGGATTTGTACAGGTTGGCCAGACAAAGAGATAGAGATGGAAAGGATGTGCAGCAGGTTAGGGTGATTAAAGATAAGGATGGAAATGTATTGACAGGTGCCAGGAGTGTGATGGAAAGATGGAAGGAGTACTTTGAAGAGTTGATGAACGAGGAAAATGAAAGGGAACGAAGAGTAGAAGAGGTGACTGTTGTGGAGCAGGAAGTAGCAAAGATTAGTAAGAGTGAAGTGAGGAGGACATTGAAGAGGATGAAGAGCGGAAAGGCAGTTGGTCCTGATGACATACCTGTGGAGGTATGGAAGTGTCTAGGAGAGGTGGCAGTAGAGTTTTTGACTAGTTTGTTTAACAAAATCTTGGAGAGTGAGAGGATGCCAGAGGACTGGAGGAAAAGTGTACTGGTACCAATTTTTAAGAACAAGGGAGATGTGCAGAGCTGTGGCAACTACAGAGGAATAAAGCTGATGAGTCACACAATGAAGTTGTGGGAAAGAGTAGTGGAAGCTAGGCTAAGGGCAGAGGTGAACATTTGTGAGCAGCAATATGGTTTCATGCCTAGAAAGAGTACAACAGATGCAGTATTTGCTTTGAGGACGCTGATGGAGAAGTACAGAGAGGGTCATAGGGAGTTGCATTGTGTCTTCGTAGATTTAGAAAAGCGTATGACAGGGTGCCGAGAGAGGAGCTGTGGTATTGTATGAGGACGTCTGGAGTGGCAGAGAAGTATGTTAGAGTGGTGCAGGACATGTATGAGAGCTGTAAGACAGTGGTGAGGTGTGCTGTAGGTGTGACAGAGGAGTTCAAGGTGGAGGTGGGTCTGCATCAAGGATCGGCTTTGAGCCCCTTCTTGTTTGCTCTGGTGATGGACAGACTGACAGATGAGGTTAGACAAGAATCTCCCTGAACTATGATGTTTGCAGATGACATTGTTATTTGTAGTGAGAGCAGGGAGCAGGTGGAGGAAAATCTAGAGAGGTGGAGGTCTGCTCTGGAAAACAGAGCAGACCTCTGCAGCAAGACAGAATACATGTGTGTCAATGAGAGGGACCCAGGTGGAATGGTGAGGTTACAGGGAGCAGAGGTGAAGAAGGTGCAGGACTTTAAGTACTTAGGGTCAACGGTTCAGAGCAACGGTGAGTGTGGAAAAGAGGTGAAGAGGCGAGTGCAGGCAGGTTGGAACGGGTGGAGAAAAGTGTCAGGTGTGTTGTGTGATAAAAGAGTATCAGCGAGAATGAAAGGAAAGGTGTTCAAGATGGTGGTGAGACCAGCAATGTTGTTCGGCTTAGAGACAGTGGCACTGAAGAAAAGACAGGAGGCAGAGCTGGAGGTAGCAGAGCTTAAGATGTTGAGGTTCTCTTTGGGAGTGACGAGGATGGACAGGATCAGGAATGAGTACATCAGAGGGACAGCTCATGTTAGATGTTTTGGAGATAAAGTCAGAGAGGCCAGATTGAGGTGGTTTGGACACGTTCAGAGGAGAAACTGTGAATATATCTGTAGAAGGATGCTGAGGTTGGAGCTGCCAGGCAGGAGGTCTAGAGGAAGACCAAAGAGGAGATTTATGGATGTAGTGAGGGAGGACATGAAGTTAGTTGGTGTGAGTGAAGAGGATGCAGAGGATAGAGTTAGATGGAGGCACATGATTCGCTGTGGCGACCCCTGAAAGGGAGCAGCCGAAAGGAAAAGAAGAAGAAGAAGACAATGTGCAGGACTGCACAGACTTGAGTCATTCTGGAGTCTTTTGTCTGGTTATGTTCAGACAGGAAACCACTTAGGTTAGGATAAGAGAAAGATCATCACCTTAACCAGCTGCTGTGAGTGTCACACTTTCGTCTATATTCAAATCGATAGCAGGACCCAAGTAATGAGATGGCGAGAGGTGGTTTTATGGTGAATGAGGGTTTTATTAACAAAAAGGCAAATAACTGAAAATCACTCCACGAGGAGGGCAGAAAAAACACACGTAGTAAAAGCTAATAACTAAATAAACAAAGTAAAACATCACGAACATGAATACGCTGGAGTGGGAAGATACACCAAATTATAACCGCGGAAGCAAGGCAACTAACTAAGTAACTCGGGTGAAGTAAAGCAGGGAGAAACAAACCAACCAAGCATAAAATGTAGACAGATGGGGACAAGTAAATAACCAAACCTCACACTAAACCTGAACCAAACAACCAGGGATAACAAAAGACTAAACCTGAATACTGAAACAGAATTAAATAAACAGGGACAAACAAATGGGAAACCAAACCTCAGAACAAAAGGTAAAGGGAGAAAGTCCAAACATGAGAATCAGGCTGAGCATGGAAGACAGGAGTGCACACAACAGTCCACAATGTCCAAGAACATAAAATGTCCTCTGGTGAGAAACAGTGGGGAGAGCTGGGTATTAATACACGGGCACAGGTGAAAACAATCAGGGTTAACAAGGTGAAAAATATGAAGTGGTGCTGAGGGAGTACAAAGTAAAAGCCAAGGGCAGGAAGTAAAGCTAGAGAAAAAAGTCCGGGAACTGGGATCGTGACAGTGAGTGTCTAAACACAACCATAATATACTTTAATGATGCTGCGTTCAGACAGCCAGAAAAAAAACAGATATAGTACATCAAGATCTGACATTCTGGTAGAGAAAAATGCACTTGAATATATTTTTTTAAAACCACCTTTCTGCTCTATCTTGAACTTGCATCTCATGACATATAAATATTTTTCTGATAGGACTTTGATTTGATGTTTTCTCCTTGACTTAGATTTAGACTTAGATTAGACAAAACCAGATATACATCAAGATCTGATATTTCGGTAGAGAAAAATATGTTGTCGTTCATTAATGTGTGGTTATTTTCCATTTACATTTTAGGTCAACATATCCTGATTATGTTCATGGAAAACATTATCTTGTTGTAATACATTTTAGTTGAATAGGAATGTAATTATTGGGAGACAGTTTTGAAATTCATATTTCAAGTTCTTCAACTTTATGCCCAAAGACATCATTTGTACCTACTCTCTTTTATGGATCAGAGAACCAAACGCATCTGTTTAATAGAACCCCTTTAGACCAAATAGTAAATGGTAAATGGTCTGCACTTATATAGTGCTTTTCTGCCTGTTGGTGCTCAAACCACTTTACACGGCTTCTTATTCACCCATTTGCACTCACAATCACACACATACTCTCATACACCGATGGGGGAGCTGCTATGCAGCTGACCAACACTTACCGGGAGCAACTAAGTTGGGGTTCAGTGCTCAAGGACATGTGTTGAAATGTGACCAAAGGAGCTGGGGATCAAACCAACAACTACAGGACTGGTGGACGACAACTCTATCTTCCTGTGCCACAGACTGCCCTTCCTTACAATGCAGCCAAAATGGTTCCAATTTTACATATGTGGGATTTAAAAAGTGAAAACATAGTGGTTCGTTTGGGGTTAACCACAAAAACATCAGGGGTAGGTTAGGTTAGGCACTAAGTAAACTCTTAAGGATCCTACAAGGGAGGAACGAGCTACCAAACTCTTTACGCTCAGCAGATTTAGACTTAGATTCCTTGTACCTCACGTTTAGTTGCTTAGCATCTGCTAAATGGCTAAATGTAAATCTAAATGTAAAGTAAAGATGTTAGGGTTAGTAAAAAAAGAAAAAAATCCCAGAGTTTTAGGAGAGGAATGTTGTCCCATTCTTGTCTGATGCAGAATTCTAGCTGCTGGATTTTTAGTTTTATGATGCGCTAAATGTTTTCTATTGGTGAAAGGTCTAGCCTGCAGGCCAGTTCATCACCCGGACTCTTCTCCTGTGAAGCCTTGCTTTTGTCATGGTGGCAGTATGTGGTTTAGCATTGTCTTGCTTAAATATGCAAGGCCTTCCCTTAAAGAGACATTGTCCGGATGGGAGCATATGTTGCTCTAAATCCTCTATGTATGTTTCAGCTTTGATGGTGCCTTTACAGATGTGTAAGCTGCCCACACCATAGGCACTAATACACACCCATACCATCAGAGATGTAGGCTTTTGAACTGTTTGCTGATAACAAAGGACGCCGGATGGTCACTCATGGTCACAACATTCATGGTTTCCTAAAAGAATTTCAAAATTTGATACATCTGACCACAGAACGGTTCTCCAGTTTGCCAGCTTTGGCCCAGAGAACACAACGGCGTTTCTGGATCGTGTTCACATATGGCTTCTTCTTTGCACGATACAGCTTTAACTTACATTTGTGGATTGAACAGCGAACTGTGTTCATAGACAGTGATTTCTGGAAGTGTTCCTGAGCCCATGCAGTGATGTTCAGTATAGAATCATGACATGATTCTCTACTCATGCATGTTTCTAATGCAATGCCACCTGAGGGCCTAAAGATCACATGCATCCAGTTTTGACCTTCGGCCTTGTCCCTTGTGAACAGAGATTCCTCCTGATTCTCTAAATCATTGGATAATATTATATATTGTAGATGGTGGGATCTTCAAAGTCTACACAATTTTATGTTGAGGAACACTTTTCTGAAATTGTTCCACAATTTTCAGTTGCAGTTTGTCACAGATTGGTGAACCTTTGCCCATTTTTACATTTGAGAGGCTCTGCATGAATGAAATGCTTCTCTTGTACCAAGGCATGTTACTGACCTGTTGCCATTTGTGTTTGATTTGCAGCAATTACTTTTCCAGCTTTTGTTGCTCCTGTTCCTACTTTATTAAGATGTGTTGCTGCCATCAAATTCAAAATGAGCTAATATTTTCCATAAAATGTTAAAATTTCTGTTGTGATGTTGTATGTTCTATTGTGAATCAAATATGGTTTGATGAGAAATCAAATCATTACATTCTTGTTTTATTAAGGTTTTCACATTGCACAATAAGGAGCAGGTACCTACTGGCCTGCTAGGTTAAAATGCTCTTGATTTATCTGTTGCCATGTTAAATTGAACAGTACCAATTATGATGAGTTCTTTTTATTCAGCATGCACAAACTGAACTCAAGTGCTCGAGAGCATTTAAAAACATTTAACATTTTCAAAAAAGAAAGTAAAACAGAATGCTAGGGTTTGCAAATAATTTAACAGCTATATTTGATATGAAATAACACCGAGCATAGGGTCGGAGGTTTGCACTCCGCTCTTCCCGACCACATGTCGAAATGTCCCTGGGCAAGACACTCAACCCCCAACAGCCCATCCCCATCCCCATCCCCAGACACATTTGATGTAAAAATTGTGCCAAATCATGTGGACAAAATCATATACTGTGGTGACCCTGAACTCACAGGATAAGCCGCAAGGACAATAAAAAAAAATAGATACAAATAGATTGATTAATAATGATTCTTTACAATATGTCCCCAGACATGTGTGAAAGTTATTCAACAAAAGAAAGTGCCCAAAATACAAGTATATTACCTATTTGGGTGTAATTATGTAAATATGTATTTGGGTGGGGCTAGAACCCACTCTTTAGCTTTTGTTGCTTTTGTAAAAACGCAAATTGTATCCTAACAATTAATTTCAAATGCATGGCCTTTATGGGGTTTTTTCATTGTGGTCTTAGCAATGTTGATAAAGACCCAGGAAAAGTGCTAGGCCATCAGTGAGTCATACTGTCCTGTCTGTCAGCCTGTGAAAATTTGTGCTATATGTCCACCATCCTGCCACATACACACTCTCTCTTGCACTCATACTCATTCACTGCATGATATCAGCACCCCCTAACATTTTATCAAGTCTCAGTCAGTCGACAAAGTCCAGCTTGCAGGGGGAGGCAGCAACAGGCAAAAATCACAAAAAAGTTAAAAAAACAATTTAAATACTGGGAGGCAGGTAACAGAGGGTTGGAGCACTGCAGCAATGAAAGAACAATGTGGCAAAAGTAAATCTGGGCAAGTGTAAATACAACAAGGGGAAGGGGCGGGGGGATGTTTGGAATGGATCACCCGTGTGCAGGTGGGAGATGCATAGGTGGCTGAGCTAGCAGGAAAGCACAGGAGATGGAGGCAGGAAAGAAGGGGCAAGGTCAGTAACAAGACAAGAGTTAGAGCATAAAAGACAACTGCAGTTGGATGAATAATATGTTAGAAAGTTATAATAATACCTAGAAACTGACAGTGTGAATTTGTCACACAATTGTGCCTGTTTATGCAAATTGAATAAAAGATATGCACAGGTATTTGCATTATGTAAATCTAGAACCTTTTAAATAAAAATAAAAATAACGCTATTAATGGCTCAACAACTAGGTTTAATCCAACATTAAGCAATTAATAAAGAATTAGCTGATAACTTGGAATATACAACCCAACTATTATATAGGCGCTGGTCATATCTCGTCTTGACTGCTGCAACACTTTGTTCATGGGGTTACCGGTATGCAGATGATCCAAAATGCGGCAGCACGCCTAATATTTAATCAGCCAAAAAGGACTCATGTCACACCACTCTTCAGATTTTTACACTGGCTTCCTGGAGCTGCTGCATCAAAGCTCTGTCTCTTGCCTACAGGGTGATCACCTCAACGGCTCCTGCTTACCTCAACTCCCTCATTCAGGTCTACAATCTCTCCCGTCCGCTGCAGTCTGCCAATGAATGACCTCTGGTGGTTCCACCACTGCACAAAAAAACACCAGGGAAAATTCTGGAACGAGCCACCATCTCTGCACGCTCAGCAACCTAAAAAATTACTTTCTTTCTGCTCTTTCTTGCACTTAAATCTCATGAAATGTAAACAATTTTCTGATAGGACTTTGCTTTTTTATTAAATATAATGTAAAATGTAAATGTATGTAAATGTGAATGTAAATAACTTTTACAGCCTCAATAGCTCAGATACACAGTTTATTGGTTGAAATCCTGGTCTTGATTTTCTGCTGTTGAGCTTTAATCATTACTCCAACTGAACCATTTTGCTCAGCACACAAAGATTTTCTGCAGCTCCACTAGGCCATGGTGGACAGCTAATGACCTGATTTGAATGTAATTACAGCTGGGGGAAATTAGCTAAGTGGAAATCCGGTGTCAAATGCTAGAACTTTTGTCTGTCCACCCATTAGCTTCTCAACCTTTTCAGTCACTGATCCACTGCTTCTGTCTGAAGGACAAGGACGATAACCTATTTAGCCCCTGATTAGTCATCTTAGGGCTTTAAACTTGAAAAGAGCTCTGTGTTTACAAAACCAAGGAATGTGGGGGCTTCTGTGTCAGCATTAGTTAGGTTTGGACAGTGGAACAAAAAGAAGAGGCACCCGATAGTGCTCCTTCAAGGCTAATCTAAAATCTCCTGTGAAAATAACAGTGGACAACAGCAGTTGAAGAAGTGGCTCCGTGTCTTCTAAGAACAGTGTTCCCTCTTGCTTTTTCTGTTACTGCTGTTCTTTATTGCACCATCTTCTCTGGAGTCAGGAGCCAAATTATACAGGAAAAAGCCCAGTCCAGAGTGGTGACTGCTGTGCTCTCTCCTAGTCAACTCCAACCTCCCACTGATCGTGTGTGATTCTTTGTTTGTACCCAAAGATGAATTTACTGTCAGACACACAAGCACACACACCCACAGTCACCCGAACCAGAATAATTTAAGGTAATAATAGATGTAATTTTTATATGAGTACATTTCTGCTTTGCACTCAGGTACTGATTTATGTAATGGCAACATAATGGCAATTCAACCTATATCTCCTGCAGGGATGCCTCTGCAATTGTTGTTCTAAATGCTCAGGGCTAGAAGGTTATTTCAAAGTAAAAATTGTCTGACTCACTGAATGTGATTTTTTTTCTACACATTTATAGCAGCAACAAAGTGCTTCTCATGAAATAAAAAGAAGAAGGATTCAGAAGGCTAGGATTTGATCCGGCAGCTTCGGCATCCCATCCTGCTTCTCTACCCATTGAGATACCAGTTCTGTAGATCTCTTGTAGTAGGATTCTGAGTTATTCCCAGGCCAAATGAAATAATCTCTCCACCATGTTTTGGGTCTACCCGAACAGTTGGATGTAGCTGAAAGACCTCTAATGGGAGGCACCCAGGAGTCATTCTTCAAACTTGTTCAAACCACCTCAACTGACTCCCATAATGTTAAGGAGCAACAGATGTCTGAACTCTGAACTCTATCTCTAAGACTGAGCGTGCCACCCAGGTAATTTTGGCTTATTTTATTCATGATCTCATTTTTTCGGTCACAAACAATCCCAAGGGTTCATAACCATAGATGAAGGTTGGAACTTAGACTGACTGGCAAATTGAGAGCTTTGTCCTACAGTTCCATCTTCAAAGGTCCAGCTAAAGCTGCATCAATCCACCCTTCACCTCACACTTAATTTTACCCTTACTCATGAAGGAGACCCCATGATACATAAACGTTTTACCTGGGACAACACCCCACTTCAAAAATACAGGAAGCCATCCAGAATTTTCTGGCAAAGAACCATGGCCTCAGACTCGGAGGGGCAGACTGTCATGCCAGCCACCTCAGACAAGACTGCAAACTGCCCCACTGCATGGTGAAGGCCATGCTCTGATAGAGCCCAAAGAAATGGAGATATGGTTCTGAGCTCACCATACTGGACAATCTTCCCCTCAGCCAACTCTATCTCCCTAAAATTATGTTCCTTTGAAAATAAACTGCAAACTGCCATGTTATTTGTCAATTAAATATATTTTGTGAATGACGCAAACAGTACATTTATTAAAAAAAATGGTTAGGCTAAGGCAAGAAAACCATTAGGTTAGGGTTAGAGAAAGATTCCGGATGTGTTTATGATAAAACACATTTTGTGTGAAATAAGCCCTCGATCTTCCTTCTGAACCTAACCACCTGCTGTACCTGCCTAAACACAACCACAAAATGCTTTAATAACTGTACAAACTGGACGTTATACTGCAGGATTGCATATCACAGCAGAATACAAAACAGAATATTTTGCTGCAAGATTGGATATTTTGGCAGATAAAAATACACTGTTGGGTGAAATTACGTTCCTTGAGAAAATGTAAACATGTTTGCAGTTTATTTGTATGTTAACGTAATTTTTATGAGACAGGGTTGCCCTAGCTGCTCCTTAAGATGCTGTAAAATCAGAAAAAGGACAAGGGACAACCTTGATAGAGGCCAATGTATGCTTTGTGTACATCATTATATACTTACAGCCTCTTTCCATTGCACTGGGTTAAATCAACTGGTATTTAATTACATTTTCCTCAAGATATTTTGATTTTTTTCTTATGATCTGCCATTCACACCATTTCTATACATAAATGAAATGTTTTAATGTAACTTTTTTGTAACCTGAACAGTAGTTTTCAAGGTATTCCAGTTGAACAATATTTTGAGTAGATGGATATCATTAGTACAGCCTACAGAAAGTCTTCAGTATTTAGTCAGTACTTCTATCTGTATAGAAAAAAAGGATGGATTCAGTAATGATCATCTGCACATTCCCTCCAACAGCTTCACTGAACTTTTCATATGTCTTTTTATAGCAGATAAGTGACACCTGCCACATCTGCTCCAGCTCTCATTAAAATCATCAATGGAAACAGCCATCTGCTCACAGTGAATGAAGGTGCAGCACATACAAATACTGAGGCAAACTGAAAAGAGCTCTCCTACCTGCTAAAGAGTCATTTTCAACTCAATCTACCTTAAATAGTTTTCAGTGGTCTGTGGCTGAGTTGCTAGAGGTCAAACCAAAAAATAAAACATTACTAACTACCAACTTTTATTTTTAAATCCAAAGTTCATATTTGACCATATTTAACCCCATTGGTGTATGAGTTTGTGTGTGAGTGTGAGTGTAAATGGATGAATAAGAAGCAGTGTAAAGCACTTTGACTGCCAATAGGTAGAAATGCACTAAGTGCAGAACATTTATGTTATTAGAAATCTGGTTGAAATTTTGTTCCCTATGTTTCAATTTATCTCTATAGAAAGATGTACTGGAGATATAGGCATGAATGAGTCTCTCTAAATTCTGTCTCAACATGAGACCTCTGTTTCTTAAGCTAATCTGAATTAATTGTAACTCTAAGGTTTCTTATTTGGGTTTTCATCTTAACAGCTCTGGAATGAAAGTGGGTACTAACTTACTTTCTTTCCTTTTAGCTGCCACATGGAATTATTTCTGGCTTTTTTCCCTGTTTTTAATTAAAAGAAGGTATTATTGCAGCCAGCTTTTTACTTGCTCAAAGCACCAATAGAGTGAGTTTAAGGTGCCATAGTCACTGGGTGAGTCAAATAAACATGCTGTTGTCAGCATAGCAATACATTAAGCAACATTATAATGTATGATTTGACCTTAAGAAGGCAGAAAAGCGTTGAACAACAATGCTCCACAATACTAACGATAATTAGACCAATATCAATCACTTCAGAATGTTTTGATATGGCCATTAATCTGTGCAATTCAATAAAGAAACTAAAATTGTCTACTGGGGAGACTAAAAAAACTAAAATAATCTGGTGTAATAAAATAATAAATTGTACACACCGTCCCATATTTAAGGATGTGACTGTGTTCAGAATGCAATTTCAATATAGTCAGTTCACACCTTCCATTGACTAAAGTGACTTTCATTAAACTAATATAAATATCATATAAAGGCAAAAACCATGGTCTGCAAAGAGCTTACAAAGCATCAACAGGATGTAAATTTTAAAATGTCAGTCAGAAGAAGGGTACAATAACATTCCACAGCATTAGATGTAACATGTAACACATGACTTCATATATTTAGGTTGTGGGGGTAGGGAGGGAAGATAGAAGCCTTTTTCTTACAACAAAAACATCCAAGCCCTGCTTCAATTGGCAAAAACCTACATTTGATCTCACAAAAGCATGTGGGGAAATGTCAGAGGAGGCCAAAATTAAACTTTTTGACCATAATCCAAAAAGTCAAGGTGGAGGAAAATATGAACACTTTTAAATATCAGTCTCAGTCTCAATCTATTTTTGCACAAAACCTTCAGGTTCAGATAAAGAGGAATTCCACCTTTCAGTATTATAACAACCAAAAGCAAACTCACAAATCAACAAAAGAATGGCTTCACCACCAAAGGATCAAAGTTTCAGAATAGGCCGGGCCTGCATCCAGTTGAAAATGGGGTGACCTGAACAGGAGATGGCTTAACAGTCTGACAGATTTGAAACAGTTTTGCAAAGCAAGATGCGCCATGCTGATAGACTCCTACCCCACAGACTAAATATTTGTTTTTGTTTTGTTTTTTTCCCAATGTGGGTCATGTAATCTTAAGTACCAACCAAGTTGTTTTTGTAATCAAACTGTAATGGTTCTATAATTATACCTGTGTGATTGTATTAACAATGACAAAGGCATATGTTGAAATAACAGTGTCTTGGCATCTGCCATACTAAACCTGTCACCATTCACTTTCATGGGTTGCTTGTACAAACCGTTACACAGTGACAAGCAACCCAGATTGGAGGACTTATCGATTATTTGGTGGTGTTACTGGATCTCTACTTAAACATTCATGACAATACAACCCTAAGTTGTTGATATATTTCCTTCTGGATCAAATTGGTGGACTGACAGTCCAATGAAGAAAGCCACACTGCCAGCATGACTTGAAATATCAGGGATAATATCATGCTGAAAGGTTTAGAACAGGCCAAACAATAGATCCCACAGATAATATTTAGTGATGGCATATTGTGTTGGCTCAGTTTTAAATATAAAATGTTTTCAGTTATGGTATTTATGCAGTAAATTCAGCTTAATACCTCACAATTGATTTTAACCTAAATTTCACATGTTGACCAGTCAACTAAGATCAGTTTATGTACATCAACTCTCCACACTACTGTGCCCTTTATCCAGGTGACCTTGTTACTGTCATCCATTAAACAGTTTTGAAAATGAGAGTTGCACACTGTATAAACTGAGGTATAATGTCTAACAGATTTCACTGTTGTGTTTGGATTCCTGTGTTCCAGTGATCACCTGTGAGAAAGGCAATGATGTAAAACTGTGATAACATTGTCCCTGGACTTGCTGTTGCTAAAGTTTGACTTTAAGTAAGGATATATGTATATGGATTCACTAGAGTGATTTGTTGTCCACTGTAAAACTACAAAGAAAGTTAAGTTTTGCACAAAAGTGACACGGTGACGTAATAGACTATTGGATAGTAAAGAATCCAGTTTCCAGTTTTAAGTGACTATTGGAAAACATTCTAGTTGTGCATTCCAATTGTGCTTCTCACCAGTTGTTGTTTGAGCAGTTATAAGCCAAGAAACCGCGGGATCTTACTAGCAGCACATTTGAACCTGATCAGATCATCCTTCTTTGTTTTTTTCTCCTTGCCACAAACATGGTGCATAGTTGTTGGATTGTAGATTCCATCTACAATCCAACAACTATGCAGCATGTTTGTGTATTGAAGAAAAAAACACAAACAAAGATATGAACATGCTCCAATATTAGTAATCCATTTAATTCACGTGTCATATCTGTCTGTTATGCTCAATTACAACTGCCTTTGTGGTTAATAAATCAGTGTCTTTTAAATTCTTTTTATATTATAGTTCTGTTTGGTGTACTTGCTGCTTTGAAGAGCCAATAAAAAAAAAAAAAAAAAAAAAACAGCACCATGGACAGTGTCTGTGTGAACCCTCCTCAGCCTGTGGTGTTCAGCACCATGGCCAACAGCCCCCCAAACCACACATTAAACATCACATTGAGTATTTGGAAGATGTAACATTAGTATTTTTCATGCTTCCTTCTCTGTGTAGCACAATGGTGAAAGAGCATGCATGCTGAGCTATGTACAGATCTGCTGGGCCTTTGAACTGCAAGCATCCCCTGCAGAGTTTTAAAATCAGTGGGTGGGTTGTATTGAGAGCTTTCCCAATAAAACTGACAGTCCAAAGACATATATGATAGTTTAATTTATGACTCTAAATTGCCCGTAGGTTTGAATATGAATAGTTGTCTGTCTCTGCGTGTCTCTCTGTGTTGACCCTGAGATAGACTGGAGACCTGCCCAGAATGTACCCTGCCTCTCTCACCCTATGATAGCTGAGATATAGCTCCACCTCAATCTGACCCTACAAAGGGTGTTTACCGATACTGGATGGATGGAACTAAAGCAATTGGTTTTCTTAATTCCGAAACATAAAATCTTTTAAAAGAAGAGTTGATGCAACACAGTGGTATACAAGCCCCTGTCCCAACTTTTTTTTAAAATGTGTTGCTAGCATAGAATTAAATATGGACAAATATTTTTTAAAACAAATGTATTTTTCAGTATAAACATTTATTAATTGTCTTAGTGCTATTTCAAATGAAAAATAAGCTTAAACTGATTTACATTTTCACTTCATTTACATTTATGCATAGAGTTTATTTAAAGTCACTGCAGGCTCTATATAAACAGAACCATTTGATATCGCTATTACAACTACAACTGTCCTTCAAGATCATATGATTTGTCAAAAAACTAATAAAATTAATTGTATAGAAACATTTTAGTGGGTTCCCTGTTTTTGCTAAGTAGGTGCAAAGTTTGCAAATATTATTTGTATGACTTAAAAGACAGGGAATCTTGTCCCCCACAACAATGAAACTTCCAGCTGGTATTAATGATGTGGCTCCATGTTTGGTCTTTCTCAGATTTCAATAGGATTCACAAGTAAACATTGAGTGTTGAAATTCACCATCAAGCCCAGTAACACAGTTTTATTGCAAACATTGTCATTTTCTATAACTCCAGAAGGATTGTCTTTAGGTTTAGGCCCATGAGCCAAAGCAGCAGAGGAGTGAGCCAATGTAAACCAAAAAATACAGCATGTAATCAGATGTGTATGTGCCTCAGGCCATCTTGTAAGATTTCTAGAATTGTTGTTTTGTTTGTTTGTGTAGCCCAATTTTACCAATTTACCTTAGGGATTTCAGCATCTGACACTATCTGTCCTCAAAACGTCTTTAACAGGAAAAACACAATGGACATATGAAGATGTCACCAGGTTAAAGTTAATTGAAGAAAATGATCCAGATGCAGCCCTGAGACCTGAGATACACCTTTTCTTCACCATGAAGACATGCAAAGAGGACAGTCTAAGGACAAGGAGAAGACAAAAAAAACCTGAAGTGCTCAAGGAAACAGAGGGTTTGACAGATGCAAGGGTTTTCAAAAATAACAGGACAAAACTGTCTAAAGGTTTAATCCCTGAATTAATTAAGACAATCAAAATAAGCTTAATAAGTTTAGCTTAATAATAAGTTTAATATGAGTTTTGAAAGCCTCCACAGAGTCAGACTGTCTGATGAAAGTAGGATGGGTATTTGTCCCTGTCCCTGGGGACAGACAGGAGTCCTGCACTGTGTGGGGACTACAGGATGGAGTACAAGGTTTAAAGAACACCTACATTTAGGCTTTTATAAGTCATTGAAAACACCAAGTGTAATCTGTTATTGATGAGGAGCTAATGAAAGAAGCAAGAGAATAAATTCAGCATTGCTCCACAGTGACATCGTTGTAGATGGAGCTTGGCCCAGGTCCGTGCCTCTCAACTCTTTAAACTATACTTGTTGGTGACTGTTGATTGGAAAGTGCCCAACCCAGCAGCTTAATTTAAATTCATTTTATTTATATAGCACAAAACCACAACTCGGTTACATCAAGGTGAAGATGCTATAAAATTACAGAGAAACCCCAAAAATTCCTCGTTGAACAAACATAAGCATAATGGTGGAGGAAAAAGCAGAATACATTTCCACCTCCTTCCAAAGTGCTCCTATCTAATGTAGCCAATCTATTACACAACATCAAGCAGAAATCAGCACATTGTTTACATACTAACTACAGTAAGACTGCCTCCTGTGTACTGCTGTACACTGGTCCACATGTCCACTAAAGTGTCAGAGAGCAACAACAATGTTGCTGATGAGAAACAGGCTTAAATACATAGAAACACAATGGGTCTCATGTAAACACATTTCTGTATTCTTGTCGTAAAATGTGTGTACCTCTCACGAGTGTTTCACATTAGATTCACCAAACTTTTTTAACAGCACAAGCTTGTTGTAACTTCCTCGTGTCAGAGAGAGGTTTTTGAAATATGCCTCAGCATTTATTCAATTAAACAATTTCTGTGTGACATTAAAACTTAAAATACCTTCAGTAATTCTTAGTAATTCTTAGCTCAAATCACCATATAGTGATGTTCAACAGGTCAGGTCCACTTGTGAATTTTGTTCAGACAAGTGGTTCTTGCATGAGGCTTAGTGATTTGTGTGGACGATGCAACCTTTAGAGGAGACTGGACACAGACCTACACTACAAGCAGTCCTTAAGGTGGTGACCATAAAATGGGCTAAAAAACATTGTTGAAGCCAAACTACAATCACAGTCGCAGTCTCTCTCTCACATTCACTTATATGATTTGTAGGCTAAATGGATACTGAAGTGAGGGTTCGGTATGAGATGTTAGGTGCCATGCATTTACAATTATCCTCATTTACAAAGGTGTCTTGTGCTGGTAGCATGGAAGAGAAGCAGCACTGCTGAAAATGTCACATTTCACATGTATATTTAACATACATGTTAAGGCCATCCAAGGCACGAAGTATCAGAGAGACAGATGGATAGCTTCTGTTACATTTCTGACTGACTACTGCAAAACAAAATGTGAGTGACATGTATATTTACACGTGAAAATTTTGTTCCCCTGATGCATCAAATTTTTGATAAATTACTTAAAAGTAATTAGGAATCATTCTTTGGGAGACAAAAATAAATGCACAAAACCAGAAATTGTTGATCTTTCCGTCTGGACCTAAGTATCATTGCTAACCATAAAAATGTAGTAGTTAAGAGTATTTTTTATTTTTATTTGTATTATATTAGTTTCAATGCCAGGTATTCTGTCAAATAAACTCGGCATAGTAATCTCACTCATTACTTATGCAAACGTACTGAGCACAGACTCTGCAGCATTGAAAATATTAAATTGTGTTCTAAACAATTAGCTGCAATGAAGATGTATGTTTCCCTGATGAAAACATCCATGTTCTCATCAGCCATTTGTTCTGCTTGAGGGGAGGCTGTATCTCACAGCAGGGTCTGTCACTTATTTAACAAACATCTGCCTTCCAATCAAACCATTTAACGGGTGGTTTGAGCTCCTTTCACCTAGATGCAAGCTGTGATTTTGGATAGATCTTTCTGATCTTAGTTTCAGCTTGTTCAACATCACTCCAAACCTGGGCTGAGGTGTAGGCTAACTGCTTCACATGCTCTTATGCCATTCTATTGGGCTTTATCTGTTGTTATCAGCACTAGCTATGTGCCAGTAGGTGCCTGGTCCGAATGCTAACAGGCTCAGAGTAGATCTGTGCCACATTGTTGCTTGATTTAGATGCAAGAACAAGAGCATTAGGGATGACTGTAATATTAACTGCTGCCACTATATTTCACCAAATTCCCACATAATAATGATGCCAGTAGGTAATAGATGAGCTACTGAACCTTAAGTATGGACTAATAATGACTGATAACTGTTAAGGGTATGATAATGATTGAATCAAGTATCTGAGCTCTGATAGGAGTTCTTTTGTGGTTATTTAACTTTGATGTTTGGGATCTGGGCAGCGCTAACCAGTCAACCACCCTGCTGCCCAGCCTCATAGCTAGTAGGTTGCAGGTTCACATCCCAGCCAACCATGGCCTTTCTATGTGCAGTTGGATGTTCTCCCCTTGCTTGCATGGGTTTCTGCCAGGTGCTCTGGTTTCCTCCCAAAGTCCAAATGTAGGTTTGGTGACTATACAAATTGCCCACAGGTGTGAATGGTTGTCTGTCTTTGTATCCATCTCTGAGTTGGCCCTGTGTCCCAGAAACTCTGGTCCAAGGCAGGCCTTTATTTGATGATACTTGGCAGGAAAAAAGAAAATGAGGACCCTCGTACCAGCCTGCTACCTGACTTCTTAGGCAAAGCAAGAAAGTCCCCATCTGCAGAAACCTCAGTATTTTGCATGTCCAGGGTGTGGCCCCACCCTATGACAGCTGGGATAGGCTCCAGGAACAAATTAAATTTAAAAAAACTTAGGAAGATGTTGCTGAATGAGGCCCATTATCCAACTTCTACTGAGCTTCAACTGA
Source organism: Channa maculata (assembly GCA_020496755.1). Taxonomy (NCBI): domain Eukaryota; kingdom Metazoa; phylum Chordata; class Actinopteri; order Anabantiformes; family Channidae; genus Channa; species Channa maculata. Next base: position 19,637,792 of record CM035616.1, on the reverse strand, counting down.
GAATGTCTTGTAGGAGACTTTGATATACTCTGGTATTGCTGAAGGCAGGTTCAGAGGCGGCAAGGTCCCAAATCCTGTTTCTTACTTCACTGTATTTGACCACAGATGATACTGCTCTCCAAAAAACAAAGGTTGAATTGTTTTATAGGAACACAGCATTATTTCTGATAAACTTTTAATGACATTTAAAAGTTGAATGAATGATACATAATTACATGCTTATCCATGTTAGTGCTAGTGATTCAGAGAGCCGATCTGATCCTCAGTACTCTGGTATTAAACAAAGCAGATGGTGGATTTAGCTGACTAAGACATGGCGCAGTAGTGTATTGTTAAGGCCAAAGAGAAGGCTTATGTTCTAATGCGAAAGGAAAGGAGATTGGGTGGTGCATAAAGCCACCAAATGAATGGCTGTGTGTTGTCTTGATCTGACCTGTGATCTGTACAGGGAGCTTGAAACCGTGTGCTGTGCTCTGATGTGACTGCTGATTAATCCTCACCTCACCACAACCAGGGCAACTCTTCACCAGTGCAGGTTTTCCTTTTATTGTGACTGTGGCATGGAAAACTGCTTCCTGGAAACATACTGAAGGCTCCACACCCACCCAATCCTACCCTTTCTAGTGTCACAGGAGCTCTGGTCCAAAGCAGGCCTCTCTTTGACGATACTTGGCAGGAAATGAGAACCCTCATGCCAGCCTGCTACCTGACTGCTTAGGCAAAGGAAGAAGGTCCCCAAGCCATCTGCGGACACCTCAGTATTTTGCATATGACTCGTGCTGTGAGAGTGTTCAAGAGATAGGCTGAGAGGATTAAAATGCATTCAGCATCCAGTGTCTTGTTAATGGATAGAAATGAGATGGAAGTGCAATGCTATCTGGACTGAATTACATGCAGAGCCAGTACCCACTGCAGTCTGGGCCTCCAAAGACTCTGAGCACCGCTCTGCAGAAAATACCATGTCCACAGATGATTTAATCCTGTATTAGAGGGTGTTCTTATTTTTGCATGCTAATGGAAAGATCTACTTTATATGTATAATTAAGTCATCATTATTTTAAGGAAGCACATATACAATACATTACAATATATATTTTCAGTGATACAAATGTTTGCAAAAAAGGTTTTTGTCACATCTGCTAAATATATGAATATATGTTGATAGCGTACACTTAAAAAAAAAGAATTTGTCAGTTTAAAACTTTAGATTGTCTGTCATCACAAACCTCAAGTGATGTGGGGCAACTGTGGAACAGAAGTATTGTCCTTCTGCATCAGAATTATGAATTGTCCACCATGAATCTGTCCCCATCTCTCTGTCCCTTTCTGCAGGTGTCCCCGGCTTTGAAGCTGTGTGTCTTCCAGCGTGCAGCTACTGGTCCTATCAACCTGCCCGATGTTTTGTTGTTGCTTTTTGTTGCTCTGTTCTTTTCTCTCTTCACTTTCCACTCACCCCAACCGGTGAAGGCAGATGGCCGTCCACCCTGAGCCTGGTTCTGCTGGAGGTTTCTTCCGTTAAAGGCAGTTTTTCCTCTCCACTGTTGCCTATGGCTTGCTCCAGGGGGAATTGTTGGGTTCTCTCTATACATCTTTATAATCTTGAGTTTATTTTGTAAAGTGCCCTGAGATTAATTTGTTGTGAACTGGCGCTATATTGAGTTGAATTGAAATTGAATTCAATCCCATAGTCAGTGGTTTGATTCCCACCTCTTCCCTCCATATGTCAAGATGTCCTTGAGCAAGATACTAAACCCCAAGTCAGTTGCTGGGTCAGGCCAGCTGCATGTGTGTGCGGTTGTATAGTGAATAACTTCTGGCACGATATGTATAAATCTGGTGGCTGTGGTTTCTCTTACTGTACCTAGGGCTCACTGAACAATGAAGCATAATATTACAAAGATAGTGTTTTAAATGTTGAAACTAATGAGTTTTTTAAAAATAAATATTTACTCATTTTCAAATTGATGCCAGCTTTCACCTTGTCACCTTTCAACAAAGTTGGGACACGGGCAACAAAATACTGGAATGGTTGTGTAATCCTATTAAAAACACCTGATGGAACTATCTTTCAGCTTATTGACAACAAGTCAGCATCATGATTACGTTTTCTTAATTTCGAAAGTAAGGCTCCAGTGAGCTTGACCAACCTGTAAAAGACTGTGTGTGCAAATAGTTCAAAAACTCAAGAATAAAATTGCGAAGAAATTATTTGATCTCATCATCTATGGTATTATAAGTCATTAAGAAATTAAGTAGGATTCCAGACTGTTTGGACTATTTGTGTTTGTATAAGAGCTTTCACTTTTTTTGTGTGTGGCTCCATTCAATGATTAGAGAGGAGAGCCTGGGAATTCACTGATACCTCTCCTCTTATGTGGTATATTGTAAAATGAAAGTGCATTAGAGATTAGGTTTCACATTGAGTCTGTGCTGCTGGGACATCCATACATTTGCTCACAGTACAAGACAAAGCTTTTCTCTTAGCACCATTCAAAACCTTCAGTTTTTTTTTTCCTGCAGTTCAAATAATCCATCTTTAAGCAGAAAATTGTCTTAATGTCGCCCAATTAAATTTCATAATGTATGTAAATAACTAAAACAGCTGTTTGCCATTTTATGTGAATACATACACCAAATGGCACCACCGCAGAGGAATGGAGCAGAATTTATGCTCAATATTAGTGACTGAAAGACAACAGATCTGTGAAACAACAGTGTACAAGCCACAAATTACCCTCCTTACTCTCCACTTACTTCATCACTCTCCCTTAACTTTAACTAATACAACGTTTCAATCCTTATAAAGTTATATAGCCTAAAATTCAAAAGCAATATTATATAAGAATTTTAATGCCAATATTCTCCATATTAACATAAATATCAGCACTTTTCCCAACCTAAACACCCATAAAAATTATTTCCTCCTATCTTCTCATACAGCTACGCTGATGACACACAGCTCTTCCTGTCCTTTCCATCGGATGACTCCACTGTCTCATCGTGCATTTCTGCCTGTCTCTCAGACATCTCAGCCTGGATGAGTGAGAGACATCTTCAACTCAACCTCTCCAAGACCAAAGTCCTTGTCTTCCCAGCCAGACCTTCGACACAACACAACATCAGCATCAACATTGGATCTACAGTGATTGTCCCCACTAAATTGGCCAAAAATCTGGGGGTCATCATTGACGACCAACTGAGCTTTAAGGACTACATCTCCTCAGTCTCTAGGGCGTGCAGATTTGCTCTCTACAACATCAGGAAGATCAGACCCTACATCACGGAATATACAACCCAACTCATTGTACAGGCGCGGCTCATATCTCTTCTCGATTACTGCAACGCTTTGTTGATGGGGTTACTGGTATCCACAATTAAACCCTTGCAGATGATCCAAAACGCAGCAGCTCGCCTCATTTTTAATCAGCCAAAAAAGACCCATGTCACACCACTCTTTAGATCTCTACCATGGCTTCCTGTAGCTGCTCGCATCAGGTTCAAAGCCTTGTCTCTTGCTCACAGGGTGGTTTACTCGACAGCTCCTGCTTACCTCAACTCACTCATTCAAGTCTACAATCCTTCCCGCCCGCTGCGGTCTGCCAACGAACGACGTCTGGTGGTCCCACGATGGTGGAACGAGCTACCAAACTCTGCGTGGTCAACAGACACTCTCCCAGTATTCAAAAAACTGTTGAAAACAGAACTCTTCCGCATCTTCCTATGCACTTAAATCTCTTTAAAAAAATTAATTAAAAAAATCCTTTCTGCTCTTTCTCGCACTTGCATCTCATGAACTGTGAACACTTTTCTGATAGGACTTTGCTTTGATGTTTTCTCCTTGACTTAGATTTTTGCTGCCTTGTACCTCACTTGTAAGTCGCTTTGGATAAAAGCGTCTGCTAAATGACTAAATGTAAATGTAAATGTAAATGTAAAATGTAAATGTAAATGTAAATACCAATACCATATGAGCATCTCTTGTCGAAATATGGTGAAATAGTGCCACTGTGGCAACAGGCGTCTCTTGAAATGGTGCCTGGCACACTACCTCTTCATGGAAACAATCATAAACATTTATTGTGGATCCATTGTGGGGATTTAGGCAAAATAATTGCATGGTTAGGGTTAGTAAAAAGACGGTTGCTTGGGTTGCGGTTGACTAAAGTATTTTCCTAAATATTATGTAAATGTAGTTGCCAGAGTTACAATAATTAATATATTAACGTTCTTGAACATTTCACACTAGACTCAGACCTTCTGACTTATATTCGGCCTCATTTCTCTAGCATTCCAAAAGTTATTCTCGTGATGTGATTGGGTTAAAAGAAGGTGTGACCCGAACGAGTAAAGATGTCCTTATACTCACCTAAGTAGACATTAGTTTGTCTCGCTTGTTCAGGTTTAATTTGATGTTTTTCTCTGGTTGTGCACAATTAAAACAGGTGAGACACTGAATTTGAATTATTGAAATTACTGTAGGGGTATCCAAATGTGTATTTTTGAACTTTGTCTTAACCTTAGCATAAATGCTCTGGAGGCCTTGTACTTTCTACTGTTCTCCTGTAAAATACAAGGCAATATCTCGTCTGTACCATTTGCAAATAATTATAAAGAAACACATCTTACAGCTGGGCAAAAACTACCATGTCGTGCAGTACTATTTAGAGCCTTCGGAGTTTGTCAGGTGATAGACTGGGGTGGTGGATGCTTCGCAAAACACATGACTTGGCTTAGATTTCAAAGACAACTTTATTTTTGGTGTTGTTGTCATGCAACAGTCATGTGAAATCACTTCCTTGCTAATGTTATGTCACATGGAAGTACTGATTTTTAAGGTACATTTTTTACTAACCCCAACATCTAGTGCCTAAACCTAACCAACCTACCCGATAAATTTGTGTAACCACAACAAATCCACTGTTTTTGCACATTTGAAATCCCACGTATGTTATTAGAAGCTATAGTTGGAGCACTCTACAATCAGAACAGGGCATTTTTGGTGTAGTGGCCCATAGAGATGTTTTCTCGAAAACAATTATTGTCAAATAAATATAAAATGATGAATAGACAAGTACCATAATATAGGTCTTTAAATGATCTCAATTTGAGCCCAATATCATTTGTAAGGTCTAAACGTGTTGTAGGATTATATTCATTTAGCCTAAGCAGGTTACCATTTTCTAAAAATGTTAAATAAAGAAATATGGAATTCTATAAAATGTATATGATTATTGTCATCAGAGTAAAAAGCTTTTTTCAGTTTTAAAACACATTTGCGAGTTTTATACTTTTCAGCTGTCACATCTCTTGTTTTGTTGTGACACTAATTGACTTTGTCAGTTTGATTGAGCCAACTCTGATTAGATGCAAATTGTGATAAACATCATCAATATGGTGGTCACATAACCATGAACAAATACAATGTAAGATTGTTGGTTTCATTTTCATTGTTATGAAGGATTGTAGAAATGTTAATTCAATTCAACTTTATTTATATAGCGCCAATTCACAACAAAGTCATCTCAGGGCACTTTACAGAATAAAGTCAAAATTAAAAAGATGTATAGAGAGAACCGAACAATTCTCCCTGGAGCAAGCCATAGGCAACAGTGGAGAGGAAAAACTCCCTTTAACGGAAGAAACCTCCAGCAGAACCAGGCTCAGGGTGGGCAGCCATCTGCCTTGACCGGTTGGGGTGAGTGGAAAGTGAAGACAGAAAAGAACAGAGCAACAAAAAGCAACAACAAAACATCGGGCAGGTTGGTAGGACCAGTAGCTGCACCCTGGAAGACACACAGCTTCAAAGCTGGGGACACCTGCAGAAAGGGTCAGAGAGATGGGGACAGAGAAGGACAAAGAAAACTACGGGAGAAAACACACAGTTAATGACATATAGTGGTGACAATTGCGGGGTGAGAGGAGAGGAGAGAGGGTCAAGAAGAGGAAAGGAGCTCAGTGCATGGGGGGGTCCCCCAGCAGTCTAAGCCTATAGCAGCATAACTATAACTAACTATATGCTCTATTAAAGAGGAAGGTTTTGAGCCTAGACATAAAAGTAGAGAGGGTGTCTGCTTCCCGAATCTGAACTGGAAGCTGGTTCCACAGGAGAGGAGCTTGAGCTAAAAGCTCTGCCTCCCATTCTACTATTGGAAATTCTGGGAACTACAAGTAGGCCTGCATTCTGAGATCTAAGTGGTCTACTGGGATGATATGGTGCTATGAGGTCTTCTATATATGATGGAGCACGACCATTCAGAGCTTTATATATAAGAAGCAGGGGTTTAAATTCTATTCTAGATTTAAATGTTACCATTCTAATGCTAAATATTAGCTGACTCGCCTTTTTATGGCTAATAAATGTATTGTATAGGTTGTATTTATGAGATGCTGATATCAGATTCTCAATATCTCAAAAATACAGAGATGATGGGTTTTTGTTCAACTGCTTATGAAACTTCAATAATTTAATTTTTTTTCCCTGATTCATTGTTTTAGAAAGTGATAAACTCATTAGCCTTTTTATTACTTTACTTCTGCTTAACAATATGACAGTGTGTTTTCCTTCTCATCATCATCATCATTAACATCATCATCTATTACACAGCTTAGGTGCTGCTGCTAAAATGAGTTATGTGACTGTAATATGAAACACACCGTGTTTGCATTTTTAGTGTGTCACATGCCCATGAATTTGCCGTTCATCTGCCGTCTCTCCTCTGCCGTCAACACAGGGCGCAGTCAGTCCGTGGAGAGGACTACAGGCTGCAGGTAATCGCAGTCACATCAAAACGCAGACAAGAGCACAGACCGCGGAGGGGGAATAAAATGTCTTTTATTCCGCTCTGAGTGGATACGATCTTCTTTCCTCCTACGGGCGCAGTGTGAGTGGATATTTACTTGAAAGCGCATCAGAACATACATGTTTGACTACGTGAAAGAGTATTCGTAGCGTTCCCTCTTATCAAACTTGAAATAGCCTACATTTGGAGCTGATCGAAGCCAGAAGCCCGGTGGAGCGTTTTTGCCGCCAGTAGTTTGGTCTGAGCGGGCTGTGAGCCGAGGAACGGCGCGCGCCTCGCTCTGTCTCGCTCTCGGTCTTTACGCGCAAAGGAAAAAGAGGATCCGACGAGACCGGGAATCCAGGACGGAGGGATGGAAATTACACACGGTATTGGAATTAATTAATGTTGAAGTGAAAACTGCAATGCCTTAATCATCGGCAGCCTCTTGTGGACCGAGAAATCGTTTGAAAACGCCTGATACAAGAGGTAAGAAGTCGCACCGAGCCACTCTGTGACTCCTGGAATCATCTGTACGGTGTATGCAAACCCTTAACTGAAACATACATGTTTAACTGAGCTGTCTGAACATGTAGCGAACCAACTGATAGCGTAGTTTATTAGTTTTTTGTTTCTAATCTCTTGCCTTTCCGTTATCTGTGCGCGGAGTCTGCTCCGCCTTTTTCACTGTGCCCTATTTAGCTCAAATTGACTCGGGGATCCCTGCAGTGGTATATTATTGCTGAGACTTTCAATCTGTCCACCCCCACCTGCTGCCCCGATCTCCACACTGATGAGAGATTCTCTTGTTCAGATAAGACTACAACAACCCCCAGCTGCCATTTCATTCAACTCTACTAATGAGAAATGAAACATAGGAACAAAATAATCTTTATAAATGCATGTAGCCTGTTAGAGCGCTTTCAAATTAGACAGTTTTAATGGGGGAAACACAAAACTTGTGGCCATAGGGGCCTATGCAAAGACATCTTAATGTGAAACTGCAGTGAGTCTGAGCTCCATCACCTGCCCGGTCACATTTGCAACTTGATTGCTGAACACTGTCCACATTTGGAATGTGATTCAATTTTCCAGACTTGGGCCAGACTTGGATGTGTTTGGCCTTTATGGAGACACTTGCTCAATTTGAGTTTACTTATTGTTCTCATTCATGTAACCATAGAGGAGTTGAATAATACATGGCCTTGTAGGATGTTCCCCGTAGTGGGGAGGAAATGGGGGGAGGCTAGAAGCTGTTCACTGGGCTGCAGCCTTCATGCTGAGGATTGGCAGTGTATTGACAGTCGGTGTGGATTCGGGTGAAGCAACACGCCGAGTGAAGGAACCTCTAATCCTACTGTCTATGAAGAGATGACCTTTGCTGTGCCGGATTAGAGACATACTCTAACTGACTTAACATTAACCTTTCAAACACACAGTATTTTGTGCCATGCTAGAAGTGGCTGAGCTGCACAAGCGAGCGCACCTTGTTCGGATTGTTTAGGGGGAGGGGGTGTTAATCCACGACGTTGTCTATCACTGAGTTCCCAGGAGGGGCACCACAGTGAAACTGCTAATCCCCCAGTAATCACAGTTTAAATTTGTTAGAGCTATGACTTACTTTACTTTACTGCTGCAATAAATAGGATATGAGCAAGAATGCACTATTGGGAAGTGTGAAAGTTGTCATGAGGGACCCGAGTGATTAAGTTTTTCATATTCCAGTGACATACCTGAATGAGAATCTACTTTCCTGTTTTCTTACCTGCTATTCTTCCAGCTCATCACTAGAGATCTTGTAAATGCTTACAGGACTATTCCTGCTGTAATTCTATTCTGACAGTATTAGTGCCTCTCCTGAGAGTTGTGTTTGTGGTTCTTTTTTGTTGCTAAGTGTCCCTATGTGCTCCATAATGGCCAGGTTGGTCTTTGGGCTTTCAAATAATACCTTCTCTAAGTAGCCTCTGGGCTTCTCAGCAGATCTGCTGGCTATAAATAATGTCACATATGTCACCGTGCTCTTGGCTCACATGCGCCAAGCCCATCCTAAGCTCCATAGGAACCGTGAGAGAGCCACATCTCAGCTTGCACACAGAGTACAGCACAGCTCACTCTCCACTGACATCCTCCTAAGCAGCATTCTCAATTTGTCCCGGCCTCTCTGTCATCTCTGCTCATCATTTCTCTCTCTGATCATACTCTGAATCAGTTTCCTCTTCCTCTCCCTGTGCAGCCTCTGTAGAGATCGAAGAGTAGCATTAGAAACGACGTGTTTGTTTAACAGGGTTTTGCATGATGTGAGAAGTCCCATCACAACTAGCAGCAGGACACAGAAGCAAGGACAGATTGAGAAAAGTCATTGAGTCATCAGCTCATAGAAGCAGCAGCAGGGGTTTAAACAATGGTACAGTGCAGTCATGTACACATTTATGAATCACAGTTTGCTTAGATGACCCTTTGTTTAACTGAGATTATTATCAGCTTCACAACCAAACACTGGTTGTATTGTTGTGGCTGATGGTGTGATGGGCTTACTTATGTCTATGCTAAAAAGGTATTCACTTATATTCTATTTGCTACAGAAAAAGGCCAAGATTGCATTATTACACATTAACAATGTAAACAAATATTTTTAATTTGCATGCTGACAGTATGATTCTTTCATTTTCCCACAGTATTAACCCCTGCCAACCACATCTGATGTGCTATTTTTATCTAGACACTGAAAACATTTAGTCGAAAATGGAATTAGTCAATGCTTAACCTAACACAAAAAGACTTTGCACACCCATATATATGATATTTTACTGATATTTATTTTACGTACGTTTATTAGTACAAAGGGGACAAGAGTTAAAACCTTGCCACTGATATTTAATTTTGACAAGTACAGATGATAATTTATGTCACGTAAGGTCTTCAAACTTTACCTTTTGGTTGAGTGATGTTGTTTATCTAAACACAACAGCAAGTTTGAACCAAACAGCTTCCCATTTGAAATGTTTAAGGTTCTGTCTCAGGTGTTAGTTTTGCCTGAGGGATGGAGCCTATGGAGCCTAGATGTGCCTGGAAAATGGTTAAAAAGGATATATGGAAAAGGTATATGTATATACCTGTAAATATGTAGCAACAGCCTCGGACCACGGGGTCAGTGGTTCGATCCCTGGTCCCGGCTATATGTTGAAGTGTCTTGCCGCAAGACACTGAACCCCGACACTGAACCCCTCTCCCGTCCCCAGCTGTGCAGAGCCAGTCCCAGCCTGGGAGGGTTGCGTCAGGAAGGGCATCTGGTATAAAAACTTTGCCAAATCAACATGTGGACAATGATCCGCTGTGGCAACCCTGAACTCCCGGGATAAGGCAAAAGGACAAAAAAAAAAAAAAAAAGGGAAGGAGGGAAGAAGAGATGAATGGATGTGAATAGGGTCAATGGGAGGGTTGAGGTAGGGGCATGAATGGATAAGAGGGAATGAGAAGAAATAGAGAAACCTGAGAGTAAAGCTTTTTTCAGACATGTACTGCAACCCTGAACATGTCTAGACATTAACTTATGAGCTTTATGGGGGAACATTAACTTTACCCTGCAAGCTCCCTAGTGAAAAAAGTCAGTGTACTGTCTGCAGCCATGTTTGCATAAAACATCATTGTCAAAGACAAAGGGAATTCACAGCGGGTTTGTAGGCGTGTTAGTGAAGTTTCTATCGTGTGATCAGTGCTGCTTATAAAGACTATGAATTTTACCTGAAGCTGATTCTAAACAAATCCAATTACTGACACTGAAAGTTCATTCTCCACCTTGGAAACGCAGTTATTCGAAGAGTCTCACCTTAAGTTCCATTTAATAACTTGAGTGAACATTCATTATGGAACATTCATTATGATTTCTGGTTCCCAGTGGAACCAGAAACAGGACTGGATATTGCATTACTTGTGTGGGTCATAGAGTACTATCGAGACAGTGTTTATGCAAATCCCTCTGCTTACTATTGGCTGTAAAACCCAGAGTGAAACTTTGCAGATGCTATACTGGAACACAATGCCCTCATTAAGTAATTAAAAGCTAGAAGGTTCTGCAGCCTTGCTGGTAGTGTGAGCAGTGTGTGTCTCTGTGGTCACCCTGCCTTACCCACTGTTGTGATGGTCAGTAAAGGAGCTGCCAGGCTCCAGACTGGAAGGACTGAAAGGCTGGAGTGTGATGCACAGCAGGGCTCTGCTTGGTCTACGAACCATCCCCCTATCCCCTTGTCCAGTTGAGTCCCAATGTCAGATTCATCTGTTGGTACTTGTATAGACAGCTGCACTGTCCCCTCATTTGCCATCAATTCTACCTCTCCCCGAACATCCCTAAAGCTGGGATTATATAGTCTTGCCTGTCAGTTTTTCAGACTCAATTTTCACTGAGAAAAGCTGCATAAGTGGATATGTATGAGCGTCTGGCGTTCATATTTCTGAGTGATCTGCCTCGGACAGAGTGAGAGTGTGTATGTGTCCTTGGCAGGCAATCAGGAAGTAACATGCAGCATGCCAGGACTTCTGAGTCTTCTCCTAGGTAGCGGAAGCTGCTTTTGAGTTAGTGGTCTGTCGTCCATATGCCCTCCACCTGCCTTATCTAACACATGACCATCTGGGTAAGATTAGCATTTCCCGCTCCAGTGTGCACAGAGGATTATACAGCGTTCCTCTGAACTGAACACAAGATAATGCATTTATCTGTTTACAGTTAGATAAATGGGAGCATTTGTTAGACAAAATCATTAATTTGTTTATTAAAACATGTTAGTTTTAGCCAAACTAGCGGTGTTAATATGTTTGTAACACATTTTAAGGTAATCTCCATTTATAATTTAACATTACTTTATATTACCTCACAATTGAGGTATAGCGTAAATTGAAAACATGTAATTCATGAGAGTTTCACTGCATTACAACGTCAGCAGTAACTGTGTCACACAGATCTTGGAGGTGAATGTAACTTTAAATAACAAATACATCTGACTGAAAAAGAGTGTCATAACTCAGTCGAATCCAATCACACTGACATGATTTTGATTCATCATGACTTACATTCACAGTGGGCTATCATAAAGACACATCCATAAATCAGATTGATTCACTGGGCTTAATCAGCAAGTAATCCAGTGATAGTCCTCTGTCATCAAGGGTGTGCTGCAAACAAGCAATATGAAAATCTACATTGACATAAAATAAACATTACAATGCAAAATTCAAGTCGCTTTCAGAGTAACAAACTGTGTGCAACGTCTCCAAAGTCTAGCAGTCCATCAAAAGGTGCTTAAATACTGCTCAAAATACTAACATACTTAAGATTAATGAGTTTCTTTTCACTCACTCATCAGTGGACTCCATTTTTTATCCAGACACTGGTATCTTACTGACGCATCGACGCACATTAACAAACAATCCTCCAAAATCTCAGTTCCCTGGAATAACCAATCTGAAACTGATTATTAGCAGTGCCCAGTGTGTGGTTTTGGTTATATTATAAAATAAAAAACAGTTAAATATGTTCTGATGTCTGTGGTCTCGCACATTTTAAGAATTTGTTAAGATTTGAAAGTCCTCTATTGTCCAGGAGGCCTATATTAACTTTGTATGCTGGGGGCCCTAAAGTAAGAAAACCTCTAGACTTCTATAATAACTGCAAATCTCATTGAGTTGATACAAGTAATATTTGAATACCACATCGAGATGAGTCACAAAGCATTCTAAACAACACTCCACAATCTTGTAATGCAAATTCAGTTCCCCAGTGGAGGTATAATATTTTAGGATTTGCCAGCAGAGGTAGGGGAATTACACAAAGTTGCCTCAAAATACTCATGAGGCAGGTTTTTGGGATCCATTTAAGCACTGACGCTGTCTGTGCATAAGAGTGTTGGGAAAGTCTTGGGAAGAGGTAGACACAGCAGATAGAGACCTAAGATTTGGTTTTTGTCTGATTTGTTCCAAATTTGTTCAACTAACCTTTTGTAGCTTTGGACACTTTAGTGATGCAGAAAAATACCAAATTTACTTTGATTTTGTGCCATGCTGCTCGACTTTCTGTGAAGAGGTCTGAGGCAACAGTGATGTCCTGGCACAGAGAGGACAGTGGGACTGTGAGAGGACAGGAAATAAGACTGTAGCATGTTGTTGAGCTCCGTCCTGGGGGACCGTCTGGCTGTGTAAGTGCTGACATGCCGAGCCAGGATTGGGTCAGCCATATGAGAAGGGATCAGAAATCATGAATAAATGAGCAGGGACTTTGGCCTGAATCCCACACAGCTAACAGACACTCAAGCTCCATAGAGGATTAGGTCTGGTCCTCATACACCAGTCCAGTGGACACATCCCTTACCTCACTCTTTTGTTTGAATTTTCACATGTATTATCAACCTACATTCTATATAAGGCTCCCTTAATGGTAGTATTTAATGTTGATTAATCTGGTAATATTTAAATTTAAACAACAGTGTTTACATCTTTGCAATATTTTTATACTTTAAAACATGTAAATGTTCAGAGGTACTCTGAAAGCAGTAGTGGTGTGTACTTAATGGACCCCTGGACTACTACCTGCTCACTTAAAGCCACAGTGTGTAACATTTTAAATAGTTTTTAATTCTAGAAATATACTCCAATACTTATTTGATGTCGGAGAAAACAAGAAATATTGGAATCTGACTACTGCTAGTACTGTAAGTATAAATATCAAAATAGTGTAATAATACAAATCAATCTTTGCAAGAGATCACAGATCGATGTTACACAGAAAGGAAATTAGCTTCTGTGGATTTGAGTGCTTAAAGGCAAAAAACAAGTTTAAAAGAAAGCAAAGGTACAGATGTAGTCATGGAAAGTGTCAGTCTCTGTCGCGTGAGTTTGTCACTCTTACGGCAATCGCTCGTCTGTTGTCATCATAGTCCCTATCACAATGTACCGTACCAGTAGTGCTGTATGTATGTATGTATACTGTATGTACACCAATGAGGTACTGGAGTAGAAGATATATCCATTATCATTCAAGTGGCATGAGAACAGCAAAATGTCCCCAAACATAAAGTTTCAAGGAACCTAAATATGTTGCAGTTAATCTCACTTTATCACACAGACAATTACTGTTCAGACATGACGGCTGCGTTAAGTGTTTATATGGGAGACTGGAGACTATGAGTACTTTACTGTGTTTTTTTCTTTCAAAGCCTCTACCCATAAAAGAAAATTCCGGCTTATATGCAGTGTTGTATCACTGTATCACTGTTTATGTGATCACATCAATCTAACGATGATCAGTTTATATTCCCAAGTAAAAACTGGTTTTAACTTGAAATTACTGTAACCTGCTGGTATTGTTAATCTTCACCAAGTGAAGATTGTTGATTTTCCTGTGTACATACAGGAGAACAGACTGATTGCCTCCTCAGCCATGAACACGAGCTGCTGTAACAAACGTGAGGTGGAGGAGGTCTCTACTCTCAGCTGATTCTAGATAACATGATGCTTATTCTCTCTTAAAAGCAGAAACTCAGTAAAATGGCTTCTTCCAAATTTTAAATTGACATTGTCCAACATTGGTAGACCTGTGCTTACAACTAGAAGAAGAGAAGAGAACTTATTTAAATAAATAATGAAGATACTTGATTGATCTCTGGTTATGGTTCTTTCATGGAACAACAATGGAATTGAAACTCACAAATCTGATATTAAAGCACTGCACTTTACCAGCTTGTCACTCCGGTAGAGTGATGGACAAGTGTTTACATGTCTAGGTAAATGTATCAGTTTATTCGTTAAAGACATGTTGCAGTTGGCTATAATCCAAATATCAAATGTTGCCTTCAAAATTATTTTGCAGTTTAGTTGCTTAGGAACCTTTTAGGAGACAGGGCGACTAAACACGTTTGAAACAGTAATGTAATCTGTTTCAAACATGAGACAGAGACAATCTATAGGAAATATCATTTCCATCACGTCATCTGACAAAGTCAACATAAACACAGGGTTATGACAGCAGCTATGTGATAGATCAGATTTGAAACTAGATTTAACCAAGACGTTGTTAATGCATCCACAAACAGTAGGATTCAGTTCTGTGGACTAGGGACGAGGACAACACTTTGCGATGCCTGGCATTTGTAAATGGGAGATTGGATTCAATGAGCCTTTTTCTGAATTAAACAAACTGCATTCCTGACGGAAAGCCACCAGTAGGGTACCGCGGACATACCGAACACAAAAACCATGACACTTTCAATGGCTACATTTGTATAGGCCATTTTGTTTTCTAGTGAAGTAAGAGGGCTTTTTCAAATGATTCCTGCCTCCTTGGATGGCAGTGCTATTTTAGCAAGCTATTTCTGTGTGTGACAGTTGGAGGAAAAATTGTAAGAAGTGACTACAAGAAATAGTTACAGTTAGCTACAAGCACAATAATGTACAGTAAGTATAAATACCAACTTTATTTCCCCCTAATTTGCGACACTCTGGGACATTAACATGCACTTAAGCAGGTTACAATCGGCTTTGTCGGAAAAGCAGATTTCTTAACCGTCATGTTAAAGTGAAAAGCTGTTTTCTGAAATCCGGGCAGTGGATAATGGAATCATGATTCCACCAGGTAGTTTTCTCCTGAAGAACGCTGATTCTTCTGCCCTATATATGAGTAACCAGGTTTCTAATCAGCCTCCTTCAACAGCACAGCACAATCAAGCTCTAAAAGTCCTGGATAGAAAATCATAACAGTATCATCACTGTCATAGACTAAGTAAATACAAATAAGTAGATTTTTGATAATTTAATATTAATTGATGTCTGTCTGTTCTATAAAATAACACACAATTATGCACCACCACTGCTGAAGAATATTGTCTAACTCTGCTCTTAACAGATGACAAGAGCCTTAAGGTCAACTCTCAGAGGAGAAAGTAGAATCCCTAAAACAAATTCTGTCTTTCCACCATCTGTTTCCTCATTTAAAGCTATTAAGGAATGGAACCATCTTCCTGTTACTTTACAAATGCAGATTTTAATAGTTTTTCTCATGAAGATAAAAGAAGATTTTGAGGCACTATATTTGCAAACATTAGCAGAGTTGTGTAGGGAAAAGGGGAGTGTTTGTGTGTGTGTGTGTGTGCGCGGATGTGTGTGTAGGTGGTGGGGGTGGAGGTGGGGTATACTTTTTGAGATTTTTTATTTTACATAATTTTATGATTTAAAAAATTGTATTTCCTTGTTTACAGATGGAAATAAGCCATTAGCTAAATCTAATGGGAGACATCTTGTCTCATTTTATGAGAGGTATTAATTAATGTATTGTTTGCAAGAAGAAGAAAATCAGAAAAGACCTCTTTCTGGAGCCATGCTTTCAAAATAAGTCGAGAGGAGTGAAGTGATTTGCTCTCAAGTGCCATGCTGAACTTGCATATTGTATTTTTAATATTGTAGATTAACAGTTCAATCTATAAAATGTGAAAAATCCCAGACTACTACAATATGCAAGACCATCGGATCAAAAGAGGCAGCTGAAGTAATCATTGGGCTTAAATAATCTCAAGGCTCATGTACTCATTTTTACAGTTCTTTCAACTGCATCTGATTACCACAAATATTTATAAAGAACTAAAAAAAAAATGTGTTGAATGTTTGCAT
This sequence comes from Channa maculata, assembly GCA_020496755.1. NCBI lineage: Eukaryota > Metazoa > Chordata > Actinopteri > Anabantiformes > Channidae > Channa > Channa maculata. The sequence goes on along the minus strand of CM035616.1, from coordinate 19,621,365 downwards.
TAAAAAAATCTAATCGCTCTTAAATTGTTGGTTTCTGTGGTTATCTGTACAGTTTATAGCTTTCACTATAATATCACAATAAAGTAATTTAGTTTAAGCTTAAGGTATTTGTTGTCTGTTAGTAATTATTTCTTTATCCTATAAGTGATTTGTTTTCTTTTGTCTTTCTAATCAAATTTTCTGTATGATTCTTGTTATATTTATTGAGCCAAATAAAAACAAATTAACTAAAACTATGAAATACAAAAATATATTAACAAACAGTAAATTATAGAAGTATAATGTAATATAATAATATAATATAGCATATAATATAATATAGAAGCTATACAAACTCAATTGATTTTGTTAATTCAATAATATTCTTCAAGTTTTCAAATTAGCATGGCATCTGATTTTAAAAGCAACATGAATTCAAAACATTTCTTCAGTATATTCTTTTTAAACACTAACACTACCAAAGAGAATTTAATTAAATACAAACAATACTGATAACAGAATGTATGAAAACAAACCATCAGCCTGGCTTCACTCTATAGTTTTCATCATTTGAGTCTCTCCTCACCACAACATACAGTATCTGTAACATAGGGATCTTCTAAAATCAGATTATGCAGACTCACAAAAAACCCCTCTTTGTTTCCTGAAATGAGGTCACACAACTGTGGCAGAACAAACTCGGTCAGGAGAAAAGCTTTTTCTGAGATGTCATCTTCTAATCAGAATATGCTTTTCTCATCGGAAATACCACTGTGCTCTGGCTCGAAATAGATCATGAGGCTGTGCCAGCTCGCTGTGTGAACATTCAGCCTAAGCAGCTTATTCCCTGGCTGCAATTGCTTTTTTCTTAAATTTCCAATATCTACTGAATAACCTGCAGTATTTGTCTCTGTGGGACACTTGATCAGCCAGGAGGGTAAAGAGATATCAAAATAGAGACATTGAGCTGTGTCTGAGTCAGAGAAGCTATAGGTCCAGTGTGGCCATGATTTGGATATTCAAAGTTATGAAACAGGACAGATAAAAAAAAAAAAGGAAAAAAAAAATGCTAATACAAAACCTCAATGTAATATTACCACAAAAACAACAGATTTTCTATCGTATCATATCATACAGAAAAATAGTCTTTTGCTATTTATTTGTTTTGCTTATGGTCATTTTCTGTTAAAAGTGGAATTTCTTAACGCATTTTAAAGAAATCATTTGGTCACTTAAAACATCAAAGTGACGTTAACCCAACATAAGTTAACAGAAATTTCTGCATTTTGTAAATTTAAATTAAATTAACTGAAAGTTTTTGTTTTTATTTTCTGAATACTTTACAAATGTATTTGACTTAAAATGATGAGCTGAATGAATAAACTGCTCTCAAGGAATTAAAACTTTAAAGAAACAAAGTGGGAAACTTTCCAGCACTGTCTTTTAAAAACTTTTGTACAAAACTGCTCCAATCTTGGCAGCTAAAATAATTGTTAGCATGTTAAAAGACGCAAATCTCTGTGCAGATAACAAATAGTAAATTCAATTTAATATTATTATTTATGGCAGCGCATTGCATTCACCAAAGAAAAAAAAAGAGACTGTATCTCATAATTATGCGCAACATATCGTAATTATGAGTTATGTTTCTCGTAATTATGAGATACGGGACTTAATTATCTTATAAATATGAGAATGTTTCAGAGCCGGCCTTAGATTAATTATTAAAAATGTACCTAGTAATTACAAGATAAGGTCTCAAATTTTTTTTTACTTTGGTGAATAGAATTTTTCTTTTTTGTCCTTTCGGCTTATCCTGTGAGTTCAGGGTCGCCACAGCGGATCATTGTCCGCATGTTGATGTGGCACAGTTTTTAAACCATTATGCCCTTCCTTCCTGAACCCTCCCTAATTTCTAGTGGGTTTGGACTGGCACTGCACAGCGGGGGATGGGAATGGGCTGCTGGGGGTTCAGTGTCTTGCCCAGAGACACTTCGTTATTATTATGGTACATACTGTATTTGTGGGTGTTTTGAGTACTAGTTTTCTCCTATCTAGTGTGTTACTGAAGGTTCCTCCATACTTCCTATGCTCTATAGAAACAAAATACTTCCCATGCATGACTAAACTTGGGGAGGGGATTGATGGATTGGTGGATGACCGCTCTACCTCCTGCGCCACAGTTGCCCCACGTTTATCCTTATCACTTCCTCTATGGACACATTGTTACAGTGTATTCAATTAAATTCAATTCAACTTTATTTATATAGCGCCAATTCACAACAAAGTCATCTCAGGGCACTTTACAGAATAAAGTCAAGATTATAAAGATATATAAAGAGAACCCAACAATTCCCCTGGAGCAAGCCATAGGCAACAGTGGAGAGGAAAACTCCTTTAACGGAAGAAACCTCCAGCAGAACCAGGCTCAGGGTGGACGGCCATCTGCCTCACCAGTTGGGGTGAGTGGAAAGGAGAGAGAAAAGAACAGAGCAACAAAAGCAACAACAAAACATCGGGCAAATTGGTAGGACCAGTAGCTGCACGCTGGAAGACACACAGCTTCAAAGCCGGGGGACACCTGCAGAAAGGGACAGAGAGAGGGGGACAGAGGAGGACAAAGACAACTACGGGAGAGAACACACAGTGGTGACAATTGCGGGGTGAGAGGAGAGGAGAGATGGTCAAGAGGAGGAAAGGAGCTCAGTGCATTGGGGGGTGGGTCCCCCAGCAGTCTAAGCCTATGGCAGCATAACTATAACTAACTATATGCTTTATTAAAAAGGAAGGTTTTAAGCCTAGACTTAAAAGTAGAGAGGGTGTCTGCTTCCCGAATCTGAACTGGGAGCTGGTTCCACAAGAGAGGAGCTTGATAGCTAAAGGCTTTACCTCCCATTCTACTTTTGGAAATTCTGGGAACCACAAGTAGGCCTGCATTCTGAGAGCGAAGTGGTCTACTGGGATGATATGGTGCTATGAGATCTTCTATATATGATGGAGCCTGACCATTCAGAGCTTTATATGTAAGAAGCAGGGTTTTAAATTCTATTCTAAATTTAATAGGAAGCCAATGGAGAGAAGCTAGTGAAGGTGAAATATGATCTCTCTTGCTAGTTCCAGTCAGCACTCTTGCTGCAGCATTTTGGATTAATTGCAGGCTCTTTAGGAGTTACTGGGGCATCCTGAAAGTAGGGAATTACAGTAGTCCAACCTAGAAGTAACAAATGCATGGACCAGTTTTTCGCATCACTTTGAGACAGTATGCTCCTAATTTTGGCAATGTTCCGTAGGTGGAAGAAGGCTGTTCTAGAGATTTGTTTTATATGTGACTTAAAGGACAGATCCTGATCAAAAATAACTCCAAGGTTCCTTGCAGTAGTACTGGAGGCCAGACTTATGCCATCTAGGTAACAATATGGTTGGACATCATATCTCTGAGATTTTTGGGCCCAAATACTATGACTTCAGTTTTGTCTGAGTTTAAAAGTAAAAATTGTGGGACATCCAGGCCTTTATGTCTTGTAGGCATGCTTGAAGCTTTATTAACTGATTATTTTCATCTGGTTCCATAGATAAATATAGCTGGGTATCATCAGCATAGCAGTGGAAATTTATGGAGTGTTTTCTAATATTGTTGCCTAAAGGAGACATATATAAAGTAAAAAGTATTGGTCCCAACACAGAGCCTTGTGGAACTCCATAGCTAACCTTTGTGTGCATGGAGGATTCATCATTAACATGAACAAATTGAAATCTATCAGACAGATAAGATTTAAACCAACCTAGTGCAGTTCCTGTAATTCCAATTTCATGTTCCACTCTCTGTAATAAAATGTTATGATTAATGGTATCAAATGCGGCACTAAGATCTAACAGAACAAGTATAGAGATGAGTCCATTATCTGAGGCCATGAGAAGATCGTTGGTGACTTTTACCAGTGCTGTTTCTGTACTATGATGAACTCTAAATCCTGACTGAAACTCTTCATACAAATTATTCCTATGAAGGTGATCACATAATTGTTTTGCGACTACTTTTTCAATTATTTTAGAAATAAAGGGGAGATTAGATATTGGTCTGTAATTGGCTAAAACACCTGGGTCAAGACAGGGTTTTTTAAGTAGTGGTTTAATTACAGCTACCTTATAGGCCTGTGGTACATAGCCTGTTTCTAAAGATAGATTGATGATATCTAATATGAACGTATCTATTAAGGGTAAAGCTTCCTTGAGCAGCTTAGTTGGAATAGGTCTAGCAGACAGGTTGTTGGTTTAGATGAGGTAATAATTGAAGTTAGCTCAGAGAGATCTATGGGTAAAAAGCAGTCTAACAGGGAGTGGGGCCTTATCCATGATTCTAGCACTGCTGTACATGAAGATCTATCTGTAATTTTTGGGGGGAGGATCTGGTGAATACTTTCTCTAATAGCTACAATTTTATTCATAAAGAAGGTCATGAAGTCATTGCTGCTCAAAGTTAAGGGAATAGTAGGCTCAACAGAACTATGGCTCTTAGTCAGCCTGGCTACAGTGCTGAACAGAAACCGGGGGTTGTTCTTGTTTTCTTCTATTAATGATGAATAATATGCTGTTCTGGCATCACTGAGAGCTTTTTGTACGTTTTAAACTATTTTTCCAGGCTAAATGAGATTCTTCTAACTTTCTGGAACGCCACTTCCTTTCTAACTTTCGTGTTTCCTGTTTTAAGTTGCGTGTTTGTGAACTATACCATGGAGATCGCTCTGCTGATTTACTGCCTTCTTTTTAGAGGGGCAACACTATCGAGTATTGTACGTGAGTGAGGCTGCAGAATTGTCAACAAGATAATCTACTTGTGCAGGAGTAACATTATGAGACTACTTCCCATTGTATTAACATATGGTGAAGCAAATGATGGAGAAATAATTTCTTTAAATTTGTTGACAGCTTTTTCACTTAAGCATCTGCTATAGTGGAATTTTCCCTAACTGCTATATAGTCCGTTATTGTAAATTCAAATGTTATTAAAAAATGGTCAGACAGAAGAGAGTTGTGAGGAAATATTGTTAAATTATCCGTTTCAATTCCATACGTAAGGACAAGGTCTAACGTGTGACTAAAACAGTGAGTGGGTTTATTTACATTTTGGGAAAACCAATTGAATCTAATAATGAATTAAACGCAGTGCTCAGACAGTTACTGTCAGCATCTACATGAATGTTAAAGTCACCCACTATAATGACTTTATCTGTACTAAGCACTAAATCAGCTAGAAAATCAGAAAATTCAATCAAAAACTCTGAGTAAGGGACTGGAGGACGGTACACGATAACAAATAATAGTGGTTTTGAGTTTTCCAGTTTGGGTGTGAAAGGCTAAGAGTAAGGCTTTGAAATGAGTTATAGCTATGTTTAGGTCTAGGGTTTATTGATAAGCTACAATGGAAGATTGCTGCAACTCCTCCACCTCGGCCTGTGCTTCTAGGAACATGATAATTAATATGACTTGGGGTTGACTCATTTAGACTGACATATTCTTCCTGCTGCAACTAAGTTTCAGTGAGACAAAATAAATCGAATTGATGATCGCTTATTAAGTCATTTACTAACAGAGATTTAGAAGAGAGAGATCTGATATTTAATAATCCACATTTAATAGTTTTGGGGTTTTGTTCTGTAAGAGGAGTAGTCTTAACTTTTATTAGGTTATTATGATTAACTCCTCTTGTTGTCATATTTACTTTATGTAATTTAGGTCGGGGAACAGACACAGTCTCTATAGGTATGTGGGAGTTGTGGGGGGGTGACGGTTGTAAGGATACTGCAGAGAGGCGTGTAGGACTGGATCTCTGCATCCTAGGCTTAACTCTGGATTGTCATACTTTTGGTTGTTTAATAAAACCAGCCATATTTCTGGATAAGAAAGCTGCACCATCTAAAGTAGGATGGATGCCATCTCTCCTAATAAGCCTAGGTTTTCCACAAAAACGTTTCCAATTGTCTATGTAGCCCACATCGTTTGCTGGACACCACCTAGACAGCCAGCGGTTGAATGACGACATGCGGGTGTACATGTCGTCACTGGTCAGATTTGGCAGGGGACCAGAGAAAATTACGGAGTCCGACATTGTTGTGTAGTATGCTACATCTCTAAGTTGAACAGACTGAAAATGATCTGATGGGAAAATCTGAGCATTTTTAGTGCAGAATTGGGTTTAGTTGTTTTAATGTGTTGTTTTGGTGGTTTGACACACAGGCACATAGCAGTGTTGCCAAACTGTTCTCATACCTGAGCTGCTTTGTCCAGTCAACTTCTGTGTTATATGCTGATGACTAGACACTTAGGAAGTGTCGTTATCTGACGCTGGCGGATAAGAATGTGTTGGTGTTGCCATTTCAAACTATTTGTATGATGTGTGGTTAAAGGTTTTCCACTCTGCTGAATTGTTAGTTGTCATGTTAACATCGAACAATCCTGCAGGTATAAAGTTGATCCAGTTATAATAATACCATTTCAAAGTGGGATTTTAGTAATTAGCTTCAACACTTTGTAATTGTAAATAAGTACATAAGACGTTCAGGTTAATCTAGCTTCACTCTCAAGAAACTCTCCAGGTGTCTGTTATAGCAGCACAAAAATAGTGAAGACATGAACAGGAACATGCAGTGATCAGCTACAGTACATTTCCATGTACATTTATGAAAGATGAATAAATAAGAATACAACACACTCACACTCGTATAATGTGTAGTATCTGTATCTGGGTATGAACAGTGCAAATGAAACAGCAAGAGGTACAAAGAGGCTGATGCATGCAGAGAGGTAGTGATGTGGAGGATGAAAGAGTGGAGTGTTTTTCTTTTTTGGCATAATGAAAAACACACACACAAACACACACCCCTCCCCTCCTTAGCTTGCCTATCAGAGGGTTACTGTCTCAGCACTGGTGAGCTGCAGCTGACCTGCTGCCACTCTCTGCACCACAGCCCTTGAGCCAATTAGAGCCTGCACCAGGCCAGCATTGTTTCGTCTGCCTCTCCTGCATGCTGAGCACCTGAGTCCAAAAGGGAGGATGCTTTTATTTTTGTTTGTCTCTCCAGGTCCACATACCTCAATCAACATAATGGAAAACAGGTAGATTGAATAAAAAGCCAATTCCATTCGCTTTGGCAGAGCAGCACCTTCCTGGGGTCTGTGTTGTTGTGTTGTTCCTGCTCTCTAATGAATAGAGCTCTGTCCTGGCACTGCCCAATCACCCAGCTGATTCCCTGCTCACACAAACACACACATGCACATTTGTTGTAAAAACCCTAGCAGTGTTTTCTTTTTGGTATGTTTAGCATCTTTTTATAAACTTTTACTTTATCAAATCAGTGTCTGTGGAATAAAGTTACACCCTCTCTAAAACATTTGACAGCCTTACCCTGTTTTCTGTAAACATTTCATTTTTATCAGTGACATATAATCACTGTCATTGTCTTAAAGCATCCAGCCTCCTGTGTTGATAAACATAATTAATGCCTCCCTCTCCAAAGATTCATACCCCCAACCAGGCCCTCGAGAGAAATAGATAACATTATGAACAGTGTTTCGTTTTTTTTTTCATTCTTTCTGTTTATGGTCTATAGTGGCGCTGATCATCAAATAAAAGGATGTTTCATTCTAACACATTCAAATCACTTTGTATTTTAATCAAAAAGTAACTGAGTAGTAGTAGGTTACTGAGTAAGTAACCTTATTTGCTTTCCCCAGGAATTTATTAAACCATTTTTGTTGTTCCGCTTTTAAATTATTGTCGACAAATCTCTATACTTACAGCACATGTGATTTATTTGTCGCTTTAATGTGTAGCTAAGGGCCAGCTTTTATAGGCCAAGGAAGACTGACCAGCGGAAGGTGCTCCAATGTTTAACAAGTGTAGATTGACTAAAGTTCAGTTCACACAAATTAAAATGAACCAATCCATGTTCGTTGTCTATTTTGAGTAATAATTCAAATTCACCTTTTGTTTGTATGATGTCACAATGTAGAAAATCATCCTGGATGTGAACCATGCTTATGTTCTTTAGTTGGAATATAAGTATCCTTTTTAGCCTTTTAATGCACATTACTGTTGTGGCCCCATTGGACACATCACCAACAGCTAATTAAGACCGTCCACCAGCTCACACAGCACAGTCCCGTCCAGCATGTTTTAATGTAAAACATGGAGAAAATATTTTGTCTTTGAACAAAAGAACAGCAAACTAGTCACTAAATAACTGTGTTGGGCGTGATGTTAATGTTACTGTAGTTTAACACAGAAGCAAACGACAGCAACGTTTATTAAGTCTAATAGAAAGAGTAGCAGCCTTTTGTTAAAAAGAAATGACTCCTGTATTGATGTAATTAATGCTTTGGAAAACTCTAAGCCTTTATATTACAGGTCATAAAAGCTGCTTGCCTTTATTATGAGGCAGTCTTTATTGATTTGTACTGGCCATGACATAGCTCTTTAAATTGCACCAGCTAGTGAGTGAATGGCTCTATCTGGTGTCAGTGTGATGTGCTTTACTTCTTTGGTTTTGGTCTCTGTCAGTTCTTTCTAAGTGCTAGAAAGAACTAAGAGATGAGACTTTAATTAGACTGAAATGTTTTGATGTTGGCCTGTTTCTTATCTGCATTTTCTTTTTTTATAGCTGCTCATTACAAACTTGGCTGAAGTAGGCATACTCTGAGATGTAAAAGTTCAGTTTACAGGCTCATGACATTCAAGAAAGCATCTGCAGACTCTATCCACTTAAGCACTGCATCATATTTCAGTAGCTGAAGAAAGAAATTCTTACAATTTTTACTTTGAAAGCCTCTGATATAACGTGAGTCTAATGACCAAGTATTATATGAGAGTTCTAACTCTAAGCCAGAGCTTGCTTATAATAATTTGGCTCACACTGATGCATTGTGTAATTGATCTGCTCACTGCATAGATGCTGATGTGAGACAAACCCTGAAAAGAGGACAGAGGAGCCCTGGGGCCTGGAGCAGCAGAAAAAGGCTTTTAAGTGAAGCTAATGGTGGAAGAAGAAATCAACCCACATACTGTACAGTGCAGCCCAGCAAGGAGCATGTGTGAATGCTATTTGTGGCACATTGCTTTGTGTGTGGGCCTGTGGTTTGCATCTGACAGTACCATGTGCTCAATACGATGTTAAAATCCATATTGGTGTTTCACTTGTGCCATTTAAAAGTCGCTGCATCAGGGGACATGAAGACCTCTGCAGAATGACAGCAGAAGACCATCTAATGGCTAACAGTCCCAGGCAGACTCTTGCCTAAATACCGCTAATTCTCAAATGGTTGTCTGGGCCTTTATTTACCTCAGTGTTAGAGAGCTTTAATTAGAGCTAATTTAATTTAAAGCTAATAATGAGGTATATCTGCCTTACTTTAATTCCCCTTGTTGCTGGGTTAATGCAAACTCAATGCCTGCTTTAAGTTTATCTGTTGCCATGGTAAATGCTGTATAAAGCATATTTCCACCGCATTAATTCTAACACCAGGCCTTACTCATCACTCTGCTCTTTTCATTTTGTTTTTTCAGTCACCAGTCATTCTTTTTCTACTTTTTATTTTGTCAGTTCTAGGGTCAGTGCTAAGCTACTATGAAAGATTTCGTAGCATAATCATGATAGGCTTTTAAGATGAAACATACATGAGTTAAAGTAGCTTAATAGTGATTGAAAATATGGCAAAGTAGAAATGATTTCATTAAATGAGTAACATTTTTTACTTAAACATACCATGTGGTAAGTAAATGGTCTGCACTTATATAGCGCTTTTCTATGTATTGGCACTGAAAACGCTTTACACTGCTTTTTATTCACCAATTCACACTCACACTCTGATGCTATGCAGCTGGCCAACACTTACCGGGAGCAACTAAGTTGGGGTTCAGTGTTGCGCAAGGACACTTCAACATGTGACTGGAGGAGCCAGGAATCGAACCAACTACTGCAAGATTGGTGGACAACCGCTCTACCTTACTGCACCACAGTCACCCTGTAAGGCAGTCATCCACAGACCACAGGAGCACTGGCTCAATCCCTGGTCCTGGCTAAATGTCAAAGTGTCTCTGGGCAAGGCTAAGGAAACTAACAAGCGTAGTTAAACACAGAGTGTGGGGAAGACTGGACTTAAATAGTGAGGGGAGCAGGTGCAAACAACGAGGGATAACGAAGGAAAAGTTAACAGAACTAGGCACAGGAAGTGGGAAGAAGAGACCACAAAATAAAAGTCCAGAGAGAGGAAGTGTGTCGGATCATGACAAAATCAACATGCAGACAATGATCCACTGATCCCTGAACTCACGGGATACGCCAAAAAAAAAAAAAAAAAACAAAAAAAAAAAAAACGTGGTTCCAGAGTAAAAAAAAATCATAATATTTTTCTCTGTTTTGCAATACTGTAATCTTCCCATTCCCTGTGGGGCTGATGATAGATTTTAAAAGGACAACTACTCACTTACACTGGAGCAGTGTGGTATAGTGAAAAACATCTTACATTCTGGCACTTCATCTTTACTCTAGCTAGATTATTTGTTGAAAGTTGTCTGCAAAAATAGACTTTTTTTGGTTACATTTGTTTGTTAAAAGGAAATGTGGTGGATGCAAGTATTCAGCTCATCGTTGTCAAGGCTCATTGGATTTTCATGCTGAGGTTCATATATATTTTAGTAACATATCTAATGCTAGTATGGACTACAAGCAATGTAGAATAGAAACAGACCAATATAACATTTGCCTTTCCTTGTTTTCAGTGAGTGCACACAAACTAGACTAAAAAATTCATTTTTTAGTCTAGTTTGTGTGCACTCTACACATGTTTTTGTGTCAAGGATGCTGTTAAGAGTGTGCTAAGGGCTTTTGAGCTTAAATCATCTTAAATATCTGAACTGTAATTACAAGTAATTTGATGTAACCTTAATTCTGAAATAGTGGTTCCAACCCCACATTTACCTTAAAAGCAGAGAGACCAGGTCTTTATTGAACCGGTGTATAATAGAGACAAAGGTTTGTGTTCCTGATTTCTTATGTTCTGAATAACAATGGTTATGTCATAGTCATCACTGCTTTCACTGATGGACAACACTCCTTCTAGTTTGGTGTTACTTTTGAATTGACTCTTAATCAACTGTCAAAGATGTGTTGTGGTAGCTCAGTTGATCCTGAAATGAGTAAGACACCCTTGTAGCAGGTAATGAGAAATCTGACTATGGTTATCATGATGCATACAAGGAAACAAATAGCATCATTTCTCCTGATTAGCAAAAAAGGATGGAAACCAATACTCTAAGTGTGCATGTCAGCAAACTCTGCACAGGTGTTTCACATTAAATTCATGAAGGTCAGTGTAAAATTATGAGTTGAATGAATGACCTTCTGAGAGTTCACTCAACTCAGTAAATTAAAATTTTAAAGATAGAAAAAAAAACCATAGTTGACTTCCCAGAAGGCTAAGTTTAAGAGTTCAAACTCAAAGATTTATCTTTTTTTATGTTTATGTGATAGAAAGGGCACCATAGTGGTGAAGTGGTTCGCACTTGTGACCAAGGTCCTTGGTTTGAATCCCTGGCCAACTGCAGCCTTTCTGTGTTGAGTTCCTGTGTTCTCCCCATGTTGGTGTGGAATTAATCTCAGTACTGTGTTTCCTCCCACAGTCCAAAGACATGTATGTTAGGTTAATTGTTGACTCCAGATTGTGTGAATGTGAGTGTGAATGGTTGTCTTTCTGTGTATGTCTCCATGTGTGGGCCCTGTATTGGCCCTGACTGGAGACCAGTACTGCATCTTTTGTCCTATGACTGCTGGGACAGGCTCCAGCCCCCCATGACCCTTAACAGGGTCAGCAGTTACAGATCATGGATATATGTCCATCGAGCTGTCATTGGCATGGTAAACTCGGTTCAGTCAACTCAGTTTTACCTTTACAAAATATCTAAAATGATGTTGAACTAACTATTTAATATGTGTACTTATTTTCTCAAGGTAAACAAACTTAAATTATTTTAAGCATGTGGGTGTATATGATTGTTTAAATGTATTTTATGTATTTTCTTTCTTTTAATCAGAATTTATGACATATCACTGACTGAAAGATTACTGACTGGTTTTCATGTCTTTACTGTGTGTAATTAATACAACCAGGGCAGTGTCTTTGAGGTTACTCTTGTTTATTTTAAACTGTAGAGCAGACCACAGTGTTTCCTTCAGGATTAGTCAGTCATTCTGGCAGGACTGGTGTTATACCTTTGGCCTACATGCAGTGTCCAGCAGCTTTTCTGACTTAGTCATTTTAGCTGACATAGCACTGAGGATGGTTCCAAGCATTAGTCCCTTTCTCCCTCATGCAGTGGCCTGCCATCCAGCCCCAGGCTTGGCTGCCAGCCTTGTGGATTGGCCCAGATCAGCACAGTGTGCTTTATACTGTAAATTAAGGATCAGAGGAGCAGAATTACACTCTGCATTTTGATATTAGATATCTCTCAGGTCAGGATGTCTGCAGATTCACATAAAACACCCTAGTGGTTATGAACTGGTGTTCTTTCATACCCAGCAGATGCTTTGATGCATGATGTGCTTTCTGTTTGAATGCTCAAAACTCTATAATATGATAACTTTCGAAGGAATATTAATATATGGACATTAATCACCAGTGCACAGGTAAACTTAGCACACATTCGTCAGTATGTGTGTAGATTTTACTCTAAAAATAGCAGAATTGAATTTGCGTGTCCATCCGAGCTTGACGTGAAGTGTTGACAGCTCACTGTCAGCTTGTCTATTCACATTTTGTAGCATCCTGCAGAAAGAAATGAAGCTCAAAGTGTTTCACAGGTAATGAGATATGGCATTAATAGATCAAGTTAGTTTATTATTACATGGGTCTAATTTTTCTTTTGACCATTATCATTATTAGTTATGACAAGACTGTACTGCAGATAAATTGCTAAGCTCTATGATGTTACTACAACATGGCAAGTGCATTGAACGAAGTTGTGATGGACAATAAATTTACTATTAAAAAAATAATAATAATAGGGACAAATTGCTAATGTTTGCTCCTCCTTTTGACTTCCTTTTAATATTGTTACATCTCCACATCTCAGCTAATAACTCACTAATTACTAATTAAAGTTATAACTAATAAGATGGCCACAACTGAAAAAATAAAAAAGTAAATTTTAAGCAAACATCTCTGTGGCAGAGGTGATTATTTTAGCTTTTTAATAACACAACATTTGCATACAGTAGCATCACCATTCAAGCTGATACTGTATAGCAAACACTTGTTTTGTCCTATGATTCTTTTTAATGTTTTGTTCAATGTTAGGTTCTCCTTTTATTTTCATTTCTTTAATCTCGAAACCTCTCTCAGAGTGATGAGAGAGGGAAACTGATATCACAGGAATACAGAGCACTAATGCAGTTCAATGCATTAAACATGGCCCAGCAGGGTTCCATTAACATCATACAAACTGTACCACTGCAGCAAGGGCGTAGTGCTTTGTCTCTACTACTTCCTGTCTCACCCATGTACAACTAGTGACAATGGGTGGGTGACACCCATTTTTTGCTTTTTTGAACTGCACACAACATATGTATTAGCCATGATTTCTGTGTTTTTACTTGGGATTTATACAGAATCTGTATAAATTCTTAAAGGATAATTCCACCATAGCAAAACCAGAACGCACAACTACCACAACACAGTTTAACTCCAGAGTGCTGTGTATGGTTAAGTTCAGGCAAGATAAGCACTTAAATTAAGGTTAGAAAAAAACTGTAGCTTTGTTTAAAAGTAAATAAACATATTGTGTCTGAAGTTACTATCTGAAAGTCTTTTCTACTGTTTCAGTGATATTTTTATTACGACTTGTTAAAAATTATCAACATATTCATTATGTTAACAGAAAACATAATCTGACTGTAATTATATTCCCTACAAAAGTATTTGCTGTTTAAATTTTTTTTTTTAAATAAGGGCTTTGCCATTTCACATTGCACCCTGTTCTCATTTCTGAGACATTAATAGGCACTGCTTTGTTCAGTCCCTTTGTGTTACATGCTGCCTCCTAGGGTACCTGTTCGCATCACTGTTTGATGCTGGGAGATTTCAGTGTTGTACAATGGGAACCCTGATGCTTCCATATTTGACACCTTAAGCAATGAAGTAGACACAGGACAAGACTATGACTCTAGTGCGAAACATTGTGCACTTTAATGATGATCATAACACAGTGTAGCGCACATGGTTATTATAACAATAATAATAATGTGTGCAACATCACTATTTGTAGCATTTTATTTTTATGTAATTTATATAGTAACTTAAACTTACCCTTACGTTGACAATAACCCATGTTGTCTCCTAATGTAACCTAACCATAAAGTTTTTTTCCAACCCTAAAGCAGATTTTGTGTGTATGTAAAGTTGTTCCCATGACATAAAATAGTGGTGCTCCTGATCCAATAATAATGCAAAAGGATACCTGTGGCTTTAATATGATACAACAAAGTTGACACCTTAGAAAGCGTCATTACCTGATGCTGTGGAATTAATGTGTTAGACATTGTCCATACTATATTATGATAATTTCTTCTCTAAATAGTCAATATCATGATAATGACAATATACCTGTGTAACATGGACATCTTATATGTGACTACAAACACAGCAAGCAGGAAGAAAGACATCCTGAAAATCCAAACTGTTTACAAGGACAGAAAATATGTACTGTAGGTTCTGCTGTGCAGGAAATATTTAATTCATTTTTTTAGCTGCTCAGTTGGCTTTTGTTGATTAGTATTTGCTTATTATTTTTATTGTGTTTACTTGATGTGACTTGAAACCTGAAAGTCATTCTCATTTATATTAATGCCAAAATATTGTAAAATACTGTGATGTATAGTTTTACATTAATATTACCCCGTCTTACAGAAACCATATTTTTAGGAGCCAGTATTGCTTCTCTAGCTCTTATTTGTTTAGTTAAATTTTTTTGCCTTTTAATGTTTATTAGTAAATGTGATTGAAAGGTGTGGGTGAGAGATGTTTTGAAGTCAATGCCTGAAGGGAGGATTATTAATCATTATTTTGGTTTATTTGTCTACATGTAAGAGCCAAGAATCATTTGATGAGAAATAGAGAAACACTTTGAGCTTTAATGTCTCTCATCAGTGACAGGACACACCCTGAGTGATCTTGCATCTTACTCTGTGCATCTTAATCTGTATTACTGCACAATGCTTCATTCTAAAGGTGTGTATTCTGTTTATTTGATCTCCTCCTGAGAGTGTTACATCTCATCAGCTTCCCTTCTCCTTAGGGCACAAAAGAGGAATAAAAATCTCCAGCATGCTTTAGGAGGGAGATTAACATATCAGATTGTGGGTATTTTCTAACTGACTGCAATTAAATTAGTCGTCGCTGATTAAATCTTTTTGCATTAAAGTCAACCTAACACTCTGTAAGGAAAACACACACACAGACACACAATCTAATGAATAATTGTGTCATCTATCCCATGGCTATGTTGATTACAAATTACTTAACTGCTCCTGAAGACATGGAGTGTTTTATTAATGACTAACAGGCTAAGCAAAGACCAGTTAGGAAGGTCTTTGAATCGATCGTGAGTCATGCAAAGTGATGACATGTAGGGAAATCTGATCAGCACTTCTAGTTCTCTTCATCTGCTTTCCATAGAAGTATTCGTGATTTGTATTTGCCCCAACAATCCCTGTGAGAAGCTAAGTGCCCTCACTCCTCCGGTTGAGTATGAATATCTTTTATTTGCTTAAAAATTAAATGGTGATTTCGTCTGTTGAACCCACATTCAACAAAACTGCCGTGGCTGGAGGAAACCAGCAGGAGAATACAAATCATCCCTCCTGCTTCTTGGTAAGAAATTGCCACTGTTACCATTGGATCTATTTTTGTTGTATTAACATTAATAAGCACTTTTCAGGCTCTGGGTGCTGCAGAAGTGCCAGTGGTCATAATATTTTTCAAAACACAACTGTTTTCTTTGATCATAACAAATTCCCCCAGTCTCCCAGCTTGATTATAGGCTTTCAGTGAGTCGTCTCTGGTGTACTATATAAGTGTGTGTACCCTCATTACCAGTCCAATCTGCCTGCTACCTCATTGTGTCATATATTTGCTCTTCAAAATACACTAAGAGTAACGTAGAAAAAAAGCAGACATGTATTTATAATTTTTCCCTACAGCTGCATTCCAATAACTTTCTCACTAGCTGCCATATGTATTTGTCCTGTTGTCACACTCACACATTATGGAGTGTAATAGAAGCACACTGATAAGTATTGCAAGGTTGCAAACCTGTTTATAATCCAAGCTCAATCTTTTTTTGTGATTTAATACCCACATAAATTTCAAGAAAATTATTTCATGTATGTTCTGATGTGTAATCATCTTTAAATTGAGTTGCATGGATTAAGAGTTGTATGTCATGGCAATCTCGAACCTACAGTACGTCCACATGTGTAATATACTTTACTTTTGGTAGAAAAAACCCATTATAACTTCTAACGTATTTCAGTTAATAATGAATTTATTTTGCTGCTTTTTCCTATTGCCTGAAAATTTAGGGTGCTGTGGAAAATGTAAATGAAAAGAAAATGCAATGATTTGAAACCTAATTTTCATTCTAAATAGTACAAACAGGACATAACAGGTGTTTAAATTGCCAATATTATTGTTTTTTATAAAATATATAATGTATCATCATTTTCCATTTCATGTTACAGCATGTCTCAAAGTAGTTGTAACAAGGGCATATTTAATTCAATTCAACTTTCTTTATATAGCCCCAACTCACGAAAAATCCTTCTAAAGTACTTTACATAATAATGTTTAGACCATACATGTTTATGGAGAGAACCCAGCAAATAAAGGAAAAAAGGTAAAGTGCTATATTTGTCATTATACATACAAGTTGTAAAATGAAACTACATCAGATGGTCAGATGGAGGGTGACTGAATGCGCCGCCACTATGGGCCAACGTGATATGGTCCCTAAGACTCATGCTTTTTTTTTCAGTTCCCATTGAGCAAGCTCTCTTGTTTTAATAACAATTTGTATGCATGTGGGAACTCAGGGGACCAGTTCCATTGATAGAGGATTTCATTTGCAGAATAGTTTAGGTCCACCTTTGTCATACTTTGTCATACTACTAGACAGATGGACTCTTTTACTACTGAGCCATGCTGTCGTAATTTGTGCAGAATGTTGTTTGAAAATTATCATGCTGAAATAACAAAGGCTTTTCCTCAAAAATACGATTATGACCAGCTGAGTATGTCATGCCAAAACCTGTAGAATATCTGATGAATTTTACCATTACATTATTCATTCATACTGAATTGTCCAAATTATTTGGAATTTTTTTTTTACTATACAAATGTTCTAGTCTTTTGTTGTCCTATCCCTTTGTAAAATATGCTGGTGG
Organism: Channa maculata; assembly: GCA_020496755.1. Taxonomy (NCBI): domain Eukaryota; kingdom Metazoa; phylum Chordata; class Actinopteri; order Anabantiformes; family Channidae; genus Channa; species Channa maculata. The sequence goes on along the minus strand of CM035616.1, from coordinate 19,603,897 downwards.
CATCAAGTTTTTAAGTTGCAACATGTTCTTTGTTCTAACAGACACAGAGTACAGTCATAAAATTTGAAAGGTGTGGGTATTCAATTAAATATGCAATACATGCAGGATCTGACAAAAATGCTGTTTAGCTACATAAGAGGACTAACCCTTAATATTTTGTGCAGAGTATTCACTATTTAGTGCTACTGTATGTAGGCTCAATCACAAAAATGCCACAAGCTCATTTTTTGGTACAAAAATCAATTTTCCAGTAAGAATAGTGTCAATACAGTAACAATCAATTGAGCCCAGTAGCTGGAAGAGGGATCAGCCAGACACCCAGGGGACCCTTTAGATGATGACATGACTCACTTCCTCCTAAACCCCCAAAACATAGTGAACAATGTTTATTCTGAGTAGGATTCTGTATCTGCTTGGTCTGTTTGTTACAAACATATTGATCCTGCTGCATGATGACCACATATACTTCCTACAGTCAACGAAAAAGAGCTACACTCTATTATACATTTGTTAAGTCAGATTGAGACAGTATCTGAAAGCTGCAGTATTTAATGATAAGGAGACAGAGTTGAGCTTTAGTGGAGTATGATGTGGATTTGTAGAGAGGGCCATGGCTTATTTTAACTGACCGGCTATGAAAAGTATCAATAGAGCTCAGTACAGCTTAGTTCTATTCAACTATTTGCTTCCATCCCTTACCTGTGTTATGTCCTGTCCTGCTGTATTAACGCTGAAATCCAACTTCACACTACCTTTACTGTGGTAAAAAGGCAGGCATCCCATCTTAAATGGAAATTAATTATCTAATTCCCGAAGTTATGAAGTTGGGGCCATGCAATATACTAACTCAATCCCACACTAATAAGCCCTGTTACAATATCTCGTTGCCACCTCTTATTACGTTGTGACACAACATAGTATGTTGTTTCTAAAACTTGATAAATCGTGGCCACTGTGTATATATCTCCTTTCTCCTCACTTTCTCCTGTCCTCCTGTAGCTTATTCAGCATTAGTACATTTCTGTTTGTACATTTCTTAATGCAGAGCCTACTTTGAATGGCATCTGTCTGGCATCTGAGCAATAGTCAGACTAGAGTGTGAAAAAATGTGGGCTGGTGATGTCAGACCTGGGCTACACTGCTCCAGAATAAATAGGTAACAGACTGTGCAGCAGATGTGATGGTTAACAGTTGGAGCTTGACACATTATTGAAGGAAAGTACAAGAAAAGAGTCCAAAAATTCTTGCTGTGAGTTGTGTATTCTTTTATATTTGACCATATTGAGTTTTCTGGTACAGTAGCAACTGTACATTCCTTCTAAACGCATTACAACATATTTAATTTTAGAATACATTGCTTTTGGTTGTGATATTAACAAAGAAATTATTATGGCACCTGGACTTGCTAAACGTTTAGGGGTCCATTGGCCAGAGCGTCTGATAGTCTTCATAGTTCTTATTTCAGCTAAATGTCTTAAAAAACATAAAAATCATGAAATTGACAAAAAAAAAAATCTAAACCAAAAAACAGACAAAGAACGACTAAAAACAGGCAAATAATGACCAAACGAAGACACAAAGTGACTGCAAACTGGCACACAGCATCTAAAAAAGAGATACAAATTGCCCAAAAGTTGAGAGGTCTTCAAAAAATTGACATATAAAAACAAAAGTAAAATTACCACAAAAAGGCTCCAAATGAACAAAAGTTTTGAAGCTCTTCCCTGTCTGTCCCCAGACACAATGCCTTGTTATAACCTGATATTGCTAACCATGGCTAACCTGCCTACAGCTGGTATGTTTATATACTCTGTGTGCTGGTGTGCGGTCAACTCAGGCGTGATGTCAGTCCCACCTCCAACTTCCAACTTCCATGGTTAATGAAAGGCAGCAAGACACCACATGAATGGTTGAACCATCTCAGACAAATTGGTTAAACAGATCAGTGTACCTCCACCACCCTTACTGGGGAATCTGTGCTTGTGCAGAAAGCAGGTCATGTTATAAATAGCATTTAATACCCTCCTTTGTACTCTTATGTCTTTTAAGTTAAAGTGTGTGTGTGTGTGTGTGTGTGTGTGTGCGAGTGTGGGTGTGCGTTTGTGAATGTGCACTGTGGATCTATTTGTATTGAATTAGTGTGTAAATAGTCTTTTATTTAAATGTGTGCTCCACTGGGACAGAAAACATACAAGGTGTCACACCGCATGCTTATTCACCTGGATCTCATTCAACAAGAAGCATTTTTATACTCAAGTGGAACCAGTTGCTATGCACAAATATAGGAGTGAGACTTTTATTGCAGCACTTGTTTGGGACTATTTTAGGCGGTAAATTAATCTACATTTGGTGCTCTAGTGAGTATTTGGGGCATTAGTACACACTGTGGGATTGTGTTAAATGAAATTACAATGTGCTGTGATGAAGCAACTGTTGACATCAAAACAGTGTGATCTGTTTTTAATACTAATCTGGGCTCTATGGCCAAGAGGAATATGGTGGTTATAAACCATTTTGCTGGTTATTTAGTTATTATTTTTAAAAATGAACTAAGGTTGAATTTTTGACAATTTAAACCTGTAAATTCGACATCTGTCATATAAATATGTTACATAAAACCCAAGGAAAGCATTAAACTAGAATTTTTTTTTACGATTCTGATCAGTCAGCCAATGAAAAAGTCAACAAACCGTGATGACTCACTAAGGCCTAGTACTGGTTCGAAAAGCAGGATTCTAATATTGTGTGTTTCTTTTGCTGATTTGTAAACTGGACAAGTACTTTGAGAAGTCACAATTGCAACACTAATATATGTGAGGTTAAGATAGTGTGAAGACACTCCTCTTAATGAAAGTCATGTAAATCTAATGTCTGGCTGACAGAGTGCTCAGTGATGATTTAATCACAGCTTTAACACTCTACTTTAAGCCACTTTTCCCTCTAAAATTAGAACCATAGGGTGAGACCCTCAGAGTCAGGAGAAGGTAACAACCCATAGGAGGTGCAGGCAGGGTCACTTATCAACATTAATAATTTGTCAAAGCAGCAAGTTGTTTAGTCATTTATAAATGACTGACACATTGTGATCTAATCACATAACAGTGATAAGAAATCAAGATCTAAACACAGAGGAAAGTTATTATTTTTACATTTGATGGCTTAAATGTTTAGGATTAGGATAGGATTTGCCAGGATTACTGGTATCAAGGCCAATTAAGGATTATTTTTTGTTAGTATCAGATATACAACACTGGATTTGTTTCTCAACCAAAAAATGTGCTTTGGCTTTAAAAAAAATCTTGTTTATTTATTTATTTATTTAAATTATATTTCAACAACTTTAACTGTTGCTGTGCACTTTATAGCTACAGTATTTTGTTTCCTGCTTTAGCACTATAATGAAAAATAGCCTTTCTCTGCATTCTGAGATTGAAGTGGGCTACTGGGATGATGTGGTACTATGAGGTATTTTATATATGAGGGAGCTTGACCGTTTAGAGCTTTATATTTAAGAAGCAGGGTTTTAAATTTTATTCTAGATTTTTATGGGAAGCCAATGTAGAGAAGATAATGCAGGAGAAATATGTTCTCTATTGGTAATTCCATGTCATTTTATAAATGACATCCAACTTTTTACAACTTCCAGCTTTAGGTGGATGTAACCTAACCTGTTTGTAGCAGTTAGTGATTATGTTCAATTATCATTTTCTGCATGTTTATGACTGTATGAAGTGTTTGGATAATTTCCTCTTATGAATTGTTAATTTAGTGTTCAGTGTTTTTATGCTGGTACAAAAACATCCACTGATTGTTGTCCAGTCGAGTTAAGGATCTCTGACATTACCTGAGTTGTTTGCTCCCTCTCTGCTGCAGACAGGGTGACTTGGCTGAGCTCCACCCTCACTCAGACTCAGAGGAAAGAAGCTGCTCCACAAGTTTATGTAGTTATTCGCTAATCTCACTGGTGTCTTGAAGAATTTATAAGCGGTGATTTCAGGACGCAAATATTTATATATTTGTGCTCTGGTTAAATTTGTCAGAATCTAAATTGTCAGAATCTTTGTGTACTGTTAATTCCTAGCCCAACTCACATTGCCCCACCCCTACTGGAAAGGCGTTGCTATAATTGGACACAAACTTTGGCAATCAGCTTTACATATTTAACCACAATTTAATGAGTCACCACATGCTGATCAAATATAGCCAACATTTTTTTTTGTAGTTTGGATTTAAAAGTTTTGTTTAGCAAATCTCCTCTAGCCCTAGCCAAATATGAAGAAATAGACTTTTACATATGAGTTGATGAACACAACAACAGTGATGAGGGAGGCTAATATTATATGTATTGGCTAAGTTGATTTTGGTTGTTAAAATAGGCAATATTGACTAATTTCTCTAGATCGCCTTGTTGAATTACAAACACTTTGAATATAATGGCCATAAAGAATCCTAGTCTGTAGACCTCTTCAAGAAGCTTTATGACTAGGTTTTGTTACAAAAACCTGCTAAGACATAGCTTATCATAAAAAGCACAATTACACATGATCTGTAAGTATTTACTACTGTACTATATTGTACTGTACTGTACATATAAGCCTAGAAGAGGTTGCAGTAGTTTATCACCCCAAGTACTGTTTTTTTGTATACAGATGACATTCTTGGTTGTTTATTCTATCACTTGGACAGTCCATGTGTCAATCCAGTACTTAGAAAGACTCAGCAAAGGTGACAGCAGTCATGGTCATTCTCGTGAAGTTTTCTCTGGTGCCTCCATCAGAGAGAATTTTTTTAAATGACCGACATTTTGTGTTTAACCAGTCCTCCACAGCCTTTATGCCGATATAGGTATTTTGTCCCCACCCTCTAATACAACCACCAACAATGTCTGTTCAAAGAGTATCTCCACAAAGGGAGGAAAAAATGCCTCTAAATAAGTCTTAATATCAGTAGGTTCACATAGAACTTGTTGTAACGGCAAAGCAGGCAAAGCCGTTACAACAACACCTGAAACTAAATTGTAAAATTGTCTTTATGCAATTTGTTACATGTTACACATCGCATGTTAAAACTGACCAGATGAGCATACATACATTGGCCTCCTTTGATTATTATTATTATTTTTTAAATGGCTGAACCTCACTCAAAAACCTTTAAAAGTGAATATCTTTGAACTGCCAGACTGTTAAATGAGTCTGGGCCACAAACAGCACCTCTCCATATTAAGATATGCTTTTGATAATTTTTCTACAAAATAAAATTAATTTTAAAAAGTAACAAACTGCAGCTTTAACTGAAGCAAAAAGTGGGAATAAGCTTCAATGTGTTAAGTCATTGTTAAGCAGATTCACAGGAGAGCTCCCAGTGCTGCATAAGCTGTGTGTGAAATCATGTGGTTTTGGGTAGGGGTGTTACAGTTGTACAATTTGCACCTCACTAGATGAAACAAACAGATAGAAGCAATAGAACATGCCACAAGTTCAAAATTAAATATGAGAGATTTTATTTCAAGATGTACTGCTTTAACAAAGGTACAATATGTGGACCTTGTCTGGGCTGTTTTTATAGTTTAAGTAAGAACATTTGTTCTGATGTGAAGACATCTTAAAGCTTCAGAATACCATCCATGACCTCTTTACAAGCCTTCATCAAGACATCCTAATCACTGCCCACATCTTGCTTTTCTTGCCGAGTGGTCCACTGTTGTTCTCATTGATTTAACAGTCAGATGAGCTGGTATAATGAGTAGACAATGTGTATTAAAAGAAAAGTCTTCAGATACAGAGCTGAATTTATCTGACTTGCAGAGTAATGTATACAATATATGAGCGTATGTACTCTGTTTTCGATGTTATATTGCTTTTATTAGGACTATGCAGGCTTGTGCTGTGAGAACTAAGACCATTGTAGAGAGGAACCTGCACCAGGTGAGGATCCAACCCAATTTGTGTGAAAGCACAGATGTGCCATCTCTGATGATGAGTGCCTCTCTGGGTGGATTTGAGAAATGGGAATGGATGGATGTTGAGAGGAAGAACCAGCAGACTTCTGTAAAACCACCAGTTATACTGTATGTGTGTTAGTGTTTGTGACAGGAGTGTGTATGCATTGGAAAAATGTAATGCTGACATGATAGACAGGTGAGAGGACACAGTGCATCACAGTTTGCTGTTTATGCGCCTGTGTGGCTGCATACTGGTTACAGTGGACATGCTGACCCCTGTCCACCACAAGATGGTGTTAATACTGTGACTGCAAGGTCTGTGTTCCTCTTAGGGTTACAGTTCACTCCCCACCATCCAGATTTTAGCAGAAGAGAGGAGTGTGATGACTCATTCCTATGGCTGGCAGGAATGATTAAAAAATAAACACACAGCTTGGCTGCTGTGTGACTCAGGGGACTTAAACGCATTAACTGAAAAAGAAAACAAACAAAAAAAAAACTTGGAATTGCAGCTTTTTAGCTGAGCTCTCTCTCACACTAACATTTCCCTTTCATTTGCTTAGATTTCTTCATAAATTAGGCTGACCAGGTAGAAGGGTAAAATCCTTACCTCTGTACATTTTAGAGTGATTGGTGAAAAAGGCTCAGCCATTGAAGGTGTTCTTATATAATCCTTGGTTGTTAAGTTACTTGCAATGTTTCGTGCTTTCATCACTCAAAAGAAGTCATGACATGAACAGTGAAAGATTGAGGTTTATTTTGAAAAATCCAGGTTATCTGGGGGGAAAAAACATATCCCCTCATCTCAGCAGTTACTAAGCCGTGACACACAGTTCCAACTCTCAGTGAAACTGCCTAGCACAAAACACAGTGATGCACACAAACAAAACAGTGTACAAAATTGAAAAACTGGTTGTAAACCTTTCAGTTTTGCCTTGCCCATGGAGTCCAAATTACAAAGAAAAATAGTAATGAATGGGCAAAAGGCTGCTTTTAAGTATTACAGTATTTGTTAGGAGTGTTAAGATACATGTGTTTGGAGCAAACGGTAGAGGCATAGGCAGCACTAGGCTACTGTAGGCTAAGCATCCCTTAAAATAATAATGAAAATTCCAAAGGTTTTTGTAAATCACTTGGCTTTTCTGATTGTTGGCTATGGGATAGAGATTTTTTATTTTTGATTAGTGTAAGAGAGACAGACCTTGGAATTTCTGATTATAATAACTAGCACAGCACTCCAGCCCCCAAATTGCATTGTGCTGTGACATTTGGTATAGATGTGTAGTGAATACATTCTTTAACAGTAGTTAACAGAAGGGTTTATTTGTTTGCATCATGGCCGTACTGTAATAATATAATACTGTAATAATATTTATTTTCCCAGTAACAAGAGTAAAAAGTTACTAGTAAAACTTCAGTAATATTGTTTAAGTTGTTCCCTCCACAAACAAAAGGTTAAAAAAATTACCTTTGTTGTCACAACTGCAACAATAGTTTAAAATCCATTATTACAGTGGTTGTCACATTTGTAGCAGCTACAACAAGCAAGAAAGAACTAAAAAATGGAGTATGGCAAATATAAAGTAGTTAATTTTTTTAGCCTCTTCACCTCCGTGTGGACCAAAAAATTTTGCTTTTTACACACTGACAGTGGTTGATGACCAGAGTGAGTAGAGCAACACTAATGCAGAGTGCAGCTGAGAACAACTGTGAATTTGAAGATTTAAATTCAAAACTCATTTATGATATGAATGCTGACCCACTAACCAGTGCTCAATAAGTGGATGAGACCACATTCCCATCTCTATCTGATAATATACATTATCTGGATATGCTGATCACATGTGGTTCCATTTTTAATAATAATAAGGTGATGGGTCACATGACGGATAAAAACAACTGTAGCATACTTTATAGTAGTGTAACTCTTGATACTCAAGCAAATAGAGAAGCACAAGTGCATTGTAGCTGTCTCTTGAGAGTCTTCCTAAGTCGTGCTGCTGTAATGGTCCTGCTTTTTCCATTGCACAGGGGAAGCTTGTCTCTAACTTCTTGAGATGTAGGATGGAGTTAGGTAACCTTTTAGCTTGTTAGGTGGATTGTTTTTTATGAGAATGTGTCTGAACAGCCCCAATGCTAATAACACTAAAATCAGCTCACAGTGTTCCTGTTTTTATCTTTTAAAATGAATACTACAGTTTAGTCCATGATACAGTGAACTCAATGGCAGGCAGCTTTATTTTGAACTCACAATACAGGGAACCTAAATCACCAACACAGACGAAGATATATGTAGAGGAGAACAACTAAATAGTACGTTTGGCCCTATTACAGCAAAGTACAGGTGTGGCTGGAGAGGACATAATACAGATTCTGTCAGCAGAGTAACTTAACTCTCACCAGATGTTAGCTGCATTGCTTATTTTTTTGATGGGGGCAATGATACGGTAGAATTGAAAGAGAGAATCAATGGTTCAATGGTTTTCTATTTTCCCCTATTCCAAAACATAAATCAAATGAAATAAAATAATTCATTAATACAATTCTAAACTAATGCTGGCCCAATGGCTTATTACAAGACAGTTGTTAAAGTAATTACCTAGAATTATGGGTTTCTTTTGGCCAGTGTGTTAGAAACAATGGTAGGGATAAGGTGGTGGATTGGAATTGGGTCAGAGGATCCAGTCAAGTCATTCAGATTTTCCTCCTTTCAACTACTATATTTACTGTACAGTAAATACTCCTGACTGGGGTATTTAACCTCCTAATTATTGAAGTTCTGCAATAATCAAAATACAAATACAAATTAACTGTAACATACATCCACTGTTTCTGCATATGTGCAAGCAGTCTACAGCATAAACTAAGGCACTTTCAATAGACAATACAGGAACATATTTTGGGCTTTTTGGGACTGGTAATCTCATTAAATTGCACAATATACAGTGTATTATTAGTATTATTATTGTTTGATTTTATTTTTAACTTTATTGATATCTTTCATCTACTTTGTAACAGCCACTGCAGGACAAACATTTCCCTTCTGGGATTAATAAAATATCAAAATTATCTCTGCATGTCACAGCAGCTTTTCTAGAACTGATCATGCAAAATAAGTCTTGTTTATTCAGCACATATTTCTGTGTGAACATCATTAACACTTCATGCATCCCTACTTAGCACATTGTGCTGGAAAGCTGTTATGTGTACTTCCTTTTAGCTACAAGATGTGCTTTTACTTTAGCTTGTGACTGCTGGGCCCTAATTTACCTGCAGAGGTGATCACATCTTTATCCCAGAAGAACATATGGTAAAAAACAAATATTATATGCTTTGAAAGATGGCAGCTGAAAAATGTACAGATAACAGGAAAAACCTTGTTCTGTTTTTACACCTACAGTAAATAGTCACTTAAGTTTTCAGCTTGGCAATGCATTAAGATCAGAATAGTAGTGCTTAACAGCCCAGGCTGACTCTCTTAAGCCCAGGCTGACTCCATATTAATACATGTTTTTCAGTTCTATTGTCTTCTGTGCTATCCCATAAAGCCATTCACTGAAGAATTTACCATTTAATGTGATTTTATGTAAGAAGCTCATTAGATTTTGTTTGTGTGCCTGAAAGCACTTTTTCTTTCCCTTCTGTCCAATGTAATTAAACCCATTACTGTAGGTCTCCGTGAACCATTGCCAGTAGAAGTTGACAGTTTCTGCAAAGTTGCAAAATGTTCTAATCACTTCGCATTTTCTTCATCGTATATATTTCCAGTCAAACACAGAGGCAGCTGGTGGCATAGAGTTTGCGTGTGAGACTGATTGCTGATTCCTGCCAATATTGCTCAGTAGTCTTTGTGGGAAATATCAAGTCCGTTTTTTAAACTCACATAAAATGTGTCGCTTTTGCAGCCTCTATTTTAGAATTTACCACTGCACATGACACCAACAGATCCTCCAGCAGGGGATTCCTTTAAAGATCTTTTTGACACAAGTATGAAATGTTGGAGTCAATAATGATGACACATAATGACAGCAATCCACGAAGCTATATAAATAATTTTGTGTGCGCATTAACTGTGGCGCAGGAAGATAGAGTGGTTGTCTACCAATCTTGCAGTTGTTGGTTCAATCCCTGGCTCCTCCCTGGTGAGTGTTGGCCAGCTGCATAGCAGCTCCCCCACTGGTGTGTGATTGTGAGTGCGAATGGGTGAATAAGAAGCAGTGTAAAGTAGTAGTAAAAAAGTGCTATATATGTGCATTTACCATTATAGTCAGCATGAAATTGAACAGACTAGTAACATTTCCATTCAGGGCACAATATAATATTTGGGAAAGTCTGTGTTTTTACATTTTCAGAACTTGCCTAGGGCACCACAGTACCTTGGCTGGAGTCTGCACTGATAAAACAGTCATATCTTCTTCCACGTACTCTCATCTGAGAATGTAAATGAGAGTGAAGACTTATGAGAACACTCAGTTGGCCTGTATGCAGAATTACAATAAACTGCACTGCTCCTCTCTTGTTTTTGCTATGTTTCACTGTGGGTCTGCCAATAATAAAAAAACAATAAAAAAAATAAAATAAAAAACAAAAAAGTTAATCTGGGCCTGTCAGGAATTGTATGTATGCATCTCACTCAGATTAAAACTTAATGTGCTTTTGCCAGCTGGCTGCTTGTGAACTGAATGGTCAAAGCCTTCAAAGGCAGCGCAGTCAGAAGCTAAGTTGATCTGCTCCCTCCAGAATGAAAAAAGCTCGGAGCCTTTCCACAAGTCGCCCACAGATACTTGTTTGGCCCTGATGACAAAAGATGCAGCACAGTCACAGTGGCATCTTAAAGTGGAAGAGAAAACATTACCAGGATCAGCTGTTGCTTGTAGCTCTTTCATATTTCGATAACTGTTTGGTGGGAGAATACAAGCCGGTGTGTGTGTTGTGCTGAACTGCATGCTTGTATGATAGGGGCATTTCTACCTTGAAAATGTATTACCATCTGAGACATGAAATTCTACCTCTAATTTGAAAACCTTTTCAAATGCAGAGAAAAAAGACTCGAGCTACATTTAGCTTAAAAAAAAGAAGTACATCTAGTTCAGCAGGAGTGATTGATCATTCAGGCACATTTACAGCTCATTTAAACTTCTATCAGGGTGCTTATGGGTCAGTTAATAGTGCTGCTGCCTATTAGTGCAGTAGGTGATTTACCTCTAAAAAAGAGTCTGAACCCCCAAATCTTCTGAAATCTAGATTTGTGGGACCTTACAGTTGTCATGCTTGGATTATGGTAATCATGGGGAGGAGGTGGGTTCACTCCTCCTCATCATAAAGCATTACAGTGAGTTGATTTCTGTCCCCTGAAGTACAATCTACCCTAATGTACCCCTTAGGGCTAATTATTGGACCCCAAAGCCATCTATTGAATATATATATATATATATATATAGATGTTCCTAAGCAGTAAAGTGTGCATACATGTACAATTTATTTAATACAATTTCAGGAGACAGTCTGTTTTTTTAAGTAGATTTTTGGATTTGAAAATTTACTATTACAATTATCACCTAAATGATGCAGTTATTGTTTACTATTAAAAGGTTAAATGAAAACCAATGACATACATGGACTCAAGTGGTAAAGTGATGAATAATGAGTAAAGGTACAACCCGCTACTACTGGGGTACAAATAAGTACCCAATGTGTGTATTTATTTGTACCTTGGGACAAATGTGGCCTGCTACAGGGTACAGCCCCAGTGACAAGCCATTGTACCCTGAAAGGCACAATAATCTCACTTATTTTCTCAGAGTGTTGTGTAGTCTGAAAAGCATAGTGACAAAAGCAGCAGGTCTCTGTGAACTCACTGGTGTGAGGAAAATGGGGAAATGGTTGTTGGCTAAATGAAAGGACAAGACAATAGAAAATAATGAAGAAAAACTTCGACGATGTGCGAACAATGAAGGTTTAGTAAGAATTCCCGACAGACAGATGGTGGAAAAAGTCATGAAGCTCTTGCCAAGGCTTCACTAATATTTTGTCACATTGTTTTCTTAGGCTGTTCAGGAAATCAGACTTTCATTAGCATAAATCCACTTTGTTGGCTCAACTGCACAACATACACACTCCTCATTATAGTTTTTGCATAGTGAACATCAATCAGCCACATCGTTTACCACTGGTGGTCTAATAAATGCCAAGGACCAGGGTCAGCATGTCCACTCTTAGAAGTCCACAGCCACACATCCTCAAACACAGCAAAATGTAATACAATGGGTGCAGAGATGGGGGAAGTACAAAAACTCAGTTCTTATGTAAAAGTACTGAGCAGATTGTGCACATTTTACTGAGGCAACAAAAGTAAAAGTATTCTACTAAGAAATGATATACTTAAAAAAATTGTGATTATGGCAAAACGTACAGAAATTAATAAAAAAGAAGGGCCAAAGATCACCATTGTTAAAGATGGAGCTGATTTTAAGCACTTTATGTGTGGTTATTCCATAATGACACATCAGCATTTAGTAGTAGTTCATATTATTTTTATGAAAACGTTATTAAATACATATTTTTTAATTAAAACCACCAAATGGTTTTATTGTTATGGCTGATCAGCGTATTTGAGTGAGCATTCCTATTGCCGGTTTTGACACACCCAGGCTGTGAGGTAATTGTTTTTTGTATCTCCAGAGAATAAATGAAGTGTTCACATTTGTTACTGGCATCGTAGGGTCATGCACCAAACATGAACATAAAACACAGCCTTTTATGGTCATGTTTGGTGCATTCTCTTTCAGGAATGGCCATGAACTCAGCTGGAAAGTTTTGTCCCCACATCCTTATCTTAACTACTAACAGGTGAGTAAAACTGAAACTAAAACTAGATCATTGCTTTCTCGGGTGAGATTTGGGTTGTACATAGAACTTCAAGTAAACCTGAATCTTGGTTTATCATTGTTAACACTTAAGTTTGTTTATCTGTGAATTATAAGCTACAGTTTTGACTTGATAATGCTCCACACAGTGTTTGATTTGAGGTTTTATGTTTGATCAATTCAAACCTCTGGCTCAGAGTTTCTTCAGGTGATGTGTTGGGTCTAGAAAGAGCTGCTGTACACTCAGACACTTGCAAGCGGTAGCCCTCTAATCCATGATAGTGATGGTCGATGTGTGTGAGTGTGTGTGTGAGGCTTTAGCCGGACCTGATGAAGGAGTAGCTCTCACAGGCCGAGACAACCGTGGACTAAGTAGGCAGCCAGCAACACAGCGGATTGAGGTCATGTCAGCCTGAGCCTACAAAACTTAATGCAGCTGGCTGGGCTGGTTCTGTGGACTAGTAGCGAGTGGACGGTTTTTGGTTTATGTCATGCTTAGGCATGGAAGCTTAAAAGAAAATCGTACTTTTTATACCAATTTCATAGTTACAGCATTTCTTAGCAGTAACACAAGAAATAGTAAGTTTATCAGTGTTTCCACGTCGGCATAAAACTTAGTGTGGGGGTCTTTCGTATACTTTGAGGCAACTGATGCAAAGCACAAGAACGAGACATTTGTGACATATTAAATTTGTTCGGCTGGTTGACAGCTAGAGTCTCATCAGAACTCATTGAGCCGCTTTGTGTCATTGTTTATCCGTGCCAAAGAGCTGCTGTGGCGGCTCCCTGATCGTCTGACAGCTTTCAGAGACAAGAGGAGGAGGATCCGCTGAGATTACTGCTTGTGTTCTAGCCGAGCTTGTGAACCCATCCTGTGACACACCACAAATCAGCAATCCATTATTTATAGCTTCTACAAACATCAAAAAGGTTTGTTTGGACAAGCAGAGTTGCAGTCTTGATTGTATTCATGTGTGCAATGACACAAGAGGCTTCATATTCAGTGAGCTGTACAGTCTCAGGGGCGCTCAAGACCCCTTCGCCTTCTGCAGCACTAACGTTCAGATTGATAGAAATTAACTATCATAGCACTTTTTACATCCGAATGGGTTTATTTATGCCTGACTCAATAGGCAAGATTTATTCGACCGAAGGGTTTTTTCATTATGTCTTCAATGAAGCCTAAAATACGTTCTCTTGAGTTCTAGAGGAACAGGTTGATCAAGACGACAACCTTCATAGAATGAAATGACATAATCTGAACGAGGCACAGACTATGAGAAGTGGGCTTCTTAGGGGAGAGCAAGGGCCTACCACAGTTTTATTGTAGTCATTTTATGTTTGCTTTTGGTGATTTTATGTCTATTTTTGCAAGTTTACTGTTTGTTTTGGCTTATTTTTTGCCTACTTTGAGGGAGTTGTGGCTATTTTTCTAGTTTTGTGTTTTTAAGAATTTGTCAGTTTGTTGATTTTGTAGTCATTTAGTGTCTGTCTCTTGGCTTTTTAGGTCAACTTGTATAGGCACTGTTTATTGATTTGTATTTATTTTATGTCTCTTTATTAATTTAGCATTGGTGTTTTGTCATTTTCTGTCAAGTTGTTGGCATTGTTTATGAATTTGTATTTATTTTATGTTTCTTCAGTCATTTTGTGCTTGTTTTAAGTAGTTTTGCACCTTATTTGGATAGTTTTCGGTTTTGTTAATTGTTGATGTTTTTACCTGATTGAGGTACAGTTACTTCAAATATAGGGAGCCAAATATAGGGATGCTACTGTAAACACAAGTTTAATACCATTTATATACAGTACATATACCCAAAATACAACTGTAGGAAGCATGTTGAAAAGGGAAATCACCATTAAGTAGATGAAATGCTTACACGCATCAAAATCCAGTTTGGTTCTTAGGTAATGAGCACTTTGAAAACCAAACTTGTCACTGGTGTTTGTGGCTCTGAAGGCCGGTAAGGCTTGGTGCAGTCCAGCAGTACCGTGAGTAGTCTCTCTAGCTTGTGGCAGTGCAGGTGTCACACTGACATAGAGCCTCATTAAAACAAAGTTCCCTGTAGACCAGTTTCCTCTACAGTAAGAAGACAGACACCTGGTTTCCTGTGTCTTGAAGCTGAATCAATTTCTGCTGCACCAAACCCAGAGCACGGTGGGTGCATCCAGTCATTGTGTGCAGGGTGCTGCATCGAAGCAAACACACTCCTACTGTTGATTTTTATTGCTTTAAACTTAAAAATGCTATATCAAAAACAAGGAGGGGGTGGTAATAATATTATTGATAAATACTAATAATTAAATTAGTTTAGTGGGTTAATAGTTTTTTGGCTTCAAAGCTTCTAGTGACAAGACCAAAAACAACAACAGTGCCTTGGGAATGACTGATGATAACAATATGGGCTGTCAATAAATCACTCTTTCATACTCATGCATTTTATTGACAACAAAACAAGTACACAGGGACTTTGAATGCATTCAAATACAGTACTAATAAAGTACAAAAAGAGAACGAGATGAGGCATAATGGGCTGTCACTTTGGGTGCGTGTGCAGGCTATGTGTGGGCAGTCAGTCTCACTCCTTACACTATTGGCTGTGATTCACAGTCATGCTGTTTGCCAGCTTTATAAGAGGGTGAAAAAGAAAAGGTTTAGACATTTTTATTTTTTGTTCAGACGTTGCACTACGCATAACAGACTCAACTAAATTTTGATGGTATAATGTGCTGTAGTTCTTAAAAGAGCAGGAGATGCTAGTTCAGTAAATGTATTAAGAATTGTTACTTATGCCATCATAATGCATTAGCCATTCATCCACCGATCCTTTAGAGACATTCAGTTGGGTTCATCCACTGTACACTGTATTTATAATAGGTCCCATTGTGTGTGTGTGTGTGTGTGTGTGTGTGTGTGTGTGTGTGTGTGTGTGTGTGCTGCAATCACACAACTGGAATAGAAAACCGCCCATTATTCTGGATTCAGAGTATCCATGCATAAAATCAATTAAATTAAATTCAATTCAACTTTATTTATATAGTGCCAATGCACAACAAAGTCATCTCAAGGCACTTTACAGAATAAAGTCAAGACTATAAAGATGTATTGAGAGAACTCAACAATTCCCCCTTGAGCAAGCCCTAGGCAACAGTGGAGAGGAAAAACTCCCTTAAAGGGAAGAAACCTCCAGCAGAACCGGCTCAGGGTGGGCGACCATCTGCCTTGACCGGTTGGGGTGAGTGGAAAGTGAAGAGAGAAAAGAAAAAGAGCAACAAAAGCAACAACAAAACAATGGGCAGGTTGGTCGGACCAGTAGATGCACACTGGAAAACACACAGCTTCAAAGCCCGGGGACACCTGCAGAAAGGGACAGAGAGAGGGAGACAGAGAAGGACAAAGACAACTACGGGAGATAACACACAGAGTAATTTTCATACAGTAGTGACAATTTTGGGGTGAGAGGAGAGGAGAGAGGGAAAAGAGGAGGGGGTACCCCAGCAGTCTAAGCCTATGGCAGCATAACTATAACTAAGTATAAGCTTTATCAAAGAGGAAAACGCACTGCTATTACCATAGCCACACCATACAATCAGCCTAAATGAGCTACATTTGTTGAGTCAAGTTCTTGAAGTAGTTCTCTCACAAGGGACAGCAGCTCTTTTGTAATTACCTTTCTGTCAAAATAATTTGTAAATGGTGGATTTGTGGCCTTGTTTTCAGCTCTTTGGTGACACTTATACACGTCATATAGGTGTGTTTAGCCAGTGTTGGGGCCCACATAGCCCACATGTAGCTTTGACAGCTATTAATTACTTCAGACTGGAAGAAGTTAAACCATATCACAGCTACACTAGGGAGAAATCTAGTTTGGTTAACGACAAAGTATTTAAAACTTTGTAAAGAATAACAAAATTAACAAAAAAAGAAGTCACATATCATCAACAAAACAAATATATCCATGACCATCCATGTGAAAGTGTAGGGACAAGAATATACATGATGATATACAGCAATAGTACTATTCAGCAGTATCTTTTTTTTTTTGGCACAGTGGTCTGAAGAGCTGTGCAAATAAATATGTACACTGAAAATCCAGTTTCCTGGAAAACCTCAGAGACCTATATTGAAAAAAAAAAAGCATTCCTTTTCTTTATGGCCCATAATAGCCGAAATCTAATACTTAAAATACTAAGCAAGTACTGATTAAATGTAGTTGAAATTCCAGCAAGTTACTCCAGACTTTAGTTAAGCCAATAGTTTATTGCTCCAAATGCTGCCTGTATCAAACATTGTTAGAAACCTACAGTTCGACATCACAGATGCTACATACTGTACAGCACACCACAATCTTCAAGATACTGTGTATTAACCGCAATACACAGAAGACTGAACTACTCTTAGCATTATTCAGGTGGGGAGAAAACAAGTGTCGATAAGGACAACAACACAATTATTTAAGTTAGTTTGGTCTAGGTAGTAAGGCACACGTCTGAGGACCAGCTTGGTGAAAACACAAGTGGCTCTACAGCACTGATTAGGACTGGCAGGAGTACAGTGTTCACAGATTGTGAACAGGGGGGGATGTTAAAAGGCAGCTGATGCATTTGTTTGCAGTGCATAAGAATACAACAGGGAACGGAGTCTTGTTATGGGCTGTGGGTGATGATGCTACAGATAGATGTGAAGCTTCTGCTGTGGGTGTCTGCTCCTACGACTGCAGCTGTGTGCTAACGCGTAACCAGTTTTTCTGTGCTGCATGTTGTAGCTGCTGTGAACATCTAGTCGCAGCTCTCATATAAAAGAGGATGTGGAAAGTATTTGCTTTGTATAGGTCAGCACCTTTCTGTTCAGTCTGTGGACTGAACCCCAGCTTCTGTTCCCTGATGTCCATGGACATTTCTGATTACAAAGGCACTCTTTACCACACAAGAGCTCATTAATAATTCACAGGATATTTGCATGCACCTACTAATAGAAAATCCTGCCTTTGCTTTATCTATGTACTGTGTCCTGTTGGTGCTTAGGTGGCTGTGGTAACAAAATATTTTCTCCTATATACATACAGCAGTGGATGTTTGCATACACTCATTATGGTAACCCTAGGCTAAATTGTTTCTTTAATATTTTTTCCTTGAGACAGGATTATAGTAGATCATCTTTATTAGTTTAAACATTCTTTGACATCAACAAAGGTTAAAAATTAAATATGTTTTGAAACTGTATATAATAAAGGACAACTAACATAAGGCACCTGATACATTCATTGGGCCCCCATCAGCACAGAATAACCATGTGTGTAAAGGCCACATCCCAGACGAGTTTCTGCAGTCCTCAGCAAGATATGCACAGACCTAGACCTAAAAATTACCCAAGATGAATGAACAAGCTCTATGTATTTCTTTGTCTGAAAGTGCACAAATTGCAATTGTAATGAATGGACGGTGTTCATTGCCTCAAAAAGGAAATGTGTGTCTGTCAGAGAGCAAAATACACTTTTAGCTCTACTGAGTTTACCAGAATTCTGGATTTAATAAATCTACAGTTGGTTTAACAGGGAAACTGCACTGTAATTTAGTTGTGTGTGTTTAAGGCTTTTTAATAAGTATTGGTAAAGCTCTTTATTTGACATGCATTTGTGTTTATATTTAAGGAATAGGTGACGAAAGTGGACAAAAGTTAAAATGGAAAATATATTATGCTAAAAATAACATGGAAACATCCTGTGTGAGACGGAGAACAATGCATGAAACACTAGTAACTGTACATAACAAACACAACAACATATTTGGCCTCAAACTGCTTAAAAGATACAGTACGTCTTTGTGAGGGTCCCTTAGAGAGGACCTCCCTCATCTCTGCTCTACTGTAAGGCCATGCAAGAGGGCACTTTGCAGTTTGCTGTATTGTAAGGGCATCTTAGAGGGATAATTTAGTGGTATTTGTTTCCTAGACCAGATCCCCTAAGTGTGTATATGCAAAACAATGTCCTTTAAGGTGAGTGAGACAGCTTGGGTCTTCTTTCAGACATATAACATGTATTTATGTTGAATTGTTTAAACTGATGATCTAGGATTCTGCAGTGGTTTAGAAATTGCTCCGAGACATTCCTAAATGATGTAAATGATGCTTAAAAGTCAGGTCTGACATTCAAACTTTGGACTGCACTGTAGTGCAGTTATTTTTTTACTCAAAATAGTTAACAGTAGACAGTTTACAACAATTAGGTGGAGTAGAGAAAAATATGAAAGGCAGCACAGCTGGTTGTCTCCCAGATGTGTCTCCATGCTTCAGACATCATTTCCATAAAATGCAGCCTATCCCAGTAGTCATTGGGTGAGAGACAAGGTACACCCCGGACAGAGAGACAGACAGACAACCATCAACACCTATGGGCTGGTAATACCTAAAAAACACTTATAATGTGATTAAAAAAAAAAAAAAAAATCAGTAAAGAATATTTTACCACAGAGGTTCCATTAGACAGAAGCTTAGTCTGGGATAATAAGCTCTTTAATTTAACCTCCCTCTATAAACTCTTCCAAGTGGCTGGACAGACAAGATTATGACTCAAAGATGAAGCCTGTGAAATAATCTTGCAAAAATATGTGGGAAGTTTGAGAGTGTTTTTCGAACTAAAAATATACCAGTGACTCAAACACAGAGAGAGCACAATGATGAATTAACGGTTTTAACTTGGTGACAGATGCTAATGCACTTTGACAGAGCCCAACATTTGAAGACATTGTGCTGGTGTGTAAGTGTATAAAAAGTCACCATAATTGAGGACTGGTTAGATAATGGCTGCGATCGGCCTTTTCCTTTATTTTCCAACCCTGTCTCCTCTCTACAACAAAACTGCAAACACAGATGTAACTGCAATTGGATTATAATGCCTATCTCCATTCTCAATATAATGTTTGACATAAACAATAAGTCATCAATAGATGGATTCTGGATTCTATGAAATGGAATTTATGAAGTACCTCTGTGAGCATGAACTGCATCATCAGCATAACAATTAGTATAAGTCATCTACAGTAACATCTAAAATATTTTTATAAAAAGAAAATAAAACTGCATGCAGGATGGTGTCGCAGTGGTAAGTTCTGCTGCTTCACAGCTACCTGCCATCTGTGGATTTTCTATGTGGAGTTTGCATGTTATCCCCGTGCTTGTGTGGAATTTCCTCCAGGTACTTTAGTTTCTTTCCACAGTCGAAAGACATGCATGTTACGTTAAATGGTGAATCTCAATTGCCCTTAGGTGTGAATGTGCGTGTGAATGGTAGGTTAGAACGTTACCTGAAGTTCACTTTGTCCATATTCCTGTGTAGAATCTACAGTCCACGTTCTCCATACTTCTCCATTCAAGACGTCACATCAGATCTGTTTGTTTTGTTTGTTTTTTCCTTTTTTTTCTCTTTTCAGTGAAAGTTGCTTTGTTTATTAAACACACATTGTTGTCATATTTGTTTTTGCGGAAGAATGTGCAAAAATTTCCATTCTCCCTGGATTTGCTTAGCTGCAGAGGATTGATGAGGATTTTACTGTCCAGCAAGAAAACAATTTAGTACGTGTGGCTACTTGATATTGTAAGTAATTGAACCTCATCTGGAAAAAACAAATAAACCTATGACCCTTAAATGCTAAACACACAAATGTGCTATACTTTACATCACTGTCTTACAAGGCCATCAGAATCTTTTAGCACTTGGCCTGTATTTGTCACTATAGCAGCAATGATCGATAGAGAAAGACAAAATGGTAGAATCATTGCTTATAAGACATTGTGCTCCCTGAGCAGGTGCATCCCAGGAGATACTTAGCCATACATCTTCATAAGCATCAGTGCAGCACAGCCTCCAATGTCTCTGCTGCAATTTTAACTGAATAAACAGCAATGTCTAAGTTATTCTTAGCAGCCGAACCCTGATGTTTTTTACTGTATTAGAAATGGGAATCTGACTCACAAATCTCCTTGCGTAATTGTTAAGTTACTTGCATCTAGGGGCTAAGTATAGTCAGGCATTGGTAATTTATTTTACATATCTTAACAGTTCATTTGCAGATTTTTTATTAATAAATTAGAGGAAATTGCAGTATAACTGGACTGGACACATGTTGTTTGTTTCACTGTATAATATCTCTTCATTATTAGACCATAGATTATCCTGCTCAAAATTTGGAGCACTTGTGAACACTGCACAGATGTAGCTTTCCCTCAGTAACAATTAAAGCAAATGGCATGCACACATACTCCTGAATTTGTCTCTTAACTATGGTAAAAAAATCAACAGTATGTGTCAGTTTGTGGTTACATATTGTTTACTAAACAAATGCGTTTCTCCATTTAATATAATTAACCATTCAAACACAACAAGCTGCTCCACTACAATTGAGAGGAAAAGTGTATAGTTTTGTTGCAATAGATCTGAGATTTAGTTACACATAACTTGCAGATGCCTACCTGTGACAACTGATTATAATCAACTAATAATCATAATGTATTATAGATTGAACATCAGCTGTGCAGTTTTGTGCTACATTTCTCACCTTTGAGAGTTTGCAAAGCAAATTTGAGCTAGACGTCCATAGTTGTTAAAACCAAATTCAGAACTTCCTAATATCCACTTTACTTCTGCATTAATATTGTGTTAAATATTTGGCTTTTAGGTTAATGCTAAAGCATTTATTTAGAATAATAGAACATAATAGAATAATACTTCATTGATCCTTCACAGGAAATGACTATGTTACAGCGGCTCAATAGAAACAAGAACAGAAAAAAGATAAAAGTAGCAACAAAATAGCAAAATTAGTGCAAATGAGCGTTGTAACATGTGCAATGTATATTGTTTATTGAAAAGTCTGATGGCAGCTGGCAGAAAGGACTTCCTGCAACGTTTAGTCCTGCATTGTGGTGCTCTGCCGAAACACCTCCAGGTTGTGTAGTGGTTGAGAATCATTTCTCAGTATACAGTTCAGTTTCCTGAGCATCCTCACCTTAGTTACCTTGTAAATATATTCCATCTCAACCCCATTGGTGGAGCTCACTCTCTTTATCAGTTTGTTCAGTGCAACCTGAGTATGGCACCGTTTGTATGACATCAGCTTGGTGCTAAAGTGCTGAAAAGAACCTTACAGACAGTGGAAGAGGTGGGTGGCATACACTGACAGGGCATAACATTATGACCACCTTTGCAACTTAATGCAATCTAATACAATATCTTTGCCATGAATTGTACTTCTACAATGTTAGAACGGTTTAATTTTTAAACTGTCAGAAAGATGATAATGTGTTTATTATTAAAGTCAAACCGGGTAGAGAAATTGTACTGGAGTGAATAACAACTGTAAGACAAGGTGGTTCTAATGTTTTGGCCCCTCATTTTTCTTTAATCAACGTAAAAACTAAGAAATTATAGCTTTGTATAATAAGAATTCATGGCAAAGCCACTGTATTGTTATTTCTGATCGGTGTATACTGTATGTGTATACTTGATTGCAACTGAAATCAGGTGTGTGGAGATGGGGAGAAGTAGAGCACTCACGAGAGTGAAGCCAGGTGTGTGTGTGTGTGTGTGTGCGTGCGTGCGTGCGTGCGTGCGTGCGTGCGTTTCAAAGAAAGTGTGAGAGAGATCAGAGTGATGGGCAGAGGAGACCAGGGAATAAAACAAAGTCCAAAACAAGAATCGTGACGAAAACAGTTTCCAAGACATGGATTGTGACACAGTAAATAATTTAAAGGGGTACTTGTGGTTTTCTAGTGTACAGAGATTGTGTAATACTACAATATTTGCATAAGAATTTGAAATTTAAAGTTATTACCTCTATTTATGCCCATTGTCTGTACAGCTTTACACTATGCAATAAAATATCAGTACAGGTGAGTGCTTTAAATATGTGAGAATAGTACATATGTAGTAAAAGTTCAGTGGTATTAGGTATAATTGTGTAAAGTTTGCAATATTATTAAGTAAAGCAAGATAATAATAAACTAACTCTGAAAAGGTAATGTAATACTCATTAGTTTCCTCTAATTGTTCTCAATGTAAGTACGTGATAAAATATCTCTGCATATGTGAATGTGACAGATGCATGAGTGCAGCATAATTTCCCACACTCTGTCTCACTTAGCAAGCGCTCATCTACATTTATGTATAATGTTTCAGTATAATTTAGTTTAGCTCAGTCCCAAGATAAATCAAAACCATATGAGAAACACTAAAGCTTAAAGCTCAGGCGCATGCTGAGGCCATGATTCATGATGTGATGTGGGACCACAAGCAAACAGTACTCACTTTTGAGGGGTCACAGAAAAGAGGTTAGGGACTACTGCTGTAATACCAGACTGAAGTTATTATTTTATTAATCATTAACATTAGGTCAGCTTGTCCTTTATATGTTCTCTTAAGATGTATGTAAAAAATCTTTATTTTAAATATATTTTTTCACACAAATCTTCACATTCATGTAGGTTCATAAAATGCATATTCAACGTCTGTCCGAGTGTACTGTTGGCCACAACATATTTGTGACCTGGAGGCTTCAAGTTTTCATATCACCCACATGTAAATTACACAGTGGAAAATTATGCTCTAAGGTCCAGGTGGAAATACAATTATATGTTTTTTATGGTAAAACTTTTTTCACTGTTATTATTTAACAAAAATGAAGCCAAAAAGAAAAAAAACTAATCATTGCCAATACTAAGCACCTCCTTAATGCTTCCATATGATTTAAGAGAGGAAGCCCTTGATCAATTCATCATTACCAGGTCTGTAAATGTATATAATAGCAGTCTTTTTGCCAGTTTGCTGCTCTGGAGCATTTAGGTGTGTGCTAACACAAAGCCAAGAGAGCAAGACATAGCCAATGATCTTAGAGAAGCAATTATTGTTGCGCAGCAATATGAGAAAGGTTATAAAAACTATTTCCAAACAATTTAGAGTTCAGTATTCCATAGTGAGAAAGATTACTTACAAGTGGAAAACATTCAAGACACTTGTCAATCTTCCCAGGATTGGACATCCTAGCACATTGACCCCAAGGTCAGGCAGCGCAATGCTCAGAGAGCTCCATCTCAGAACCTACAGACCTCACAGAGCATGTTAAAAGTTAAAGTCCATGACAGCACAATTAGAAGGCTGAACAAGTGTGGTTTATTTGGAAGGGTTGTCAGAAGAAAGTGTCTTCTGTCTAAATAAGACCATGAAAGCATGACTAAAGTTCACAAAACTGCATCTGAACAAACCACAATACTTCTGGAACAATGTTCTACTGTGGCAACTCCTGAGGGTCCAAGTCAAAAGCCACTGATCTTAGTGCAAAGTATCACCCTGGTAAATAGAAAACAGACTTTTGTAAGTGCAGAGAAATTAACAGGAGATAAGGACCGATTAAGAGAGAATGTGGTGATTCCAAGTGCGTTTGCTCCCCAGCTATTGCTTGTAGACCATGCGTGTGAAGGCAGTGTACATGGAAGAGGTTTGGGTGAGAAGTGAAGGCATGACAATGGGGTAATGGGAGCTTATCAGTGAGTGAGGAGGGTGCGTGTAACAGGCCGCTAGCTCTCCTTGAATTTCACAGATTGTGATATCAGCAGTGGGAAGCAGATACTGTGTGTGAAGTATAATAGCCTTGGCTTGGCCCCAAGGGAAGGATTGTGTATCCCAGTAATGAATTGCAAAGCAGGCAACCCTGTGGGGTCCACTGCCTTATATGAACACACGTAATGGATACATATTGCATTTGATTTAGGCATGTGAATAGGTTAATTGGCAGATGAATAGCTACATCCAAGATCTTCATTGGAGACCAATTAAACAAAGCTGCACACTGTTCCTCTTGTCTCCTGAGTCTGTCTCCTGCTGGCCTCATTTTGTCTTTAACTGTTTTATCTGTGTCACATGAGTTTATTGTATCCGTTTTCCCTACTGGGGAAAACATGCCCCGAAAAAGTATGAATCCCCTTATGTAATATACAGCAAAGTTCCAAAGTGTTAGCCTGGCTGCATAGGGGAGAGATAACAAGGAAATTAACTCATGTGTCAAGCAAATTCAGAATAATCTCACCTAGAGGTCTTTTTCTCTAAACAAAGAGTTTTTGCAGAAGTTTCATTTGGAAAAAGTAGCTGCAATGGACTACATGTGGAACCATTTACATGAAGTTTGACCTTAAATGGCAAACAAGTCATAGAGGCATTAAGGAGATCCACAAGATACCCTGGGAGGGATGGGCAATACCAATTTTCCTTTTGATACGATACCATTAGTTTATGGTAATTTTTCATCAGTACCAAGAATATCACATGATTGCACAGTGTTCATTAATAACCTTTAATGCAAAGGCAATATAAAATATAAAACTCATGAACAAAAATACTTAAAAGAAATGCTTATGAAATGATAATAGATATGAGCAAATTATATAAAAGAAATGTATTTTTTAAATTATAAAAGATAAAAACTACAAAATGAATTTCTTAAATTGAAAGAACATAGTACTGACATTAAACCAGTAAGACATCATGACACAACAACAACACTAACAGCATCATCACCCTCAAAATAGAATTAATGATAATTTCCCTTTTTTAATTATACTGAAAGAGAATTTGGATGGAATGCAGCATTGTGGCACCACATTATTACATATAGGGCACATGGCATCACATATGGGTGAAAAATGTTACCACACTACACTCTCCCGCTTGGCCCCCCATGCTGCTATGGAGCTGTTGACTCGGAGCTCACTGAGTAGCAGAGGGAGGATTGGGCCAGTGCTGGACTGAGGCTGCATAGGGGCCCTTCAGCTCTGACATCTGATAGAAGACCATCATAAATATGTCCAGGCTGGTTTTCACACAAATTTAATGCCTAAAACTCTCAGAAGTGAAAACAAATTGCAGGTTTTGTATTAGCACAGTGATGTCACAATATTTAAAGTATCGATTCCAAAATATTGTCTGACTGGTAGCCAAGTATCGATACGCCCATCCCTATAGCCTGACCTCTACACTGTAAGTTATGTAGGCTACAAGCAGGGGAAACTGTTCTTTAAAGAGGTGCAGTTTGAGATTTAGATGGATGTGAAAGCAGGAATATGATGCAGTTGCTAGACTGTTAAGTTTACAATTACTTGATCATAAAAATTGTTACATTTTCTTCAGCTTAGAAGAACTAATGGAAGGCTATAACCTGTAGTTATACATACAGGAGGTTACCTACGTTCATTTCTAACAATGCCTTCCCCTAAACTACAAAATTTACATTTAAAGAAAACTTTGAAGAGAAGCTCTATGAGAAGATGAGTTTTCATCTGAAATGCTTTTATAAATAGAGTTAAGTGCATACAAAGTTGTGGTAAAGTTCTGTTTTTCAGCATTTGTGAATGCTGGGATTGAGTGTCAGGATTAGTTTTAACGTGGACCCAAGAGCAACAAGGCGAGAGGTTCAGTCAGAAGATCAAGCTTTATTTTAGGATTAGAAAACAAGACCGATAGAAACAATTTACAAAAACTTGCTCCTGTTAAAGAGGACAAACCAACAAACTGAGGGATTACTAAGAATAGAAAACAAGGATTTAACTTAAAATGGAGGCACTAGGAAATTAACGAGGGCGGAAGGTGAGATAAACATAGGAGGCTACTAAAACTAGAGACAACACTAACAACCAACCATTAAACAAAATCACAGAAACCTAAACATTAACCAGGGGAGTGGATACCATGAATTATCTAACCAAGAACTAAAAACAATGAACCCAAGAAAATAACAGAAACACTGGAAAACTAGACATTCATGTAACAATCAACTAACAAACTGGAAAAACAAGTCATACATACACCTGACAAAACCCACACACAGGGAAGGACTGACAGAGTGAAAACCCAAAAAACAAACCTCAAACCAAGAACTTGATTACAGAAGCCCACAGGAACAAGAGTCAGGCATTCCAAAAAACAGCAGACTGGTAAACTCAAGAGCAGTGTGGCATGGGTGACAAAGTCAGTAAACAAAGACAATGATCCAACAATAAACCAAGGGGAGAGCTGACTTTAAAAGGGCAGGGGAACAGGCGAAAGAAATTGTGAGCGGTGATTACTGGTGAAGCTGGAGACACAAACTGGGGACAGGAAGTGGAGAAAAAGGAGGTAATAAATAAAAGTCCAGGGCAGAAGTGAACGGGAGTGTCGGATCATGACAGTGAGGCTGCTGAGTCTGGCAGAGAGGGAGGGAGTTGAGGTGTGCGGCAGGCACCGTTGAGTTGACCACTCTGTAGGTATGTGTCAGAGCTTTGAATCTGATGCAGGCAGCTACATGAAGCCAGTGGAGAGATCTGAAGATGTGTGACCTTTTTGGCTGTTTAAAAATGAGACATTCTGCTGCATTTTTAGATCACTTAGTGCACCTTGATGTGGGCACAGTTTATAACAAGGCACCTGTAAAGGGTTTCCTGCAGAGGGCAATGTATTGGCTGAGGTGAAGCGCGGGAGGAGGTATTAAATCAGACATGAGGTGATGCTGAGGAGAGGCAGACAGGGATCTGGTAGCCTAATGAGAACCCATAGAGTGCTGATCTGAAGAATTATTGGAGGAGAGTTGCACCAGCTGGCATTAAAATGACAAGTGACAGCTAGGAGAGGAAGAGATTTAAAGATTGACAGCTATAAGATGATTGGTTTGCTAAGGCTGTGATGGAAACTGACTGGTTAATATAGACACACTTGCAGTTAGCTGATGGAATTAGAAGTGGAGGTGGATAGAAAGAGTGAGGGAACATGTTGTATTTGTGACTGAACTTTCACATAACTTTATAAGTGTCAGCACAGACACTAGAAGAGTTGAAGTCAATAACAGAAGAGCAATCTTCTACATCTTTAATAAACACACAAATTTAGAATTCAATGGTGGTGGAAAAAGGAAGGGATCCCTTAATAACTGGCTGAAAGTCCTTTGGCAGCAATAACCTGAAAAAAGCATTTGCCTTAGCTGCAGATCAGACCTGCACAAGATCCAGGAGGAATTTTAGGCCATTCTACAGAACTGCTTCAGCTCAGACTTATTTGTAGGATGTCTGGAGTGAACTGCTCTCTTGAGTTCACTCCACAGTAGCTCTTTCAAGTTAAGGTCTAAGCTCTGAGTGGGCCACTCCAGAAGGCAGATTTTCTTTTTGTGAAGCCATTCTATTGTATTCTATTGTAGATTTTCATTTGTACGGTCTATCTACAGTGAGCTTCAGGTGATGAATTGCAACTCTGAAATCATTCTGTAGGGGACCTTGATAAACCTACGTAGCAATCTGATATTTCTTGTGTGAGGCATGGTTCATCGGCAGACTGAATAGCAAACCTCATTGTTCATTCATTCAGTGTTCCAGGAATCGTTTTTTGTTCATGTCATTAGCTAAAGAATTCACATCCCTCTTGTATCTCACTGTAATATGATGAAATAACCAAGACAAGTATAATCATTTGTACATTTTGAGATTAAATACATTGTATTTATTTACTTATTGCAACTTCGGGGATTTGTACATTTTTAAGACATTTTAAGAAATTTATATATAAATTTATAATAATTCACTTTATTTTTGCCACTATACTGTAGGTGTTTGTTATACCAACGGTCCCAGGATCAGTGCTGGGCAGTAAAGCAATTTTGCTGCTGTGGCCAAACTGCAGTACTGCAAATTCCATGTTGGTCATGACATAAACATATTCTTATTTTCCCCATAGAAAATCATTACAAAAGCAGCAGCTCTAAGATGATGAATATGTTTTTCTGAGCATCACGGTTTGTTTAGGTGTCAAATGATTTCATACTGTCATAATTTGATCCATTTGTTACAATATCATTTGGGAAGTCCACAAGAGTTGCAAGATTATTTATGATTTTGGCCTGTAACTTATGTGCAGGCAGCATTACAGGTCCATAAGTGTATCATACAGTACACACATTAAAGATTTGTAACTCAGCTCTGATATATGCTGTAGATAAATTCATTGATACTGTGATACATATTCACAGTAGTCTCACAACTGTTCCAACATGAAAACTTGGACATCTGCATATACGATGATGGTGTACTCTCAGCAATACAAAAGTACCCTACAAATCCTTACTACACCACTACCCTCAGCCATTTCAGTCCAGTTCCCCCTCATACAGTCTTCAATCTTGTGAATTCCACAGGGTGTAATTCCAGTTCAAAACTGTATTTTTTGGTTCTTTTAACTGACATTTTACACTCTGCTGCTGGAGACTTGTGTGTCCATGATCGTCAAGTGAAGGCTGATTGTATTCTAACTCTGTGTGTGTTTGTACTTTTGATATCACATAATATGTATTTGATTTTGATCTGGTGTCATTTAGGTCCCATTTTTATGAAACCCCAGTGCCCACAGATTAACACAGCTGTCACGGAACATGAAGCACAAAAGATTATTTTAGACTTCAAATCTACTCCCTTTGTACTTCTGCACATATTTATAGTGTCTAGATGTGGCTTCCATTTTTTTCATCTATAAGTGCAAGGTTCATCAATAAAGCACACAGCTTCTCACGCTGGGGTTGAACCACGGTCTCCTGTGGAAAACTCCTGTGTCTATTTGTATCATCCACCACCCTGTCCACCTCCCTGTGAGACTTTTTCACTTCATATACTATGTCCTTGCTTAGGGCTTCAAATACTGACGCATCAGGGTTTCTATTGAACTACACTGAAAGCCTTGATCGTTGAGCACTGACGTAAACAGATACCCTAAGCATCAGCATGTAAATGGTAAATGGTCTGCATTTATATATTGCTTTCCTACCTATTGGTACTCAAGGCGCTTCACACTACTTCTCAGTTACCCATTCACACTCACAATCACAGTACAACTTAAAACTATGTAACTTTTTAAAAATATTTTAAATACAAATATTCCAAAACTTACCTTTTTATGTAAGGAGCTGGTTTTGACATCTCTGGAGTCAAACTTATTAAACATCACTGGAAGCAGTTCAACAGTAATTACAA
This sequence comes from Channa maculata, assembly GCA_020496755.1. NCBI lineage: Eukaryota > Metazoa > Chordata > Actinopteri > Anabantiformes > Channidae > Channa > Channa maculata. The sequence continues at coordinate 19,574,064 of CM035616.1, read as the reverse complement.
TTAGAAACTTTTGAGAATTTCTAGGAGAATTTCTGCTTGATTACTACATTAGGGTGCATTCTCATTTATTGTAATTTCATAATGGCTAACACTTGAAGTTCTGGAGAGAACAAAGCAGAGTGTAGCAGATTGTGCTGTAGCAGAGCAGGGGGACCGAGAGATGGTCAGAGCAGATTCATTTTGTCTCATGCTGTTTAGGGTTGCAGGGTTGCTAGAGTCCATCCCAGCTATAATTAGAAGGAAGGTGGGGATCAACCTGCACAGGTTGCAGATCTATCTCATAAATCTGACACATACAAACACACAGACACGCATTCATGCTCACACAGACAGTAAAGCTAGTTTTCATGTTTTATTTGTGGGAGGTTTAATTGTAAGAAACCTATGTTTAAAAAAGTGATACTAGTAAAACAATATTGGGAAAAATCGGACATACTGTAGCTTAAACAATGATATAACATATACCATGTCAGTAAAGAGAAGACAACAAGCGACACTTCTCCCCTGTGCATCCTGGTAGATTCACTGATGCTCACACTCAGCTTTTTTCTTCGACAGAGAAGGTAAATTACCACAAACAAAGATGAGATATTTTCTGTCTTTGTCTATATTAGTAGGTAGAACCAAAGCAGGTCTTTAAAATCCAGGGGACATCTGTGGAATTTCTCAAATGTTTGGCATCACAGTGTTCAAAACACTTTAAAGCCAATTACTGCAAGGCATTTACTGACGTCCACAGCTGTGAGTCAGCATGGGGCCCTCGAATTAAATTTAAAACGGACTATTATGAAGAAACGCTACACTACACTTTACAGCTACGGTGAGAATAATAAAAACAGCAAATGACAAAGTAATAACAATAAGGTCCCACAGTACAATTCCTATTTGTAATGTGGTGGATGCATTTTACTAAATCACCTTACAGTGTAAAGAGCATACTGTAGATTTTTTGTATTGCTGGCTTCAGGCAAAAGCTAAGAATAAGGTAGTGTTAGAGAGGGAAGGTTGTGGCCTAGAGTCGCTTGGGGAAGGTCATAGAATAATACTCTCCTTTCTAGCTGTTGATAAGAGGCCAGATGGTGCCACACCAACACATATATCCAAGTCTGGTTACGTTCAATAGTACTCCCACCCCCTCTTGTTTTTCCTTTCAGTACAAGAGCTAGTGATGTGGAAGCAGCAGTTTAAGGTGGATAATCTCACTAACTGGGTGACCTGGTCTGGATTAACCAGGGTTATGGTCTCATTAAGCATTCAGGTTTATTGTAGCTCAGTAGCATCTGCTATTACATTCGCATGAATTAGATGTATTCTACCTATTAGACACTACTTCGTATAAAATACACAATACAATTCAGCACCACCAACAATGTGCTCCTCCACATTTCAAAAAGCTTTATTTTAAATACAACACATTTGTTCAATATTACTTTATCTACTCTGCAGGTTTTACAGACAAAAACCTAAAATAAACTGGTTACCTGATTAAGTTGGATAAAATTATTTTAACATCGACCAGCTACAACAAACTGCTCACAAATGAATGCAAACCCATACTATTCAAAAGACACACAAATTATGTTTTCTATTAGCACAATGACAATATGTTTGTGGTTTCCAACTTTGTTATGGGCAAATCTGGCGTGTGGAGCAGGTGTTTTATTACTTCATTCCAGGATCCTCAGGTCCATGTGTAAAAATGTCCTTTGCCATGTCAGTGAGCCCCAAGTTACTCCTTGTGTATATTCCTCACTTAAGAGTTGCTTTGCATCAAAGCCGCTGCTAAATGTGAATTTACATAAATGATAAGCTGTAACGGTGACAGTGAATGGAAATGTTGGCTTACAGCTTTTGTCCATGTAAATTCTCATTTAACCCACAGAATTGCACCGTTTTGGCACCACACACTAAAATGGCACGTACAGTTTCTATAAATGGCATCAACAAGGTTGCTGGCATTAAACTATTTTTTTTGGGCAACAATTTTTACGGTGCAAATAGTTATTTGGTTACTGTAGGTACAAAATAAACACAGGTTATGTTAAGTCAAAGTTGCTGGCAAAAAAAAAAAGTTCTCTACACAACATACATCACATTCGAGGCATTGTGTAATGTTAGAATAACAACAACGATGACACTGCAATTGACCTCCAGTCAGCTATAGGGATGTCCAATGCTTTATTGACCTAAAGGTCCACCCCAACTTACTGTAACTATAATGTGTCATGTCCTCTAAACCCATAAATTACAGGAGAACAGGCTCATCTTAATAGAAAGTTATTAACAACTTGATCATCTGACTTCTTGTTTTTTGCCTCATCTCATTGCTTTATGGTCTCAATGTCCTCCCATATCTCTAGATGGACAATTGTTCTGTTATTATTAAAGCAACAGTACCAGAATCACAGTAACTGGGTCACTGTTCTGTATTTGACTGGCCAAACACGTGATCTTTGACGATCCCTCAAAGCAGGCTAACAGCTCAAGATTAAGTAGAGAAAGGGAGGCTGGTGTGTGTAGTGTTGTGAGGTCACTCAGTACAGCTCCACACCTGTCCTGAGACTCAGAGAAACCCATTAGCTAGAGCAAAGAGTAGATGGGGCTGAGGAAAGACAATGTCTCATCTTTGTTTTAATCATTGGACAGTCTGTGATTGCTTTTCTCCCAGGTACGTGTCCAACGTGTCCAACATTCCAAATTGGTGCAGCCAACCATTCACTTGTTACCACAAAGTAAATTGTTTGTTCGCCTTTATTTTAGCTTAATTCCAGGTCCCCCAGCTGACTAGTCCCTGAAGTTTGATCCTCTGTGTCAACAGACATGTAGATTTGTTTGGTAATACACCTATGGTGTTTCAGTTGAGAAATTGACATCCAAACCAAAAGGCAGGTAGAGCATCTGGGAATATGGTAAATGTTCTGCACTTATATAGTGCTTTTCTACCTATTGGCACTCAAAGCACTTTACACTGCTTCTTATTCACCCATTCACACTCACAATCACACACCGATGGGGGAGCTGCTATGCAGCTGGCCAACACTCACCGGGAGCAACTAAGTTGGGGTTCAGTGTCTTGCTCAAGGACACTTTGACATGTGATCGGAGGAACCAAGGATTGAACCAACAACTGTGAGATTGGTGGACAACTACTCTACCTTCCTGCGCCACAGTCGCCCCATATCTACTGAATTTTAACTTTCTACTATAGTATACTCTACTAATCTCTGGAGAGGGTTTTTTTTATTTAGTTTTGTTTTTGCAAAATGTATATGTAACAAGGAGAAATGCTCAGCTTAGTGCAAGTGCAAAACATAAAATTTAATTTACTTACAAATTAACAACGAAAATTTTACTCAACTAAACAAACATTTGATTAATTAGATTTCCATTCAAAAAATTATAAGCATATTTGGGACTGTTTCCCAAATATGGGACTGTTGGGACATTTTTGGTGGCCAGACATTCAAAGAGGTTTTCCTCTTATCAATATGCATGACACATTTGGTATAGAGGGAGCTTTCTGAGGAAACAGACAATTTCCAGTGCCTCGTGAAGATAATCCACTTTATCATTTAACATTTGAAAGTTTACTTTATTTTCAGTAGTTTTAGTTTAGTAGACATTATGCAAAAATGTAGAACTTTTACTCTAAAATACCTGCAATCATTTCCCAAATGAGTTGATTTTAAAAACAAATAAGGTAAAAAAATAAGGTAAAGTTCTTACACAAGGTCAAAATAAACATGTAAAATTGTATTAATTTAGTAGTAGTCGTTACTTAAAATCAGATTTCTACTTACATTGCTCCGTTTTTATTTAACATGAAGCTGTAGCTGTTGCAGCCATCATGTACCACAATGAGGGTTGAGAAATGAGACCATATCTGATGTCGCTTACATAATTTTTGTTAAATCTGTACCTTGGGGTAAGCACTGAATTTAGAACTACTCTTTTCTGTATGAATTATGGTATTAAATTACTGCTAATACCAAAAAGACACAATGTTTTCATGCATTCAACAATTATCTTCTTCAGGAGGCTGGAGCATATTCCAGCTGTCATTGGTCCAGAGACAGGGTACAGTCGTGTACAGAGTACAGGGTACAGAGTTGTGTTTTGGCAGGTGGGCTGGAGCCTACCCTACCTGTTATAAAGTCAGAGGCAGGGTCCACCCTGGACAGGTCTCCAGGATTTCTCAGGCCCAGCACAGAGAGAGATATTTATAAATTCTGTGATTATATTTTTTGAGTACTGGACTAGAGTGTGATATAGCAACACAACAGTATTTTCAATGTGTCTTTAAAAGATCTTGGTTTCTAGTCTCTTCTTGGTATAGTCAATATCTGCATTTTGTAAGGTGAATTTCTGCCTGCATGACTGGACACCTTTCCTAACACTGTCTCTAAACTAAGAGACTTACACTATAACACTCACTTTAATGTTTATGATGAATGATGTTGTGCAATGCAAATACTTCAGTATTTATCTAACTGTGTGCAATTGAGGAAATAAGTTACTGTTCATTACTAGTTGCTGGGATAATTATTTTTTTCATATTTGTTTTACTTCAAGAAAGCACTATGGCAAAGAGATGATTGCCCTCTTTTAAATCATTAATTTACTCTGTTAACAAGCCATCACACAGCAGCTAATGCAGCAGGGAATTAAAACTACACAGCAGATCCACATTATGTTTTTCGATTGCCAGGAGTTTGGAGCTTAGTCCAAAAAGACTAAGCTATACACTTCATTCTTATTGTGCTGGATTCTCACACTTTTTTTGTACGCTCCTTAAATAGTTCAACATAATGTACCCAGTTTTTATAGCAAAGCCCCAAGTCTTTCCTGTAAAACAAACCCAGCACCGACTTCGAACCTCTGTACATACGCTCTGTTTCCTGGCCGGATGCAGTGATGACACAATTGATTCACGCTGTCTTTGATTTGCCAACTCGCCCACCGACAGCATGGCAGCAGTTAGCTGGTCCAGGACCTGTGGTGAGGCTAGGTGTGGGTATCAGTCTGCTGCTGAAAAGATGCAACCATCTGCCACTGCATATGGAGCTGGTCCAAAGCCTGGATGGCAGGCCATGAAGCTCAGGAGAATCTCACTCTTACTACTGCATGCTGTCAATATACATGGTGATGATGCTGGTCAAAAGTGCTTGTCACAGCTGGGCAGAGCAATGATACCCTGGCTTATTTTTCTATACTGAGCCACAAAATAGATGGCTTCTTGTTTCCTATTAACCCTTATTGCTTTCACCTGTGCCCCCTTGTATTTATACCCAGCTTTCTCCACTGCTTGATTGTCTCTCTTTCTTTCCCCAATGAGCCTACCTGTGGGTTATTACCCTTTCATGCCCAACCTGACCCTTGTGAGTTTTTGATCTGAGGTTTAGTTCATGGCCAAACAAGCAGAGATAACCGGAAACAAAACTAAACACTGAAACAAACAGGAAACCAAACCTCAGATCAAAAACTCACAAGGGTCAGGTTGGGCATGAAAGGGCAAAGTGGCGACCCTGAACTCAAGGGATAAGCCGAAAGGACAAAAAAAATAAAAATAAAAATAAAAAATTACATGGACTTTACAGTATTCAGAAGAAAATCCAGTAGTATACATATACAAATACAGTTGTATATCAGATTTTAAGGAAATGTTTTTTTTTGTCATTTACTTTACCACAAAGTAGCTTTACTTCCATACAAGATGATTCATATGTTGATAATAATGTAGCCCCACTGTGTACAATGCTTGATATTAGTCTAGTTCCATAACTCAACAACCCACAGCTCTACCCACACCCCATTAAACTGCTCAAAGATGTGTTACCTTAGATTAATAGACACATCCTTAATAGATTTGATCAATAGTTAGTAACAAGCTACAGTATGTACCCAAGGCTTAAAGGTCGTTGTTACTTAAAACTCTAAGTAAGAAAAACTTGATCCAGGTGTTTGGATATCCATCTGTAATTGGCTCAATCTCCCATTTCTTTCTAAAATCCTTGAAAAAGTTGTTGCAAAGCAATATGTCATCACCTGTGCAGGAATAACTTGTTTGAAGATTTTCAGTTGGGATTTTGAGTACATAGTACAGAAACATGGCTAGTTAAATTTTCTAGTAATCTTCATTTAGCTTCAGATATTGGACTCATCTCTACTCATACTATTACGTCTTAGTACTGTGTTTGACACCAATTTTATTACTGATGCTTGAATGTGTCATTTATGGTTTGCTATTAAAGCAACTGCACTGGGTTTTTTAAAATCTTATCTATTAGATCCCAATGTGTTCATGTTAATGATAAAAGCACTTCTAAGCACACAAAGATAAGTTGTGGAGTTCCAAATGGCTTGTCAAGACATTATACATGTAACCTTTAGGCAATGTTATCAGTAAGCACTCCATATATTTATGGCTATGCAGATGATACTCTGTTTATCCATCAATCAAATCAATTAATCAAATTTCAAGCAAGCCGAAGACAAACTATGTCCTACAATTCCCTACTTCTAAATTCAGACAAAACTGAAGTTATTATAGCAAGTTGTATTCGGCCCTAAAAAACATTATGTCTAACCAAATAGTTACTTTAGAAGACAGATTTGGGCTCCAGTACTCCAGTACTGTGAGAAAACTTTGAGTTATTTTTCACCAAGATTTGTCCTTTACCTCACACAAATAAACAAATCTTTAGAACAGGATTCTTCTACCTACTTCCACCTGAAACACTGCTAAAATTAGGAGCATCTTGTCTCAAAGTGATGCTAGTCCATGCATTTGTTACTTCTAGAATAGACTACTGTAATTCCCTACTTTCAGGATGCCCCAGTAACTCCCTAAAAATCCTACAATTAATCCAAAATGCTGCAGCAAGAGTGCTGACTGGAATTAGCAAAAGAGACCTTTTTTTCCTTGCAAACAAAGCTCTTAAAGGTCAAGATCTGTTGTATCTGAAAGATCTACTAGTATCATATCATGCCAACAGACCACTTCTGAAAATGGAGGCCTATGTGTGGGTCTCAGAATTTCCAAAAGTAGAATGGAGTCTTTGGACATGTGTGTTTCCAGTGAGTAGTTACTGGTCCTACCAATCTGCCCAATTTTTTGTTGTTTTTTTTTGCTCATCTTATCTTTAGGCTCAATGTTTTACTCACCCCAACCAGTCGAGGCAGATGACCACCCACATCGAGGCTGGTTCTGTCAGAGGTTTCTTTCGTTAAACAGTTTTTCCTCTCCACTGTTGCCTAGGGTGAAATATGAACTATGAACCAAATATGAAACGCTTTGCACTGCTGCCTCACGAAAAGTTGCAGGTTGCGTCTCTGATAGACTGTGGTCTTTTTTTGTGCTGGTTTCCTCCAGGTACTCCAGTTTCCTCCCACAGTCCAAAGACATGCATTTTAGGTTAATTGGTGACTCTGTAAGGTGTGAATGATTGTATGTCTCTCTGTGTTGGCCCTGAGATAGACTGGAAGCCTGTCCAGGGTGTACCTCACCTCTCACCCAGTGATGGCTGGGATAGGCTCCAGCCCCCCCCGCGACCCTCCAGAGGGTAAGCAATTAAATAATATGATGGATAATATGAACCGCCAAACTGTTACATATATTACAAAATCTCAATTCACAATAAGAACATTTCAGGAAGTTCTTGTGTAGGATCAGTTATTAGCCAGAAAATGTTTTCATCACACATGCGCACACAATCGAATGAGTCCCATGTTCTCTGTGATATTTTTTCAGCTTAATTGCTTCACGTGGGGGGTGTAAGTAGCATCAGACACATATGGTGATGCATGTATGAGGGTTTTTTATTTCTGATGAATCTGTCAGTCATACAGTATGTTAATATGACATGATACAGGACTTATACACAGTGTGTGTTTTCTATGAAAGCCCATTAAGATCAGGAAAGGCACTAAGGAATTTGGTTTATGATGAAAGCAATTGCTTGGATTTTTTTGTGATAGACCAACTGGTAAATCCATTTTATAACTTGTCACTCAGTTAATCAAAATTTTGAACATACATAACATATTTTACATAATGTTGTTACAGAAAAAGAAAAATTGCAGTGTCACATTAGATACTACACAATTCTGTCTTTTTCTGGCACGAATGGTCCCATGTAGATTCAAGATGTATACAGAATATGAAAGAGTCAGAGGCTACAGATTGAAGTATCCAGATGGCTGCCTGTTACAACAGTAGATTACAGGGCTGTACAGTAAAGTGGCACTTCTCTTTTACTCCCCTTTGTACCATACACATATTTGTACAAGGATTACAATGTCTCTTTTGCACTGGAACATGGTCTCATTGTACAGCTCTCATTCATTTATCTTTAAAACATTCTCGTTCTGCCCTCAAATCCTATAAGCTGCTTTGCATGCAGCAGAGCGTGCCCACGTCTCCTGCCAAGGCTGTAGTTGTTTGTTTTATACCTTTGTAACCTGTCCTCATGCGGTTTGGTCATGCAGAGGGGCATAAAAAGTCTTTCCCCTTTAATGTTGCAATCGAGAAGGGCGATGGTTTTCTAATTGGACAAGCTTGGGTTCAAGCTCCTGTGTCAGCTCCTTGAGGCTCTGATCAAGATATCCCTACCACCTCCCATTCTGCTGCTTATCCTGACCTGTGACCCTCTGTGTGGAAGCAGAGAGAATAGTTTCAGGGATGTGGTATCTAGTTAGTTAATATTATTATACTGCAAGTGCATCATATCATGGAACATGCACACTTTCCTCGATTCAGTTGTTTAGAGTCTCCTTCCACTTCACCGGTATTTAGGACAAACCTTTAATTATACCCATGACAGTATGCTGACATTGACCTTGGTGACACTGGTGCAGCGAAGGACCAGGGAGATCTAATATTCAGTAAGTTAACCACAGCAGTCCACATGCTGACACTGTACAGGGGTGTGGGCTTACTTTGTGTGCTCAGAGGTTATATAAACGTTAAATCCCCCTTACTCAGGAGCCATACTCCCCCCTGCTGGTTTAGGAATCCATGAGCCACTGCATGTATACCTGACTTTGTTGGAATCAGTCAGGATGTAATATCATTTGTACGTACATCACTCTGATCTGTTCATGGCCATAAACCTCTGCTTTCACATTTTCATTCTGCACCTGCAGTCCAACAGTACTGATACTATTACCACTGCTACTAGTCCTACCAAGAGTACACTTATTTCTATAACAACTACTATTGCTAATACTACTTTACTTCTATTAATACTACTCTTATTATAATTGCTATTTTATTGCTCCTACAATACTAGTAGTTCTGCTGTTACTGCTATTTATACTAGTACTACAGTTACTACTATTTCTACAGTTTAATTAATTAGCACTTGTAGATCTATTAATAATGTTGAATGAGTGGTGGTGGTGATGATGATAATGATGATGATGATGATGATTGTCAAATCAACGTTTACGGGATTTATGCCAAAATGCCAAAAAGAGCCTTCTGGGGGTAGGGGAGTAGGCCACACCAAAACCTGCCTTTCTTGTCAATCCTATGAAAATGGTTTGGTTTCATCACTGCTTGCTATTACTGCTACTTTTGTCAAAAGTATGATCAAATTAGGTTTTGTGTTTTGTGTGTGTGTGTGTGTGTGTGTGTAGGTGAGATCATAACAGTCACATTCTAGTAACAATGCACGCTACAATGTGAAACCTAAAACAATCCGAATGTACTAAATATGATGACAAAGGCTTATGTTTCTTTTGGCTGATGGAGCACATCCACCCACTTAGAGCTGGGCTTTAACCAGCAAATACAATGGGGCATAAAATACTGCTGCCAGGAGGTTATCATGGAACTCAATTGGAGACCCTGCACATCTCATATCGAGAGCAGAGGGTACACCTTTACTGTCAAATGCAATCAGATGCCATCAGATGCCATCAGCCAATGACTAGGTGGTAAAATATGATGCTGTGGCAATGAAAAGGGATTGGGTTGAAAGAAGTAATCATATCTTTTACATAGGTATCATTACCACAATGTATAATTGCTCAGTTAAAAAGTCCTGCATTCAGGATATTACTGAAGTAGAAGAAATGTTGGCATCAAAATGAACATATATTTTACATTACTGATGCATTAAATATTATGGGGGCCTGGTGGCTCGGTGGTAGAATATTCGGTTGGGATGGAGAAGGCTATGGGTTTGAATCCCACCCCACCAGGTGTGACCCTGCCTAGCCACCAAGGGCCAACTTGGTGCCAGTACAGAGACAGGATAAAATGGGAGGTTTGTGACTGTAAGGGCATCTGGAGTAAAAACACATGCAAAATCAATGTGCGGAACACAGACCCCTGAAGGGACGAGCCGAAAGCTATTAATGCATTAATGTATGAAAATTATTAATAATAACAACTGGTAAAGATCAACAAGTTATGTACTGACAGGTGTTTTAATATTTATTTGTTAATTATATTTTATGTTAAGAATCAACAAGCAAAGTAACTGCAGATGTCAGTACTAAGTGCATTTCACTCTAAAAGGTAGAGTGGGGGAAAGAATAAAGTAACAAAAAAATACTTGAGTAAATCTTCTTTTCACATCTGCCACTATTCACTCTACCTATGTACTTTAAATGTTAATGCTGTGAACATGTGAAACCTATACATGTTAGTAGTTCTTATACTTAACTGTTACTCTTATACTGAGAAGACAACATCATTGGTTTATTTTACTTACAAAGCCATCCTGGGTAAACTTGCTTCATATCTATCTGTGATCCCTAGTTCACCGTATGTATAATTCATACTCTTCCACATGGATGATGTTCAAAGTCCCCAGAATTCACATGGAACTTGGCAGAGCAGCCTCCTCCTAGGCTGCTCTATGGTCCTGGAACCATATTCAGAATTCTCTACAACTTCGTGGACTAATTTCCCTGGATGAATTTAAAACTCTTTCAAAGCAAAGATAAGCATGCACCTGCTATTCTTAATTGAAAGTGTACCGTATGTAATCATTTATGATGCCAAATTTGTGTTGTTGTTATTGATGCACTTATTGATCCACTTGGCCTCCCTCTCAAAAGAGATCCAATCTCAACTGTTACTACTATTAACATTATTAGTAGGGGTGGGGCGACATGTCAAGAATCAAGTGGCAGTGGCAGCTTCCACACTTACACTGGACCAAGAGGAGACCGTTTCCTCTGCGGCTCAATGTTTGCTTTCCCTTTCATAGACATTCTCCACTTTCTGTGGTGTGACAAGTTTGTTTCACAAAAAGCGGCTTGGGACAACTCCGTTTATGAGCCGAGTGCTGCCTGCTTTAATATAAGGATCCAGAGTAAAGTGCTGACTACAAACATACGTGCTAACTCTTTCCTCCATAAAACTTTGTCATTCATCTCACCTAACAACTGAACCCATCTTTTTTTTTAAAGTTTTGGATCTTATGGAAACGAGCGATAGGACAAGTTTGTCTGTTTTTGCACTGTACTCAAACATTCAGGTATGCTACAAAAGCTCAAGTTTTTACATTTTGCACATGTTCCTATCTACTGACTTACAGTGAAAGTTAGGCCATCTGTTCTTGGCTGCTTCCGGTAGAGAAATGCGGAAGTGTTAAAAAAAGGTCTCTTAATCGACCTAAATGTAATCTTTAGGTGCAGCCCTACTTAATAGTAAAGTTAACAGGTATTGTATTTACTGTGCACTGTGCAGACAGACACATGTCTCCAGTCCTACCACAGCCTGCCTGGAGCAGCTGGAGGTTAAATGCTGCAAATGTTGTAGGATTGTGTGGAGTGAAGAAAAAAAATTGTTCCTTTTAATGTCAAAGAGGTTTCTCCCCAACCAGCATGTTCATGCAGGTGCATTACAGGAAGTTATTTCCCCTTGTTGTTGTTGTTTCCATTTTAAATTTTCTCTCTTCGAATGTTTTATTCATTTCCTGGCATGTTGATTAAGTTAATGAAAGGAGAGATGGGAATAAAAGTCGTCATGTTTTATGGATCAAAGACACAATGAGGTCTGCGCTTCTTCGCCCCTGTGTTTTTCTCCCAATTAGCCAAGTGCCTGACATCGCCTGGCGGCTGCCGTGCCCTTGCGGCTGATGGAGATCGATATGAGGCAGAGACACCCATGGGAGTTGTGTTCATTGGGATGTCAGAGTTGGCTCTCCTCTTATCATCCACATCATCTCTTCATATGCCATCCCATTTCTTTTTTCCATGGTTCAATCAAAAGATTCTTTCACTTGCTTCCCACAGAGACCTTGGATTACATCAAAGTTGCTGTGTTGTTACACGCTCCAGACTAATTAATGAGCTGATGTTGTTGACTAATTAACATCAGCTGATAGGGTATTTGTATGTATGCAAAAATATCTCCTTTTCTGCAATCTAAAAATAGCCTGCAGTTTAACACTGGAGGGCAGGATCCAAGAAAATGTTTAGTGTAACTGCAGCTGAAACTGTTTATTTCATTCAGTGAGTTTAATTTGAAGATGCCTCATTTGACTTAATTGGTCCTGCACTGATGAAGCACATCCTCAACCAGAAGGTCAAATGCTAATAAAGAAAGCCCTCAGTGAACTATGTTGACAGGCTCTGTGAAGTCTTGCTGGTCTCCACTAAACTGAAGAGGTAAATACCTCAAACAAACAGTGCTGCTTACAGAATGTTCCCATGCCCCACAGTGCAGCGATGCAGCTACAGCCTGTCTTATACATGAGAGGTGCACCTGTTTTTATACCATTATAATGATATACAGTGTGGGGCTACTGCTGGATTCATGGCTTACATTCCTATTCAACAAAAATGCAAATGAAGTGTGTCAGGAACATAATCAATGGAAAAACTATGCTACAACACAAATTACATTTTTAATGAATGACATGCTACAATTATAAATAGAAAAGGACGCACAGCAGAGTTTGGCGTATAATGTGCAGGTCTGTCAGATCACAGACCCACCATCCACCCCACGTTCAACACTAGGATCTAGTTTTTGGTTAGGTTTGGGCAAGAGAAGCACTTACATTTTCTTTCTCTAGCCATAGTCAAACTGGATTTTGTGCTGCAAGATCAAACATTTTAGTAAAAAAAGGAAAACATTTCACAGATATGTCCAGTATAAGCATATTTGCAACTTACCATTTATAATTAACTGTACATTTCATGATGTGATTAGAAAGTATAATCTGTTTACAATTAAAGTACTCAATAAAATGTATTGGCATTTTTACTGTTTATAATTCTTGTTTAAATAAGCTCAGTTTAATCACACAGGATGGCCATACATGTATAAACAAGAACCAAAAAAAAATGCAAAGCCAATGGAAAATGATGCCTGAAACTATTCAAATGAGTTGCAAAAAGACCAGAATTAGAAAAATACATGGTAAATGGTCTGCACTTATATAGCACTTTTCTACCTACTGGCACTCAAAGTGCTTTACACTGGTTCTCATTCACTCATTCGCACTCACAGTCACACACACACACTCATACACTGATGGCGGAGCTTCTATGCAGCTGGCCAAAACTCACCAAGAGCAACTAAGTTGGGGTTCAGTGTCTTGCTCAAGGAAACTTCGACATGTGACCGGAGATTAAACCAACAACTCTGAGATTGGTGGACTACCGCTCTATCTTCCCTTGCCACAGTCGCCCCTAATATATCCACGAATAGATGCAAATGACAGAAAGACATCAAATGAGTAAAAGAAGGATTTTGTGTTTAATGTTCCAACCTGACACCGTGGTGTTTCTCTAAACAGGAAACTGCCATATGAATCTCCAAACTACATGCATGCACACTGACTTACCCTGCTTCAGCCTCCAATCATGGGATATACTGTTAATTTCTGTTTATTTTTACTTTAGTAAGCCCTTAATTTGCCATTTCCACATCCACTGTCATCAGGAAAAAATAAATAAATAAATAAACATTTATCCATTTTGATGTGCAATAAAACACAACTCCCAGTAAACCTTTTCTTTCCAGGAAGTTGCTTATATTTTTTGCTTGATCTGCACATCACAGCAATAAATATTTGTTTAAATAAAAATTCTTACTTTGGCAGCAGTAGCAGCCCCACCAGTCCATCTCACAGTTAACCAATGTTTGCCTGTAATTACAGAGTACATCACACCACGCTGCAGGGTGCCTTGCTCTTTCAAAGCTGTAACCATTACCAATGTAGCTGCCAGGGTGTGAGTGCACTGTCAGCTGGAAGCAGCCAGCTGAGACTGCCTCCATCAATGCACCTTTCAACTGGGTCATGGAGGGAAAAAGCTGTAGGTGAAATGGCATGTATTAATAAAGAAATAATTTTAAAAAAGCAAAGCCTGCAGTTATTCATGGAACCAGTATATTGTGTTACTGTGCTGTGCAGAAGTGCGTGTGTCAGCAAGTTTCTTATTTAACACAGAGGAATATTACATAACAAGCCAGCATGTTGTTTGTTGTCACACAGGCTCCCTTTAGCATGATGTTCCAGGTGGACCTGACATATTTTTGTAAAATATTTAAGTTGATTGTGCAAAAACAAATAAAATACTGTACAGCCCAAGTGCATGATTTACTGGTGACATCACATAATGAGCAGGAGTGTGACATTTGCTACTTACTGTGCTCATCTTCTCACAACGTCTGAGTGCTCACAACTTCACTGTAGTTAAGATAAAATATTGAACTACCATGTGAAGAAATTGTTCCATTGTGTGCCATTGGTGTACAATACTTGGTGTGCATGTTTGCCTCCTGTCTTAATAAATGTCACTTTGGTAATTAGGTGACTTTTAGCAGGTGTCAGTGTTCATGATGTAGTTTAAAGAAAGTCCACTTTACTGTATAGGCTGATGTATTATTATGGATGAAACAGTTGTCAGTACATAGTAAAGTGGATAAGATTAGTTCCACCTTTACCTGTTCCATAATAAGCTTCTTTAGTAATTCGAAGATTGAATCATGTCAACTGGACTTCTTTTCCTTGGTAAGAAATGTTTCGCTTATTCAAGCAGCTTCTTCAGTCTGAATAAAGTGGCTAGAGAACCCAGTTATATCCTCCAGAGTAGGCCTTTGTTCCACCCTGGCCTGAAGGTGGGTGGTGAGAACAGGGCAGAGTCATCGAGATGCAATGATTATGAACCTAACTCCCTAAACCCCTAAGATAGGGTTCATTAGGTGTGGCCCTCTTGGTAGATGTGTGAAGTGGTCTTAATCTTCTGGGGAATGGATGAAAGGGCAGAATGAAAAATGGGAGACAGGTTGTGCCTGAGGCCTTCTCCTCTGTTGAGAGAAGGATTCTCCATGTGAGCGTAACACACATACTCTTCTCTCATACCATCTGTCTTTCTGTCCAAAATGTGAACATTGCCATCCTCAAACAAGTGTCCTTTCTCCTTCAGGTGTAGGTACACTGCTGAGTCTGGTCCCGAGGTGTTGCTTCTCCTGTACTGGGCCATCTTCAAGCGTAGTGGCTGTTTGGTTTCTCCAGTGTAGAGCTCTGAACACTCTTCACTGCAATGGACTGCATATACTGTGTTTAGGTGTTTGGTCTTTCAAACAAGTCTTTGTCTCAGAATAGTGGTGTGTAGTGGGTTTGAAGTGACCAATAGTATAATAACAATAGTATAGTAATACAAATTTTGTCTTTAGTTTTGAGTCATTGCTACTGTAGAACTTTCTTGTTGCTGTTTGCCATTATTTGCTATAGTGTGTTGTATTATTCGAAAAATCAAGTCCAATTTCTTTATGAAACTACTTGTGTAGTCCTGTAAAATAGGTCTTTATCTGGACTGGATTTGGACATTTGTACAGGCTCACATTTGTACATAAAATTTTTAGAATATTGAATCCAGGAGGGGGAAGAGAGAGATATTAACTAACTGCTGCCTCTAATATTACAGGGTAAAACAGACAAACAACATCTTACTATTTATAACCAGACTCATTGTTTTACAACTGGTTTTTAATTGTGTGGAATTTGTTTGTTTAAAATTGTGATGAGGTAAAAGAGACGCCGCTCTTTGAGGAGGTGATGTTTTTGTTCAGTCTCTGATTTGTACACAGTAAGACATGAGCCTTGGTAAATAACATATGTCCTACATGTTGTGACCAGCAGACCGGTCAGTTTGCTGCTCTGTGTTTCCATCGACTCTCTACGTGATGTCACTAGAAGCCATTGTAGCGCAGGTTACAGAGTGAAAATCTTGAGATCCATGTTGTTTCTAAACATTTTGCTGATGTTCACAATTAAAATATTTCCAACTTGTCATTTACATGAAATGTCAACAGGTTTGGATTAGGATAATTTAGTGCCAATTACATTCACTGCAAAAGCCTATTTTTCATGTGTAGCTTAGGTGTATAAAAACATAATTTTTAAGAGACAAAGTTGGTTGATGGAACTTAACACTTAATAGCTCTAGTGGTATGATCTCATTGTTTATTTGTAGTCTTACATAGATGGAGAACATCTTATTAGAGGTAGTCGAATCAGTTGTATAATTTTTTTTAATGTGTCCCTTACTTTTTAAAATATAATTTACAACACACCAGGGTGTTGGTAATGAAGGTAGCTGTAAGCTTTGTTCAGCAGCCATGTGAATTTTTTTTTCTCACAAAAGGTATTAGTAGATCATTATGCACTGCTGATGTGATGGACAGATAAGTTTACAGGAATAAAACTTGGCACTTGGCAGTGGCACACAGGTGATATATCCAGCAGCATCTTGGCAGCACAGCTACAAGCAGTTGTATCTTTGGGGTGGGGGACAGGGACCATGTCTGTGCTCTATTTCACAGTAATTGTGAGCATTTGTAAAAATAGTGTTGTCTGGAAACTGAAGTACTGATAAAACAGTTAAAAAGAGAGAATTCTGAGCCTCTCAACTTAAATCTAATCGAATAAACAGGAGACTGCCCCTGTTGTAAATAACAAGTCCATGTGTCATTTAAGCCAACAGGTGTCTATGACCAACAGTAATGTGTTATACTGTAGGTAGGTGACCTCTATCAGCCATTGAAATTCCGGCATGACCATATGAGAAAATTGGTAACGTACGTATAGAGCGAGATAGTCAACATTAAGACATGATGGGATATATAGACAAAGATCTACTATGTCCATAACCATGCGATTGAGGAGTTGTTGGTGGAAAGTGTAGAGGTGTGAAGTCCCAGGGGTGGATGGTCATGTGATGGGTCTGTCTATTATGCTATTATGTGAGGGACATTCTGGGCCAGTGACAGCTCTCGTTCATTGTCAATGGACAGCTGGCTCTGTAGCTGTACAAATTTACCAGAAGTTCAGCAACTTGACAGGGGAAGGCTGAGAAAGGCTCAATTCTATACAAATATACACTAATGCAGCTCAGCTGTCACTGGGAAGATCCTCCTGATTCCAGTAGAAACCAAAGCAATGAGTTAGTTTAATGCCCAATGTGAAGGAATTCTGAAATTATTAGATGAAAAGATTCTCAGGGTCTTGGTATCTTAATGATTTATGTGTCTTTAAAGTGTTAGAAATGTAAGTTACAGAAACAGGCTTGTGTAAACTAATCACCACCTTTGTTGGTCTGTCTGGCTGTGGTGGATAAGTCAGACAACAACCATTCAAGTGGAGTATTGCATAGACTTAATGTTCTCAACACAATTCACCTCCAGAACCCCTTCAAACCTAATTTTTGTTATTGTAAAAGTTGAAATTGACAAATAAAAGATATTGAACATATGTAAGGTTTTATAGAATGATCAAATATCAACATTCCTGTCTGGTGATGAGTTGACTTCAGCCATAACTGTCTTTCCATGGAGAGGTGGATGTGCAGTATTGTTCAAAACAATAGCAGTACAATGTGACTAACCAGAATAATCCAGGTTTTTACTATATTTTTTATTGCTACATGGCAAACAAGTTCCCAGCAGGTGCAGGTGCAGGTCTCAGAAAACAAACAAGACCCAGCATTCATGATATGCAGCTCGTAAGGCTGTGCAATTGTGCAGTTAGTTGAAAGGGGTGTGTTCAAAAAAATAGCAGTGACTGCTGTTGACTGTACAAACTCAAAACTATTTTGTACAAATGTTTTTGTTTATAAGATTTACCATCCTGTGAATCACTAAGCTAATATTTAGTTGTATGAACACAGTTTTTTAAAACTGCTTCACATCTATGTGGCATGGAGTCAACCAACTTGTGGCACCTCTCAGCTGTTATTCCAATCCATGATTCTTTAACAACATTCCACAATTCATTTACATTTCTTGGTTTGGCTTCAGAAACAGCATTATTGATATCATCCCACAAGTTCTCGAGTGGATTAAGGGCCGGGGATTGGGCTGGCCCACTCCATAACATTAATTTTGGTGGTTTGGAAGACTTTGCCCGTTTACTAGTGTGTTTGGGGTCATTGTCTTGTTGAAACAACCATTTCAAGGGCATGTCCTCTTCAGGATAAGGCAACATGACCTCTTCAAGTATTTTGACATATGCAAACTGATCCATGATCCCAACACCATAGTAGGAGAAATGTGCCCATATCATGATGCTGGCACCACCATGCTTCACTGTCTTCACTGTGTATTGTGTCTTGAATTCAGAGTTTGGGGGTCGTCTCACAAACTCTGTGGCCCTTGGACCCAAAAAGAACAATTTTACCCTCATCAGTCCACATTCCTATTTTTCTCTTTAGGCCAGTTGATGTGTTCTTTGGCAAATTGTAACCTCTTCTGCACATGCCTTTTTTTTAACAGAGGGACTTTGCGGGGGATTCTTGAAAATAGATTAGCTTCACACAGATGTCTTCTAACTGTCACAGTACTTACAGGTAACTCCAGACTGTCTTTGATCATCCTGGAGCTGATCATTGGCTGAGCCTTTTCCATTCTGGTTATTCGTTGATCCATTTTGATGGTTGTCTTCCATTTTCTTCCACGTCTCTCTGGTTTTGCTCTCCATTTTAAGGCATTGGAGATCATTTTAGCTGAACAGCCTATAATTATTTGCACCTCTTTATAGGTTTTCCCCTCTCCAATCAACTTTTTAATCAAAGTACGCTGTTCTTCTGAACAATGTCTTCAATGACCCATTTTCCTCAGGCTTTCAAATGCATGTTCAACAAAGTGCTGGCTTCATCCTTAAATAGGGGGCCACCTGATTAACACCTGATTTTTCACAAAATTGATGACCTGATTGAATGCCACACTGCTATTTTTTTTAACACACCCCTTTCAACTAACTGCACAATTGCACAGCCTTACGAGCTGCATATCATGAATGGTGGGTCTTGTTTGTTTTCTGAGAATCTACTGCACCTGCTGGTACCTTGTTTGCCATGTAGCAATAAAAAATATACTAAAAACCTGGATTATTCTGGTTAGTCAGATTGTACTGCTATTATTTTGAACAATACTGTATGATGAAAAGAGGAACCGCAATTAAAGGCAGAAATTATGATATTAATTATACATAACATTATTAACATTTAGCAAGAGAGCTATAAAAGTGAAAGAGAAGATATGTGGAAGCAGACAACTGGATCAGAAAATCAGACATCATTGTTCCTGCAATCCCTCGATAGCAACTGCTCCTAACGTCAGTTTAACAGCTCTACACAAAGGACTTAATTCTGATTGTCAGCATTAAGTAGGTTTGAAGTGAAAGCTGCCTGAATGTCTTAGTGACCAATTAATTGTACTGAGCCAGTCTGAATATGTAATAAAGATGAACATGGCTTCTCTGCTCAGAAGAGTAATTAGAGAGTTGACTGCTCCATGGAACACAGAGAATAATGTGATCAGAAATCATAATCCATACAGAACACAGGCTGCAGTGGGCATTAAGCTAGTGGGAACTAAGGAGCTTGTAGGAACGTAATGAATGGGGCTCACGTCACTGTGACCGAGGGCTTCATGGTTCCTCGTGCTTGAAAGACTAATTTACATGCCTGCATTTACCGGCAGGTGCAGGGCCTCAGAGGTTGGTGCTGCTGGTAGAGCTGTGTTCACTAACAGAGCCAGTGTGAGTCAAGCACAAGATGCAGTGGATCTGTTCTGTAGCTTTTCCGTCCAATTTGTTACCTCGCTCCAGTCTATGCAAAGCTGAAATCTGGGTTTCTTAAGAAAGAAGAGTTCAGCACAACACAGTACCAACACAGTTTTTCACTAGTTTAAAAAATGGTTAAGATAAAAAAATGGAATGTTGAAAACTGTCCCTTGTTGCCCATAAAGATCAGTATTTACCCCCATAAACACCAGAACAGATAACAAAGCTGCCAAAAAAACTGTCACAATGTACAGTCTAACTTTCTGTTTCAACTATAGAAATAAGAGATTATAAACAACGTTTGCTTCCTTCCAGATCCATCTTGAACCAACAGTATTTATTTTTAAAAATTTTTTTTTTGTCCTTTTGGCTCATCCCGTGAGTTCAAAGTTGCCACAGCGGATCATTGTCCCCATGTTGATATTGGCACAGTTTCATTTGTTAAAATAGCGCCCCTGTGTGAGAGGGTAGAGGCATCTGTTGAAATTACATCCATTTTAGTTCCAGGCACCAAAATGGCAACCAGTTTTACATTATTTTTTGGTCAAAAACATCACTGCAGAGTTAGCAGAGGTACTGCAGATGTTGTAATTATTCTAAAACAGATTAGAAAAAAATAGGAATAGAAACCAACTAGTAATAGTTAAATCTGTGCATCCCAGTGGATACTGCCTTTTAGCGCAGCTTACTTTCACAAGGTGTGTAATAAGTTATCATAATTGTTTCCACGGGTTCTCACCACCTGTAGGAAGAACACTTGGACACTTTCCTGATAAGGAGTCTGTTATATATGTATTATACATTTATTGAGAAACGTTGTTTGGATTCAGGGCCCTCACCATGAATTGCAATGCTCTGAGTCTTTAATCAAAGCAGGTGTGTTGAAGTTAAAATTCAAGTTAGCAACACTATACACACTGCACAAAAGTGTTATTTTTCATTTATATAGCTTCTGACACCTAACAGTTGATGCTAAAAGCAGAACAGAGGAGATCTGCTCTCAGATCGATGCATTTTTTCGTGACCTTATAACCTCATTGTGTGCAGAAAGAAGTTATAGGAATGCTATGAAAAGTGATTCGGCTGCGGCTTCAATATAGTTTGGAGTCAGCCAGACGAGCACATAAACAGTGATTGATTGCTTGAGTGTATAATGTCTGTCTTTCCACAGGAGGTCGTGATGGTGAGGATGAGTTCTGAGCCTCAAGCAGCACAGAGGTGTGAAGATGGAGTCCTAACCTCAGGTGGTTCTTTCACCTCATAAACTTCCACCCTATTCACGTGAGTACTTTGTCCAGCTGCTGCGCATCTTCGCTACAAAGACATCGGTTTGATTGTAAAGACCACAAGTCATAAAGGATTTCACAAAATGTCAAAGATGTAGATGAATGCAGGGCAGGGTGTTGGGGTTTTAAAAGATGAGCTGGCAGATATAGATTTGGCTTCTGAAATAAAAGGTCAGGTTATTGAAAAGTGTTATTTAAAGAAGTATCTTTGAAGAACTCTACAACTTTTTAAAGGTTTAATCTCAAATTTTTTTAAATGATTTCTTTGTATGCCCAGGCATGACAGCTACACTGTGGTAAGGCTCATGTTTAAGAAAGAGCCAGCATTAACATAAATCTCTATGAGTCAAACATGTTACATGTCCATCTACACTCCTGCTCCAGTCAGTTACATAAAGGGCACTCCATTTCCTGCACTGATGCTGAACTTTGATGCTGAATGTCAATTTTACTTGACTATGAAACAAGCTCTTCATCTATATTTACAGAATTGCAGTGTTCAGCCCCTGTTATCTACTGTTGAAGGTTTATGTGATGACATTTACACTGTACAATAACAAATTAATTTGGTATTTTCCCAGAATAATGGAGTAGACGATAAACACTGTATGAATATACATCCCTCTATCATTATCTGCTAATCCAGAGTCAGGTTTTACTGGCAGCAGATCCCAAAAGTTCCCAGGCCAGAAGAGATGAGATCTATAACCTTTATGCATGTCCTGGGTTTGCCCTGGGGTCTTCTAACTGTATAATCTTGCCTTTTTAATACTTGAAATATAATGTGTAGCCACATTATGACTGGTAAAACTCAATATCTATTAAATATCATAATGAAATGTTAAACCATTTAGTTCAGGCCATGTTGTGCACAAAGCATTAACAATATAATATATATTTACTTAAACGGGTAAATAATAAACCAACAGATAACAAGTTATGCTTTATATTTTTAGCAGAATCAAACATTTAGGCTAATAGGCTATTGTCTGATGAGGGTTGAATTGTGCAGGATTGACATTATTTCAGAGCTTCTGATAGGCATAATCTTATCCGGCCTCAATATACACAACTCAACTATTTTGGATTTCCATCAGGCAAAAGCCGTGGACAGTACCTGGTAATACTTTTGGTAACATCTCTGTCGAGTACTCTGTTGAGTCTGTTGAGTTGAGTTGGTACCAAAAGCAAGTAGAGTCAAGTTGAGTAGAGCTGGTAAAATGTGGTTGAAAAATCTGGGTATAGAGCCACTGTTATTTTCTTTCAACTGAGCCAGTTGAGGTGGTGCAGACATCTGATCAGCAGTGTTCCTAGGCTCCATCACTGGAAGTTTTCCAGGTACATCCAGCTGCTAGATGACTATGAGGCAAACCCAGAACACTCTGCACAGACCATCAGTTCATTTGCATGGACTTATATAACCAGCTTCAGGTGGCCTTATTTGGGAAAGCTGATTTTTTTAACTGCCATGTAAATGGGAAACATGGTTTTTGAAATCAGGGTAGTAGATTTGGGACACCTTATTTCCCCAGATGGATTTCTCCTGGAGTATTTCTATGCCACACATACCAGGCTTTTAATCAGCTTTCTAGAACAGTGCATGTGCATAAGGAAAGGCTGCACACAGGGCTGAATGAAAGGAGAGATCATTAATGGGGTGATTTTTCAATCAAAGTATACAAAGTTCATCTGAAAACTAAACACAAAGTGCCTTGTATAAGTCTAATATGTTTCTTTCCACTAGATTTTTTTTCAGACAGATTTTGCTGTGAATTAACTCTCTCCCCTTTCTTTTCCTCTCTCTCAGCCTGTGCTGACAGTCTGCTGCGACAGAAAGACAGTAGAAAATAAAATAATTTAAATAAAAATAAGTCTGAGGTGGAGGAGAAATCAGATTACTGCTGCACGTTTACATAGATTTCCACTAACCAGATTTCCTATGTTCATGTACGCTCTTTTCCCTGAGTATGCGAGAAAGCTGAATTCTCTGAGTAATCTGGTTACTTAAGTGAATATAAATGCAGTCCATTTCATTTGGCCAAGGAACTATTGTCTTTGAATCCCTCATGGTAAAAACAGAAAACATAGCTGCAGAGAGGGACATATGGACTACCTTGCTGAACCTGCTGTCTCTGCAACTCAAACTCAGCTAACAGGCAGGAAATGGATGGATGGATACACAGACAGTTACTGTACATAGAATTTTCTGTGCAGGCTTTTTGGACTTAGTCATGTCCCCAGCAATGTAATGTTTTTGCCAGTTTGGAAGTAGGCTACTTGTGTAGTCACTATAAGTTCAATACTCTCTGAAGGCCATAGTATATATAAGAATTATTTTGAGAAATGTATCTCTTTTCAGCTGACCTGGAAGACCATCAGACCATCTGCTGCCAGCACAATGCATGCAGTGTTTAGTCCAGTTTTCCAGGACAAATGTGTGTAATGTTGCTGTGTGGGAGTTGATCACCAGTCATTTCTTTTCATTTAAGATACATTTTTTATAAATGGTGAGTCCACTGCAAACACACTTTGTTCTTTGAAAAAGACCTCTCTTGGGAAAGTTGCAAACTGACCCCAAAATGTCAGCCTTAGATTGTCTTCCCAGGCTGACGTGTTGGGGACAAATGGCACACAACAAAACAGAAATGCCCACATACAATGACAGTGTGTGCAGATAAATATCACCTGTCTTTATAAGTGACTGTTAGAAATGCATGCCATCAGAATAGTGTTTTTTAACTGAATAGTAGAACTCAGCTATTTACTGTACTGTGTGAAATATCCAGTTCAAAAAGTCACTCTCTTTAACACAGAGCTCTGTCTAAGACGACAAGTCTGCAACAGTAACAAACCCTAAAACAGCTTGTTTTTAGGATATTGTCAGCTTAGGTTTCTGACATTTCCAGCACACTGCTGCCAGTGCTTTGCAGGTCTCTCTTAATCCCTTGTCATATTGTGTTGTTGTCATGTTGTCCTCACAAACAAGTGACAAAATAGGTCAGTCTAACATTCCTTTGCATAGTGGACTTTGGACACAGAGAAACATACACAGACAGACAACCATTCACACTCACATTCGCTCCTATGTGCAATTTAGAGTCACCAATTAACCTAACATAGATGTCTTTGGACTGTAGGAGGAAACCAGAGTACCCAGAGGAAACCCACACAAGCACAGGGAGAACATGCAAACTCCACACAGAAAGGCTGCAGTGCACAGGTAGATTCAAACTAGGGACCTTCTTGCGTTGAGCTGGCAGCACTAACAACAATGGCCCTTAAACCTCAGGGGAACTATACATTGCACCATTTTCTCCAGAATCCCCCTCAGTGGTGTCTTTTATAGGTATCAAGTCCATTCAACCTGAAGAAATATGGGGACATTGGTTTGAGAAACATTGGACTTTGCTTGGGGCCCCACCAGAATCTAGGAATGGTAAATGTAAATGGTAAATGTTCTGCACTTACAGTATATAGCGCTTTTCTACCTATTGGCACTCAAAGCACTTTACACTGCTTCTTATTCACCCATTCACACTCACAATCACACACACACTCATACACCGGTGGGGGAGCTGCTATGCAGCTGGCCAACGCTCACCGGGAGCAACTAAGTTGGGGTTCAGTGTCTTGCTCAAGGACACTTCGACATGTGACCGGAGAAGCCGGAGATCAAACCAACAACTGTGAGATTGGTGGACCACCGCTCTACCTTCCTGCACCACAGTATGTCTATAGGGCCACATATAGGAGACATGAAAAGCATTAATTCACCCTTTTGCATTGGTGATGCTGTAGACTTTAACAAATGCAGTGTAATGAAGAAATAAGAAAGGCTTTATCTGACATCCATTAAAAGTTTGATAAGATCTTCTTCTGAGGTCTTCATACTCTGATACTAATATCAGCATTAACCCACCAAGGTAACAATCAGAAATCAGGCTGTTGGTGACCGGTTGGCACTGGTTGGACCCCTCTTGGCAGTTTGTCAGATGTTTCTGCATGTTGAAACGTTTGCAGAATCCATCGGTGAGAGAGACCACTGTGATTAGCAGTTTAGCTTAGTGAATTGGTGCACAAGAAAGAAACGGCAATACCAGTGCCATTTGCAATTTCTTATTCCAGATCAGAAGTAGTTTTAAAAATTCCCTGTCAAATGAGATGACTGCAAAAGACAAAAAGTCTTTTGCAAAGAATGAAAGCAGGGAAAAGCCCAGCTAATTAAATAAACAAACTCCATGGCTGTCTGATTTCTACTTTGTTATATAATACTAGGCATTGTACTATGAGTAAAAGAAGTAATGGGAAACAAGCTCTTGTGGGCTTCCGTTTAGGCTGTTGTCTTTAGCTCTATTGATGCCGGACCCTGCAGACCCACTGTCCCATTGCCATTTATTAGGAAGCATGTCCTGCCTTAAGAGGCGATTTTGAGAGGAATGCTTTCGTTAATTTCCAATTAGTTTAAATATTATACAAAGGAAATGAGCCCATATATCCTGACACAGTATAATTGTGAGGCGTGAGTGTAGATTGTGGATTGGAATGGGCAATAATTCAAGTCAGGAGGAAAACAACAGCCTCTTCTGCTGAATTTTTCATTGTTATGTGGTACATTCAAGGACCAAATGTGGATGAAGGAAATGAGACTGACACAGGGGAAGTTTTTTTTTTAAGAGAGAGAGGAAGATGCTTCATCTTCCCTCTAAGAGTGGATGTGACGTGAAACAATAAAGACTGTAATTGATGTTGTGCTGCTTAAAAATTTATCAAAGAATATCACATAGTTCATTATGAATATTAAAGAGGAACTCCAACAGGATCTTCATGAAAATGCAGCTCCAACTTACAGAATGACTGAATTTGTGTGACTTGTAATTTCCTAACAAACCAGAAAGAAATATTGAACTTTCTTACTGAGAGTGCAATGACAAAATGGATATCACTCTAATCTAAACTGTTTGGATGATAGCGGCAGTAATAGCAATGTTTATCATTTTATTTTAGAATAAATATATACACTTTAAAACACAGTGTGCAAGGATGTGACATAAAATACAATCTAGTGCAGGACTGATTTAAGTAGTCTTGTATCTGCAGAACATAATGATTCAGGGAGCAGGGGTCTTAAGGTAAAACACTGTGCTCAAGTCTACGTACTATTACTTTAAAAATGTTGGCTTTTGTACTTAGTGCATTTTTAAACATTACGTTTTGTTACTTGTGGGCTGCTGTGGCACAGGAAGGTAGAGCTGTTTTCCTCCAATCTCACACTTGTTGGTTAAGTCCCTGGCTCCTCCTGTCACATGTCGAAGTGTCCTTGAGCAAGACACTGAACCCCAACTAAGTTGCTCCCGGTTAGTGTTGGCCAGCTGCATATCGGCTATGAGTGTGTGTGTGTGTGATTGTTAGTGTGAATGGGTGAATAAAAAGCAGTTTGAGTGCCAATAGGTAGAAAAGTGCTATATAAGTGCAGACCATTTACCATTTTTGCTTAAGATAAAAGTAAAATGTCAGATTAAATATTATTGCATTACATGCAATAATTTAAATGAGGGGTGGGTTGGGGAGTTATACTGTACAGTGATAGAAATCCTCTTCTACATCCGCTTTATATAGAAATATACAGCCAGAGTGGAATTAACCAGAGAAGAAGACAAAACTTCATCAATTAAACATAAATAAGATGGACACTGTGATTAGTTGTCAATAGAAGTTTTTAAAGCTTCAGTCTGCACTTTCAAATAATTACTGTAGCAGAGCAGGGAGAGGGACGGTTGGGTCAAGAATGGAGACAGTGGAGAGGAAAAACTCCCTTTAACGGAAGAAACCTCCAGCAGAACCAGGCTCAGGGTGGACGGCCATCTGCCTTGATCGGTTGGGGTGAAAATGAAGAGAGAAAAGAAAAGAGCAAAAAAAAGCAACAACAAAACATCGTGCAGATTGGTAGGACCAGTAGCTGCACGCTGGAAGACACACAGCTTCAAAGCCGGGGACACCTGCAGAGAGGGACAGAGAGAGGGGGACAGAGAAGGGCAAAGACAACTATGGGAGAAAACACACAGAGTTAATGGCATAGAGTGGTGACAATTGCAGGGTGAGAGGAGAGAGGGTCAAGAGGAGGAAAGGAGCTCAGTATATCGGGGGGTGGGTCCCCCAGCAGTCTAAGCCTATAGCAACATAACTATAACTAACTATACGCTTTATTAAAGAGGAAGGTTTTAAGCCTAGACTTAAAAGTAGAGAGGGTGTCTGCTTCCCAAATCTGAACTGGGAGCTGGTCCTGGGAGCTTGATAGCTAAAGGCTCTACCTCCCATTCTACCTTTGGAAATTCTGGAAACCACAAGTAGGCCTGCATTCTAAGATCGAAGTGGTCTACTTTGATGATTTGGAACTATGAGGTCTTATATACAGTATATGTTTGAGCCTGACCATTCAGAGCTTTATATGTAAGTAGCAGGGTTTTAAATTCTATTCTAGATTTAATGGGAAGCCAATGGAGAGAAGCTAGTGAAGGTGAAATATGATCTCT
This sequence comes from Channa maculata, assembly GCA_020496755.1. Taxonomy (NCBI): domain Eukaryota; kingdom Metazoa; phylum Chordata; class Actinopteri; order Anabantiformes; family Channidae; genus Channa; species Channa maculata. The sequence continues at coordinate 19,546,215 of CM035616.1, read as the reverse complement.
CTTGCTAGTTCCAGTCAGAACTCTTGCTGCAGCATTTTGGATTAATTGCAGCCTCTTTAGGGAGTTACTGGGGCATCCTGAAAGTAGGGAATTACAGTAGTCCAACCTAGAGGTAATTTGGCAATGTTCCGTAGGTGGAAGAAGGCTGTTCTAGAGATTTGTTTTATATGTGAGGTAAAGGACAAATCCTTGTCAAAAATAACTTCAAGGTTCCTTGCAGTAGTACTGAAGGCCAGACTTATGCCATCTAGAGTAACACTATGGTTAGAAATCATATTTCTGAGATTTTTGGGCCTAAATACTATGACTTCAGTTTGTCTTAGTTTAGAAGTAAAACATTGTGGGACATCCAGGCCTTTATGTCTTGTAGGCATGCTTGAAGCTTTATTAACTGATTATTTTCATCTGGATCCATAGATAAATATAGTTGGGTATCATCAGCATAGCAGTGGAAATTTATGGAGTGTTTTCTAATTTTGCCCTTGTATAATGTTGCCTAAATGAGACATGTATAAAATAAAACATATTGGTCCCAACATAGAGCCTTGTGGAACTCCATAGCTAACCTTTGTGTGCATGAAGGATTCATCATTAACATGAACAAATTGAAATATATCAGATATATAAGATTTAAACCAACCTAGTGCAGTTCCTTTAATCCCAATTTCATGTTCCAGTCTCTGTAAAAAATGTTGTGATCAATGGTATCAAATGCAGCACTAAGATCTAACAGAACAAGTATAGAGACTAGTCCATTATCTTGCCATGAGAAGATCATTGGTGACTTTTACCAGTGTTGTTTCTGTACTATGAGGTAATAACTGAAGTTAGGTCCGACAGATCTATGGGTAAAAAGCAGTCTAACAGGGATTGTAGCCTTATTGATGATTCTAGCACTGCTCTACGTGAAGATCTATCTGTAATATTTGGGGAGGATCTGGTGAAATCTTTCTCTAATAACTACAATTTTATTCATAAAGAAAGTCATGAAGTCATTGCTGCTCAGAGTTAAGGGAATAGTAGGCTCAACAGAACTATGGCTCTTAGTCAGCCTGGCTACAGGGGTGAACAGAAACCGGGGGTTGTTCTTGTTTTCTTCTATTAATGATGAATAATGGAGAGCTTTTTTGTAAACCTTTAAACTATTTTTCCAGGCTAAATGAGATTCTACTAAATTTCTGGAACGCCACTTCCTCTCTAACTTTCGTGTTGCTTCTTTTAAGTTGTGTGTTTGTGAACTATACCATGGAGATCACATCTTCTGTTTTACTTGCCTTCTTTTTCAGAGGGGCAACACTATCGAGTATTGTACGTAGTGAGGCTGCAGAATGGTCAACAAGATAATCTACTTGTGCAGGAGTAACAATAAGGTGGCTACTTTCCATTGTATTAACATATGGTGAAGCAAATGATGGAAGAATCATTTCTTTAAATTTGTTGACAGGTTTTTCACTTGAGCATCTACTATAGTGGAATTTTTTTCCTAACTGCTGTATAGTCCGTTATTGTAAATTCAAATGTTATTAAAAAATGGTCAGACAGAAGAGAGTTGTGAGGAAATATTGTTAAATTATCCACTTCACTTCCATAAGTAAGGACAAGGTCTAACGTGTGACTAAAACAGTGAGTGGGTTTATTTACATTTTGGGAAAAACAATTAAATCTAATAATGAATTAAACGGAATGCTCAGGCAGTTACTGTCAGCATCTACGTGAATGTTAAAGTCACCCACTATAATGACTTTATCTGTACTAAGCACTAAATTAGATAGAAAATCAGAAAATTCTATCAAAAACTCTGAATAAGGGACTGGAGGACGGTACACGATAACAAATAATACAATTAAATGTGGATTATTAAATATCAGATCTCTCTCTTCTAAATCTCTGTTAGTAAATGACTTAATAAGCGATCATCAATTCGATTTATTTTGTCTCACTGAAACTTGGTTGCAGCAGGAAGAATATGTCAGTCTAAATGAGTCAACCCCCCCAAGTCATATTAATTATCATGTTCCTAGAAGCACAGGCCGAGGTGGAGGAGTTGCAGCAATCTTCCATTGTAGCTTATCAATAAACCCTAGACCTAAACATAGTTATAACTCATTTGAAAGCCTTACTCTTAGCCTTTCACACCCAAACTGGAAAACTCAAAAACCACTATTATTTGTTATCATGTACCGTCCTCCAGTCCCTTATTCAGAGTTTTTGATTGAATTTTCTGATTTTCTAGCTGATTTAGTGCTTAGTACAGATAAAGTCATTATAGTGGGTGACTTTAACATTCATGTAGATGCTGACAGTAACTGCCTGAGCACTGCGCTTAATTCATTATTAGATTCAATTGGTTTTTCCCAAAATGTAAATAAACCCACTCACTGTTTTAGTCACACGTTAGACCTTGTCCTTACGTATGGAATTGAAACGGATAATTTAACAATATTTCCTCACAACTCTCTTCTGTCTGACCATTTTTTAATAACATTTGAATTTACAATAACGGACTATATAGCAGTTAGGGAAAAATTCCACTATAGCAGATGCTTAAGTGAAAAAGCTGTCAACAAATTTAAAGAAATTATTTCTCCATCATTTGCTTCACCATATGTTAATACAATGGGAAGTAGTCTCCTTAATGTTACTCCTGCACAAGTAGATTATCTTGTTGACAATTCTGCAGCCTCACTACGTACAATACTCGATAGTGTTGCCCCTCTAAAAAAGAAGGCAGTAAATCAGCAGAGGCGATCTCCATGGTATAGTTCACAAACACGCAACTTAAAACAGGAAACACGAAAGTTAGAAAGGAAGTGGCGTTCCAGAAAGTTAGAAGAATCTCATTTAGCCTGGAAAAATAGTTTAAAGGTTTACAAAAAAGCTCTCAGTGATGCCAGAACAGCATATTATTCATCATTAATAGAAGAAAACAAGAACAACCCCCGGTTTCTGTTCAGCACTGTAGCCAGGCTGACTAAGAGCCATAGTTCTGTTGAGCCTACTATTCCCTTAACTTTGAGCAGCAATGACTTCATGACCTTCTTTATGAATAAAATTGTAGCTATTAGAGAAAGTATTCACCAGATCCTCCCCCCAAAAATTATAGATAGATCTTCATGTACAGCAGTGCTAGAATCATGGATAAGGCCCCACTCCCTGTTAGACTGCTTTTTACACATAGATCTCTCTGAGCTAACTTCAATTATTACCTCATCTAAACCAACAACCTGTCTGCTAGACCCTATTCCAACTAAGCTGCTCAAGGAAGCTTTACCCTTAATAGATACGTTCATATTAGATATCATCAATCTATCTTTAGAAACAGGCTATGTACCACAGGCCTATAAGGTAGCTGTAATTAAACCACTACTTAAAAAACCCTGTCTTGACCCAGGTGTTTTAGCCAATTACAGACCAATATCTAATCTCCCCTTTATTTCTAAAATAATTGAAAAAGTAGTTGCAAAACAATTATGTGATCACCTTCATAGGAATAATTTGTATGAAGACTTTCAGTCAGGATTTAGAGTTCATCATAGTACAGAAACAGCACTGGTAAAAGTCACCAACGATCTTCTCATGGCCTCAGATAATGGACTCATCTCTATACTTGTTCTGTTAGATCTTAGTGCCGCATTTGATACCATTGATCATAACATTTTATTACAGAGACTGGAACATGAAATTGGAATTACAGGAACTGCACTAGGTTGGTTTAAATCTTATCTGTCTGATAGATTTCAATTTGTTCATGTTAATGATGAATCCTCCATGCACACAAAGGGTAGCTATGGAGTTCCACAAGGCTCTGTGTTGGGACCAATACTTTTTACTTTATATATGTCTCCTTTAGGCAACATTATTAGAAAACACTCCATAAATTTCCACTGTTATGCTGATGATACCCAGCTATATTTATCTATGGAACAAGATGAAAATAATCAGTTAATAAAGCTTCAAGCATGCCTACAAGACATAAAGGCCTGGATGTCCCACAATTTTTTACTTTTAAACTCAGACAAAACTGAAGTCATAGTATTTGAGCCCAAAAATCTCAGAGATATGATGTCCAACCATATTGTTACCCTAGATGGCATAAGTCTGGCCTCCAGTACTACTGCAAGGAACCTTGGAGTTATTTTTGACAAGGATTTGTCCTTTACCTCACATATAAAACAAATCTCTAGAACAGCCTTCTTCCACCTACGGAACATTGCCAAAATTAGGAGCATACTGTCTCAAAGTGATGCCGAAAAACTGGTCCATGCATTTGTTACCTCTAGGTTGGACTACTGTAATTCCCTACTTTCAGGATGCCCCAGTAACTCCCTAAAGAGCCTGCAATTAATCCAAAATGCTGCAGCAAGAGTGCTGACTTGAACTAGCAAGAGAGATCATATTTCACCTTCACTAGCTTCTCTCCATTGGCTTCCCATTAAATTTAGAATAGAATTTAAAACCCTGCTTCTTACATATAAAGCTTTGAATGGTCAGGCTCCATCATATATAGAAGATCTCATAGCACCATATCATCCCAGTAGACCACTTCGCTCTCAGAATGCAGGCCTACTTGTGGTTCCCAGAACTTCCAAAAGTAGAATGGGAGGTAGAGCCTTTAGCTATCAAGCTCCTCTCTTGTGGAACCAGCTCCCAGTTCAGATTCGGGAAGCAGACACCCTTCTCTACTTTTAAGTCTAGGCTTAAAACCTTCCTCTTTAATAAAGCATATAGTTAGTTATAGTTATGCTGCCATAGGCTTAGACTGCTGGGGGACCCACCCCCCAATGCACTGAGCTCCTTTCCTCCTCTTGACCATCTCTCCTCTCCTCTCACCCCGCAATTGTCACCACTGTATGTCATTAACTCTGTGTGTTCTCTCCGTAGTTGTCTTTGTCCTCCTCTGTCCCCTCTCTCTGTCCCTTTCTGCAGGTGTCCCCCGGCTTTGAAGCTGTGTGTCTTCCAGCGTGCAGCTACTGGTCCTACCAATCTGCCCGATGTTTTGTTGTTGCTTTTTGTTGCTCTGTTCTTTTCTCTCTCCCCTTTCCACTCACCCCAACCGGTCGAGGCAGATGGCCGTCCACCCTGAGCCTGGTTCTGCTGGAGGTTTCTTCCGTTAAAGGGAGTTTTTCTTCTCCACTGTTGCCTATGGCTTGCTCCAGGGGGAATTGTTGGGTTCTCTTTATATATCTTTATAATCTTGACTTTATTCTGTAAAGTGCCCTGAGATGACTTTGTTGTGAATTGGCGCTATATAAATAAAGTTGAATTGAATTGAATTGAATTGAAATAATAGTGGTTTTTCGAGGTTGGGTGTGAAAGGTTAAGAGTAAGGCTCTCAAATGAGTTATAACTATGTTTAGGTCTAGGGTTTATTGATCAGCTAGAGTGGAAGATTGATGCTACTCCTCCACCTCGGCCTGTGCTTCTAGGAACATGATAATTAATATGACTTGGGGGGGTTTGACTCATTTAAACTGACATATTCTTCCTGCTGCAACCAAGTTTCAGTAAGACAAAATAAATCGAATTGATGATCGCTTATTAAGTCAATTACTAACAGAGATTTAGAAGAGAGAGATCTGATATTTAATAATCCACATTTAATAGTTTTGGGGTTTTGTTCTGTAAGAGGAGTAGTCTTAACTTTTATTAGGTTATCATGATTAACTCCTCTTATGGTCGTTTTTGGTTTATGTAATTTAGTTGGTCGGGGAACAGACACAGTCTCTATAGGTATGTGGAAGTTGTGGGGGGGTGATGGTTGTAAGGACACTGCAGAGAGGTGTGTAGGACTGGATCTCTGCATCCTAGACTCAACTCTGGATTGTCATACTTTTGTAATGAAGTCCTCCAACCTAAATGCCCATACAAAAGGCACTTGAAGGGTGGGCCCAACACGTTTTTCATCCTGAAGAGTGAAAAACTCTGGATTAATACTGTGCATAGCGGTATATATAAGCACAGCGGTTTGGTTAGGTTTAGGCATTAAATAAACATGTCATTGGTACACTTAAAACTACCTTAACTCTTCTTTCCTGTTATGGAACATAGGTAATGGTAGATAGTGTTACGTTAGTCAGATGAAATCATTGAGGTCTCAATAACAAAATCAGAAAGTTATTTTACACCACACTTTACCTCCCTCTTTTGTGAGAAAGTATATCCAACCAAAAACTAGATCTCCTCCCTACATGATTTTGTGACATTTGTAACTGTTGATGCTCATTATAGCTGCTAGACATCAAGCAAATATAATAAGATTGCTTTCTTGTTCTTTCTTGTTTTGTGCTGCTGGTACAAACCACCTATACAGCAAATTCACTCAGACCCAGCATGTACCTGCTGTAAGCACATTAAGTACAGAAGGTTTTACTCTGTGATCCTCAGGAGTATAAAACTAAACCAAATTTTAATAAAATGTTTCTGTGCAAGTCAATAAAAGAAAGAAATAAGATATTTTAAAAAACATTAATCCCTTATTGAAAAAAAAACAATGCATCTCAGTCTCTCCTCTTTTATCAGGAGCTGAGCCGCATATAAAAAACCTTATTGAGCAACACATATAACAGAAAACCATAATCAAACTCATTATCTTGCATCTCTTTTAACTGACTTATAAAAACCCTTTGATTCTTTTTATCTTGATAACCTAAAGCTAATGAGCTTTGCAGGTGTACCAGGGTGTAATCATGAAAAGTAGGCTATTAAACATTTTGTTGCAGGGGTGATTTTCTGTCAGAATGGATTAGTGTCATTATAAAGGAGAACTTCCCTCACGCAAAGGCTTGCCACAGTACACACACACACGCACATACACTGAGGCAGCCTGCTCCTGTTTTTGATCACATCATCATTAATGCAGAATATGTAACCCTGCCCCTGCACTGTGACTCCACACAGTGATTTGTGGGATTAAAGGTCTATCATACTTTCAAATGCTTCTCTCGCCAGGCTTATAAAACCACAAGTCACAGCTACACATCAGTGCAGCATGAAAATCCCCCAAAAAACCTTGTGTATTTTTTAAGCCACTGAAAAAGCAGTAAAAGACAGTAAAAACTAAATATTCATGTGTATTTATTGTATATCAAAGTGATTGCTGAGCAGAGTTGTGCTCTACACTCATTTTTTCATCCCCCATCACCTGCTGTTTGACACACTGATGAGAGCTTAGAAACCCTGACTTCACTGTGATTAACAAACAATGCATGTTATAGCTTTATATATGCATTGGTGCTCTGTCAGTGATTCATTTATCACTTGCACCTGCTCGGACGTCATGCCAGCAACATCACAGTCCTGTAGTTTGCACTGTAATGACTAAAACTCACACAGCATAAAGGATTATGCTAATCTAGTTAACCTCTGCAGAAAACCACACTCTGCAATGATAAGATGATACTGGCAGCAGGGAAGTTTTCTGTTATGCAAAGTTTACTGTGACTTTTCTTTAATCCCTGGACGCAAAATAATATATTGCCGTATCCAAGAGTGAAATAAAACGATTCACAAGAACAAATACTACAAACCCAGCTTATATAAAAATTGGAACATTTTCTAATATAATTCAACATTGAATTCAATAATGTTGTTTGTTCATTTGCTTGTACCTTTGATTATCTCAGAGAAGATTCAAAGAAAAATCTATTTTTATTGACCAACTTAATTGTATTTTGTAATTAAGCCAATTTAGAGTTTGATGCCTGTGCACGAAAACAGTTGGGGAGAGGCATGTTTACTACAGTGTTACATCACTTTTTCTCCTAACGACTCTGTGGATACTAATTGTTGCAGTTGTTTTTTGGGATGCAAGACTTCAGCTGCTCAACAGTCCTTGATCTCTATTTTTTCTGATTCTCCTCTCCATGATGCCTCATATCTGTTCAACAGGAATAGATTTCTGGTCTGGAGGCAGGCCAGTCTGCTGCTCCCAAACACTATGACTACAGAACATGTTTCTACTAACTTTCCGTCCACCTGGTATGGGCTCAGGCTCAGAGAACTTTGACATGTTTCTGCACAGAATTGATGTAGCATCCTTTTTGTGCAATGGAGTTTCAGGTTGCTTTTTCGGTGGCACAGCAGAGTCACAATATTTTGTCCTGTAAGTGGTGTTTGAAATCTGGCAAATATATTTTTTTCAGTTGTGAAGCCCTCACCCAGTTGCCAATTAACTTGCTAATTTTATAATCATCCTAAATAGTTACTTAAATATTTTTTACATATTCTGTTTTTTGCTGAATGTGCTGCAGGCATCAAACTATAAATGTGCTTAAACATTCCAAAATAGTTAATTAGTCACTTTAGTAGGTCAGTGACAAAATTGAAATCTTTTACTTGTTAAAATGAGAATCACACTAAATAACGAATGATAAGCTTTAGTTTTTTTGGAAATGGGCATTTGTAGGTATTTTTCAATTTTTCGCCCAATGTTATTGTTGGGTAAAGTTACGTATACTTTACACCGATTGGACTTTAAGCCACTATGTTAAGTATGTTGTTAAGGGCAACATACTTAACATAATGGTTGTGGCCCTTTTAATAGCTAATGTAAGGCTCCTTTGCTCTTTAAACTGTGCACACTCATAAATCAATGCAAAGTTTCATTATACACTCCCACAATTAACAATAAATGGTCAGTGCATACAGTAACACTCATGGATACAGAAATGCATCATGGATTTGGTAAAACCATTGCCATTATATGAACCATTATATGAAAACTAATTACTAATGCAGATGGCCAGATATTCTCTGTGAAGCCTTTTTAATAAATGGAATAAACCTCTGATCCCCTGTTTTACTAAGAAATTATTTTACCAATTAGATAGATTAGAGAGAACACATTCTGCATTTCACCGCTACCCTGATCCACATATAACGCAGCAGGCCTGAATCTTTGCCACATTATTGATTTGATATCAAGTTAAAATAAACCTGTCAGAAGCATCATGATGAATGAAATCATGATGAAACGTGGATACAGTTCACCGCCTCAACAGTACACCAGTCTACATGCTAGAGATAAGGTTCAGTTTTGTGTCAGATATGTGTCTAATTTTAGAGGCTACAGTTTGTGCTGCTGGATTATATAAAAAGAAGTATTTTTTTATTTTCTAACCTCCAACAAGGATATTTGATAAGTTCATAATTTTTCATGAATGTCTAAAACAACAATCAGGTTCCTGTATGAACACTGAAATGGGTTTTACTTGTTGTAATCATTTGCTTCTGTTCATAGTTAATTTCTCTGTATAGATCCTTCTCTAAAGGCTTTTTTGTGGAAACATTAGGAACCAACATCCGCAGTTCTTGTCGTGTGCAAAGATGCATTAAATCATGTATCTCAAATGATTATTGGCATTTTATTACATTGTATGTATACTTGATTATTATATGTAACAGCTACTGCAACAAAAAAATGTCCCTTTGTGGATTAATAAAGTATCTATCTAAAGCTAATATAGGGTTTAAGCAGTCTGACTTCAAATCAAGTAGATATCTTCCAAAGAAAAGTTTCCCTAAAGTGGGGTGTTTTAAAACCTGCCTTGTTTAGTCTGGTTCAGTTGAATATAGCAATTGCACTTGGGTATAGCCAAACCAACAAACCCCTTTTGGTGAATGTGTTCTTTGTCCATTTTCAACAAACTCAGGACAAACCTGACCCAATTGACAGGACTTAATAACTGCAGCTATTAGCAGAAGATTAGGCATTATGATAGTGAGCTAGTGTGATACAAGTGCTACAGTCTGAGTCAGGTTGCATCCATTTCTTTTCTCAGTTTGTATTCAGTTTAAGAGTAGATCTGGAGTGTAGTACACATAGTTTGTGGTTGATATTAACTATTAAGTATTTCCATTTTGAAAAGGAAATACAATCCACTAAATTTATCTGACGGCTCTAGCTACTGAGCTACTTTCGATTAGGAAGGATGTATGACAAGTGTATAAAATCTACCGCATTTCTAACAATAAACCAGAGGTTTACAACCTTTTTGACATGTGATGAAAAAAACAGTATCTAACTGGAGTTCCTTTGCACCAGTTTTAGATGTTTGTGAGTTGTTAGCAGTTCTGCCAAAGACAGGTTTCCCCGCTAGACTTCTCACATGGTGTACTTTCACTAAATGTTTGAATGAATATCCACAGTCATTTGTTCCTAAATAAAACAACATTCTTGCCGACTTTGGAGCTGTGTGGTTAAGTACATGATTATCATGCTTCAATGTAGACAACACTGAGCTTCCATCATATCCCAGACAGGAACTAAACTCATTTTGAGCTCATGCATAGTTAACACAGTTCTAGTTTAAATACAGAAGTCCTCTGCACATTGTTTATATGTGTCTCTTACTGTAATATGGATGGTTATTGTTGTTGTTTTTTTATACCTTTACTGTGTTGAAGATTTATCCTATACCCACACTGCACCTGGAAGCTGTTTCCCACATGTCTCAGTTTTAACCACCTTGAGATAGCAAATATTGATCTGTCTATTTCAGAACTGACAGGAACAAAATTGCACTGAAAAAAGGAAAGGGTGTGATCACTCAGCTGCTGCAGCTGGATGAATACTTGTATCCTATTCAAATTCTGTAAATGATTGTGGGATGAGGCTGCCATGTTAGTGCATCGTGTCGGCTTATCCTCCAACTCAAGGATTTACAGATATTGACAAAAGGACTGCTTGTTCTGTTCTTCACTGTGTGAATTCATCAAAGACACAAAGCTTTTGAAAGAACAAACTACACCTTATCCAAATACACTATTCATTTCTGGCTCCCAGACCAGAGTGCTGTGAGGGGAAAAATGATTAGTAGCCGATTCTTTTCGAGGGCATCCATTGGTCAAAATCATCTGTGAACTCAGATATTACAAGGGTTGGGTTTCGATAACCGAGGAGCCATAACAACTGCGACTGGTTGTCTATCTGTGTATGGCTCTCTGTGTTGGTCCCGAGATAGCCTGGAGACTTATCCAGGGTGTACCCCGCCTCTCATAGCTAGGATAGCCTCCCAAACCCAATTCCAGGTGGAGTGGAGAAAGATAATGGAAAGATGGATAAAATGTGGAAATTAGCTGTCTAGAATTGTCTAGCTATTCAAACTAAGCAACACATTTCATTTTTACTGTGTGCAGAGTGTAGAGGAACCAGAGTTATGTAGAACTTTCTCTATGTACCATATAAAATTTGATTATAACAAGTTTCTGCAGGGCATGTGGTGGGAATGTTCTCGCTTTTATTCCGTGTGTTTCAGGGATGTCCCAGTGCCCATACCAGAATCGGGCATTGGGCCTGATCCTGCCTTTGTGTACCTCTACTTACTTGTAAAACGTCTCTGATTCTGAGCCCGATATCACGTTAACCTCTGTAAGTAGGTGAAGGTTTGAAAAATGTCTGTGGTTTAGAGCTGTTTAAAGATAATTGATGAAAACAAAATAAAACCGAATGAAAGCTCTGCTGTGCTAAAGTCTTAAGATCTAGTTGCTAACAGTAAGACTCATGTTTCTCATTAATTTAAAAATGTTTAACATTTAAATGGTCTGCACTTATATAGCTTTTCTACCTATTGGCACTCAGAACGCTCTACACTGCTTCTCATTCACCCATTCACACTCACAAATTGCAACTAAGTTGGCGTTCAGTGTCTTGCTCAAGGATACTTCGACATGTGACTGGAGGAGCCGGGCATCAAACCAACAACTGTGTATACACCAAACTGCGGGTTTGGTGGATGACCACTCTACCGTCCTGCGCTGCAGTTGCCCCATTTGTGACTGTAGGCATGAGAATTCCCGTTCTCCTGGGATTTTCTTGATGCATTGGATTGATGAGGGTTTTACTGTCCAGCAACTCAAACATAAGCCAAAACACTTTAATACTTGTATCAGAAATCCATATTTGTGAGTACTCAAATGCTTGTACTTGTACTCAGTCTGGGAAAAGGTGGTTTCTGGAATTCCCTAGTGTTTAAATGCACTTAAGTAACCTGAAATAAAACAGTTTTCTTAAGAAAGTTGATTTCTTAAGTTCCACTTAAAAAATAAATCTGGTTTCCTTTTTCAGAGTAGGGGATCATAGAAACCTGTTTTCCCAAGCCAGTGTTTCTAGAGAACACTGGCTTCTCTGCCATGAACAGTTCCTCCAGAAAGTATACCCAGCACTTAACTTTTTTCATATTTTGTTATGTTACAGCCTTAATCCAAAATAGATCAAATTCATGACAACGTGAAAGAAGTTTTTTTTTTTAAATATTTGCAAGTGCTGCAGAGATGGTTGCTCTTCTGGAAGGTTCTCCTCTCTCCACAGAAAGCTTCAGAGTGACCATGGGATCTTAGTTACTCCCTGACTAAGGCCCTTCCCTATTGATCGCTCAGTTTGGCAATGCTGCAGAAATCTTTCTGTACCCTTCCCCAGATTTGTGCCTCGATACAATCCTGTCTCCTGTCTCCTGAGGTGACTTGGTTTGTCATGTGTGACCTTATAAGTGTATGCTTTTCTAAATCATGTCCAATCAACTGAATTTCCCACAGATGGACTCCAATCAAGTTGTAGAAACATCTCAAAGATGATCAGTGGAAACAGGAAGCACCAGAGCACAATTTTGAGTCTCATGGCAAAGTCCATGAACACTTATGTACACGTGATTTTTTTTGTTGTTGTTTATTTTTAATTCATTTGTAAAGATTTCAAACTTCTTTCATGTTCACATTATGGGGTATCGTTTGTAGAAAAATACTGAAAATAATGAATTTGATCATTTTGAAATAAGACTGTAACATTAATATGGAAAAAGTTAAGTGCCGGGATGCACTGTATACATGTAACCAGGTTTCTAATCAGCAAGACATGTGGGCAAAAGACTGCAGACACTAACTAAGTAGAGTGTTTTTTTACATGTATATTTCTTTTAGAATCCTTTTTTTTGACTTAAGATGAAATTTTTTATCCAACCACCATAGTCCAGACAGAAAGAAAATGGGTGAAAATGTTGCTTTTGCTTCTAAGTTTCAGTAGTTGTGCACTTAAGAGTTAATTCATGTGCAAAGTGCAAGAAGACAAATGCTTTTGACCTGGTCTTGGTCCTGATTAAACTGAACCATTGGTTCAGTTCATTTTAGGTGAGGGAACACTTTTGATGGTTCTGGCCTTTGAACCAATTACAGAAGCATGACGCTTTCTTTACTCTTAACAACTGAAAAACAAACAAAAAGACAAGATATTTAACTTAACTTTGGTCTAAGGAAGAGATTAAAACTCAAGTTCAAAAAGTGCACGTGAATACCGAAATATCATAATTATCCTTTTTCAAACTGAAAAAGGCTACTAGCTAAAATACACTGACTTGAGACATACATTTAGAAATCAATCAATGTCAAGTATAGGGACACTCAGCCCAAACAGGTGATGCTGACAAGATGTTAGTTGTTTAGTGTCATCCCTATGTCTGCATTGTCAAAATACCAGCGGGATCACTAGTACACAATTCAACAAAAACATGAACCTTTATTCAGACCTGTTTTAAGAAGTCTTTTCAGTTTTAAGACCTTTAGTCTGCATAAATAACAATATTATACTTTATTTATAACAATATTATACTAAGTCAGTAAGATTGTAAGACCATGTGCTAACACTGTCTGATGCTTCAATGGTAAGTGTTTTGCAGGTTGACTGTTAGAGCCCAGACGTCAGACTTTGTAACTTCTTTTTATGTGACACAGCATGTTTGAGCTAAAGGTGGATTGTCATCCTGTTTTCTCCAGGCCGTCTGTTTCTGTTGTTGTGGGAGGGAGAAACGTGGAGGCTGTGATTAGTGGGCTGAGCCCATGAGTGAACCTATGGCACAGAGACAACACAGTGCAGGTAAGAACTGCCAGAAACACAAAGACACAAACTGACAATCTGTGCACGGCTCAAACACAACAAAACGGCACAAAGTCTATGAGGATATACCTGGGGAGGGAGCCTTCTGTTACAAGTCGAAGTACACCATAATTAACAATTTGAAGCTTGCATGTGATGCTTTACACCCAACAACAACTACAACTTCCACCTGGTGGGTTGTTTCCTATGGTAGTTGGCAGCATGATATCACTTTGTTCCTCAGTGAGCAAACTGGTCTCACCTTAACTTGGACCTTTAACCTTATTCTTGACCCCAACCAGTTCTTCCTGCTACACCTTACCATAAACAAAATTAAACTCTAATTCCCAAGCACAGAGTTTAGCCCAACGAAACACACTCCAGTTAAGGTATATGAACCCCAGGGTCGGGGTGCCATTACCATCATCTATGTGTAGCTGAATAAAGAATCAGTTTTTATAAAGGGGAAACTGTGCTTGAATTGGTTTAGAAGGTTCATGAACCTCAGGGTCAGTGGTTTGTTTCGTATTCCTCCTGGACACGTGGAGTTTAAGAATCTTTATTGTCATCATTGAACACATACTAAGGAAAAGAAATATATTGAACATACATGTTACATTGAAATTCTTTCTCTGCATTTAACCCACCCCCCTGGGGGGAGCAGTGGGCAGCCACAGGGGGTCACCCGGGAAGCTACATATATTATACTGCCTTAGAGATAAGAAAGAGATAAGCTGAAATTATAGAGATAATTAATTAAATGTCTATAAACTTTCTATATTCAGTCCTATTTAGGATGGTATCTTTTTTTATCTGGTTTAATTATCTAATGGTTTTGGATCAGACAACAGACTATAACCCGCATGAAGGATCAAGCTTGTTGAGCTGGAATGGACCCTCGGTGCATTGAACATACATGTTATATTGAAATTCTTTCTCTGCATTTAAGCCACCCCCCTGGGGGGGGAGCAGTGGGCAGCCACAAGGGGTCACCCGGGAAGCTACATATATTATACTGCCTTAGAGATAAGAAAGCTGAAATTATAGAGATAATTAATTAAATGTCCTTAAACTTTCTATATTCACTCCTATTTAGGATGGTATTTTTATATTTTTTTTGTCTGGTTTAATTATCTAATGGTTTTGGATCAGACAACAGACTATAACCCGCATGAGGGATCAAGCTTGTTGAGCTGGAATGGACCCTCGGTGCATTCCCTCTGATTGGCAGGGCAGACCACAGGATGAATGGTAAAGAGACATTATTTCTGATTGCAGAAGCTAACTGCAGCCTTCTTTAGGATGTAGATCAAAGAAAGCCTCAAACTAAGGAAAAGTAACCAAATGGTCTTGAGTCAGAGGTGGTTTGCTAAAACCTACATACCTAAAACACTGAGTTTTTAATTGCATTAAGGGGTTAATGTCTAAATGTTGCATTTAATTTTATAAAAACCAAGACATTCTATAGGAAAAATCAGATGTTCACTGTATTAACCCCTTGACATTGAAAATTGCAATACCCCCTCGACCTCAACTCAAATAGTGCATAAACATTTATACATAAATATCCATCCTTGTCAACATATTAGCAAACCAGCTCCAGCTCGGCAGCTGCTGAAGGCATGGAGTACCGCAATACATCACAATTAAATCAGAGGATGATGTAGCCTGATGTTTTTGAAATGGGTATGTCCATCATAATTAAACTATTGACAAGTCACATGGCCAGGATGTTAAAGACATTTCCTTTAAGCAGATGTTCCAAAAAACTATGTGTATGTTTGTCACACTGGTAAGCTTATTACCATAATGGGTATTGACACAGACGGTCCGCAGTTTTAGGTATGATTCAAATAATTTCTGTGAGTGAGTGCTGCTGTCGATAAAGAAAATCTGACAAAGCAGACACATAATGTCTTGGTTGAAAGTAGATTTGTGTTACTGACTAGGGGAATTCCTCACATTGCATCATGAGATACAGGAGTCTTCAGTATGCAGTGTCCATAGGGAATGTATTGATAAAACTGTCCTCAGACCTGGTTTTGGTACACAGGCAAAGATTATGCTAGAAGTAACTCTTAATGTGGTTCCAAAAAATATCCATCCTTTATTTGTAACCGCTTATCCTGTTTAGGATCGGAAGGGGCTGGAGCCTGTAAGCAGCTGTCAGCAGCTACGGGCAAATTTAGAGTCACCAATTAAACTAACATGCATGTTTTTGGACTGTGGGAGGAAACCAGAGGGCACAGAGGAAACTCAAACAAGTACAGTATACAGTCGAGTATACAGAATTTTCATTATTTTATGTTCTCCAAAAAGCATTTATGCACATTGGACATTTGGCTAAAGCCTAAGTTTTAAATAGCTACCTGATGAACCTATGCATGCTGAACAAATTCACTCCACCTGATTCTACAGAGAGAGTTGAAGAGCACATTTCTTATTCAGCCATCTCAGTCTTAAAGTATAAAGCTAAAATGCCTCTCTTCCCTTACCCCCCCCCCTTACTTTGCCGAACATTATTTCTTTTTCTATATAGTTTAGGTTGATTAATTTATATTAAATGTGCTGTAGCTCTCCTTTTTGCATCCTATATTACCTTTATGTTCATTGTTTATATATTTTTTATATTTTTACATATCATTGACATGTTGACAAGTACATTTATTCTTTGTTACATAACATCACTCCTATAGTTTTGCTTGGTTGTATTATTGCAATGTGAACAATTCCCACATATTTAATCTTGATCAGAGTCTGGTGTAGATATGTACTGTTGGTAAATGGCAGCAGCTTCAGCAAGGCAGTCGTCAGTCCCAGTCCAGTCGTTTTGACAAAACCCAAGCCAGGGGACATCTATTAAATTTATCCTATATCTGGCCTGGTGTCTCTTCTCCTTGTAGACATCTTGGTCAGATGCCCAAATCACCCAGGTCTCCAAACTCTGTATCTCATCTGTTAGGCTGAGCCCAGCTCTCCTACAGAAAAAGCCCATTTTGGCTGCTTGTGTTTACAATCTTATTCTTTTGGTCACTTCCAAGAGCTCATGACCATAGATCGAATGCTAAATTGAGAGCCCTGTCTTAGCCATTTAATCCTTACTTAAACTAAACTTGGGAAAGCAACTCATTCCCAACCAGCAGAGAGCAATCCACCTTTTTGCAGCAGAGAAAAGCAGCCTTAGAGGTGCTTACTCTCATGTCTCGCCTGCAAACCGCCCCAGTGTATGCTGGAGGTAACAGTTTGATGAGTCATCTTAGTTTATACAAATTTTTACGTACAACAGAGTTGAGCATGAGTCCCTGGAGCCACCTACTCCACCTAGGAGAGATTATAGCCCATACATGTGTGAGATCTATCAGAGCAGTGGGGCCCGTGTGGGATTCATCAGTCTTCAAGCCAATCCAAAGGTGTCCTTACAAATAAAAGATGCTTGACTTGAAAGGCATTGACAGCAGACGCCCCTTTCATCCACAGAGAGCAGCCATGCATCACCTTCCAGCCCACGAACAGACAATCAATGTGAAATAAAAGAGCCAGTAGAAGAAAGCTGAATGCATCCCACATTTTTGTTGTTCTTTGCTGTGGTATTGGTGTAGCGATTTCAACTACAGTACTATTTAAGTAGTAAGACTAAGTCCTGGTTAAAGTGATGTGATCACCTAGATTACTTCTGCATTTATTTATTTCTGTATGTCATTATGATCTTTTAGGACACAGTCACAGTAAAAGACATAGTCTACCCTCTAGTGTACTATCATTAAAAGTATGAAGATTAAGGGAAGCACCCTTGAACAAGGGTAGTACAGACACCAGCTCAGAGAATATAACTAGCTACAGTACAACTAACCATTTAGTGATCATAATTGAACAATTAAACATTTTACAGCTTTTATTATTTTTAATTTAATCGCTTACTGTTAACCCAGTCTAAGAAATACCACTCATATGGGAGGCAGAATGTAGCTTAGACTGAAGCATTTATTAACAACAGAAAAAGAAACGCTCAACAGAAGATACTTTGTTCTTTTTTGCAATAAATATACTTATATGTAATAAGAGAAGAGAACTTATCTGCAATATATCTGCAAACTGTTTCCTATCAGCATATTTCAGCATTTGCTTGGACAGAAAAACCAATGCATTATTGAAAGACTAAACAGCACATTGATGGTTTCATGCTTAAAAAACACCAGATCTAACACAGTGATTTTAGTTTATATTACAGTGCAACATCCTTAGAAACACAGAAGCCACAAGTAAATATGGCAAACATTGCACCCATACTGCTGATTTCTCCCTTACAGTTGTTGCATGAAGCCATGAGGAACATTAAAGTAAAAGTGATCATTGTTTGAATGATAAAAAGCCATCACTTTAATAGATGGATGAAGGCAGCAATGTTACATATATGCATTGGACAGTACATCAAGCAGCATTTAAATGTTACGCTCAAGGTCTGACAGTAAAATTACTGTCATGACTTTTAGGAAAAAGTGACCAGGGCTCTCAGTAAGGAATGAAGCTGAGATGGGTGTCAGTTTGGGGTCTGTTTTCATTTTGTGTCTGTTTTGTGTCTGTTTTCAATAATTTTGTGTAGCTTTATAGACTTTACTGCCTTGTTTTTGCTAACTTTTAACCTCTTTTGAATAGTTTTAGATCAATTTGTATTTTCTGTTGTTAATTTCCTTGAGGTCATTTTTCACTTTTAACTAAGCTCTTTCCAACAAGAAACAGCAGACACTCTCATCCATGAACCCCCTGCCCTCTCAGGCCTTTGGGACCTCTACCAGAGTGGTAGAGCTCGTTCAGTAATTCATCCATGTCCATATGAAGCCAGTTCTGCCTTATCTCTTGACAGATATTTATCTTGGTAGCACAGTTTTCATAAATATATAATATTAAAAGACTGTGCTAGGTGTTATGAATGTTATGAAATCTAATGAAGGAATGTCATTATAAATCTCCTAATCAGTGTTTAATGGAACTCACACTGTGTGTTGTGCAGTATTACTTAACAAACATTATTAAAGACCACCTTAAACCACCTTTGTGGTGATACCATGATTGCTCAGCCTTATAACATAAAGTTTCAGATTTATTAAAAGCCACAGGGATGAGAGAACTCTACATTTTCCCGCTCAGGGCAATGAAATTTGCTGCAGACAGGATTTCATGTATTTTTCAGTCATATTCTTTCAGTCAGGTCCTCTTATCCCTAAAGAGCCTGAGCAGCGATTGCAGCTGAGTGGATCAATCTGAAAATTGCCTGTGAAATTCTGAGCGTTCCCAGGCTAAAATCCTTCTGATTATGTTTCACGGATAATGTGAGCATTTTCCACACCACACAGAGTGCACACAATCTCCAGTAGACCATCCAGGTATTGAGTTGCATCCCCTGTGAACTAGTCTGCTGGCTCAAGGCTTCAAATCACTAATGCTAGGCCTAAATCACCTTCCAGTGCATCTACATTTGTCACTCAGGACTGGTGAAAATTGAATGCTGAAATCAATGAAGGGATCTGAGTTTTGTCTTGCACTCAGTTGATTTCATTTACTGTCCAACTTTTCTTAATCATACTCTAAAAATAATGTACATTGTTTGAATGTGGCATGCATTTTAATACCAAATAACCAAACTGTCTTATTTCTTAAGCTTCTCCATTATGATGTGATAGTAAATACATGACAGCATCTGTAGAATAACATTAATGTTGCTATCATCCTTCAAAAACGGTGCTTGACACCATTTATTTCTATGACCTGCTTTATGTTAAACTGCCTTGTCACCCTTCATGCTTGTTCAAGAGCAAAACAAGTGACAACCAAATTTCAGCAACATGGACTCGCACTGCATAGTCTAAAGCAGTGTTTGGGTCACTGATAAGCTGATTCAGTTTGTCAGGTGGTGTTACGGCTGTCTGCCTTCATTCTGCTGAATATCATCTCTGAATCAGTCGTAGCACTCTCAGCTTTCAAAAATCCCAGTCACCCCTCCCACCTCAATGCGTGGCACAAACCTCACTCAGGCCCTGAAAGGCAGAGTGCAGGCCTGAGACTTAAGGAAGAAAGCCCCCTAACTCATTGTTTAAGGGGTCAGTGCTTAGCCCACTGAGTGAACGTTGAGACTAACCCGTCAAATGGACTACTTTCTTCTTAAGGCGCAAGTTGTAATTATCCGTCAATGCATGTCAATGCAGACCTATGCAGAGAAGGAAACTATTGTTAACTATATGTCATAAAGTCTCACAGAGACCCTGACGTGCACACCTCCCAAATCTCAAGAACGCATTGTGCAGAGGTGTGCATTGAATCAAAGAGTTTATTGGTAGGATTATAAGGACAATCTGATATATCGGGAAGCCAGATTGAACCGGGCGAAAAAAGAGAGAAGAAAGAAGAACAGAAAAGTGAAAAGAAGATAAGTAACCGGTATAGCAGTTCACACATATTTTTTTTGTAATATTTTTATATTGTGATCAAAGGCTTTTTGCTTGTCCTTTTTTAAACCGGATGCCCTTCCTGCCACAACCCTCCCATTTTATCTGGCCTGGGACTGGCACCAGGGTGGTCCTTAGTGGCTGGGCGGGGCCACACCTGGCAGGGTCTGATTCCATCCTGCAGCCTTCTGCATCCAAACCAAGGGCTCTACCACTAAGCCACCAGGCCCCCATAATATTTATATATGACAAGTTGTTGTAGTGCTGCTTTATTCAAATCCCAATGATATTGGAAGGTTCTGAGATGGAAATTTACTTAGCCTGTCCCTCTTCTCCCTAGAAAGGGATTGTTAGGTGTGGTCTTCTTGGTGGATGTATAAAGTGGTCTTAATCTGGGGATGCATGAAAGGGCAGCATGGAAAATGGGACACAGATTGTGTCTGATGCTTCCTTCTTTGCTGAGTGAAGGATTCTCAAAATGAACATGTATGCCTTCCTGTATTTGTCACTCATTCTAGTTATCTTCTCTGTTCAAAATATGTACATTGTCATTATCAAACGAGTGTCCTACTGATGTCCTGAGTTGTTGCTTCTCCTGTGCTGGGCCATCATCCTGACTAGAGGTTGCTCCAGTGAAGAGCTCTGTACACTCTTTACTGCAGTGGACCAGACACACTATGTTGCTCTTCCAGTGTTTTGGTGTTTGGTCTTTGTTAGATACTCGTCCACAAGCCATGAAGAAGTAAATGCAATTGTCGGTCAGGGATGATTAGGGATAAGTCTGCCCCTATGTGGTAAAACTTTTAAATACTCAAAAGAAACACAAACTACAAGAGAAAATAAGTGCACAGTGCTGCTTTACATTTATATTCAACATATCAATAATATTAACAGAAAGCATATTTGTTTAGTTTTTTTCTCTTTTCTCTCATTATGGTCCCTACAATATATAATATTTAGAAGACTGGGTTTGACAAGATACTTGATATAAAACCACAGATGTTTCTATTAAAACTATGAATAAATATGTACTAATATCTGTTATAAGAGGATTTGTGCAGGTATTAATGAAAATGATTATCAATGTTAATTAATTAAAAATGGTTCCCAAATTACTGTGTTCAGTAGTAGTATAAGTATCTTATCTCATGTGCAACATGAATCATCTTCCACATGTTATGAAATCATGATGACTGATGACATGATAATTTGTTTGGCCCTTGTATACTGAATATTCAAGATATTATCAGCATATATTAAGAAATGAAACACTAATTAAATCCGATAAAATGGTCAAAACTGCACAGTATGAGTTAATTAAGAGAACTTAATGCTTCTCTAATGGGATGATAAAAGGCTACCTCACCTCCACTTCAAAAATATCAGCTTTATACCCCATGATAAGACTGAAGCATGTCTAATAGCCTCAGCTCCCACTCTCCTCACAGAATCATCCTGTGCTCTCCTAAATCTTCCTCCTCTGCTCACTCTAATTTGCCCTCATCAGTAAAACTGCACTCCATCTCCTATCTTTGCTCCTTCCATTTTTTTTACCACAGAATTTTAGTTACATGTCTTTTGTAGGGCCAAAGAAATATTGTACTAATTTGCATCTAATCTAATTAAACTGCATTTTGTGTTTTGTCTTAATGTTGCTTATGTTGGCACTGAAACTTGTTCTACTTTCTTTCGTTCAGCATTAGAGCATTAGGTACAGAGAAATGCCAGTTATATATTTAAAAGATAACTTGGCATTTTTTGTAAGCTTGTAATATCTATCACCTATTGCAAAAATAATCTATTACAAAAAGCATCATGTCAAAAAAAAGGAGGCAAACAAGCATATACTCAAGATATTTTAGTCCATTCTTCAGTGAAACAACAGAGGTGTCAGTTAGTGCTGTGTGGAGGAGGGAGAAAAGAGGATGTTAATATAAACACCATCATCAGTTTCAGGTGCTCTGTCAAGGTTAATTAGCACCACTTCTGAAACTAGAAACACAAACGCCCTCTTCCTCGTCGACATCAATGTCATCCGCTGCAAACACTTGAATTGTCAGGGAAAGAGAAGGTGTGTTCATTATTACCTGAAATGCCTCTTCACCAACACCCTATCACAAGAGAAGACTTTTGATCTGTCTTATTATTATTTTTTTTTTTGCAAACCAGAAACCCACTTGTGTTCTGTTGACACTGTACTCTACTAAAGAGCTGATGAATCTGCATCTGCTTGGGACTTGGGGACCATTGTTTATGCAATCACATCAACTCTACAATTATTTCTGTGTTTGGCCTAATATGTATATAGATTTCAACCTCTGAAACTGGCACAATGCGAACACATTGTGAGTGTGTCTAGTACACACCGAAGTAGTGATGACAGCAATATGACAAATCTACTGTAAGAAACAAAGACTATATTAGACTATATTTCTAAATGTCTTTTACATAATATAACTATTTAAGGATTTTGTCCTACAAGCAATTTAGAGTCACAATTTGAACTATCATGCATGTCTTTGGTTTGTGGACACCCACGCAAGCAAAGGGAAAACATGCAAACTCCGCACAGTTGACAGGTAGAGTCAAACCGGGGAGCGGTAAAGTGGCAACGCTAACCACTCCACCACCGTGCTGCCTATTCTACATGAATGTAAAACAAAATATACTATAATGATTTGAACCACAATGTGATGCTGGAGCAGCCCTGCACAGCAGTACCCATTGGACCAGATCACTGACAGTTTGGCTTAGTAGTAAACATGTTCTGCTGCATGGCGGATTACTACTGTATATGGAAACACTGTGTGTGTTTCCTGGTTTCCTCCTTTATGTTGCCACTGTGCACACAGGCCATCCAGGCACTGTTACGGTACACCTAATTCACAGTGCTTTCTTCATGCCTTTTAGTCAGACCATTTTACAGCATACCACCAAGGTTAGTGAAATGTAAAATTTATTGTTGTTAGAAAAGCATTTATAAAAGGATGAATGTTATGTTGCACAGTGCCCTGAACAATATTTCATAATTTGCATATGATTCATTTGGATGAACTTGGTACTTGCATACATTTTATTATGTTTGTGTATTATATTTGTATAATATGAAATAAAAGGCCTGTATTGTGGGTACATCAGAAGACCCTGGGATAGACTGGAGACCTTTCCAGGGTGTACCCCACCTCCTGTCCAGTGAAAGCAGGGATAGGCTTTAAACCCCCAGTAACCTCAAACGGGAAAAGCGGTACAGAGGTACATTCGAAATGTTCTTTTATGTTTAATTAATAGTTAAGTTGGCAGGGTCTCAGACATGCATTGTAAACAAACTGTAGCATAGATCCTGATAAGAGATGTTGAAGAATAAGGACCACACTTGCTGACTGATGCTGACATTTTAAAGATCTAAAGCTGCTCACTGTGCTACAGCTGAAAAGCTAATTAGCTATGTAGCTGTCAAAACTGCTGCAGGATTTTTGTTTGGTAGCTTGTCCTGCAACCTAATGAAACACCAGACAGGGATCCACACTTGTAGACGGAGACATCAGATAGAAAGCTTTGGTTGCTTGTGGCTCTATTTGTGTTGATGCCTCCTTTGTTTGCCTGTGTTTAAAGGATTCAGAGATGGAGAACTAGTTGCTTCCAATTTCTTATCTAAGCTGACTACATTAACTAATACCTTTCAGGTGGTAAAAATTTGCAGATGATGCACTACTGTTGCTTATTAAGGCCGACCATGAACAGTCACATTTTCAGGTGAAGAACTTGAAATGACATGTATGCAACAGTATTTGGATCATTGATAATGATCAAAAAACCAGTAGCACAGTGCAAGACCTGCTTATTGGAGTACAGACACACTTGCAAAGGCAGTACTTCTCTACTCACCTACTATGATGGCAGCAATGACCTACCATGGCCATGCTTCTTAGAGTCATTCACAATCCATTAATATAGAGTCCAACTTACCAAATGAAAGGTCTGCTGTTTTTCTAGGTTAGTAATCCAATTTAAGCAGGTTCAAGGCAATTATTCTTTTAACTACTTTATTTATAGGTCAAATCTCCTTGAGTTTTAGCCCTTTCCTCTCAAGAATGTAGATGACTAGTGGCAGCTTCCAAAAGCCAAATCCCAAGCATTTGGCCTTGTTTACTATACTGAGAAGTGGTTTAGGGACTAATGGCTGACCAAGAAATATAAGAATCTTAAATACATTGAGATCTGTCTCCAAAACCTCTGATTATTATCTTTTTTTCCCCCAAAAGAGTAAACCCAGCATAAAAACATATATAAACACAAATATGAGATGTAGCAGAAAATAAATTTGCAATTAAGTTGTAGTACCATATGCTCTATTATTGAGGAATTGGCATTACTTCTTGTTGTCAAGTGATCAGATTCCGATCTTTTCCGGAACTATTAATGGCAGTTTGACCATCATACATCATTGGATTTATCAGCTTAGTTTGAAAAATACTTTTAGAAATTTGACATGCACACATCCTTCTCCCCCTCTCCTCTAATCATCCAAGTGAATCAGCAATTGTCATGGCTGCAGTTGTTTTTCGGCCCTGGGCCATACTCTCATATCACATTTCCCTCTCATTTCCAGACGGAAGCGATAGACAAATCAGAGTTCCTTTAATCGGCATTATCATTACTGCCTAAAAACAGATCATCATTACTGCAGGTATCCTTGGGATATTCTCATCATTTTTTCCCAACCCAAAACCACATAAACAAAGAGTCTTATCAGGATTAACAAACCTCAGTCTCCATGCTCATGGTCTCTGGGGCTGGACCAGAGAGTTTAAAATGTTTGTTTATTCAGTCAGGGCTTAAATTGTGCATTCAAGGCACATCTTGGACTTTTTGTTCTACAGTGAAATTTAATTAACTACAGTGGAGTAGCTAAATTAGTTTCATGAAATTATTAAGAGCTCTACATTAAACTAATCACAAATGTTCCATTTTTGCCATTGTTACTTATTCTGATGCTGTCCATAATACAAAACTAAGAAAGGCAGGGTGGGCAATGTGCAACCAGATGTCCTTTTACTAATCAAAGCTGCTAAAGTTCTTTGTGCTCCTACTGAAATAGATAAAGAAATATTGTCACATCTCAATAAAAGCTGAGGGGTTGGCGCTTTAGGAACTGCTCTGTGCACCCCACTGTTTCCTCTGAGAGCTAGAGCCTGAACAGACTCCTGAGCTTGCAGTTCATGCAACAATGTTTGAACAGCAGCACTGGTCATAAAAACTGCTCTTTAGCATGAGTCTTCTTATAGTCTTCTTATAAAATGTTTGCCCCACATTCTTGTCATCATTAAGTTAAGTGTTGGTTAAGCATGTTGAAGACAAATAGATTGGTTAAAGACAACTAACTGAGAAAACAAGGGTGTGAATAGTTATAGAAAAGAATATATATATAGATAGATAGATATAGATAGATATACATATATATATAAACAACCATCACATCACAGACCTACTTCTTAGGTGTGCACACAGGGTCTATGAACAACATGTTGTGTCCACTTCCTTTCAGTTTTACTCCAAAATACAATGGCTTAGATAAACAAAATATTTACTGTATTTTTTACAAGCTTTGGTACTGCTTATTTCTAGGCCTGTTGGACATTGAAGTAGTGATCTCACTAGGTTCCCAGATGTGAGCTACTGTATAACTTTAATGAGCACAGTCTTACTTTAGCTCATAGAAATGATAGACAAAGCTAATAAAAGAAGACCTAAGTGGGCATGTAAGGAACTATTTTACTTTTTTACTTGTTACTGTTCATACATTATGTTTGGCTAGTTCATTACAATATTATTTGTAATGAACTCGTGTTATGCCCCTGGTCTAGGGGAACCTAGACACAACATGATGTGTGCCACCACTGCTTCCATTCCCAATCAAAACCAGACCAAGTAATACGTAGCTATTTTATTCACTTCGGACGTGAGCAATGCCCAAAACAACCAACAAAAACTCTAACACCATCCCTGTCTTACCTAAACCACCAAATAAATGAAAAACAAATGACAGGGTGCCTAACCTGAACTCCTAACCCAAAACAGGAGAAAAGGTAGTAACAAAAAGGGCTTCTCACTCCTACTGTGGCTACCTGGTGCTCAATATTGTACAGTGAGTTATATTTACAACTTTTGCAGAAATCCAAACTCTCAAAACAAAGTGCGGAGCTCCCTATAAGTCCATTTGAGAGTCGCGTACAGAATGCTGGGTTGGTTGGGAGTGGCAAAGGTGGACCAGCTGGGGCTGCTGTCATCTGTTATAAATGGAGAAGGACGCTCCATCCTGTCCAATCAGGTGGCGACAATGAGTTTGAATGGACCATTCCGTGCCGACCACCTGTGGCTCAACCCCACCCCCTCAGACACACCCACACAAAACACACCCACAAAAAAAACACAGGAGGAGGAGAAAAAGACAACATAACAATAACACACATAATGACTAGGGTCATAACACTCGCCAAACATAATGGCTAGTTCATAACAAACAATATCATACCATTAATGTACAAGTCAGTGCCACCAAGATGTTTTTTGTTGTGGCCTATGATTTTGTGACAGCTTTTTTAAAGTAAATTGTGATGTATGCTGCATTGTTTATATAATGTTAGAAAATTGCAAGGTTGCACAGAAGTCATAGACGATAGTGACAATGTTTATTTACCCTTTTTTAAATGAATTTTATTCACAGTAACATATAACCAAACGTTTTGATACAAATAAAAGGGAAGAAAAGGAATACAAAATAAAAGGGTGCAAGAGGGTTGTTATAGACAAAATGTCAAAGCTACATAGAAAGCAAACCTAATAAAATGATATAAACAGTTTAAGCTTAAGTCAAGCATAAAAACATATACACACATTCTTTTATTGTTTAATCGCATATACTTTTCTTAGATACTTTCACATATATTTGTGCAGGATATCAATGAGGAATTTGTAAAAAGAATACATACAGTTCAAATACACATACAGTAGTCACATATATACTATACTATACAAAAAAACTGACAGCATAAAACCAAAATTGCTTACATAGGAAGTTAATCAGAAAAAAAAGAAAAAAGAGCAAATGAGGAACATTCACTGGATGTCACTATAATGGAAGAAACATATCCATATGATATAAATGAAACAAAATATGATATTATTATGAATCTTGTCTCTATGATCTTGTGGATGTTTGTCAATGATCACTGAACACTGGAGATATTGCTGTTGCAGTATGGGCATGTAAAACAAGAAGGTCATCAGGTTAACCCTCTGGTTAGTATAAAATATTGTTAAAATGTGACATTGTCACACTTTTCACATTCTTCACCAGGTTTATCTCAGACTTCAGATAATGCTGGTCATGTATGGGGAGTCAGAAATGCAATCCCTCCATTTTAATGCCAACAGCATGTCCAAGCAGAGACAGAGGATGAGTGGGAGAGCAGAAGGATATGCAGTATGCTTTCTGCACTGGAGAAGGATTTCTGTCTGAACAAAGGACAGACCCACCAATCTATTTCTCTATGCCTCTTTCCTCTGCCTCTCTCATACATGTACAGACAAACAGCTCTTGTAATGTCCCTCTTTGTAGGCATGGAAATAAAATGTAGGTTTAACAATGTTAAAGGACATTTATATTGGTGATGTCCTTTTCTTTTTTGCTGGTGGATTCTAATATGGTGTTGGAGTCTTTAGTGCTGCTGCCTTACACCTAAAAGGTCAAAGGTTCACATCCCTGTCTGGCTCTTGCTAGTTTGCATGTTCTCCCTGTGCTTATGTCCGGGTACTCCGGTTTCCTCCCACAGGCCAAAAACATGCATATTAGGAAGGTGACCTGTTCAGGGTGGACATCGCTTCTTGCCCTGTGACTTTATTCTGTAAAGTGCCCTGAGATGACTTTGTTGTGAATTGGCGCTATATAAATAAAGTTGAATTGAATTGAATTGAATTGACAGGAGGGGTAGGCTCCAGCCTCCCCACGACCCTGAACAGGATAATTGGTTACAGCTAATGGATGGACAAATGGCTTATATGTATTGCAGTTGAGGAGCCCCATGTATCGGTGAATCCTATACATTTCCACCTAACTTTGTAAATTCTTACAGTAGCAAGGCCTCTTCTAGAGTGGATTTTGGACAGTGGTGGTGCACTGTATACTGCCTTTATGCACAATTTGTCCTTGTGCCATCATGAGTGGCCCCTTGAACAAGCATTTGCCTGGTTTACCTGTCCAGATGGTATGCATCTGGATTGATGGTTTTCTCATTAGTTGTGTAAATATTTCTATTTGATAAGTAAAATTTTTACTTTGTGATGGCACTGGAAAGCAACACGGTGGCAGAGTGCTTAGCACGCACAGCTCCCAGCCTCAACATCATGGGTTCACATTGGCTGTGGCTTTCCAATGTGCATGAATGAGTCTCCTATAGGTGTTAAATTTTCCTCCCACAGTCAAAACACAGTTAGAATAATTGATGACTCTAAACTACCAATAGAATGGTTGTCTATTTCAGCCTTATGATAGACTGGTGACATGTCCAGGTTATACTTTCACCTCATGCTTAATGGCTGCTGGGATAACATGCAACCATTAGCAGGATAAGCATTAGAAATATGGATGCATGGTACTGAATGACAAGCATTAATAAAACTCATTCAGATAGAAATGTGTGTACAAAATGGCATCTAGTAGTTTTATTTTAAAAGCATCAGCAAAATGCATGTGATGTAAATGAAAGTGTAACCAGTGAGAAATTATTTGTCTTGTTTAAGTTGTACATTCACAGCACCAAAGTAAAGCTGCTTTTTGTTGAAAGAAGGGCTCTGTGTGAGAAGACCTAATGCTGTAAGAACTGGGTGTAAAAAGGAGAGAGAGAAAAGTAGGAGAAAAGAATTAGGTGATAGAAGAAGAATCTGGCTGCAACCAATATGATAGAAAGTCAAGTCAAGTGGCTTTTATTGTCATTTCTACTATAAACAGTGGTACACAGTACACAGTGGAAACGAGATAACGTTCCTCCAGAACCATGGTGCTACAAAACAACATAAGCTATGTAAAGTGCATCGAGTGCAACCTAGTGCAAACAGTTCAGACAAAAAACAGTACAGACAGTGTAGACAGACAACACAAAATTACACAGGACAGGACACAAAACCTGAGACAGTGCCGACCAGTAAACCTATTGTATACTTCGATTTTACAGTACAGTACAGTACAGTCAAGTGTGCTAAAGGTGCAAAAAGCAGCATGTAAACAGTATAGTGCAGTTAAATGTGCAGCATGTATGCAGTGCAATTGCAGTGGAATGTGCAAAAAACAGAAGGTAAACAGTGCAGTGCGGTTAGGTATAGAATAATAATAATTAATAAATAAATAAAGGATGATGGAATGAATTGAGATGAGCAATGAGGGATGAGTGTGTGTTGAGTTCGGGTTGTAGTGTGTGTGAGTTCCATTTCAGTTCTGTGTATTAAGGATCCTGATTGCTTGCGGGAAAAAACTGTTGCACAGTCTGGATGTGGTGGCCCGAATGCTTCGGAACCTCTTTCCTGATGGTAGGAGTGTGAAGAGTGTGTGTGACGGGTCGGGGTCGGGGTCATCCACAATGCTTTTGGCTTTGCGGATGCAGTGTGTGGTGTAAATGTGCATAATAAAGGGGAGACAGAATCCAATGATCTTCTCAGCTGTCCTCACTATCCTCTGTAGGGTCTTGCGATCCGAGTTCCCAAACCAGGCAGTGATGCAGCTGCTCAGGATGCTCTCAATGGTCCCTCTGTAGAACATGGTCAGGATGGGGGGAGGGAGATGGGCTTTCCTCAGGCTTCACAGGGAGTAGAGATGCTGCTGGCCTTTCTTGGTGATGGAGCTGGGTTTGACTGACCAGGTGAGGTTGTCCGCCAGATGAACACCAAGGAATTTGGTGCTCTTGACGATCTCCACTGAGGATCCATCGATAATGGAGAATGGTCGCTCTGTACTCTACTGAAGTCCACAACAATCTCTTTGGTTTTGTTAGTGTTCAGAGACAGGTTGTTTGCTCCACAGCAGAAACAAAAACACTTAATAAATAGGGATTTTTTAAAAATATTTTTTCCTATGGCACAACTACAGAGACAGGACTGCCTCCCTGTCTCTTTGAGACTCAGACTCCTAAAACAAATTTCTGGGAGACCACAGTTTTCTATATACATGGACAGTCTCCTGCAGTTTCAGATGGGTGTTAAATATGATTAAACATGTTAAAAATGGATTTGAATCAAAAATGGATTAGATTATCATATCTCAAATGATCTAAATTAAAAGCAAATACCTTCTTCTCCATATTTATTATTTGTTACAAACATCAGAGAATATCACAGTCAAACAAATTTGATTGAGATTATACAAAAATTGCAACATTTCGATGAGAGATTATTAAACTCTTGGAGTTGCCAGAACGCTTTTAATATGAGACATCCTTTCAGGGGGTGTTTTCATTCTGTTAAAATTACTAATAGAAATGATGTTCAATATTATAGTTTATAGAATGTCATGTTACGTCATGTTGATGCGAGCACCATCTTGGTTTGTTTACCTACAGTAGTTACAATAGGTTATTTGCATATCTTTTGTTTGGCTAAAAAGTAGATGTACAGGAAATTGAATTGCAATAACAGTTATTGGAAAAAATTACACTAATAAAAATAAATGGATAAAAAGTTTTCCAGTGTCTATGTTTAAGATGTAATGTGGCAGTCAACTACTACTCTAGCCCTTTACTAATGCCACACTATAGCAGCAGCATTGAGCCATCATGGTGACACTCGAACACAGCCTCCAACCTACCAACAGAAAAGCAAGGGAATAATAAGATGTCACCCAACAGTTACTACTGCGTGACATCAAGTTCATATTTTCTAAAATACTGTAGTGTTAGTAAGACCCCAGTTGTATTAAACCCTTATGATTCTTTAATAGTCTCAGCTGTAAGTTTGCACAGGTTTATATGCTTACTGTGCGTTTAAGGTACATTTGCTCTGCTTCATTAAATAAGTAACATCCTTTTTTACCCTGCAGCTAGTGCGTTGTAACTATGTAACTGTCTGGTAGTGCGTCAGCATCAATTAACCAGGTCACACAGTCCTTGTGGAGCTGTCCCACAGTACTCAATTAATTAAAGTATTTTGGGTTTTGACTTTTCATCCATCTTCTATCCCTAATTTGTGCACTGAAGGCTGAGCCACAGCGACCTTACTGATCCCAGTGGCAGCTGCCTACACCAGAACACACATAAGCTAAAGATAATTGCTGATAATTGCAGAATGAGCCATTATTTTTTAGCATTTGGGCCCACAGCATAGCAGCATTAGTCAGTGTGTGCCAGGGGGAGGAGGGGTTGATGTGACTGAGACACCTGGAAAAAACAAACAGGGATTTAGGATTTGCATGCAGACTGCAACAGCTTGACAGCAAAAGAAATCTGTCACCTCCAGAGCTCCCGGATAGATCTACACAAACAAAATGCAGCAAAGCCTAGGAGCCACTGGAGAAACAGAATGCGCCTCTTTAACCACCGTCTGTGCTCACTCCGCCTGTGCTTCACCAATAGCTGATCTTATGTCTGGGGTATTCTCAATCAGCATTTTGTTGCTGTTAAGTTTGTGTTTGTAAAGCATTAAGTTGTATTCTCAAATCACACCGATACCTTATGTCCTTGTTAGTTACATTATAAAGTAGTGTGTTCAAAGTTTTGTATAAATGAAACATCAGTAATATAGAGTAATAAACAAATGATTGCACTCCTGCTGCCACTGTTAGGTAAGTGTCAAAGGCCGACTTTCCTTTAGGTCGCTACTGTTAACTAACTGCTATGTTTTAATTAAGACTTTTAGTGTTAACCATGTAGGGGTATCTATCAACAAAATTACTTTAGGTTTTATGTGGTTTTTCTCTAGGGTTTGTGAAGAACTACATTTTCTGAAAATGGAGAAACTTATGTTAGTGTAGGGTAAGTAGGCCCACCTCTAGCTCCTAGTGAGCTCGCGAGGCTGTTATTATGTACTAAACTTTGGTATAATAATAAACATAAAGTGCACTAAGTTTAGGCTCAACATGTACTTTGTTACTGTAGGTTTAGAGAAAGATTGTGGTTTGGGTTATAAGTAACAACTTATAAATGATTTTGCCAAGTTGAAACAGGAAACAAACAGTTTCATTCACCTTGACTTTTTCCCTGCCCAGACTTCAGGTGATGTAATATGATGGTTCACTTTCCTGTATTATACAGATTACTAATTAGACTACCATTTTTGTGTGCATGTCGGCTGCAGTCTTATCACTACAGATTACTGAGCAGGATTGCTATATTTGAGAAAATCATACCAACAATATCCAAAGCTGGGAATTCTGTCACTTTATTCACAATCTCATCTATAAAACTGGTAAAGATAACTTGGTTCTTGTGCATTTCAATGGAAATTGTGGCAGCACCAAAGCCTAAACAATAATGCATATTTAATGTAATTATTTAATTAATCTTAACTTAAGGTACATTTACTAGCTTGTTAACCAATACTGAGATATGCTAGTGTTGAAATGTTCTTTCACTTTCCCAAAGGTGCACAAAAAGTCTGATGTCCTCTGGTGAAGACAGAAAGCTAGTAACCGGAAATTCCAATAAGTAAAAAGTTTCAAACAATAATTTCCAAGATCAAGAATTAACGTTCAAGCGATATTTTGTTTTCAAATTTTATATTGATGTTATGTATAACAATATGGCGCCAAATTCTAAATTCTTACATGGATATTATTATAAGGGGATGAAGTGATCTTTTCCACCAGCTCATACAGTACCACAGTAAAACTAAAAGAGACATGGACGTGTTACCTGTATAAACTAAGAATGTTGCAAAGACTAACACTGTAGACTTGTATCAAGCTATGAAAAAGCCTCTCATCTCATTCAGTTGTTTTAACTCCAATCACACTGCAACATTTTTAGATCACGTGGTCAGAAAGCTAAGCTCAAGGGGAGTTTCACTCATAAATCTGTTGCTGACAATAATCTCATCTTGCAGTTGTCTACAAAGCTCTGCATTTTTGCTATTCATTCATGCTTTCATAATTAAGCAAACATTACTGAAATTCATAAAGATTTAATAACTTCCGTTTTTTTCTGCAAGCTGAAACTCCAATTGAAAGCCAAACTTCGCAGACAGAACTGCAGTCACACCATTTGAGTTGAAAGTGCAGTCATCTATAAACCCCAGGGTTAGTGGTTTGAATTCTGTGGTACTCTGATCTATGTGCAGTAGACCAACAACAATTTCCCTATGGGGATCAATCATGTATCAATTATTGTTATTATTATTTGAGAAGACAGATCAGCATAATGAATTGTACCCCTGCCCACTTCAGCTGTCTGATAAAGACAGGCAGCCAGCCAGCAGCTCATCATGTGTATATTAATAGATTGTCCATGCTAACACATCTGTTAACAAATTGTCACTTTCACTTTTTTGTATGGTCAATTTCAATAGAGCTGAAAACTAACTAAGTAATTTTAAATCATAATATAATGTGGGAATGATCTGTTGTAAAAATTAAATTAATGTAGTCACATCAATAGTTGCTCTCCATTCTCCATTTGAAATGGGGTAAGACAAATGTACATCTGGACGTGAGTTGATCCTACTTTGCTTTGCAGATATTGGTGTGGCTGCACATTAGGCAGCCAATACAATTATCATTAAGCCATTCAATGGTGAGTTTATACCACCATGGCTCAATAGGTCACTTACTACCTGCCAGTATTGTTATCATTATTAAAACCTTTGGTACACCTGTGACATCTAGTGGCTATAGTAAATAGAAGTAAGACTGGCACAGTTTCTTGTAAGGATGAGGGCAGATTGAATTGGTGTGTGTCAAAGCACAGTGCTTTGATATGAGAAACAGTTGTTCATCTCTTGTTAAAAACCAACGTCAATGTCTTTGCTTTAGTCAATGTTAACTTTGTTGTTTCTGTATTTTAACAAAAAACACGACCCTAATCCTAATCTTGAAGTTTAAGTACTATGTTTATGCTGTATAATTTGCTTAAAGAATAACAGTACGAGTACTTGAAAAAACATTATTTGAACAATATTTGATGTTGTTGTCAATCAATGTGTAAATTTACAAGTCTAGCCCAGATTTGTCTGACAAACTTTCAAATCCGTAAATTATAGCCAAGAATACTTGAACAATAAAAAATAAGAACAAACTTCTCTAATGTGGAGACTGGTAATAGTGGAGCTGATTTTAACCGCTTGGCAGTAAAAGTACAAATGTTTCCTGAGAACTGTACTGCAATCAAAGTATATGATAACACTAGAAATGGATGAATAAAGATACATCCCCATTCATTTTGTTCGCCTTGGTTAACCTGTAAATTGATCAAATTGTTCATCTGAAAGGATGTATCAAAGCTGTTGTTTTAAAAGTTTTAAATCTCCACATACTATCATTGGTCTGTTTTTATGTTACCTGTTGTCCTTATTCACTGTCGAGCTCACGAAACCCTAACCCTTTAGCATATGACAACACGTAGTCATTATTATTCCTGCCATTACTTTTTTATGTTCAGTCCAACTACAGTGCTGCTCGTTAGAACCATGAGTAAGGGAAAATAGTGAATAATGCTGGAGAGTGTTTTCCTGTTTGATATCATGGCTCTACAGTTCCTCACTTTCTGTCTTTGCTTTGTGTTGCTGAATTTGGCCTAGAACATGTCTTTGTCATCATGGGTCGAGGATTGACATAAGCAGCAGAATAGTATTTTATCCCCTTCCTTGAATAACTGTACCCTCTGCTCACACGTACACACACAGCCTTTCATTACACCAATGACTTGTGTGACAGTGGATAGTAAAATCTAAATTATCTGCAGTGTTTATGGATGAACAGTGTATGCTGGAGAGAATTTATGCCTCTTTTAATTTCTCAGCAGATGCAGAATTCAGTCAGAGGCCATAGCTCCACCTCAGGGGAAAGAGCACTTTATTGGGCTTGTATTGACTGGGCAAAGTGGAGACAATAAATATCCACACTTAATAATATTTCATTGTGCTTTAATTGCTATAATTACCTCCAGATTTTACCCCATGTTCTGTCAATAGATTTTGTCAAAGTAATTAATCCTGTTCATTTGCAGAAAGCAGCCACTACCCAGCGTGAATACTTCCCTTGAACATCCCACTGCGTGTCTTAAGAAAAGCCCACTCAACAAAGAGTAAACATAGTAAAGTGGGTCAGCTGCTCTGCATGGTTCATGGTCCACAAGACAGGATCCCTGTAGAGGACTGCACTCATCTCAGAATCATGTAGAAAACTTCCCTGTGGGTTCACTGACAGCACCGAGAAAGCTGCAGGAACCACTTTCTGTCCTGTCTCGTTTGCACTTTAGTGGGCTTGTGGAAACTGCTGTGGCTGCTGCTGGAATAAATATGAAATAAGATCTTTAAATGTTTACTTTGAAAGCTCAAGTGTTGAATTTTCTCATTAAACTAATTACCGTATTATCCTCCAGTAACAGTGACAACAATAAATCCCACAAAGAGTTTATCTTAATTGTTTTAACACCACACAACAACACTTCGATCAGAACTGCAGGCTCTGTTCCTGTTGTGCTTCTTTGCTTAGATTGCAGCTCTTATACACTGCAGGCTGTAAAATAACACAGCAGTTACTGGACGAGGCGTAACATGAATGGATTTGTTAGCAGCAGTGAGACTACCATAGCCATTATTATCATGATCATGTCACCATGACTGCCCACCAATTTCTACCCACCATGCAATAATCACCTGTGTTTACAAAGAGAAACACGGGGAAAATCGATTGCAACAAAATGTAGTATTGGAATTACACCAATCAGCTTTGAAACCACTGCCTGATATCATGTGGGTCCCTGTTTGCCCTTCAAATGGTTCTAACACAGTGACACATGTACTTAACAACAACTCTGAAGACCTACTCTGGTATCTGACACCAGGAAGCCTGAAACAGATTTTTTATGTTCACTAAAGCTCAGGACACACCTGAGGACTAGTAGCGACTAGCAAAGACTAGACAGTTCAAAAACGAAAACTGTTTCCACCAAGTATCACAGGTTTCTAGCCTTTGATAGTGTGGAAGTAGCACACACCTGACGAAGGAGTAAACTGGGGGCAACACACTTATCGACTGGTCAGGAACGATTTGACGTTCTGGAGATAGGAAACACCCCAAATCCCAAAACAAATATAAACAGCAACTGGGAACTTGTCACTTAACAATGTTTTCCATTATTTGTTCTTTCATGCACAATCATGGATGTAAAGGTGAGGACAACACAAACTATAGAGACTACAGAGAGAAATGAATGTAAAAGAACTATAAAACAATCCTACATTCAGGTAAAGCTGTAGTTACTGTAGATCTGCCTCAGTTGTGATGTCATCAGAGGTCAATACCAATCACAAATATTAAACATGATTTAAAGAATCTTTAAAACTGGATCTTAAGACTAAAGACTAGAATCTTTACACAGCACAGACTTTTTTATTTTCTCTGCCGGCTGTCAGCCCTGACTGAGCCACACTGGCACTGATCAGGACCAAATAGGTCCGATCAGTTATAACGACTGAATAGCATTCACGTGACATTGTCCCAGCCTTAAGTTATGATTTTGGCCCTTTATTGTTTAGTCTCCCATAGTGCATCCTGGTGCCATCTCTTTTTTAGTTGTACAGTTCAAGTGCAGTTCTTCATTTTTAGCGTTGGACAGGGGTCAGTATGAGCAATGTCATCAGCCAATTATGTAGACCCACATGCAGCAAGTTTTAATAGGACCAGACCAGACAGCTACAGCTATAATTGTTTGGTGCTGTGGACCCTGTTGCCAGTTAACCAGTTTTCCTTCCTTTGCCGATTTTCCCTGTTCCAAGACATCAACTTCAAGAACTGACTCACATATCTTTCACATTGACAACTACTATTGTAATGAGATACGCATTGTTAGTCAGTTTCACTGTCGGGGGCTTTAATGTTGTGGCTGCTTGGTGTAGTATATTGTTTTGATCACAATTAAAAAACTTGAAATCGGTTCAGTAATATTAGTCTACTCAAAATGATGTGTTCTTTTTTGCCTGAGTTACATAATTAAATTTATACATAATTAAATAAAATTTGATACTGTAGCTTTGTCAGCTTCTTTTTCTTCCTCTCTTCTTCTGGCTTATACTGTAAGCTCAGGTGGCATCACAATGAATCATGTAGCCCATACATTGATTTGACACAGTTTTTTACACCAGAACTCAGATGTGACCTGGATTGCCCAACCTCAAAAGCTGTGTTTGGGCAATTTGGGGATTCAATGTCTTGCCCATAGACACTTCAACATATTGCTAGGGGGAATAAGGCCACAAACCACTAACTCTATGCTCAATAGGCAGCCACTTTACCACTGAGCTACTGCTGTCCTTAGCTCAACTCTAAAATGTTTTAAATCAGGCAAATGGAAAAAGTCCAAAGTAAACCTTCCACACTACACATGATCTGGCCAAGGGACCTTTGGTGATGTTGATTCCTGTTTCCACTTCTGATCATCCAATAAATACTTTATATGAAACATTGAAACAGCATTTCAGAGCATTAGATATGGGAAAATCTTGGCCTATTGGCCTATTACTCACTGGACATTTTGTTTGGCACACCTATATGACCTAATGCAAACTGATTACTGCAGCAATGTTGTCATTTGTAAATTAATTAGACACATTTATTTAGATTGTATCTCCTACCGTTCTGCTCACATTTATAGACTATCAGCTTATACTCTTAAACTGGTAAAATCCCATGTTGGCATGTCTCTTAAATAGTTACCGCTCTTTTGGTCTATGTGGAAGAGCTGCTGCAAAGGTTGCACCCTTGCCGACAGCACCCCTATATGGGCAGAATTAGCTGTGTGAACGCTCTACATTTTGCTGTTTGGCATGAGTGTCTGCAGCTGAATACATGTGAAACACGATGCTGTCATTTGCAGCAAATCAAGCACAAGTTAAAGTGGGTATACATGTACACGTGTGCCTGCCAGGCTTTTGTGTGGGAGGATATAGGCTGTGTCTGACACACACAGATAAGAGCAAAGTTGGCCATCCAGGAATGCTTTGTGTGATAGAGTGAGCAGTTTCATAAGCACTCTGTGTCCTGTTAAACTGCAGAAGGCAATAACAGCTCAGTAAACAATGGGCTGACCTATAACAAGGAATACTGCATGTGGGGTGATCAAACCATGACGTGTTGTACTCAGTGTTTCTATATTCAGTGGCAGAGTGGAGTAAAAGTGATAGTGGGGTATTACTGATGATAGTATCATTGGTTTCAATTGAAAGACACATTTGCAGCTCCTTGTGAGAGCTCTCAGCAGGCTAGCAGTAAGTATCTTTGCCAAATCCCATCTAAACAAATTGTTTTTACTTTGTCATTGGGATTTTAAAATTCCTTATAGCAAAGATGATGTTACATAATCAGATCAAAAAATGGACATATTGATATGTGCTTGGTTTGTAGCTCAGTAATTCTGTTAAATTCATTAGGGGTATGAAGATTTACTTGTAAGGATTTGATAAAAGAGTCAGAGATTTGGCAGAGATATGAAAACCAAAGAAACTAAATTCTCTGTGTAACTGAGGCCAGTTGGATGTCACCTTTACTGGCTAGTTCAGCAACCCCTTCCTGCTTCCTTTACTCTGCGTTGTGTTGATTTTATTGTGATGAATAATGGACAGGAGGCTTGTGTCTATTCTCTTACTATTATTTATTGTCTGGGTAGAAACAAAGCATTTAGACAGTTGTCTCACCAAAGGAAGCTCAAACACAGTGTACTTGGACAGAACTCTCCCGAAATAGCAATAACTAACATTCACCAGTAGCATTTACCCAGTACAAGAGCCAACAATCTCTGTGAAGGCATGAATCCATTTGACTTGTCACAATGATAGCAAGTGGAATCACATGCTGCTCTAACACTATAACCTGGTGCTCCACTATGCTCTGTGTTTCCTTGCAGTGTGTGTGTGTGTTTGAGAGAGAGAGATTCACCTTCTCCTGTTGGCGTCTATTCACAAACCAACTTATATCGACCACAATCCAGTAGAAAAACACATCTTCAATGTCAATCGTGCTGATCTTGCAGTAACTGAAGGTATAAGCTAACATTATATCATATACAAGGACATGTGTTTAGAATTCAGTGTTTATTGGCTCATAAACCAAGGTACTATTGCAGTAACTAGTAACTAGTACAGTACTACACAGGTTAACACATAACATTGCTGTGCAGGAGTACCAGCTGTTTGCTGTTGCTGAAAACTTCATGGTTTGGGTTTTGCGGTTTTAACTTGACAGTGGTTGTAGATATTGTGACATTTTTCATTTGAGTAAAAGAAGTAAGAGCACCAAATCACATTACAAACTGGAAGTTTAGATGTGCCGACGCTGAAGTCAAGCAACTGAGGAGTAGTTTGTTTCTAACAATAGTCTATCCCGAGCCTGCCAATTTACCTTTAGCCGCCCATTTAGGAAAATTTTGCAACCATGTAATATTTACAGATTTACTAAAAAACAACACTTGACCAACATTTAACCTTAAGTGGAAGATTTCAATGAAATTTATCACCCAGTTCTTCTTCTTTTCCTTTCAGCTGTTCCCTTTCAGGGGTCGTCACAGCGAATCATGTGTCTCCATCTAACCCTATTTTCTGCATCCTCTTCACTCACACCAAGTAACTTCATGTCCTCTCTCACTACATCCATAAATCTCCTCTTTGGTCTTCCTCTAGACCTCCTCCCTGGCAGCTCCAACCTCAGCATCCTTCTACAGATATATTCACAGTTTCTCCTCTGAACATGTCCAAACCACCTCAATCTGGCCTCTCTGACTTTATCTCCGAAACATCTAACATGAGCTGTTCCTCTGATGTACTCATTCCTGATCCTGTCCATCCTCGTCACTCCCAAAGAGAACCTCAACATCTTAAGCTCTGATACCTCCAGCTCTGCCTCCTGTGTTTTCTTCAGTGCCACTGTCTCTAAGCCGAACAACATTGCTGGTCTCACCACCGTCTTGAACACCTTTCCTTTCATTCTCGCTGATACTCTTTTATCACACAACACACCTGACACTTTTCTCCACCCGTTCCAACCTGCTTGCACTCTCCCCTTCCCCTCTTTTCCAAACTCTCCCTCGCTCTGACCTGTTGACCCTAAGTACTTAAAGTCCTGCACCTTCTTCACCTCTGCTCCCTGTAGCCTCACTGTTCCACCTGGGTTCCTCTCATTGACACACATGTATTCTGTCTTGCTGCGGCTAATCTTCATTCCTCTGTTTTCCAGAGCAGACCTCCACCTCTCTAGATTTTCCTCCACCTGCTCCCTGTTCTCACTACAAATCACAATGTCATCTGCAAACATCCACGGAGATTCCTGTCTAACCTCATCTATCAGCCTGTCCATCACCAGAGCAAACAAGAAGGGGCTCAGAGCCGATCCTTGATGCAGACCCACCTCCACCTTGAACTCCTCTGTCACACCTACAGCACCTCACCACGGTCTTACAGCTCTCATACATGTCCTGCACCACTCTAACATACTTGTCTGCCACTCCAGACGTCCTCATATAATACCAAAGCTCCTCTCTCTGCACCCTGTCATACGCTTTCTCTAAATCTACGAATACACAATGCAACTCCCTATGACCTTCTCTGTACTTCTCCATCAGCATCCTCAAAGCAAATACTGCAGCTGTTGTTCTCTTTCTAGGCATGAAACCATATTGCTGCTCACAAATGTTCACCTCTGCCCTTAGCCGAGCTTCCACTACTCTTTCCCACAACTTCATTGTGTGGCTCATCAGCTTTATTCCTCTGTAGTTGCCACAGCTCTGCACATCTCCCTTGTTCTTAAAAATTGGCACCAGTACACTTCTCCTCCAGTCCTCGGGCATCCTCTCACTCTCCAAGATCTTGTTAAACAAACTAGTCAGAAACTCTAGTGCCACCTCTCCTAGACACTTCCATTTTGCCACCTCTACCTTCAGATTCCACTGCATCTCCCTGTACTCCTGTCTACTCTCTTCAGTCCTCTCAGTGTCCCACTTCTTCTTAGCTAACCTCTTTCCCTGTATACACTCCTGAACTTCCTCGTTCCACCACCAAATCTCCTTCTCCACTTTCCTCTTCCCAGATGACACACCGAGTACCCACCTACCTGTCTCCCTGATCACATTAGCTGTAGTGGTCCAGTCATCTGGGAGCACTTTCTGACCACCCAGAGCCTGTCTCAGCTCCTCCCTGAAAACTACATGACATTCTTCCTTTTTCAACTTCCACCACTTCGTCCTCTTCTCTGCCTTTGTCCTCGTCATCTTCCTCACCACCAGAGTAATTTTACACACCACTATCCTGTGTTGTCTGGCTACACTGTCCCCTACCAATACTTTACAGTCACTGATCTTTTTCAGATTACAACATCTACACAAGATGTCGTCCACCTGAGTGCTTCTACCTCCATTCTTACATGTCACCCTATGTTCCTGCCTCTTCTGGAAGAAAGTGTTCACTACAGCCATTTCCATTCTCTTTGCAAAGTCTACCACCATCTGTCCTTCTGCATTCCTGTCTTGAAAACCAAACCTGCCCATTACATTCTCATCACCTCTTTTCCCTTCACCTACATGGCCATTGAAATCTGCACCAATCACCACTCTCTCACCTCTGCGGATGCTCTGCATCACTTCATCTAAGTCACTCCAGAATTTCTCCTTCTCTTCTAACTCACATCCTACCTGTGGGGCATAACCACTCACAACATTGAACATCACCCCTTCAATTTCCAGCTTCAGACTCATCAACCTGTCTGATACTCTTTTCACCTCTAGAACATTCCTCACCAACTCCTCTTTCAGGATAACTCCTACTCCATTTCTCTTCCTATCTGACCCATGGTAGAACAATTTGAACCCTGCTCCTAAGCTTCTAGCCTTGCTACCTTTCCACTTGGTCTCCTGGACACACAGTATATCCACCTTTCTTCTCTGCATCATGTCAATCAACTCTCTAGCCTTCCCTGTCATAGTCCCAACATTCAAAGTCCCTACTGTCAGTCCTACATTCTTAGCTTTCCTCTTCTCTCTCTGCCTACAAACACACCTTCTTCCTCTCCTTCTTCGACTTCGACCAACAGTAGTCCAATTTCCACCAGTGCTGTTGACCTACAGGGTACCGGTGGAAATTGGACTACTGTTGGTCGTTGTTAACCCGGGCCCCGACTGATCCTGTATGAAAGTCATTGTCACGATTCGCATTTTTAATTTAGCATGTGATTTACGTCGGACGCTCTCCTGACACAACCCTCTGCATTTATCCAGACTTGGGACTGGCACAAGAAGACACTGGCTAGTGCCCCCTTGCGGTTGTATTAAATTTACCACCCAGTTACATACAGAAAAATATCCGATAAACTATTGAAAATCATGGAATCAGGATGAATATAGGATGATTTCTGAAAATTTTGTTTCATGAAAAACAAAAGTTTCATTTTGGTGGAATAAGCCTCTTTCAGACTTTCAGACTAAAAGCCTCTATGGTATGACTGTGTTCAGTGTGGGACAGCTGGATAATTGAGGGGAGATTGATGCCTGCAGGCAAGTGGGTTAACTATAGCTTACTTGGAAGATAATTCCACAAACACAGCTCTCTGTGCTCTCTTGCTCTTCGTGTGATTGGCCCCAGAGTCCGGGAGCTATGATGAATGAGCTGAGGTGCATGCATAATGTATGGGAGTTATGACTCGCTTATGGCTCAAAGCGAGTACCTTCTTGACAGCAGAGGAATGCAGGGCTCATTATAAACAGTGAGAAGCAGGTGATAGTAAAGAAATCAAAGTAAGACAATGTGCAGTGTAAAGCCAGCATTTACTGTACATTGTGTGTGTGTGTGTGTGTGTGTGTGTGTGTGTGTGTGTGTGTGCTTCAACAAGGCTCCAAGAAGCAGATCATGTATAAATGTATAAATATAATAAGTATGCTGGCCATGTTGTGAAGACAAAGCTAGTTGTGTCCTTGAATATCCTGAAGCCTTTTTGAAGTTGTT
Organism: Channa maculata; assembly: GCA_020496755.1. Lineage (NCBI taxonomy): Eukaryota > Metazoa > Chordata > Actinopteri > Anabantiformes > Channidae > Channa > Channa maculata. Next base: position 19,502,736 of record CM035616.1, on the reverse strand, counting down.
ATTTACATTTTCCAGTTTTGACATTTAACTGATGCCTTTATCCAGAGTTACTCACAATGAATAATCAATAGACTCAGAGTCAGGTTTGTTGCCCAAGGACAATGTTCAGAGAACAGCTCTGTGGTTTGGTTGGCTCAGGGATCAAACCTTACTTTCTAGTCCAAGAATGATCTTTCAATCATCCATCCATTATATGTAACTGCTTATCATATTTAGGGTCACAGTGGCTGGAGCTTATTCATATATAACTATATCCATATGCATATGATTGACCATGACCAGAGAATTATGAGTCTGCTATTCATCAAAGGACAGTGACACACCAAGGTGACATCAAAAAACTAGTGGCACCAAAGACAAACTGCTGCATCAGCCTTGTCGGAGGCACTTGAACACGCTGCAAAGACGACACGTTATTTCACCTTTGTATCAGCACCAAAAGAAATCCAGAACTCCCCTCAGTGAGTCACTCCCTCCACACCCCTACCTAAAGTTATAAAAATGTACTGTATGTTACCATGGCAACAATTTTTGCACACAAGGCAACAGCGATTCCAATTAAGTTGTCACAGAAAAAGCCATTTGTCACAACAGAAAATGAAATAAGAAATTATATTTGTGACAAAGTGTAAGTGAGTTAACTTACAATAAGCATAAGTCATCAGAGCCACACCAGCTGCAGCTGCTGTAGCTAAAAACACACCACAACATGTAGTGAGTTGTGCAAGTGTGCATCAATTTTTTGACTTCCTAGTTTTTAACAGCTAAGACTGTTCTTATTATGTGAAGTGATTAAAAAGATAGAAAACAAGAAATTCTGAATTGATAAAGCAGTGTTGTATTTGTCAGTTAAGCTTGATAATTCTGATAAGTTTCAAGCTTTCCTTTACTCAGAACCAGCAATAACAAGGTACCATAGTTTAGTTAAGATATTTAAGTACAGTAACCTTGACACAAGTGAAATGCTCATATAAATATAAAAATTGCCTGATAAGAAATAGCAAACAAATGAACAAGCTTTACAAGCTTCGTCCTCAGGTTTCACTTCGTTAGGTGTAAATTATTTCATTGTTCACAAAATTGCAGATCAAACCTATCAAGTCACCTCAAGTCTCCATTTTTGGAGTTTGCATGAGAGCTTGTAGTCAGGTGTCTGGAGTAGCCTCCGAATATATTAGCAAAACTGTTTCCCCCTCAGTGTTTCCCTGTTGCAGTAGAGGGAGAGTGACAAAAAGAAAAAAAACATTGTTTTCTAAAATTAATAAGACTAATTTGGAAGGCTGACTCCTTTTGTTGTCTTCACATAAACTTTGTAATACCTTTCAGTACAGATTTTGGCCCCCGTCATTTGCATATCATATGTTATCCTAAAGGTCTGTTTCAACAGAATGACTGATTACAGTAAGTAATACGCTTTTCAATGTTCATATGAGCGCCAGACAGATATTTTAAGAAACACTTAAAAAAATCTGAACCTGTAACCTTAGTTAATTCTCTCACTTGTCTAATTATTCCAATTTCTCTGCTGTTTTGTTTTTCATTGAGTCTAATTCCTGTGTGCATTGTACTTTAAATAAAGTGACTTAGATTCTGATTAGATTTTTTTGCCGATCTTGAAGATGACTCTGCCCAGCTCAATTCGGCTTATTGTGATTGAGACAAAACAGCAATTACACTTAGTGTCACAAACATTGATTCCTCAAGCAATCCTCAGTGGCCTTGGCAGTAGAAGGTGTTATATGTTTCAGATTTCACTACAAAATGATTTGCTCTTTGTAAGAAAGATTAAGAATCCCACGCTTTTCATTTACACAGTCTGCTGCCAGCTACTGTGAATGTAACAGACTGTTTCATTCCTTCTGGTTTTTTACATCTACAGCTTTTGTTGGTAGTGTTAGTTTGATCTCATATGTGTGATACTTTATAGGTAGAGTTTTAGCAGCCTGTGGTTTAAAGAGCTGTATAACTGTGTGTCATCAGCAAAATTGTATTAACATTGTGTACATTGTGCTTCCAAACCTTTTGGCCTAGAAGAAACATGTACTATGCCACAATTTTCATCTACAATAACAATAAAGAGACCTTCAATTATTATATAATAATTCAACAATATGTTCCCAGGCACATTACATCAGCAGACAGACATTGGAGCTAAAATATTAAGCCTGGACATCAACAAATACTAAATGAATTATGTAGCCACAAATATAAAATCCATAAAATAGATCGTGAGGATATATATGACATGTCAGTATTGCAATTATAATAATATGATGAACATGGAGGATTAAATCACAGACAATATGGTATGGCACAGCTCTAATTCTTCTAATATATCCTTCTCTTTGTTTTTGAAACCTGATGTTAATGTTTTATGACTTTATCTCTTACATTTTACATTTACATTTAGTCATTTAGCAGACGCTTTTATCCAAAGCGACTTACAAGTGAGGTACAAGGCAAGCAAGAATCTAAGTCAAGGGCAAAACATCAAAGCAAAGTCCTATCAGAAAAGTGTTCACATTTCATGAGATGCAAGTGCATGTTTGAAATCTTGTTGCCTCTTTAAAAATAGTTTTGGCTTCTCATGTTGCTACACAGCTGAACTCAGGTCACATGTAACAACATCAGAGAAGGAGCAGTCATGCCGGTAAGCACTTCATATTGTGTGTTGCCCTCCACTCAGCTGCCCTGGCATTTGAGGAGACTACTCACATTGAAGCCTGTTATCTCTCTCAGTATTGTCCCTGGAGAGGCTTGACTATGAAGGTCAGTGATCTGTGGAAACATGATCTATAGTGTAGAGAGGGAGTTTTGAGATTGCTGCAGCATTACGGGTGAAGGAGAGGCTCTCTCATATTTTCAGAGCAGAGCTGCTTTCTCAAACATTTTTTGACTTTTGCCCTCTGTGTTATCAGTGTTTGGTGGCACATTTGCACATATTGTAAAGGCAGGCTTAGTCGTGTCCAGTGGTAGAAAGATTATCCACTCCAGAGATTGTTGAATGACAAACACCGAACATTTATTGAGTTTCTCATTCCAATTGAGCAGATAACAAAGTAATTACACAGAAAATGTTTTAAATAATTCCACAGAACATGGTAAGAAACCGTGTACCTCCACAGCCACACAATCCACATCCTTCCCTTAGCTCTGAATACATTGTTTCTTTAACAACTGGGTAGGCAAATTTCATAGACAAACACTTCAAAGGCAGCCAGTGATGTCAATGATGACATCATCCGTACAGTTATACACACGCTTCTCGTTACCTAACCTTTCAAGACACAGCGACCACAAAAAAAACAAGATGTTCATTTATTCCTGATTATTCTGAATTTACATCGCTGATTAATAGCCCTGTGGACGATACAAATCCAAATACTATAAATATTAAAGAATAGATCCTTTGCTAATGCTATTAAACAAATTTTCTAGCAACAAAATGGGAATAAATAATAATGCCAAACAAAATCTTGTCTCTATCCACTCTGTGACTCCCAGAGACTTTCTCTGGACACCTCCAAACACCTCCAGTCCTACATACAAATATTGTCTGGCCATAAACAAACCTAAAGTACACTTAGACTGAAGGGGCCTTACAGAGAATGGAGCTAAAATTACGCATTTTTTATCGGGCTGGGGAAGTTGTAGTGCACTATTATAAGAAAATCATTCTAAACTATTTCAGAATAAAAATATAAAAGGGATATTATGCATGAAATGGTCTCTTTAAAGTTTATTTCCCTGGTTGTTGAAGTTTCTGAGTGTGATTGCTTAAGCACCCCTTTTCAGCCTGTAATAACATTTTCCAAAGTTTCTGCCCTGTCACTCTGTCAAGGAGAAGCATCTTTGAAATGCTGGTGTGTGGTTGTTTGGAACGAATGGAGGCCTCATAGTACAACTGTCATACCAAAGACAAATCTAAGAGACTCTACAGAGCGCTAAGAAGGTTAATTAGCCGGACAAAGAAAAAGCAATTTCATGATGTCACTTCTGCTTCCAAATGCAATTCTGACACTTTTTAAAAGAGCCTCACAGAAACAGGGTTCAGACAACAGAGTCAGCAAGGTGGGGGCATGAGACAGAACCAACACTGACCAGGCTGTGGGCTTATTAACAAGAGCAAGAGCAATGGGACTGTGGAAGAACTGCCAGCCTATTTTTTCTTCTGTCTTTCTGTTACTTAGCTGACTAAGCTAATCTTTACCCTGAATGGCTTTTACCAAAACCCCTCCCGCTCACTTTTGATTAATGAGATCGGTGGAACTTCCAAAGTTCACAAAGCCGTACAGGAGAACTCGAAATGGCACTGCAGCAGAAAGGGACATGTTCCAAGTCTAGAGCATGGATATTTGTTCCTAAGCTATAATATACTGTATGGTGGATAGAGAGAAAGCATCTTGTTTATTCAAGATGCATTACAAAAAAATACTGATTATTAGCCTAAGCCTATGTTGCCACAAGAAGAAGCCTGTTAGAAGCACAAACACTTTGTTGTAACAGTTTGACACAAAACACAACACAACACAATTTAGTGAACAATAAAGAAGTCAAAATCCCAGCACATATCACAGCAGTTTAGTGTGTTCATCAGGGACATGAATTGCTTCACCCACTTCAGAAGTTATTATGCCATTCATTGGCTGTAATCTGTTGTTATCAGCTACATAGATATGAGCCAGAATGTACCTGCATCACATGCTAGCAGGCTCAGACGGTCACCATCACCACATCTATATATAACAATGCTGTTTGGTTTAGACATTAAATATACAGGTTTATGGTTTAGTCAAACAAATTAGAATTTTATGGTTAGGGAAAGATTGTGGTTTGGGTAAAATGTAAAAACAACATCATAAAATGTAAAAACATTTACACTAGTGTTTTTCATTCGAAAGTTGTGTGCTTTGACACCCACCCATCAACCCTGACCTTCCTATAAGGGCTTTGTTATTTTTACAATTTCACCCTATTGTAACTAGATGTTGATGCTGTTCATTCAACTTCTGATATGGGCTCAGACTTTCTAATAATTAACAGTTTAATTGCATGAGAAGACTCAAATCAGCTGAATGCTGTCAGATCAAAGTCTTACCTTATCTTAGAGCATTGTTGCAGAATATATAAGACCTCTTCAGACTTTTATCATTTTCCATGCAGTTTGAGCATAGGTGAATTAGTGCCAGACTACTGAATGTCTTTGTAAGTATTCCACAAAGCAGGGGCAGACTCAGCCTATCTGAGGGGCAGGGACGAGAAAATATTAAGAGCACCTGATCCACAAACATCATTGCCTTGTCTTCATTTGCTGTGGTGGAAGCAACAAGAGGGCCCTTTATCATATTTGCTCTACTATGGGGCTCCTTATAGGGTTAATTACGGAGGATGCAAACTATTTCATTATTCTTCTACAATTTAATTTATATATACTTTTAGAGCATTTTTGTTACTTCTAATGATAAAGAAATATTTGTACTAGCTGAATGTTTATTAAATATTGTGTTGACGTCTTTTTGCCACTTTAACGTAACAGGATCCAAAATTTTTCATTCAACTGTATGTTTCCCAGCATTTATCCTGTCCCATTTATCACAGCACAAACCCATCTCTCTCTGACTCTCTGAATCTTTTTTCCAAATCTCAGTCTGCAGCCACCTAAACTACTGCTCCTTTCCCACGAGTCCCACCTTGTCAGGATAAGACTTCCACTGCCTCTAATAAGCTCTGCACTCATTCATCTAATAAAATGCTAACTTTGCAGCCTCGTGAAGACGATAGGCAGATTTCTGCCTGAAAGCTACTTAGGGCTGTTCACATAACCCTGCAGAGGCAGAATGTTAATAGAAGCTAGTCTGCCATGTCTCAGAGATTAGATTAAATATCAAAGCCCTGATCCTGCTTCTGCAGCTGCTCTCCTGCAGACAATAGTTTCAACACAGACTTACACCCAAATATCATATTTGTAGATGTGATAAGTCTGACTGTCACGTCAGAGTTGAATCCATGGCCCAGTTCCACATTGCTGCAGTATTCACCAAGAGCTCACAAATTGAGATTTTATATAACCTCTTTAGTAGCTCTTATTATATTTTGTTATCATAATTACTTGAAGATAATAGATATTCTACAGTTTTCAGAAATTTATGATACAGAAATAAATGCGAGTAAAATACATACAGTAAGAAATGAAAAGCTAAATTAATTTCTTGTGTTCTAACCATCATCATCCTCACCATGACTGCCAATGAAGTATTTTTACAGGCATATTTAGTAACACAGCAACTTCCACATTTCAGCATTAACTGTTATGGAAGGCAGGGAAATGTTCTTCCACGAGACCTGATGTTTTCACTTTCAGTGTGGAAAAGTGTTAATCATGTCCCACTCCTCCGATCTGTGGGGAACACGTGATCATTAGTTGGGAATGGAGTAAGATTGTGGCTGAGCAAGGAATCACCATGCATAAGGCAAGTTGATTCATGAACTCAACATGCCCAGTATACACTCAAAGCCTTACTAGCTCTAAAATATTCATACAATATTTCATTTTGAAATAGACTTTTTCTTTCTTTACCAAAACACCCTTCACAGGTAAAACCTAAGACTAAATCCCACAGTATTCATTTAGAGCTATTCATTATTTGAACAATCAATCTCACAAGATGCACCTGGACAATAAGAAACACATTTTTGAAGAGGTAAAATGCGGATGATCTGATACAAACAGTACTATTGTCTATGCTGTTTAATGTATCAAGATGTAAACACTATTAAATAAAAGCTGAAATTCTGAACAGCAAATACAAATGAATTAGCCTTGCAGGTTTAAAACATTTGGTGAGGATTGTATGTGACAGTAAAAGCAAATGCTATTAGTGCTTTTTTTTTTTTTGTCCTTTCGGCTTATCCCGTGAGTTCAGGGTTGCCACAGCGGATCATTGTCCGCATGTTGATTTGGCAGTTTTTACGCTTCAAAGCATCTGACCTTAATGCAAAGACTGCACGTCACTCATTTTTATTTTTTCAATTTAATCATAACTATAATCTTTTTCTAACCTTGGCCAAGCAGGTTCCAGCTTTGTGCTCCTTGATGTTGCCTCTGGTCGTACCAGCAGAGATGTTAAAGCATTGAATAGTTTGTGGTAAAAGTGTTAAAGGGCCCCCTATACCTCCTCTCTGTATGCTCTCTCTCACTGATAAGATGTTGTTTTCTTTATAAAATGGTCTTCCAAGTAGGTCTCAAACCACAATCTTTCTAACTCTAACAAAACTGTTTCACTTCTTTTAACAAAAAATGAAACTGATTCATCTTTTTTATTGCAGTAAATCATCCTAGCTTAAATATTTTTAGGCATTGTGTCACTATACATCACTGTAAATAGGTCAAAAAGCCTTACTGTATGTTAATGCTTTACTGCAATTCAAGCATGATGTTCTGACACATGATGACACATGATGAGGAGAAAATGAAGCAAAGTGAGTTTACCACCGAAATGAATGAATTTTAACCAAAATAGAGGAAAATCATATTTCAGCAGTCTCAGATTTCTGATTATTTGCTACATGATGTATAGAGAAAACCCAACAATTCCCCTTTGAACAAGCCCTAGGCAACAGTGGAGAGGATAAACTCCCTTTAACGGAAGAAACCTCCAGCAGAACTAGGGTGGGCGGCCATCTGCCTTGACCGGTTGGTCAAGGGACAGGGAGATAGAGAAGGAGAGACAACTACAGGAGAAAGATGAAAAAGTTAATGTCACACAGTGGTGACAAATAAATGTAGGGTGAAAGGAGAGGAGAGAGGAGGAAAGGAGTTCAGTGCATCGAGGGGTGGGTCCCCCAGCAGTCTAAGTCTATAGCAGCATGACTATAACTATCTATAAGCTTTATCAAAGAGGAAGGTTTTAAGCCGAGACTTAAAAGTAGAGAGGGTGTCTGTTCCCCGAATCTGAGCTGGGAGCTGGTTCTACAAGAGAGGAGCATGATAGCTAAAGGCTCTGCCTCCCATTCTACCTTTGGATATTCTGGGAACCACAAGTAGGCCTGCATTCTGAAATCAAAGTGGTCTACTGGGATGATATGGTGCTATGAGGTCTTCTAAATATGATGGAGCTTGACCGTTTAGAGCTTTTATGTAAGTTTTAAATTCTATTCTAGATTTTGAAGTCTTTTGTCTTTTAACCAATTTAGTGCAGTTGCTTCAAACTGAATTTCATGTTCCAGTCTCTGTAATAAAATGTTGTGATCAGTGGTGTCGAATGCAGCACTAAGATCTCAGAGAACAATTATTGTAAGGTACTAGTTTTAGGGTTGGACCCAATAAGGCGCTTGACACAACTTCTCAGTTTAAATAAGGTTTATTATAAAGTATAATAGTTGGCAAAACAGGATGGGGATGTAGTAAGTCATCCAACTCGCTAGATGGTGGTGAACTCCAGTCTATGAGAGAGGACACAAAGATGTGGGATATGGTATCTGAACATGAAAACAAAACTTACTAGAGTGAGTGGGGAGATGAGCGGAGTCTAGAGGAAAAGCAAGAACACAGAGGCAGTCCTGGTAGTGAGCGTGTGGAATGTAGCCGTGGTGAAGAAGTGACTGCAAAATAAAAGTCTTGAAGGGGGTGAATTAGTGAATTAGGGATCCTGACAATTATAGAGACTAGCCCATTATCTGAAGCCAAGAGAAGATTGTTGGTGACTTTTACCAATGCTGTTTGTGTACTATGATAAACTCTAAATCCTGACTGTAAGTCTTAAAACTAAATATTCCTATTATTGCTGCAACTATTTTTCAATATTTTTTTCAGGATTTTAGAAATAAAGGGGATATTGGTCTGTAAATAGCTAAAACACCTGGGTCAAGACAGGGTTTTTTAAGTAGCAATTTGATTACAGCTACCATATAGGCCTTTGGTGCCTTTGTATAGATAGATTAATGATATCTAATACGAAGGTGTCTATTCAGTGACACATGATGAATAATATGCTGTTCTACGCTGGCTTTACCGAGGACTTTTTCAAACATGTTCAAACAGTTTTTCCAGGCTAAATGGGAATCTTCTAAATAAGTGGAACGCCACTTCTTTACTAACTTTCGTGTTGCCTGCTTTATGTTGCAAGTTTGTGAATTATACCATGGAGACTCTTCTGGTTTACTGCCTTCTTTTTCGGAGGGGCAACACTGTCAACACTGAGTATTGTATGTAACGAGGTTGCAGAAATATCAACAAGACAATAAAGAATCGTTTCCGTAAATTCACTTAAGCACCTACTGTAGTAGAATTTTTTCCTAACTGCTGTATAGTCCATTATTTGTAAATTAAAATGTTATTAAAAAAAACAAAAATATAATATTTGATATGTATATGCTGAAGTAGCTTTAAAAGGTTGACTCATTTAAATTGGAAAAAATATTAATATATGACATTTGTACAGCAGTTTTTGGGAAAGTGACTTTTTTTGTCATTAGGATCAAATTGTTGATACAGTACAATGATCCACCTTTAAAACAATACACAGTTTAATACCCAAAGCCTCCTCCCTATAATGACACGACAGCAGACAATGAAGTTCTGTACTAGTGTCTAGTTTGGCAAAGTACACCAACTGATGTTTTTTGTCAGAGGAACTGCCAGGAGACAGATTGCAGTTCTGTGTATTTCACTACTACCACCTTTTCTTCCTTCTCCTTACTATTCAAACTCAAGTGCTGTCTGTGCAGACTCTATACCCCCTGGAGCTCAAGCTGAAATGAAAATGAAAATGAAAAATCAAATTTCAGCTTGCACACACACAGCAAGTGAAAGTCGTGAATGTTCAGGAAATTCAATATTGACTTTGGTATAGAAGTAGTAATGAAATAGTGGTTATCATGACCACACTGAGACCCACATTTACAAGTCTATCTACAGTAGCAGTATGGGCCTGCCTGACTTCAGATAAGGGTTGGCTGTGAAGTGGCTCTGCAGCCAGTCACTCCTTGTCCACCCTGACGCCAATCGGGGTGAAGGCTGGAGCCTGGCGGCCCTAGAGTCTGTGCCGTGGTTTCTGTCAAGATCTGTGATGAGTGTCCACATTAAGACCTTCTACTGATTACTGCTGTCCTGGGGCTGCTCAACATATGAGAGTGCCACCTGCATGGTCGCCATGCTTGGCTTGTCAGGGGAGATATCATTTTGCTAACTCAATGACCTCCACATCTTCCATCCTTCACACACCGCCCTCGACTTTGACCAGATGATTTACTTAAGGCTAAAGTCTGCTGAGAAGTATATTAACAGTTTCAGGCCCCTGTGGGGTCCTTGGGTACATCTATAATCTGTACAGTTGTCTTAGTGTTATCACTGTCTTAATCTAATATTTATTTGAAGACAATGACAAAACAGTTTGCATTCATTATTAGTAGGTGGATTTCTTAGGAAAATAAAAAAGGAGCAGTAGGTTTTACACTAAATATTTCACCTCATTAGACCTTTTTGCAAATAGCAAATGTGTAGCATTTCAAATGCATTTTATTTCTGTTGTGAATAACATTCCACCCTCCACCCTGATAACTCTGTTTTTTGTGTATTTCAAACTAAACTGTTTCAGATCTTCAAACTAAATTCATCATAAATGTAACATGAGTAAAGGGATGTCTTTTATGGACTGATGAGTCAAAAGTTTAATTATTTAGATGACAGTGATCCTGCTAAAGATGTCAGCTCATCAGTGAGTTATTAAATAGCAAAGCGATGGTCCCAAGAATAAGAAAATAAATTAAATGTTTTGAAGTGACCTAGTCAAAATCCTGACTATTTCTACTTTTTGTGTTGAGGGGTTGAGTTCATGAGTTTTTAGTAAGTATAAGTAAGTAAGTGTTGAGTAACTATTTTGCTTTACAATTACAATGACAAACTTTTAGTTTTTGCTTGGTCTGGTTGCTTTTGACTTCTGTTAGATTTGGTGTGAAGATCTGAAACTGTTTAGTTTGAGATCCACACAAAAAGTACTTATTTCTTTTTAAGCATGAGGAGAGGAAGGTTTATGTCACCAATGCTAATCATTTAACAACTATATTAATACAAAAATCATATATTCACTGTTGAATAGCTAAATTAAGTTTTTATTTCAAAGACTTTAAAGGATAATGTCTTAAATTGGGCACACGATCAACGATTGTACAGCCAATTATGAATGTGACTTTGTCGTGATGTCTTGGTCCTGGTCAGTGCCAGTCTGGCTTAGACAGCGCTGACAGAGACAGTGTGAGCACATTAAACATTCTAGACTTTAATCCTGAGACCCAGTCTCTGACAGTCATTCTCACATAGAATATTTTTAACCGGGTTCATATTTACAATGGGCGTGAATAAATTGAGGTTTTACCTGAACATATTATTTTAACTACATTTCTCTATGTATGTCCACATTGTCCTCGCAGTTCATGATTTTGCTGTTTTTTTTTTTTTTCACCTTATATTCTTTTACGCTTAAATTGTTAAGTTAAAAAGTCAAAGTTCCCAGTTGGTGCCAATATTTGTTTTGGCACAAAAACACGTGAGAAATCAATCTCGAAATTGTCTAGTCATTTCCATCCAGTCCTTAAGTGTCTTTACTCATTTGCTCATTCAAGTGTGTGCTGCTTCCAAACTGTCAAAGACTATAAATCTGTGATAGTTAGTGGAAACACTCATTTGGATTTTGATAAATTATGTTGTTATCATGAGAAAACAAGCTTTGTTATCTCAAGATAATGAAAACATTATAATTACCTGATTATTAAAAGAAATCAATATAAAAATATTTTTAATTTAATTATTTATAATTGAATTAAATAGGTCACAGCATAGGCAGCAGCCATGCTTCTGTTGGTTTATTTTCTCTCCAGGTAAACAATGCAGATGAGCAAACTAAATCTATTTATATGAATTTATGAAGGATCATGACCACCTGCACCTCATCATTTAATTCACATACCTGGGGTTTCAAACATATTTAATAGACTGTTCTTATAAAGTTTTGTTGATGTGGTTTAGCATAATGGACAGTAATGCTGCTCATGTTGTATTTATTTGCATTAATCTGCCACAACATTAATACCACCTAGAGGGATTTATCACATCTACACAGACCTCTATACACAGCAAACTGTGCATTTCTGGCTGATCTTATCTGTGTACATGACTGCTGAGTATCGGGACAGTTGCAACATGTTTCTAATTGCAGGGTTCAACCAGTTTCACTGTAAAGCAGGGATATTTGTTTTTGTCCTAGTTGTGACACACTCAAAAGGTCATGTGCATAAGGTGCTGTTATGTATTGGTAATTGGTGTATTGGTAACTAAATACACTATATGTTGGCACGGCTGTACATTAGGAGATCCAGGAGAGTGACCAGTCATCCACCAGTCAGTGGGTCAGCAGTTCAATCCCCAGCTCCCCCTGTCCATACGTTGTAATGTCCCTATAGGCAGGACACTGAACCCCAAGTTGCTTGTGGTGGAGAATTGCATGGCCACACTGCCATCCTCAATGTGTGTGTGTGTGTGTGAAACTAGGTTACAAATTCATTATATAAGCTCTTTGTCTCATAACACACAGAAAAATGCATTTAAATATGTAATTTCTTTGTGTGTTAGCTCATACAGTCAGCTTTCATATTTTACATCTCTATCCCTCCAGCTGAAGTATACATCATCATCATTATGACCATTAGCGCCATGTGATGATGAGAATACTTCAACTCAACGCAAAAATGTGATTCATTGAACAATATTTTGTAATGTAGATCGAAGCATTTGATATGGCTGTCTTTAGGTTATTACACTGTATATCTTAGACATCCTAGTCTGTTTGAGACATGTAAATTTATTGCCCTTCCATCAAATTATCACCAGTGTTAACCCCCTCCCCCTTCATTGACACTCTGTTACAGCTCACACTATCTCTAAATGCCTGCTGTCTAACAGTCTGCACATGAGTTATTAAGCCATATCCCCTGATCACAGGACTACATTATGATTGCAGCATTATCTACACCTAAGTGGTCTCTCCTCCCAGAGAAATTGACCTGGGTCACATGACTATGATGGAAATCCTTCTATTGTTCCCTGGGGGCATATAAATAACTGGGGCCATTATGGAAAAACATACGTTGAATGTCACTGACAATATAATGCATATTGTTTTGACTAGCACATGTCCAGAAGCTTTGTATCCCATAGAAATAAGTTTCTGTTTCCCTATTCTCTATTTCTTTCTCTGACTTCTTAACAGGACTTCTACAGCTTTCTCTATAATTTTATTATATCATTCGGCTTTACTGAGCCGCTTGGTTAACAGGTAACAAGATATCGTGTACAGGGATAGAACCCAGCCATTACATAAACTGACATGTATACTGACACTTTAATCTCTTCTTACATTAGCATACCCTTATTCCCTCCTCTACTTTTCACCTTCTTGTCTTCTCTCTCTGAACCTCCTCGAAGACATTAAGCAAAACATAAAAGTCATAGATCAAAACTTAGTTCTAATGCCTTCAGCTGTGATGACAGCAGCAGTTGAGCTGGGCAAAAGTCTTGTCAGATCTTAGGCAGCCTTACAGGACACATTACCCTGTGAGGCTCCCACAAGGAATGTGTAAGATAAGATAAAACTTTAATGATTACTGTGGGCATCAGATTAAGATTTCAGATGAGTCAAGCAGACATTTCAAGTCATCCGATTAAAACACTTCTCTGACAAATTATTTCAAGATACTGATCTTTTGTGTTAAGATATAGTTTTGGCCTGTGGTTCAGATTTTTTAACCCTTATGCATCCGAGTGTTTACTGTGTTGTTTCAGAAGTGTCTTGTTTGTTTGCTTATAAGGCAATGAATAATATTTTAAACTCTTAAAATCTTTTCTGTTTGTCATACAGGTTTCTATGTATGACCCTACCATGGACCACATCATCTGCTGCCTGCTGGTCCTGGGAGCCACAGTGATGATCGCACACGCATGCCCAAAGTACTGTGTATGCCAGAATCTGTCTGAGTCACTGGGAACATTGTGTCCTTCCAAAGGCCTTCTATTTGTGCCTCCAGACATCGACCGGAGCACAGTGGAGCTCCGGCTGGGAGGCAACTACATCCTCCGCATAACACAACAGGACTTTGCCAATATGACTGACCTGGTGGACTTGACCCTCTCCAGGAACACTATCAGCTATATTCAGCCCTTCTCTTTTGGTGACCTGGAAACTCTGCGCTCACTTCATCTGGATAACAATCGCTTAACAGAGCTAGGCCCTGATGATTTACGAGGCCTAGTAAACCTGCAGCACCTCATCGTAAATAACAACCAACTGGGATGCATACATGACAAGGCCTTTGAAGACCTGGCTCCTGCCTTAGAGGATCTGGATCTCTCCTATAACAACTTGATGTCGCTGCCCTGGGACTCAGTTCGCCAGATGATCAACTTGCACCAGCTCAGTCTAGACCATAATCTATTAGATTTTATTCCAGAGGGCACCTTCACGGATCTGGAGAGGTTGGCAAGGCTGGATTTGACTTCAAATCGTTTGCAGAAGCTACCCCCTGATCCCATCTTTGCCCGAGCCCAGGACTCAATGATCCCAACTACACCATATGCTCCCCAGCTGTCCCTAAGTTTAGGTGGGAACCCTCTGCACTGCAACTGTGAGATGCTTTGGCTGCGGAGGCTTGAGAGAGACGACGAGCTGGAGACCTGTGCCTCCCCTCCCACTTTAAAGGGTCGTTACTTTTGGAATCTAAAGGAGGAGGAGTTTGTGTGTACGCCACCTCTCATTACCCAGCACACCCACAGGATGCTGGTCTTGGAAGGCCAAACAGCCAGCCTAAGGTGTGAAGCCACAGGGGACCCTTCCCCCACTATTCATTGGATCTCCCCTGAAGATAGGCTGCTTGGTAACTCCTCACGAACTGCAGTGTACAGCAATGGAACTCTAAGCATCACTATCACCACCTCCAAGGACTTTGGCACATTCACCTGCATTGCTGCTAATGTGGCTGGGGAGTCCACTGCGTCCATGGAGGTGTCCATTGTCCAGCTTCCCCACATCAGCAACGGGACTGGGCAACCAGCACAGCCTAAGTCACGCCTCTCTGATATCACAGGCACCACTAGGACTAGCAAGGGGGCTCCCTTCCAACCAGAGAGGGCTGTGTTAATCTCAGAGGTGACAGCTGTTTCAGCTTTGGTCAAGTGGACAGTGAACAAGTCAGCTCCCAAAGTAAAGATGTACCAGCTCCAGTACAACTGCTCTGATGATGAGGTTCTGATCTACAGGTAAACACTTGCATATGTTATCAGAAATCTTTACATGTTAGCAGAGTTTGTGGAAATTCTCTTTATGTCCAAAAAACACTACATAATTGGATGACTGATTATTAAGTTCCCATCAGATCTATAGTTTCTTTTAGCATATCTGTTTATTTATAAAAGCTAAAAATTTCACCCTTATCATCTTAGTTTGAGCAGTACAAATCTGGTAAACCCACTGTGACAAAACCCAAAGGTGATTCTACAGCACAGCAGGTATAAAGCAATTAACTTGTCGAGTTAAGGTAACATCAAAGTTGGAAAAAGGTAGATGGTAGCTAAGATAAACTGATCCAAACTGCAAACTGGAGCAGTGTCATCAAAAACAATAAAGGATTACTTCGGTCATCGTGTTGTCCATAATCATCATACAGACGCTAAACCAACATTAAATCTCCTCTACTCATATTTGTTGTCAGTCAGCAGCCTGGATTTGCTTAATCATCTGTGCCATAGACACAGATGAGCCCCCTGAAATTCAGGGGGTTTCTCTGTTCTGAATCTTTCCTCTGTGCCATAGGACTATGGTAGGATGGTATGCAAAAACTATAAAAACACACCAGCCCAACACAATGCTTCACTCATTCCAAAATATATAATTGACTTATTTTTTATAAACATTGGCCCACAATGTACTTCAGATGGTCATCTCAACATTTGTGAGATTTCCAGTGGAGTAAGGGCAGTTCACATAAGTTGGGACATTATTTATTTCTATCATACATTTTGAAATAACAAAATATGTCTAGCTGAGTTGTGTTTTAAAGAAATACATTTTTGCACTTCCAGGTTTCCCTGTCCTAAAGGTTGTTCACAGAATGTTGTTTTGATTAAAAGCCTGACATAAAAACTGTAGCTAGCACAAGGTCAAAATATTTTAATGTTTTATACTATGACATCAAATGAATCAATAATTACCCCACTTAGGCCTTTTTTGAGCTCTACATTTCTTATAAACTTGGTGCTAACAAGTGGCTGAATTGTGAGAACATCAAACACTATCAGCCCAGAGATGGAGGCTCAAATTTTCATCTTTCATCTATTAATTTTTACAGCCTTGTTCAGTCTATCACTCGCGATCACTAGCAAAGCTTATTTAGAAGCGGTAACTGTGGCAAAATGAAATTACTAACTGGGAGTTTAGTGATGGTGAAATTTAAGTAACACGACTGTGGTGTGGTTTGTTTATACCCAAACAACAGCTTTTCACTTCTAGTGATTGTATTTAAGGCTTAAAAATCTTCATCTGTCAATGTTGTCTTGCTGAACAAAACATTTAAGTATCACAAACTTTTATTTGTCATGCAGCTTATTTTCCATATAACCTAAATGCCACTGAGATATCGCATAGACTTTATATATATATATATATATATATATATATATATATATATATATATATATATATAGTTTTGTTTTTTGTTTTTTTGTTTTTTTTGAGGGAACCAGGAAGATTTTAGTTTCTGTGTTGGTCTACAAAATTCAAAAGTCATCCTGAGGCACTTCATTGGTGGGGAAGCCTTGACACCTAAATATGGCTTCATAGAGAGACACTTGGGTTGGTACAGCAGCATGTAGAGTGACAAAAAAGCTGTTACCACAATAACCACTGTTAGTGTTGTGGATCGTTATGTGTTTTCATCGTTTTCCACAAGGTGTCCACAAATAGTTAAATTCAGCTATAATGTTGACAATTCAGTTTATTGTTCTACATTGAAAGACGTTTAACACCAACAGCAATACATGGCCTTGGGAGCTGTCTGGTTTCACAGCAAGTTTGTGCAGTTTGGAAATTGCAGTACCTGTGCAACACTAAATACATTTTCATTACTGAAAGATGTAGAGCAGGGGTCTCAAACTCAAATTACTTGGGGGCAGAGTCTGGGTGAGGCTGGGCCACATCAGGTATTCCACAAAAAAAGCTTTGTTAAAAAAATGTAATCTTCATTTTTTTAACAAACTTCACATTACTACTAACAATTCTTTAACTTCAATGGGTTCTTCTGAACATGAACATGAATGCTTCTTCTAAACATGGCTTCTTTTGCCTACTTCTTGCTGCCAGACACCTGGCAGCGCTTCCTCTCACATAGGTGAGCCACATTTGGCTTGAGGGAGGAAGCAGTAGAGACCCTCAATATGGCTTGAAGATGATTGTTAGTAAGTCTGGACCTGTACTTGGACTTGAAGTTCAAGTTAGAGAAAAACTTTGGCACATGGTCCACTTGAACATTCTGGAAAGCTCAGGGGAGTCGGGGGTCAATCATCAACGGAACATCGGTGGCGTTAACGCCAGGAACATTCACTTCGTCCAGCTCGAAGTCAAACATGTTCATTTCAAACACAGTAAGAAGTAGTAATTCTATGATGGTTATGTGATGTTACACAGGCGCCACCATAGTTGTGCAATGTTTCTCTGCTTGCATCAAGCCCGGCCTCCCCCCCGGGGAGCCATGTACTCCACTGTGAGGTTGGTAGGTTCGTTCAGCTCCAGCTTGCACAAAAAAGGAACCTTCCACACACAACGCGGTAGAGTGCCGTTCATATAAAACTCACGCGATGCACTAACATTAAACTTTAATATTGTCCTGCAGACCACAAAATATCGTCTCGCATGCCGCAATTGGGCCCCCAGGCCACGAGTTTGTGACACCTGATGTAGAGGGACTAACAGAGAAGTCATGGCAGCTCAACAAGAGGCTCAGCACAATGTGGTGTTTTAGTGAAGCATCTCGAGCAAAGAGAAATCAATTTTGCTTAAACACTGAATGATGCTTATTTATGTCATCCCGGTGGAATCTGTGTTTTATATAATAATTTACACACTCAGATTCATCCATCATCATATGTCTGCAGTATTTAATTAGTGTCTATTTAACCGCACCAAAAACAACTATTTTCCCTTCTTCAACACCTTTCCATCTTGGGATGTCTATCTCGATATGAACATTATTGTGCTGGGCTGGGATCGATTATGCTCAGCTCTCCACAATCAGAGTACTAAGCTCAGCTTCCAGGTGTTCCTGTCAGTCCACCAGTGTATGATTGGGATAAGACTTAAATCATATCATCCCATCACAGCATCTTGAAATGAATGTAAACCCAGACACAAATACACACACAAAAATTAAAAGAAAATTCAAATTACTTAATGCTGTTGTAATCCATAACTCCTCTCATAACTGTGGAAAGTAAAATCTTTAGAGCTATAGCCTCAGGCCTGTGGCCACCATTTTCTTACAATATATCCTTTAATTATAAGACATATTTTTTTCTCGCTTTACCCTGTAGGGACAATGTTTTTCAGCCTTCTGTATAATTACAGTACAACTTCAAAACTTATGTAATGCAATTAATTCTATTCAGCATTAATATTTTTGTTTAGTTGCTTAAAACATTTTCTGAAACCTTGTTAAAATTCATTAAAATAATATACTGTAGCTACGGAAAAACTCTTCATCATATGTAAATATTTAAACAATATATGCACCAAGGTACAGAGTACTTACAGAAATGACAGCTACTGTACAGTCGGTTCCTCAGGGGCTCATTTATAAACACTTCTTACATGCAAATGAGGACTTGCAGAGTGTGTAACTTTGGTCTGGATGAAAACCAAGCTGAATTGATTATGTGCAGTGTTTTTACATTCTGTACTATAGTGAGTCAAAGAGACTCAGGTGGCAAAACAGTGAAATTAATGAAAACGTTCTGCTGACACGTTCAATCAATTCTTCATGCTCCATTTGAATTATATGTACTTATAATAATAAGCTCCCAGAGGTACATGCCGTCCCTCCATTTATGTGTGTCTTCAGTCTAAGAACCATCTACAAATAGTAGTACAAATAGTTTATCTCATCATTTTAACCAAGCTTGAAAAATTAGAGTTGGGGGATAAAGCCCCTGCTCTTTTCCCAAATGATTCAAAAGTGTCCCTATTTAGCTTAGCAACAAGTCGTCCAATCAGACCTCAGCCAGAGGGAACGTCAAGGCTCAAATCATCCAATATTGCCACAAATGCATCTCAGGCCAAAGGGACTTGAAAAAGTGGAATAGTAAGTACAGTAGATAACCTATTGTGGCTTTACTTGTGCTGTTGTAGTTCTAGCTGCTGCCAGATGTTGCCAAACTTTGAAATGATATTTTTGGTCATAATACAAACACAATAGATTTTTTATATATTTTTTTGTATTAGCCTTTTTTCCTGTTACTGATGCCTCAGCTCTCAACTGTGCATATATTAAATCTCTAGTGGAATTATAGCGATTCAGTTTGAACAGTATCTATGTCAATCGCACATTTTAAAATTAAGAAATATGTCAGAGTGGAACATCACAAATGGCTGATACAGTATTATTAACAGTTTTTTAACAGCAATGGAGGTTTAAAACTAGCCTGCATACCAAGCAAAGGTCCAAAAATTATATTCACTTTTAGGCAGCCTTGTACAAAAAGTTATTACTTATAAAGTGTTTCTTTTTTCTTTGTCTATTCCAGGCTGTTTTTGTTTCCTGTGAAAGGATGATAAACATCTGGTATCTCAAAAGTGTGATATCGCTAAGCATAATTCCCAAAGTGAAGTGAAGATCTATTTGTTAGCCATAACCATTCTTCTAAAAAAGTTTGCATGAACCAAATGATCTCAGCACTGTTTATGTACAAACAGGATGATCATTAAATATGTGACATAATTCAAAGTCAGTTTTCAGAATATGCTAAATTCTGTCTCTCTCTTTCTCTCTCTCTTCTGGCTCTTGAAGAAGTGAAACCTTCTTGACAGGGTTGGGATGTGCATTTGTGGCCAACAGTAAAAGGTTATTATCAGGTATTTTCTTCACTAAACTTACATTTAAATTAAAGATTGTTTTTAAAGCTCTTCAACAAAGTGACACGTTCATCCAGTTCATCTAACTCACCCTAAAAATGTCATCAATCTATAATATTTTTGTAGTTTAGAAGCAAATTATTTTAGGGTTAAAAATGAAATTCTTACAAAAAACCCATATATAGATTAGCATAATTAGGAGTACAGCTAGAACCCAAACCAAATCCCCTGATTTTTTTCCAGTAAAAGCACAGATAATAGAAACTCTCATCATGTGCCGTATTAGAAACTAACAGCACACATTAATGCAAGAAGATTAATATTACCAGGAAGATTATTTACAGAAGATTTTTTTTTTAATAAAGTCAATACAATCTTCTTTATACGATGGAAAATCTTGTACAGCAGGTTTTATGACAAAACCACTTTTTTGCCTTTGGATAAACTTGCTGCCTAACGAGTTTTTATATAATCTTACATAATATACTGTTCAAACATTGTATTTCAAGAGAGAAAAGAGATTTGTCACATTTACTTTCAGATGTAAAAAGAGTATAAAATGTAGCATCATTAGTAGAATCACCAGTTTTATTGAAAAAATGCCTCAGCTTAATCTGTATAATGCTTTTAAACAAATCCACATTTAGACCAAAGACATAAGGGTACCACCCTTGAGTACAAAAGTCTTGACAAAAGAGATCAATTTTGAGGAAATAGTGATTGGACTTTGCTGTTTTTCTGTATCTGTAAAATGTAAATTAACGTATGAATTTGAAGTACGTTAAGATCTTTATTTTGTACTTTTACCCTCAGAGCCTTTGACATATTTAAAACAGTATAAAGAGGTCCACCTTTGTGGTGAGGCTTTTGAGCAGCATGGATATTGGAACAAAAATGTAATTCCACAGACTGTCAGTACATCTTCCTGGAACATTTGGACTGAGAGAAAACACATTGTACAGCACAAAATTCACTTTAAAAAGCTATTTTCAGGTTCAGCAATAGTTGTGTCCAGGTCGTTTAAGCAATAAAAAGCAACAGATGCAGGACACATAGATTGGTCTAAACTCCTTAAATGTCCCATCTGCTTCATAGTACAATACTCTCAAGTTTCCTAAAATTTTTTAATATCCACACCTGCTCAAACTTTATAAAAGCCAACCCTATCCCTAACCCCAGAAACTCTACTCATGTTTTTTGTAGGTAACATTACTTCATTATGTCGGTATTACTTATCATAACCCCCTGACATCTATGTCTCTATATTACCTCTTTATTTCATCTGACTGAAACATTGCATTTCGTTCATTCGTTTCATATTTCTGTTTTTGGAAATCGTAGTTTTTTTAATACAGAGTGAACTTTTAATTATATCTTAAAATTAATGTGACACACATCATGTACTCATGATGGGAAATATTTTGGTATTTAAACAGCCTATGAAAACACAATAAAGCCATTTTGTAAAACTGTCTGTGTCAACCATTTAATACGTTCATGAGTGCAGCTAGGAGGACAACACTTGGGTCAGAGGGGCATGAGAAAAAATTGGCGGTGCACTGCCCACTCCAGTACCACTGTAGATCGGTACCTGCCATAAAGGAATTGCCATTGGTTTCTAAAGCAACTTGTTCTAGTTAATGCCAGAATTTCCCCAAGCATTACACAAAGCTCCTGTTGTTAAAGTCTCACTTATGTCAACACATACAATTTAAAAGTAAAAGCTCAAATTGAAGTCAGCGCATGTTCACTGATTAATTACGGTGTTTCTTTGTAGGTGGTTCTGCAAAAATGTCTTTAATTTCATCGAGTGGTGTTTTCCTTGCTCACCAGTCACAGACTTAGGTGTGTGTAATTGGTGTAGCTCAGCTTTGTGCATGTCTCACCACCCAGTAATTCTGGGTGTGATTAAGCAAGAGTGAGTCGAAATGGCTCCCAGTGTGCTTTAAGAGGTCTGATGAAGGCTACAGGCCAAAACACGTTGGTCATATAACAATAAAGTTGTTCAACAATCTCCAAGTGTTCCTGGCAGTTTGATCTTGGCTGCCAGCAACTTCATTCACAAAAATAGCAAATACTTTGAACAGTCGACATTAATTGATTACATACACATCAACTTTTATCATTTTTCAAAAGTTTCAAAAATAACACTGTGATTTCCTACTGGATTAACTGGAAGTCGCTGGATAAATTATAAGAACAGACTACAGGATCTTGTAACAACTTGCAGATCTGTTGCAGAAAACACTAATAAAAATAACAAATAAACAAATAAACCTTCAAAACATTAGAATCACCTTTTGTTATAATGCACTCCAGTATAACTTCTCTACCCACTATGACCTCAATAATAAACACATAGTAAACAGTTTCAACTTAAAAACTGAGAAATTATAACATTTTAAAATTATAATTCATAGTAGAGCTACCATCCCTGTAGATTAAATTGTATAGATGTACCTAATGAAGGGGTCAGAAAATGTGTTTAACGAAACAGTTTGCCTTCACTACCATTATGAATGACGTGTTTAACTTGTGAAAGTGTCTTCTAACTCTCTTCTAAATGATGTCTAAGACTCAAGGGTTGTAATATTTTGAGCTATTTCCAATCATACCCTGATAGACCTGATTCCTTAGCAAACAAAGTTAAAATAGTCCAAATTACTGTTGAGGTGATTTAATCAAGTAAGAGTATTTAAAAATGGAAACGGAAAAACATTTCTGGATTCTTTGAAGATTTGGATTCTAAGCTTTGCTGCAGCTGCAGATAATGTTTCTGTACAGATAATTTTGCTAATTGGAAGTTGTAACAGTAAAAGCCTGAAATTTAAACAGAAGCTTGCTGAGTCAGACTAAAGATGTTTGAAATTCTAATATGAGCCAGATAAGAGCTGAGACAACAATCCTTAATGCCAACTCCAGGAACTTACATGATCAAGTAAGATGTTAGCAAAAGCAGCATTAATCTAGAGGGATTGAAACAGAGCTTTCATGCTGCCAAAATGATTTTCTACCTTAATAAGAAGAGTCTCTGTGCTGTTAGCAAGCAGCCTGAAACACCTCACAGATTGATTAATAAAAGCAGAGTTGAATTCAGAAAAGTTGAGCAAAGGAAACTCTGTAAAAGTTTGGAGAAAAATGGAAGTTTGGCCCACAACTGCTGGGAGTCAAAGGATCCAGACTATTTAATCATTTCAGCTGGGTCCCACTGTTGTGCACAAGAGCTAAGAGTTGTCAGCTGTTTCCTCTTCAAACACAGGAGCTGGAGGACAATAGTATACTGCTCCAGTTTCCATGATTGGCACATAGTTTCAATATGTGAACTAAAGGTTTAATGCAGGATGGGTGAACATGAAGGCCTCAGGGCCCTCAAAAATGTACAGTTGTCAGTCTTTAAAATTAGACTTTCTAAAATATGTAAATTCCGAGATGTACCCAAGTTTATAAGCTAAAAGTTAAACTAATGAAAAGTTTTTAAAATGTAAGTTATTTTTATGTGCATGTGGTGCATTAAACGCATGTGATCTTATTTAATAGTTGAAGACGGTAAGTGTTGGACACACACCTGTCCTGATCCTTTGCTGTCTGCATTCTCTGCATCTGTCTCTGGATTGGTTTTCAAAATAAACATACAAATGAAAATTACGAAAAGCAGTCTCGTCTTAATGATATTGTAAAATGTTGAGTTTACAGGGGCGACATTTGTCAGGCTTTATCATACTGGTTGGTATGGAAACCAAATGCTTGTTGGAGCATTTTATATCTGTTGCAGTCTTCAGTTAATAAACTGCAAGCTTGTGAACTAACTGTGTCATTTATTTCAGATAGGGAAATAATGAAGCAAAGGTATTTTCTCAAGAGTCAGCTCTTTGAAACTGACTCTTGACTCAGCTCTGTGGATAGGAAGCAGAAGAGAAGCCCTAATACAGAAGTAAATATGTAAATGTTTTTCATTTACATATTACCTTAATCAGAAAATTGTTTGTAAAATCTGACATATTAAACAATATGCTTTGAAAGATGGGATATAGGGTTAAGTAAAAAAAACCTGTCAAAAATAAAAGTCAATTTTACAGGTGATATAAATTGGGTTTTTTGGGTTTTTTTTGCACTGCACGTTTAGTTTGACCAGTATTGTACAGCTGTTCTCTAACTGGACATAGCACACCTCTAATGATTGTACAAAGGGCAATTTTATATTTTTTTTTTTGTCCTTTCGGCTTATCCTTGTGAGTTCAGGGTCGCCACAGCGGATCATTGTCCGCATGTTGATTTGGCACAGTTTTTACGCCGGATGCCCTTCCTGACGCAACCCTCCCCAATTCCTACCGGGCTTGGACCGGCACTGCACAGCTGGGGAGGGGAATGGGCTGTTAGGGGTTCAGTGTCTTGCCAAGGGACATTTCGACATATAGCCGGGGCCAGGGATCGAACCAAAAAGCAGACTGTGATAAAAGTTATTGAGGTCCTCAGTAACCTCAGCGCTAGTTGCAGTTATGCAAAACTCAGTACTTGAATTATACACAAAGAATTTCTCTTAGTGTTTACCAAGTGGCTGCTCAAGATGGAAGTGTTAGTTTCTTTCTATATCATTTTGCTGAGACTATCCTATTAAAAATGGCCCTATATGTTGTTGTTACTAACATCAGAAAATAACAGAAATCTAGCCTACGCAATGCTGCAAAGCCAATCATGTTCATTTGTGCCTAAACCTGATCCTGATATCTTTGTGCCTAAACTCAACTAAACTGCTGTGCTTGCGCAGTTGAAATCTAGTAATGTAGAAAATGGAAAAGTTGCGTTAATGTGATGCAGCAGATAGTAGCCCATGAGGTAGAACAAGAGTCTTTGTTGTTAAGGCCAACAGTCGGGAAGAAACTGTTGTGGCATAAGGTTCTGGACCTAATGAAGTGATTCCTTTTGCCAGAAGGGTTTTTTCAAAACGATTGTGTCTTAGCTTAGCTGAAATCTCCCCTGCAGGCTTCAGAGTCTTTGAGTATTGCAGCTCCTGGATTGATGACAGATGATGACACAATTTATCTACCTCTCAGCTGTGTGAATCAACATTTGGTCAGTTTAGTGAAGAAAGCCAAATCCCTTATTATCTGATTAAGTATAATTTAAATTTAATGCAGGGCAACATTCTCAGTCTTGTAGTATCTGTTGAATACAGGTGTGTGATCGTTTGTTCTTTCTCCACATCTGAATCACTGAATCTTGTTGAAGCTTCATTTGTTATTCTACAGAGCATGAGAGGGTGTGGCAGCAACAGCAGCTCACCAGCTGAGTGCATCAGATGTACTCAGGGTTTATTTTTCATCCCAACTGTTTTAGAATAGGAGGAAAATTATGCTGTAAGATATGAAAGCACACTCCTGCTTATGAATTGGTGACAGATTCATAAGGTGATGGTTCTTGATGTGGCCTTCGTGTTGCAAGTCGCATGTCAGCTGAAACGTTCCCGTGATATTTCAGTGAAAATGCAACACATTCACAGCAATAACTAACTGCATTGTGCTCAAATTGTCAAACGTGATGGGATTTTATGGCTGTGCTATTCTTTTACAGATATGGATTCTTGGGTTGTATCTAGAAAACCTACTGTAGTGTATTAATCACATAGATCAAAATGTCAAGCTGTCTTAATGGTACCACTGGCAACCCAACAAAACTGTGATACAGAGCTCCCTAAAGATTTTTTTTTTTAAATGGAGACAGACATACTGTAATATTATGTGTTAGATTTTGTGCATTAAGGCCATGACTTTAATTATGGCTGCAAATAACACTCTGTGATGTTTGGCTTGTCGATGTTGTGTCAGAGGAACATAACAAAAGCATTAAAGAACTTTTACTACGATGTGTCATCACATTGTAAGGCATAATAATTCTGCAATTATGATGTTTTGTCTGCGGTGAAGAACTGAAGAATATTAGTGAACATTTGAGACTGTAAGCAGAAAACACACCTGTTTTCATACCCAGATAAAAGTGTCCTATACTGAGAAGTAACTGACTAAGATACTTGGATGGGATGTATGTATTATATAACATAAATGTACTTTTGATACTTGAATCCCTTTTGTTTATTCTAGTCTTTAATTAAGAATTTATATGAAGTAACATCTACAAAAATCTACATTAGTCATTGAGAAATAATTTTGTTATTGTTACGTTTCTGTTTTTCTAACATGAAAAATATTTTTTGTGATTAATTAGGGTTAAGGCTTAGTCCTCCTGTGCTGTAAAAGATTTTATCTCTGCTGTCACTTAAGTTGGTCAGAATTTTAAAATTCCCTCCTTATAGCCTGGTTACCTGTTCAGGTTGCACCCTGCCTTTTGCCTATTGGAGTGCTACAGGAATGAGTTCTAAAACCGGAATTAGCTTACAAGTTTTGCAATTCTGGTTTCCTTATTCAAAACTCTATGGATTTTTTAAAGCCTGAAAGAGGTTGTGGAGAACTGTAAACATCATTATGTGAGACATGAAGACTTGTCTACTCACTAATCTGCCACAAATTTTTAAGCTTAGTGGTGTTGACATTAAAGTCAGCTCTTCATTTCTGGTTATTGTATTTAAGCATTAAAAAATTTAAGCATTATAAATTGGTGTGAAGATTATCTTGCTGAACAAAATGTGTATGTATCATAGATTTGTCACAGAGCTCTTGTTCCTCAAAAATCTAAATGCCAATAAAAAAGAATCTCATTAATTTTCTTGAGGAAACCAGGGAAATGCAATTTTTTTGGTGGGGTTACAAAAAACATCATCCCTATGGCTCTCCATGACAGCTGGGAAAAGGTGCAGCAACCCAATGCCCTCTAACAGGAGAAGTGGTGTGGATGCTGAATAGACTGACGAAAATGTCAACTGAGACTGAGCAGTTGCCAGTTGTTTTCTATTGCGATGTCGCAGACAAACATGAAATTTCACAGGAGCACTTGGAGAAATGTAGATAGTACAAAAATGCATAAAATGGCATGTAAAAAGAAAAGCTCTATGAAAAGAAATGTAAAAATGAAATTCCATCACTTCAACAAACAACACAGCAGCACAAAAACTGCTCAAGTTACATAAAAACATAAAAATAAAACACTACAAAAAGTAACGGCACACACCTACTTCTTTACTATAGCAACCAGGTGTGTTGCATTTACCATTATGCACACAGCGTCTTCCACCAGAGTCAAATCCTGGTGTGCTGTGGAGTCCTTTGTCTTATCATGCCATCCGACACCCATTCACCTCCCAATGAGACTTTTTATCTACGTTAACAATTTAGGTGTCAAATATTGAAGTGCCAGGGCTTCTGTTGCAAGCTTGGTGCACCGATCACCAACGGAAATGGGTACCTTTACCCTCAGCATGTAACACTGGACTAGACAAAATAGCCCTTGGTGATGGCTGAGGAAGAAGAACAAGCTGGTATAATATTATATGTTGTAATCCATGCAGCGACTAAAAACTCCTGGTATCTTTAGTGCTACTATTTTAGATAATTGTTTTGGGTTAAAAGCTCAAAGACAACTCATCAGCAATAGAACACACCTTTGCTCAAATCAGTACCCTGAAGGATTCTTTAGCCCTACTGCTTTTGTAGGACCAATAGTTTCAAGTGGCTAATGTCACCAAACATTACATTCAGACATGGACCAATTTTTTTGGAAACTTTAAAGCTCATTGAAATAATGTTTCATTTATATACAAATCACACTTGTTAGTCTCCAAGGGGGAATATTTAGGTGCCAGGGTAAAATTTACAGAAATGACTAGTCTAATAATTCTATTGTTTTATAAAGTATGATGAGCAATTGGGCACATTATCTAGGTCACTCGTGCAAAAAAAACAAAACATTGGTATCACTGTGTGCACCACACTGAAGGGACTAAAGAAAGCAGAGGACAGAGTTGTCAAGAAAGACACTGATGCTCCTGTGACTTCACCTGCAAATAGTATTAGGAAGTTTAGGGTTTAGGGCCAAGCTGAATGGATGTGGCTGCAGAAGAAAAACAGACCCCAATTCAGAGTCTGATCGCACCATCCCCCTTTTTTTTTGACATAGTGGGCTCCACGGAAGGAGACTATAGCAAGACTGCACTGTTAAAAGAAAAACAAAAATGCTTCAGCTTATGTCTTCTTACATATGAGACAAATCTGCAGCTTTTTTCCTCTGTGTTCACAGATGAAAGCTTTTAAAGGTCCAACAGGAACCATAAAAGGAACCATGCCTACTGTAAAACAAGCTTAGTTATGCTTTAGATCCACTGGGTCTCCTTACTCTGTGCAAGATACAATGAAATCTCAAGAATTTGGGAGCTAAATGTACTGTCCGGAGTCAGAAAACTGTGTTTCAGCTCTTTCTATTGTAATAACATGATTCACATCAGGATTCATTTGATAACAGTCCGATGTTTAGTCATCAGCTATTATTTGTGCTATTAGCTGGTTTTCTTTTGGATCATTAGTATTGTCTCAGAAAACCCTTTCAATGACCTATGACAGAGACAAAGAGTCTGGAGGAGTCACCTTTCAAACCTGGAGCAGTGGGGCAGGAGCAGCAGTGATCTCTCATTTGCCACAACAGAAGCTCTGTTGTATTGTCGGGATCTGTCGGGTAGAGACTGTAAAATGAACAACAGGACTAAAGTGAAGGACAGTGTTCAAAAACACGTCCTTTTTGTAACACATCTATCACAGTTAGATGGAGGGGATATCTTTATTGCAACGAAGAGATATTCAAAAGGTACAAACACAAAAAAATTTCACTGCCTATTTAATCTTCTTCAATACAACAGTGGAGTGAAAAGCAGCCAGAGACAGGCCATTAGGAATTCTGCTTATTCTAGCATAATCAAGTTTCCCAGCAGCCCACCCAATGTTTGGGCTGAATCAATGGGACAGGAAACTATTTGGCATGACCTTGTCTGTACTTATCCAGAGAAAGTTGCCTTAAGAAATCAATGCATAATGTTTCAGCAATTCTTTGCAGCTGAATAAAGAGAATCCACAGCCATCAAATGGTTTATTGGTTGTGGACAGGAAAGATGCAGCCTGCAGTAATAATTTACTTGTTTAGTCAGCTCTTACTTTCAACTGAGAAAAATATGTGAAGTATTAAAACTAGACCTAACAAATGTGTTGCAAAGCTTCAGGAGGCCTGCACCTCTTCGCCCACTCTTCTTTTCCCTCTTCCCCACTTACACGCTGATTAATGCTATGGCCTCCCGCCATAGTCGGGAACTAAGCAGACCACTCGACAAATTGCATTCTGCAGCCTGAAGGAGTGGTGGGAAACCCTTTTATCTTGCACTGATAAGAATGGGCATAGGTTTCTCTGGCTTTATTCCTATGAATTAAAATGAATTAGCCTATATGCAGACAACCTAAAATCAATTAGAGCAAGACTCAGCAACAAGCAGTACACAGTGGAAGCATTACTAGGCTGAAGAATTTTGTTCCCTATCCCAGACAGCCAATTATAATAGTGTAATGAAGTGTAGCACCAGTTGTTGGAGAAGCAGTAGTTTTTATGAGAATCAGCGACTTTTGTTTGAGCTCTGGTGACTAATTGAATGAGGTAAACACTCAGAGTTAGATGTTTCTAGATTCTTGAGTCTGTCATGATCTTTGCTGCATGTCAGAAAAAAAAATTGATGAAGAATGTGACAGAAATGGGGGAAATGTGGGGACTGCAGCTTCTGTGATCATCCCACATCTGGACTTTTTCTTTTGTCCTTTGTCGCCACAACGGATCATTGTCCACATGTTGATTTGGCACAGTTTTTACACTAGATGCCCTTCCTGACGCAACCCTCCCCAATTTCCACTGGGCTTGGACTGGCACTGCACAGATGGGGATGGGAAAGGGTTCAGTATCTTGCCCGGAGACACTTGGACATATAGCTGGGCCCAGGTATCCTGACCCTGTGGTCCGTGGACGACTTCCTTACCAACTGAGCTACAGCCCCACCCCTGATCCAACATCTGGACTCCTTTTTCTTTACTCTGCCTTCTCTGCCCCGTTGTCTCATGCACAGCCCTTTGCAAGCCCTCACTCTCTCACACTCTCCCTGATCTGCCCTTGCTCTCCCTCCCTTCCTGCCACTCACACACACTCACCCTCTCCCTGCAGTTTCTGTTTTATCATTCCCCTCACTACTTAATACTGTCATGCTTTCAGTTCCTGCTAGCGTATCTCATGACTGTGATACACCTGAGCTGTTTATTAGTCCCCATTGTTGTTTTGTTTGCCTTAGTTTTTTCCTTCAATAATCTACAGTCAGTAGCCCATAATGACAAAGTGAAAATAGAATTCTAGAAATGTTTGCAAATGAATGAAAAGGAAAAAAATGAAATATCACATTCAGACCCTTTACAACAACACTTGAAATTTAGCTCAGGTGCCTCCCAATTCCCTTGATTCTTCTGAGATCTTTCTATGTATTGGAGTCCACCTGCGGCAAACTAAATTGACTAGACATGATTTGAAAAAGGTTCTCTATAGAAGGCCTCAAAGCTGACCATGCATACTGTATAGGATGTCAAAGGAACTGCCTGCAGAGGTCAGAAACAGGATTGTTGAAAGGCACTGATCTTGGGAAGGCAACAAAAAATTTCCCAGGTGCATAATGGCCTCCATAAATCTCAAACAGAAGATTTTTGGTTAAACTAGGACACTCCCAAGAGCTGGTAACCAAGCCAAACTAAGAGAAGAGTAACAGGTGTCTAAGAACCTGATTGCCACTCTGACTGAGCTCCAGAGATCCTGTGTGGAGATTAGGCAAAGTTCCAGAAGGACAACCATCACTGTCCACCTCCACCTTTGATCTGGGGTTTATGTCTGCCAGTCAGAACAGTGACCATCGTCTCCCCAAATCCCATCTCAGACCAGTATTTCACCTCACCCTGTCATCTGTAGTAGTCACTCGCCTCAACTCCTATCACCTGTTGTTGTCACCTCCTTCTTTCCTTGTCTGTGGATGTTATGTATCTGTCTGTCATTTGTTAAAGTAACGTTAAGTCACCTATTAGTTTTGTATCTGCATAAATAATCACAAGTCAATCTCCATCCTGACCTGCTGGATCACTTACCCAATTCTGTTTACGGCAAACTTTTATTGTTGAACTACATACTTGTTTACCTATTGAGATCTTGTTTTCCTAGTTTTGGCCAGCAATCCAGCTGTGATATGTACTTAATGAACCTCTCATATATCCACACACCTGTCTGGTATTTTGCTTGCCTGCCTTTAGATATCTGATTACAGAATCTGTCTAACCTGCATTCTGCCCAGCCCCTTGATGAAAGTCAGGGTTTGATTTGTTGTTATAGCAGGAGAGATGAGTGGCAGCCCAAGAAGGCGAGCTGTCATTTCACCCACCACCCATGAGTACTGGGGCAGTACACCAACATGTTGAAAGCATGTTGTTATATTTATAATAAACACTTTTAGTCTGTCTAATGGATCATCTAAAAGTCTGTTTTGTCCAAATGTCAGAGTGTAATGGAAGAGAAACAAAACATTGAGGAGCACAGTGGAAAAATAAAATGGGAAATGGAGAAAGTAGGTGATGAAATGAGAGAAAAATGTCTTCTTAGATGAAATATTGCAGGGAACTTTAAAGTAATAATTTCTGTGAAAAATGTAAATTCAGTGGAATTTGTGTCTCCACATTGTTATTGGTGAAGCCAGCCAGCACTGGAAGGCCATTGGTAATGGGTAATGTTCCCCATCTTTTCCTGCTTTTGATATTATTTTGTTTTTTTCAGCAAGTCCTCTATTTGTCCCTACCCACGTAGAGAAGTAGGCTTCTGTAGAAAATATACCTTTTGTGCACTAAAATGGTGGCTCCCATGTAACACATCTTAAACGCATTTAAAAACATGACACTAAATAGTTACATTTTATGTTTTGCTTAAATTCACTTCAGATGACCATACATCGCAGGACTGCTTACAATAAGCAGCAGGAGGTTGTTTCAAACTGGACTCTAACTCAGGTGTCCTGTAGGAAAGTCCTCTACTTTGTTGACCCATCACCCAACCCTCCTGGTTACAAATGTTTCGGTGTCTAAATATGGGTGATATAGTTGACTTTGTTGTGTAGTGGCTCCAGCAAACATGCCACCCCACAGTAATACATCTGTTTAACATTGTTTCTCTTACTGAGTCGTATTTTACAGGAGAACTGTCTTACACTGCCCTCTCCTACCTCACACCTGAAACTCAGTTAAATGATTGATCACGCTGGTAAACAGCTCAAACAAATTCCACACAACCATGGAAAACTTCTAGTGGGGGGCAGGAAGCAAACAGCGGGCTCCCATGTAAAAGTTTCAGCTTTGTTTACCCATTCAGCCTGAAGAAAGTTTTGTGGCTCTGTCTAAACATACTTTACTTCTACCCTTCGTCAGTCATTATTAACCACCTTGATGGTTTTGTCAGAGAGCATAGAGGCTGACATTTTTTACTGACAGCCTTCCTTAACTTTACATCGCTCAAAGGTTGTTGGGCTTATATTGAGCATTTTAGGCCTTAGTTAGATGTTGTAACATTGAATTATTGTCACTCAGTCTGAATTGGGCACTGCTGTACTCGTATGATATTAGGAATATAGTAGGTTAGGCTTTGAATACTCTTCCTGTGGCGGAGCATACTCAGTGTTATCATACTGAGCCCCATTGATGTTTTTGCCCCCCAGCACTGTGTGATCAGTCTTCAGCAGCACGACTGTGATAGAAGAAAGCAGGCGAGGTCAAACATGATGGTCCTGTTAGAACTTTACATTTTGTGTGTAAATGTCCATCCAATAAATGACCAATAACCATCGCAGTTATCATTGTAGTCTGGCACGCAGGTTTTAATCACACTAAAGAATTTTTTCAATCGAACTATTTTATTTTATTTTAATATAAGATTTTGGTTTAAAGTGAGGCAATTACTCTGTTAATTCCTAGGTCCTAGTGTTCTTAGTGTTTATGTTTTAGCAACAAATCAGAAAATTATGAGTCCTATAATAGGCCACTGTGACCTGGGGACCGTTTCATAAGTGGTTATTAATCAAATATTTTTACAAGATACATTTTAATAGAAATATAAAATACATAAGCTGACTCCTTACAAAGGATCAAAGTTGGTTTCCCTTTAGGGTAAACTGCAGCAATACAAACTCTTGTCTTCTGCTGCAGGTTGCAGAGCCACTCACCTCTGAGTTGCACAGATGGAGACTCGCTTTCACACCATTTAAGCAGAATAAAACACTACTGCTTCCACACATGCACACACACACACACTTCTCCACAAGTGGTCCAATTCTCCGGAGCTTAAAACCCTTAACACCTGACTGACACACTCCCCTGTGTTTTTGTTCCTACCACGAGACCACTTGACACTTCCCAATGGTCCAACTCTATCTCGATTGACCTATACAAAATGTGTTTCACTTTCCAGCCTTTCTTGCCTATCCTGGGTTTTCTACTCATCCAATATGAAATGCAGTAAGACAGATGGCTCAGAATGATTAAGCCAATTACTGTTGGCTGTCTGTTAAAGCAGCCACCAAAGAGGCTTTACAGTGGAGACAAACTCCAGAGAATGCAAATAGAAATCCTGGCTCACGTTTAATGAAAAATAAAATGGTGAATAGAGGTTGCTTTAACACAGCAGTTAGTTAATTCTCCATTTGCCGAAATGTGCCTGTGCCTCATTTTTAGAGCATTTACTATATCACTGTAGGTTTTTACAGCTCAGGGAATTAGAGGAAGTTTACTTTAATACAGTAATTAACCTGCAAGCCTTAATTGTTACTCTTGTCTTTTTTTTATTTAATTTTTTTAAGGATGATCCCAGCCTCCAGCAAAGCTTTCCTGATAACAAATCTGGTGTCTGGGACTCGCTACGATCTGTGTGTGCTTGCTGTCTGGGACGACACCGCCACCACGCTTACGGCCACCAACGTTGTGGGCTGCACACACTTCTACACACAGGATGACTACCCTCAGTGCCGGTCTCTGCCCAGCCAGCTGCTGGGAGGTACCATGATCTTGGTGGTCGGGGGCATCATCGTGGCCACCCTGCTTGTGTTTATTGTCATCCTCATGGTACGATACAAAGCTACAGATATCGAACCCCCTGTGGGGAAGCTGCCCAGCGTCAGTGACACACACTCTCAGACCAACGGAGGTCGACTGGGGCAAAATGGACTTCTTTTGTCCCAGTCTCAACCTCAGCTGCAGCCTGACCAGAAGGTCAAGGCCAAAGTGATTCTGCAGGATGAAGTGGTGGAGTTTAAGTGTGGCTCCCTCCAGAGCAGCAGCACCTCCTCTTCCTCTTCTTCAGGCTCAGGTCGGGGTTCTTACAGCCCCAACAGCACACTTGCCAATATTTGGAGGTCAGCACAGCACAAGCCCCGGTCTAACCTTGACCACCTCCTTGGGGCATTCACCTCACTCGAGCTGCGGAGTGCACATGGCCACGACCTGGGACCCTCCAACAGTGCTGCAACAGCAGCATCGAAGCCCCACACAGATAAGGAGCCACTGCTTGGCCGGACGCTGGACTCCAGCCTCAGCCGGCTCCTCATGATACCTATGGACTCCAAACCAAGAAGGAGTCAGTCCTTTGACATGGGAGACGTAACAGGCGCTGGTGCTGCTCAGCTGAGCAACAAACCACGCAGGATCAGCAGCATTTGGACTAAGAGGAGCCTGTCTGTAAATGGCATGCTGCTGCAGTGTGAGGAGGAGGGGGACACAGGAGGGAGCAAGGGGACCATAGACAGCAATGACTGGGTGATGGAGAGCACAGTGTAGGAAAGATGGAGGACTGTCAAACACTGCCCACGCCAAGATAGACCTGCTGGTCTAAGAGCCTTTGTCCTGCATGAAACACATTCATCTCCATCCATTCCTCTGCTGTGAGACTGAACGATGGATTTCCACAGCCATAGCCAAATACGAACTTTAGAAATGAGCCCTTTGGAATTTTTGCCTCACACTTTGTACAGAGATGGACTAAAATGGATGAAACGTATGGTCACACCCATGGACTGTTATTATACTGTATAGATTTAGAGTATGTAATAAAATAAAAGTTTATATTTTTTAATTTGCTGCTCAAACACAAATGATTCATTGCTGGCCTCAGCCTTGACACACAAGCAAGGCATGACCAGAGGTTACACTATAAAATATTTTACGGTAAATTCATCTTCACTTAATTTACCTATTGATGCAGTTTTGACCTTCTATGATTGAATGGTGCAGTATATGTATATAAATATATATATGTAGATGTGATGCTTTCATTCATTAAGATTTAAGAGGATTTATCCACAAAGTTGTAGTGAATATATTTACTTTCTATACAGAGTATATATTTGACGGGGATACAGTAATTCTGTATTCTACTCATATGAACATTCATGTGACTGCAGAGATTATAAAACCCATGATCTTTTAAGCTGTGGCTGTACTGTAAATTAAGACTAAGTTAATATTTTAAAGAATGCCAAATTATTAACAAGGACACTGGTGCAATTGGTAGAATATTAAGTTAAGTCTGTTTAGTTTGGTTAGCATAGGTAGCATTTAGGTCAAGTAGCAAATGTTTTGAGTTTTATTATAATTATTCATTTTTAAAATGAGTTTTGTATTAGCATCCAAATAATGCCCAAAGTCAACTACACAAAATTGGATGCCAGAACAAGGCTGTATACAGGATGTACACTTTTAGAGGATAATTCTGGTTTATTACAACTTAATTTGTTTAAAAAATCCCTGTTCTCACTTGAATTGTTAAGGTTTGGAAACATAGTGACTTCACTACAACGAGGCATCTGCTTCAGATATTATCATACCATAAGTATGGATCAGTACGTTGTGTTGTTTGGTTTAGGTACAAAATCAGACAGTTTGGTAAATACCCAAACAATGACTAAAGAAACAAAACATTACATTTACATTACATCAATGCTACTCTTGCTCATGCAAGATGTTACCAAATTACCACCAAGCTCGCTGATAACAGCACTGGCATGTGGTGACCAACTGGATACCTATGCATACCTACAGGTGTGAAAGAGATAATAATTTGCTCTTCATATTCGATGGCAGATTAAGACTCAAATCTATATATGTACCCAATGTAAGCATTTGTCAGACTGTTACACATTTTCACACATTGGCATGTGCAGCAGATCAGCAGGCTGATTGATTAAAATAGAAATAAGATTTATTGGTTGCATGAAAAAAAATGCACTTGGCATACGTGCTGTGTATACACACAGTGGAAATAATTCTACAGACTATTTTGTTAGAGTCTACCCACATCGTCAGCAACCACTACACACTGTACCTACGTCTCTTAACAAATTTCCTTGGAAACACAAAATTATTTTTATATTATTTAAACTAGAATTTCCGTTTAAAGTACAATATTCATTTCCAGGAAGCTGCTAAAGTTTATTGTTCAGTATGTTATAATAAATGCCACACAGGTTGATAAGGATCATCATATAAAAATGTCCCACAATATGTTTGGAGATTTCACTTTAAATCATTTTGTCAGTGTCAAGTTTTTATAAATGATTCGTTCAAATAGTGTCGGACATTCCTCCATTTTTCCCTCAAACCCTGGTCATAGGTTAAATAATGGTTCCATAAGTAACACTAAAAATGACCACTAAAATGAATATTCATTGTCCAGAGAGGTTTTGTTAAATGACATGGAGTAGTTTGCATGTTTCTGCCTATCTGGCTCATGAGACAGTTTAGTCCTGTGTATCCACTTCTGCTGTCATTACTCCTGTATTGTCTGGATGACTCTTTTGTTGTATTTCTGATATGCCTGCGTGAGTACAATGTCTCTGTATATTGAATTTTTTTGTACTATAATCCAGTTCAAATATGTGTTACAGTGCCACTGTGCACATTTTTCACCTGGAGTTGTAAAAATCTTTTGTGTGGTCAATTTTGTTGTTTTTTGCTACTAAGATAAAAACTAAAACTCTCCTGAGATCTTTGGTTTCTTTTGTTTCTTTTCATGGAGACTGAAAATCACATAAACTACTTAGTTATATCAGTTATTAATGGTGGGAGCACTGTTTGCAACAAATTGCAACTCTAACGCTAGGGGGCGCTGTGACATAATGTACAGCAACACACAGCAGACACAGCTGTACAAGAAAACAAAATAAGGTGAATGTCAGTGGTCTGCATGTCAACATCCTGCAGCCCATGATGAGTTCTTATTTTTTTCTTATTATTCATTAAAGATTGTAATTGTAAAGCACTTGTGAATGATTGTAAGGTGCTTCACACAAGCACACAACAGAACTGTCGCAGTAAGGCTTTTATTATCTGTGCATTTTAGATGAAGGCAGAGTGGTTGGGGCGGCTTTGGTTCAGGTAACAAAGAGGTCACTTACCAGTCTTGGGGTTGGCGGTTTGATCCCTAGTTCCTACTGTGTGTGTGTGTTGTGTGTTTGTGTGTGTGTGAAAGTTCTCCTATGCAAGATGGTGTTACATCCAGTGGATCATGCCAGTACTGTGTATGATAGCTCTGTTGTCATGGGTGTGTGAGTGTGTTAATGAATCATTTAGTCATCTAAGCACCGAACCGTGCAACCCCCTTCACCAAAAAAAGCATAGTTTACTGTCAGCTACCTCCTGACACTGCCAGTTATTGATCCCTGCACTATGGTTTAGTTATATGATGACCAGCACCACTAACATGTAACTGTGACATTATCATCAGCATCAGAGGTGAACGTTACAGTTACAAGATACATTAGTTTCACGGTAAGTTTATTTCTTCAAACACTGCACTGTTTTAATTACGAACTGAGAACTATTAAAGGTATTTTCAGCTGCCTGATTTTTTTAAAGTAAAAAGCACTGAAACATGGTTTTGTAGTCAGGTCACAAGTGCTATTGTAGTTTGGTAAGTCTTTCAACCTAAATTCACACACTTACCCCTCATCCTCATGAGAATATTATTTATACATAAGTGACATTTCAATTCAAATTAGTTCATATTTCTATTTTTTAGGAAGGCAAAGCTCTGCTTGTGGAGGCAGGCTTGCTGGTATCCGGCGGTCCAACAATTATCCACTCCAAAGGTCGTATAACAAAACTCTGAACATTTATAGACTTCCATGTTCCACAATTGAGCTGATAGCAAAATATTTCCACATAAAACATTGAAATGATAACCAATAAATTCCACTGAATACGTTCCACAAATGAATTCCACAGAACACTGTAAGAAACCGTGTACCTTCAAAGGTACGCGCTCAACTTTTCACTGCTACCTTGTTGCGCTCAGCAGCAACCTTGTAGTTCAAACATTGTTTCCCTGACAACCGGTTATGCAAACCCCAAAGGCAAACGCTTCAAAGGCAGATATGTGATGCCACTGATGACACCATTGGTACCCTTATACATACACTTCTTAATTTACCTAATCTTTAAAGACACAGCGACCACAAAAAACATATAACAGAATAAACAACGAAAAATCTCCCATTGGCTCAGCACTGCTGATTAAAAAAGACTCTAAAACTCTAAAATATGATTTTGAGAACTGTAATCTACATAAAAAGGAAAAAAAAATCTATGTTTTAAATATGTCTTTGTTAATTTCCAGGCCTAATGTGGAATAAATAACATGAATTATATTATTACATTACTGTATCGTGAGAGCATTGATTTTTGAGACATTGTGTTGTGTATCAAACATTATTGCGAGCTGCATGGATGGTTAGACCCACTAGTGCATAACATTTACCATTTAGTTTTAAGGTTCCTTTCAATCAGCGAGCCAATCACCGTCAAAGTGGCACATGCTGGCATTATGCAGAGTTTCAAAAATGGAGACACACCCACCACTTTCCACAAGCTTGCAGTGAGCCTTAGAGCCAGAGAATTGGAAAAAACTTTCCATTAGCTTAACTGGATAAAATTATGTTTGTATTTTGTCTAGCAGCAAAACCCTCGGCTCAACTTAGATTATGGGCCAATCTGAACATCACTTGTGTATCAGCATTCATCTGCTCACTGTCCACAATCATTATTGTGATCAGATTTGATCTCTCATCTATGAAGAGCATTCTGAGCAACACTATAGTTTTTGATCTGGAAAAGTTTTAAAGAGCAGATCATCTAGAAGGTCAACAAAAACACCCAGCACCAGATGCTAAATGGGAGATTATTTAGGTGTTAATTTAAAAACAATGTAGGTAAGCTGTTGTATCATATGTGGCCACCTGCTGATTACAAGTGTTGGCCACATAGACCAGGAGGAGTGACTGCTGAAGAGGTATACACTGGACCTATTTGCTGCAAGTCCAATATTAATTGCAATGATTTGGAGCTGTATATGTGGGATTTACTTCAAGAACCATGCAGAGGACCTTAGTTATGCTGGCTTTAAGTCTTGTCACACTAGGGGCCCCAAGAGGCTGCAGTGTCCATCACACACCCACAACACAAAAAGCATTAAAAAGAATGAAGTGATGATTCTTAAAATGGATTTATAGTTCTACTCTAAAAAAGCTATGGCCCATAGTGTTGAAATGAATGCAATGCAGCTGCGGAAATAAATCTCCTCTGACTTATTACCACATATCACGGGTACAGTGATGTGCAGAACTGTGGTCGGCTCTGCTTGTGACCGCTTTTGTTTTTTTTCTCCTGCAGTTTCTGATGTTAGTAGAAATGGTTGAGAGTACCACATGTATCCACATTTGTCCACTTCATTCCACTTAACGTTCTGCTCACTGTGATTTCCACTCTCTGTCACAGAAAATGAAAGATGGTGCTTGTATGGAATAGTCTCATACAGCAATAACGCAATAACACAAGATGCCACAAGAGTCTTTCCTGCTGCAGCTCATACAACAGATTGAACTGAAGCATCTAAACACGGTGCTGCGAGAGAGCCTAACACAGCCTGATCACATACAACACATTAACCTGATGCTGTGCAATCTGACTGAAATGAACTATAAATTAAACTAATGTACATACTGTATTGCAGGCACTGACTGCCATTAACACCCTGCTTCAAGTATAACTATCAGTTCTTGGGCTGCAAATATGAAGGCATGGTGTTCACTAAGTGTAAAATTGAAAGGCTGAGTGTGGTAGGTGCTTAGAATCATTACCCACCTGTCTTTGCAGTTAGTGAGTCACTTATCCCACCTTTATCACAGTCAACACTACTTTAATGACTCACTTTTCATTTTGATGTTACATTTAGCTGCGGTGCATTTTACCTGATGAACGCTATTTGTAACCAAATGCAAGGTGCTTCAGTAGATTAATAAATTATTTATTTTTAAATTTTAGTTTCATTTTTTGGAAATTATTGCTGTTTAAAGCCTCCAATAAATACATTTCCTCTTATTTTAATTTATGTTTAAACTGTTTCCACACCTCACTGTACTTTACTGTAGTCTTTTTTAAGCACAGACTGCATCTTTAGCCCTGAAGCTGTTAATGTATTGTTCAGAAAGCACAACTATTTCATCCTAGTTTTAGCCCAATGCCTACAATTCATTTATAATATTGTCATTTTGCCTATATCGTCATTTTTCCACTCAAAAGGTTTTTCCTTTTCACTGGGATATGGAAATCAACTTAGATCTTATGTAACATGTTACACGTCACTGACTGATTATGCACTTGTGTATAATAATTTCAAAGGTCTGCACTGCATTCCCATGCATCTTGTTACCAAAATAATGATTTCAAGTTTACTTTTTTATTGGATAGAAATGAATGAAAAGTCAGTCATGGTGCCAGAGAAATGACTGCTTGGTAGGTAAGATCCTCGACTCAGTAGCCCAACTGTAAAAGATGATTGATTGCAGAGTGATACATCTTTGCTCAGTATCTTTATTACATCAATAAAGTTGGTTTATAAACTTCATATTTTTTTATGAAGTACCTTCTGAAAAATAGGTGTAAGTAATAAGTCTCAGATTAAAGTATTATGATGCTTGTGTAATTGGTATTGCAACCAACCTCCTCACATAGGGTCAGTCATTACAAATCCATGTTTGAGTCTTTAAAAGATCCCAAAGTTTCCAAAGATACAAAATATGCCAGGCTGAGTCATCCTGGGATAATAAAATGATGGACAAGACATCTCTAATCTGTTGGAGTGGTGCAGCAATAGAAACATGGAGTCTTTAGTTTGAGCATTATGTTTTATATAATCAGGCAGTGTGAAATTAAATTAGTTTATTAATTTATTACTAGAACATTAAAACTACACAAAGAGAAGTTTATAAGAAAAAATGTTTTAACATCCCAAATTTGGCACATTCAGGGAAAAACCTTTTTCTTTTAACCAGCATTTTAACCTGCTTTCTTGTTAACTACCTTAATTGAATTTCTGATAATACAGCCAACAAATCCCACGTTGGCAAGTAAAAGGTCCAGTCTGAGTGCTAAGACAGAGACAGGCCAGAGGCTTGCGACCTTTTTCAGGCTAGAATCCACTTTCAAACACTTGAATAATAAGTGTCAGGTACAACAAACAACACACAGATGTTGACCAACAACAAGAGGGATTAAAATTTAAGAATTCAGTTGAGGATTATCCACAGCTTTTATGGAAATGTAACCACTAAATAAGACTTGGAATTAACATTTATGACAATAACTGAAACTACAAACTAATTTGACCATAGTTTTTTTTTATATTTCAGATACAGTTCCCATTTATCCTTTGGTTTCCTCCCTCTTTTGAAGGACTAAATAGAGGGGGGTAGAAGGAGGAAAGGGCTACCTGATTGTTTGGTTGACCTTTTTTCAGAAGATGACCTTTCATACATCAGAACACCATGCAGCCCTGCCTGGTGGAATTAAGGGCTAAGAACCATGTTCTGGAAATGATGAATATGCAATTGACACAGCTGGAGAGTTTTGTTATATCATGCCCTGAATCAAAGTATGACATGACCATATGTTTTGATATAAATTGTTATTCTGTAGATGTGGTTGGAATTCTTTTAATTTTCTGTAACACTGTGTTATTGCAGTTTAATTGTACATAAACATACATTTTCTGTGACAGAGTTGGCTGAAAATGTTTGCTGTGATACCTAATATGGTGTCTGTGTGTGGGCATCAAATAATCTATGGTGAAGAAGATGAACTGCTATGTTGGGGGTCATGCAAATGCTGTGATTCAACCCTTTTTGTGTATACATTTATCAAATGTTATTATGTGTGTGTTTAGACTTTCACATTTCGTGGTTAAGGTTATGTAACAGCAAGTCCTCCAACCTTAATGCCAGCCTTGTTCGGAGACTGTCCCCCTGTGAAAATCTGGAAAAAAACAAAGCGATATCTCTTACTGCTTAGCGAAAACTAATGGCAATAGCAAACTTCTTCTTTTCCTTTCAGCTGTTCCCTTTCGGGGCTCCTGTCCTCTGCATCCTCTTCTCTCACACCAACTCACTTCATGTCCTCTCTCATTACATCCATAAATCTCCTCTTTGGTTTTCCTCTAGACCTCCTGCCTGGCAGCTCCAACCTCAGCATCCTTCTATAAATATATTTAACAGTCTCTCCTCTGAACCACCTCAATCTGGCCTCTCTGACTTTCTCTGCAAACATCATAATACATGGAGATTCCTGTCTAAACTCATCTGTCAGACTGTCCATCACCATAGCAAGAGCTGATCTTTGATGCAGACCCACCTCCACCTTGAACTCCTCTGTCACACCTACAGCACACCTCACCACTGTCTTACAGCTCTCATACATGTCCTGCACCACTCTAACATACTTCTCTGCCACTCCAGATGTCCTCACACAATACCACAGCTCCTCTCTCTGCACCCTGTCATACACTTTCTCTAAATCTACGAAGACACAATGCAACTCCCTCTGACCTTCTCTGTACTTCTCCATCAGCATCCTCAAAGCAAATACTGCATCAGTTGGACTCTTTCTAGGCATTAAACCATATTGCTGTTCACAAATGTTCACCTCTGCCCTTAGCCGAGCTTCCACTACTCTTTCCCATAACTTCATTGTTTGGCTCATCAGCTTTATTCCTCTGTAGTTGCCACAGCTCTGCACATCTCCCTTGTTCTTAAACACGGGCACAAGTACACTTCTCCTCCAGTCCTCAGCATCCTCTCACTCTCTAAGATCTTGTTAAACAAACTAGTCAGAAACTCTCAATCTCTCTGTCTCGCCAACCTGTACAAATCCACCTCTCCCTTCTTAGTCTCCAACCTAGCGTACAAGTCCTCGTATGCTCTTTGTTTGGCTTTTGCCACCTCAACCTTCACCTTACGCTGCACCTCCCTGTACTCCTGACTACTAGCTTCAGTCCTTTCACTGTCCCACTTCTTCTTAGCTAACCTCTTTCCCTGTATAGTGTCCTGAACTTCCTCGTTCCACAACTGAGTCATCTTGTCCACTTTCCTCTTTACCGATGAGACACCGAGTACCCTCCTACCTGTCTCCCTGATCACATTAGCTGTAGCTGTCCAGTCATCTGGAAGCACCTCTTGACCACCAAAACTCTGTCTCATCTCCTCCCTGAACATTCGTCCTCTGCTTTGCCTGCTTTGGCTACACTCTCCCCTACGAATACTTTGCAGTTACTGATGTCTTTCAGATTACAACGTTGACGCAAGATGTAGTCCACCCTATGTCCCTGCCTCTTCTGGAAGAAAGTGACTACAGCTATAGCTATTTCTATCCTCTTTGCAAAGTCCACCACCATCTGTTCCTGTCCTTAAGACCAAATCTGCCCATCACATTCTCATCACCTCTGTTCCCTTCACCTACATGTCCATTGAAATCTGCACCAATCACCACTCTCTCACCTCTTGGGATGCTCTGCATCACTTCATCTAACTCACTCCAGAATTCCCCCTTCTCTTCTAACTTAGATCCTACCTGTGGGGCATAACCACTAACAACATTGAACATCGGGCCTTCAATTTCCTTCCTCAGACTCATCAACCTATTTGATACTTTCACCTCTAGATCATTCCTCACAAACTCCTATTTCAGGATAAT
Source organism: Channa maculata (assembly GCA_020496755.1). Classification (NCBI taxonomy): domain Eukaryota; kingdom Metazoa; phylum Chordata; class Actinopteri; order Anabantiformes; family Channidae; genus Channa; species Channa maculata. The sequence goes on along the minus strand of CM035616.1, from coordinate 19,458,518 downwards.
TCCTACTCCATTTCTCTTCCGACCCATGGTAAAACAACATGAACCCTGCTCCTAATCTTTGAGCCTTGCTACCTTTCCACCTGGTCTCCTGGACACACAGTATATCCACCTTCCTTCTCTGTGTCATGTCAACCAACTCTCTAGCCTTCCCTGTCATAGTCCAAACATTTAAAGTCCCTACTGCAAGTCCTACACTCTTGACTTACCTCTTCTCTCTCAGCCTATGAGAGAGAAGAGGCCAACAGTAGGCCTCTTCTCCAACAGTAGACCAACAGTAGCCCAATTTCCACCAGTGCCCTGTAGGTCAACAGCTTCAGTGGCGGTCGTTGTTAACCCGGGGCCCGACCAATCCGGTATGGAAGTCAGATTCGGTTTAGAAGTCAGGATTCACATATTTTGCCCTTCCTCACACAACCCTTTGCATTTATCCAGACTTGGGAATGGAACCAGAAAACACTGGCGAAAACACTGGTTGCATTTAATGGTAATAGCAAACATGATATCTAACACCTTCAAAGTTTATAAGGAGTCAAGTTGGGAGGAAAGATGGTTCACAAAACACATCTCCCCAACCACCTTTTCCTTGATATTAACTAATAAATGTAGAACTTCTTGTATTCAATGAATGTTGCATCAGAACATCCTCATAATATATTAGGTACAAAAACATAATTCAATATGGAGTTTAGTTGCATAGATAGGTAGCTGCACTGTTGTTCCAGCCAACACTGTGTCCAACATTAGACTTTCTCAGTCTTCATACACTGCAAAGATTTCTTTAAACAGTAGAAAAATACATTCATTTTTAACCATTGAGGTGAATGTTATCTTTACAAGACAAATATGCTGTAACATTTACAGACTGATATATAGGTTTAGGCAGTATATAGCGCCACATTGTTATCATGTGATTTTGCATACTGTCCACAGTCCAGTGTCCACAGACAGATTTTCACTGTCATGACTTTCAGAATCAGTGAGTAGCAGAGGACACCAGACACAATGTTAATTGGCCGGAGGATTAAACGAATGCTTTGCATAGAAATCAGGACCCCATACAGATCTACAGTGCTAGCATTATATTTCAAAGCATGCCAAAGTGCTTGTTGAGCCGGCTCATTCTGACATTTAATTCAATTGGTCGGAATAGAAGAGTGTAATTACTGGGGATAAAAGGGACGTGGTCCCAGCTGAAATGCGCTGGTGACCACCAATGCAAATTCAATCAAAGACTTAGCCAGAGGTGATCAGAGGCTGCAAGCTCTAATCAAAGGAATCTTAATAACTGTGGCAATTTGATCAGTCACACTGAAATATGAAGTATTCACAGCCACATTTTAGCCTTAGTGTGAGATCTGTGTGTAGAGAGTTGTGACTAAGCAGGGCTTCAATTACAAATAAAAGAGAGCCACCTGACTACAGTCAGAGTCCTGAGAAGATGGTCAAATTTGAGCCTTTCAACATTTTTAATAGTTGGGCCTTCCAGACTGTTTCTGGAGCGTTTTGCCTAGACCAACAGCTTTCCTTAAACCTACTCAATGAACTTTATTGTGTCACTCTATTCTTCATCTTCTGCTTTATGTTTGCTGGTCAGTGTATGTTGTTGGTCAGTTTTTCTTATTGTTTACAGTGTGTAATCACTTGTCATTCACCTTATTTAAATATAGAATGGTAAAATAATCCACTGGATCTGTGATATTTGCACACAATGTTGAAAATTTATGAAATGTTCTTTATGTTTATGACATGTTGCCTTTGCCTGTCTACATCACGTTTAATATGTTAATGTTTTCTTACCCCAATTGTATTCTCGATGTGTTTCTCAATGCTTTATATATATCCGTCCAGCTGTCGCGGCTGGAAGTATATATATGGTTTAAGTTTCTTTTTCTTCTACTTTTCCATTCTCCTTATTTTCTTTTTTGATTTTGAATGACACCAAACATTATCCAATCAGCTTATTTCAGACATGTATCACGTCACACAAGGCGTTTCTGAGATTTTGGAGGTGTGCATGAAGGGGCCCGTAACCACGACCTATAGTTATCCATAATTCCTGCATTGCTGTGTACATGTATAATTCTGCCCTAAGATTTCCTTTGAAGACTTCCAAAGAAGATTAAGCAAATTAGTCTGCTTAATCACCGGTATTTTTAAAAATGCTGTGTAGTACAGCATTTGGTGCCTTAGTTCCTCTGGGTTTCAAATGGAGGAACCAGGTGCTACATTTAGTTGCAGGTGGTACATCCACCCCCCAAAAAAGTCCCTTAGGCTAGTAATTTCTGATGGTCCAGGAACTACAGGGTGAGGTCTGCAGTGCTGAATCTAACTCACTGCATAGATACCACCCAGCCTTTTACACTTGTATCATTTTACGGATGAACAAGGGATTGCTTTTTTGTTACTGATGCTATAGAATATGAGGTACTTTGAATCTGAATACAGACGGTAAGGTGTAAGCATCCGGATGGAGTGAGTTGGGACAGTGGGTAATTAATTTAATTTGCAAATCACAATAAACTTGTGGCATTTTACTCTAGGGGAGGTTCTTGGACTCTCTAAAAATGAAAGTATCAAGAACAAGAGTCTGTAATATGTGTGATGCATGCAGCACACTGCCTTGTCAAAAGCAATTGAATGGGCCTGTTGATGATGTTTCAATCACTCAATCATTGTGATAGAAACGTTTTTTGTGATAGAAACGTTTTTTTTTAATTTAGCTGCACAGCTCCAATGTGCTGTACTGTTACCCCCACCCTAGGTTTTCTATCATATTGTGCCACGTGTGCATGCTGACCTTGCACTGAAATAAAGTAGAGTTTCTCTCTTGATCTCTTCTGACTCGGATGATCTCTCACTGTGTGTTACATATGTGAAACGCCACACCAGACAATGTCTGAAGCTGATTTCTCCTGACATTGTCTAGAGATCATATGTGAAAGACTCTAGAAACTTTTCTTAATCACATGTTACAAAAAAGTAAACAGGATGTCCCTGACCACTGTTTGGATGGCCACAGCACAATAATTTTGTCGAATGGAAAAAAGATTTTGCACAACTGAGCTAATGGCAGAGGCAGGACATGATAATACTCACTATTCAGATAAGGTCTCAAATGCAACCGCAAGGGGGCACAAGCCAGTGTCTTCTTGTGCCAGTCTCAAGTCTGGATAAATGCAGAGGGTTGTGTCAGGAAGGGCATCCGCCATAAAACACATGCCAAATTAAAAATGCGAATCATGACAATGACTTTCATACCGGATCAGTCGGGGCCCGGGTTAACAATGACCACCATCGGTGCTGTTGACCTATAGGGTACTGGTGGAAATTGGACTACTGTTGGTCGAAGTCGAAGAAGGAGAAGAAGAAGGTGTGTTCATAGGCAGAGAGAGAAGAGGAAAGCTAAGAATGTAGGACTGACAGTAGGGACTTTGAATGTTGGGACTATGACAGGGAAGGCTAAAGAGTTGATCGACATTATGCAGAGAAGAAAGGTGGATATACTGTGTGTCCAGGAGACCAGGTGGAAAGGTAGCAAGGCTAGAAGCTTAGGAGCAGGGTTCAAGTTGTTCTACCATGGGTCAGACAGGAAGAGAAATGGAGTAGTTATCCTGAAAGAGGAGTTTGTGAGGAACATTCTAGAGGTGAAAAGAATATCAGACAGGTTGATGAGTCTGAAGCTGGAAATTGAAGGCGTGATGTTCAATGTTGTTAGTTGTTATGCCCCAAAGTAGGATGTGAGTTAGAAGAGAAGGAGAAATTCTGGAGTGACTTAGATGAAGTGATGCAGAGCATCCCCAGAGGTGAGAGAGTGGTGATTGGTGCAGATTTCAATGGACATGTAGGTGAAGGGAACAGAGGTAATAAGAATGTAATGGGCAGATTTGGTCTTCAGGACAGGAACGCAGGAGGACAGATGGTGGTAGACTTTGCAAAGAGGATGGAAATGGCTTCAGAGAACACATTCTTTCAGAAGTGGCAGGAACATAGGGTGACATATAAGAACAGAGGTACAAGCAACACTAAAGAGAGAGAGGTGGATTTCTACAGCTTGGCCAGACAAAGAGATAGAGATGGGAAGGATGTGCAGCAGGTTAGGGTGATTAAAGATAAGGATGGAAATGTATTGACAGGTGCCAGGAGTGTGATGGGAAGATGGAAGGAGAACTTTGAAGAGTTGATGAATGAGGAAAATGAAAAGGAACAAAGAGTAGAAGAGGTGACTGGTGTGGAGCAGGAAGTAGCAAAGATTAGTAAGAGTGAAGTGAGGAGGACGTTGAAGAGGATGAAGAGTGGAAAGGCAGTTGGTCCTGATGACATACCTGTGGAGGTATGGAAGTGTCTAGGAGAGGTGGCAGTAGAGTTTCTGACTAGTTTGTTTAACAAGATCTTGGAGATTGAGAGGATGCTGAGGACTGGAGGAGAAGTGTACTGGTACCAATTTTTAAGAACAAGGGAGATATGCAGAGCTGTGGCAACTACAGAGGAATAAAGCTGATGAGCCAAACAATGAAGTTGTGGGAAAGAGTAGTGGAAACTAGGCTAAGGGCAGATGTGAACATTTGTGAGCAGCAATATGGTTTCATGCCTAGAAAGAGTCCAACTGATGCAGTATTTGCTTTGAGGATGCTGATGGAGAAGTACAGAGAAGGTCAGAGGGAGTTGCATTGTGTCTTTGTAGATTTAGAGAAAGTGTATGACAGGGTGCCGAGAGAGGAGCTGTGGTATTGTATGAGGACATCTGGAGTGACAGAGAAGTATGTTAGAGTGGTGCAGGACATGTATGAGAGCTGTAAGACCGTGGTGAGGCACAGTTTTTTTTTGCCAGATGCCCTTCCTGGCACAACCCTCCCCAATTTCTATCGGGCTTGGACCCCCACTGCACAGCTGGGAAGGGGAATGGGGTGTTTGGGGTTCAGTGTCTCACCTCTGCCCATAAGGAGGAATATTGTATAAAGTTATTTGTTTTACTAATGTCTGTCAGAAGGAATATGTTGTGATCCAGAAAATCCAAATTTAGGAAAAAAATATCTGAAATATATTTGGCATTGATAATTTTCATCACAAGCAGGTTTTATTGCCAGACAGGTTACAAAATAAGCAGATTAAACAAGACCAATTCCCTGCAAATTTGTCAGAAAAAGAAATTCTATCGTGAAAATTTTGAATTTCCAACAAATTCTCAGTCGGTGATCAGGAGTAGAGACTAAAACCCTCAACCTACACAACATTGCACTACGGGGAACAAACTGCAAGTGATGGTCCAATATAACTGCACATCAAATTTTAAACAGCAGACTTTTCGGTTGATTTAATTTCCTTACATGACGAAGTACCAGAAGTGATCTTGTATTTACTGACAACATTTCCAGGAGCCATTAGCATACAGTCTGGGTCTGGATAGTGATATATGATGGTGGGGCTTTTGAATACAAATGGTATTATTGGTGCGACTGTGGCGCAGTGAGTGTGAGTGTTGGCCAGCTGCATAGCAGCTCCCCCATCGGTGTATGAGTGTGTGTGTGATTATGAGTCCGAATGGGTGAATAAGAAGCAGTGTAAAGCGCTTTGACTGCCAATAGGTAGAAAAGCGCTATATAAGTGCAGACCATTAATTAATAAGTTATCTCCATCATGCCCTTTTATCTCAATCTGCAAAGTAGCAAAGCAAAGCTGGCAGACTGGACTGCGGATGTTGTTAGCCTAGTTCAGCATAAAGTCTAACTTTAGGAGAAACCACCAACCAACACCTCTAAAGGCACTGACAAACATGTCATTGCCTTCTGTCTTTAATGTGCAAAAGCAGTTAATAAAAACATGCTTTCACAGTGAACCACCTACTGACTCCATCTGTTTAGTTAGAGCACAGACATGAGATTGATGCCAGTCTTATTACACTAAAATAGAAATCACACTTCTCTACAACTAAACTGCAAAAAAAAAACATTTATTTTGTTATATTCTGATACCAGTTATTTCTGTATATATTTGCCACCTAAAAATGTTTTATAACACATGTTATTAAAGAAATTAATAACATGAAACAGAAATTACATGAACATTTGATTCATACTTTGGTGCTTGGTATTTCTAGACAAATACTGCATGTTTTACATCTGAATTGCTCAAATTTTGACCTAGTTTTTCTTAAGCATTGTACTGTATACTCACCCTTTGTTAAGTGTTTCTTTCTTTCATTTATTATTTATTAGAAGTTCACAAACTCAGTACAAGTTACAGTGCAAGTATTTGCCGAAAAATACTCCACTACAAGAAGCGTCACTTATAATTCAATAAAAGTACTTCACAAAGAAAACAATGTATTAAAATCAATACTGAATTTTACGCAGTTAATAATATAAATGTCTAAGTATAGACCATGTTTTTTTGGAGAAATTCTCCAAGCTTAAATTATGGCAAAAATATGTAGTAATTAAGTTTTTAAATAATGTATAAGAGAGAGAGGTCAGACCAGAGACAGTTTTTTACCTACCGACTTGTAGAACACAAATAAAATTTTGTAAAGCGGCAGATTGTTTCAATCACTTTATGCTGACAGGTGGTTTATTCATATTTATAATTCACCATTTACCAGTTTTTAATTATTTCATAAGAATCGAAATCTGCAAAAAGGAACTAGTAACTAAAGCTGTAGGAAATACTCCAGTGAAGTACAAGGGCTTACTTACTTACAATCTCTGATCTTTATCATCCTGAAATCAAATACAAGAATTCCAAACAACATACAGACATGTTGTTATGTGTTACTGCATTTTCTACTTATTTGGATAACATACAGTGTCTCTACAGGGGACTGTTCACATTCGATAGATCACTACTGCCCTAGTGTGACCAGAAATTATTACTACACAACTAAAGTGATGCGCCCAGTTGCCCCAGCCTCCTTTTGTCCAGATCCCCAGGCTGCATCCCTGGCCTTGAGAACTATGTGATTAGTTTATGGTTTAATAAATTATCAATACTTAAAGAACATTTATTTTGTAATTTTGTAGCAGGCTTTAAGTATACAGGATAATTAGTTTGTATTTGTTTTGTTTTGTTTTTTTCTTTCAAACAAGTATTCTATAAATGCACTTGTGCATACAGATATCTGCATGATGTTTTTATAAATTCAATTTTTCAATATTTTTCTAATATTTTACTGTACACAGTGCTGTGCGTTTAAATATAAAGAGTCATGTAAGACTGTATATTTAGTTTTAATTGCAATTACATTTTAAAAAGACAAAAGTTACAGCTGGCTGCAGTGGATCTAAACATACATTATATTTTCAGTTGATATCTTATATATATATATATTGATTTCAGTTGTATGATTTTTACACAAAATCTAAATCTGTAAAGGAGTAGCAAAAGCTGTAGTGAAGTACAAAAAGTATTTCCCTCTAAGCAAAAGAATTTTTAAACTGAAGACATTTTTGGAGAAAAAAAATTACTATACTACAACTATACTACTGCAACTGGCAGTGATGTTCACATTGTGCTTTAATGATTTGGAAATTGGTTTGGTACTTTGGGAAGGACCCTTCAACCCCCTCATGATGCAAGAAAAACTGGTTGTTTTTAGCAGCTCTGTCTGTGGAGGAAGCTTTGGAAGACCCTGTGTCCATCTCCCATGTGGACAAAGTAATGAAGTTCAGGCATAGCTTTGAACCAAGTCCAGCACTTTGTAGTTCTGCATAATAGTCAAAATGTAACTGATAGAGGTTGGAGGCTAGTGATGGGGTGGGGTCTTTTATCTGTCTGTGCAAAGGGTCAATTAAGTCAAGGGCTGTCCCAGGCCAACATAGTAAGTGCATTTGTGTATTACAACTAAGACATATGTTCTTTGTCAACTGACAATTTGCTATGCAGAAGTTAATTGTGTTGAATCAATAAAATCTATGGCACAACTATTAAAACATAATTCTAGGCTAATTACGTTTACACTGGCTATTTCCTCATACAGAGAGGACATATATTATGGAAATATTATCATTAGTTGTAACACGTTTGGTTAGTAGCTCAATGTTGTAATAAGTTTGTTCGTAAAACATAACATTTACCTTATATTTGAGTCCTTATTTGAATTTATTTTGACATTTTATCAGCTTTATTTCTGTTTATAAAAATGTATATAAGCATAATAGTATAATATATTTTAGTTATTAAGAAATCTTAAACTAAATTTGTGGTAGAGTATCATAAAAGATTAAACTTGTCGGCTATATTAAAATGTATTTGTGACCAATTCTTTCTTCATTATCAATGATTAAGTCGATATTTTTTCTTGATTTTCCAACAGTTTATGACAAAATATACCAGAATCTTTTGTCGGTAATAACCCCTGGTTTCACTATTACACCAGAGCTTGAATTGGGTGTTTTTTCTATAAACTGTAATATTCATAAGACTACATCAGATAGGCCATCTATAAAACAGAGCTCAAAAACGTCCCACTCGTTTTCAGGTTTAGTGGGACATTTTGAGTATGTTAACCGCTGCTGTGTGGCCACAGTACACGCAACTGTAAAAATAGAACAAAATCAGTATTATTTAGTTGTGATGTATGTAGATTGTATGTATCTCAATATGTACAAATGAAACTATGCTTGTTTGTTGTGTTATTTAGGATGTGTACTTGTAACCTTTATTGTCAATAAAGTTTCCGGGACTCTTCGCTGGTTATTACGACGCATGCGCACTGTCTCCGCACTGCAGCTGGGAGTCCGCAGCTGAGCGGGGCTACGACGGAATTCAAGTGTGTGCATTTATAAATGAGTCCGGACACGGTCCCGTTACCTCGTCGTGTTATCAGGTTTGGTCAGTTTACATGTTGTTTCTGAGTTGTGTCCACACAACTCCACAGCGTGTGAATTAGTGCCTCCAGAGCGATGAAGGACGCTGCTGAGGGCAAAAGGACGTAAGTTAGTTGAGTCGCCATGTCCTCTTTAACCGTCTCCTCGGCGGCACAGAGCAGCGAGAAGCATCGGAAGTCCTTCTCGCTGCTCTTCTACCGGGCTGTGCGGGACCACAAGCCGGTGTGGATGCTGGAAGACATGCGGACTATGGTGGCATTTTATCAGGAGGAGGACGCCAGCCAGAGGATTTACGCCCCCTCAGAGGCTTTACTCTACGCTATAGTTCATGACCACCAGGCGTACGCCCAGTACCTGCTCAGCCGGTACACCGACGAAGCGCTAGCAAAGCCAGGGGAGCGCTTCTGCTGCTGCCCGTCCTCCGCCCCACACTTGGCTATGGCCGTGCGCTACGACAGGCGCTACATCCTCGGTCTCATCTTACAGCAGACTCATCGGATACACACCACGGCCTCCTACTCGGACCAAGCCGGGTGTTTTCACACGGACGACGGCAGAACCCCGTTACACCTGGCCTGCGAGCTACTGCGGCCCGAGGCTGTTGTCATGTTGCTGGGAAACGGAGCGTCCCCTCATGCCCAGGACCTCAACGGCTTGACCCCACTGGATGTCGTGCTGGAGAAACTCAGGGACTCCAAGGAGGTGGACGGCGGGGAGAGGAGACAGTGCTTGAACAACCTGCTCATGTTCATGCCAAAAGTTCACTTTAAAATGAACGGGGCTCTAGGCAGAGAGCCGGAGCGCTGGAGCAAGGTGCTGGGCGAGGAGACGTACAAGTACCTGACAGGGAGGAGCCCGGCTCCGCTGGTCCTCACTGCTATGCAGACTATTCTGAAGCAGCTGAGCCCCGCGACCTTCCCGGACTGCCTGCATGAGCTGCCCATCCCGTCCTCCCTCAAACCGTCGGGTCTGCCTATGACCCAGCGGCAAAAGCAGAGGGTGGTGTAGCATCACTATGACATGATGCATGCTCCACTCTATGAATTCAGCATGTTGTGTGTGTGTGTGTGTGTGTGTGTGTGTGTGTGTTGGGGGGAGGGGAGTTATAGGGCTTCGTTATAGGGCTGCACAAATAAATACTATCAGGGAACAAGTGAGAGAATCTTATCTACCTATGTGACTTTAATCACACTGTTTGCCCTCTGATGTAATTAACTGGGAGTTTGACTCTTATTGACTGTAGAAGCAGTCAGCAGTGGGCTGAGGAATCAAGAAACAGCCATATTGTTGTAAGTCTTTACACTAATTAATGAGTTTGTCTAACCTCATTGTAAATGGTTACCTTACTAATACTACTGGTATTTGAGCAAATGTACCATCTGAGGAGTAACTGATGATGGAGTAACGTTTAATTTATTTGGGTTGTGTAATGCAAAGAAGGTGATCTTATAGATCATTTGAAAACAGTCACGTAACGTGGATGACTATTTATAAATAAATGACAATCCAAGTGATGCACATTTAGTCTTTATTGACTCCATAAGTGTTTGTATGTAGATTCCTGTTGGTTATGCACAAATGATAACTATTGATCAAAGGGACAGGAACATAGTGTTGTTGACCTTAACTTTGAGTTGACAGATTTGTGGTCAAATTCCAAAGTCCAATTACTGTAAAAGCTTTTTGTCCGAAGCTTTCTTCTGCACTAGTAGTCCAGCAACTGCCTTCAAGACTGTAAGCTGTGGTTGAAAGCTAGAGGAAAATATGCCCCAAATTTTGTTTTGAGTTAAGACTTTTTTTGTGAAACGACCAATGAGTCATCCTGTTTCCACTTTAAAACTGTAATTGATTACAGCCTACTTATTTTAATAAACTTTTGGCACAAACTAAAGTGGAAACAAGCATTTCTTATGTTGTGAAGAAGCTGCTCCACTTTTCCCTCTATTCAGGGCAGCATTTGCTGAATTCTCTGCTTCTCTTCATGCATTCTCTCTGTAATAGACAGAAATGGGGAGAAGTAAAGTGGTAAATTACAATTAGTTAAATGATTAAGTGCATTTTTTTTACTGTGTTTTTGTATTATTTGAGTATTTCATACTTGACTTTACTATATTTTGGAGCATAGGTGGACTCAGATTAAAGGCAGAAGGGGTGACCACCCCACCACTGCCCATTAGGACAAATAATTACCACAAAATGTCCTTGAAGCTGCCCCCAAAATGGAGCAAATGTGGCCTCTTAAGGTTTCCCAGTAACAAACCAAACACGACGCATGGCCCTATCAGGTGTCCTCACAACAAAGTAATAGTAAATACAACAAAGTGAAGTAGCCTTTTTAGCAGTCATTATTGTTCTCTGCTGACAGGGCCCCAATTAATGTATCAGGTGCCCTTTAAATTAGTTTTTTTACCCCTGCCCCACAGATGGCCCTGTTTCAAAGGCAAATATGTACTATAGTAAATAAGGTTACTAGTAAATATAGTTACATCTAAGAATGAGATGAACAAAATGCAGTATAATTTAGAATAATTATAAAAGTTTATTGACCCCATTGTAATATTCACAAATTACAATTAGCAGCACAAAACCTACTGCAAATTCTAATTATTAGAATTAACTACATAATCATTGAACTCCTTTCACCTCAGATTATAATGCATCTGAGTTGGAATTGCAGCATAAACAATCATTACAATACTACCACTACTATTATGTCGTCTTATATATTATTACACTAAATTATAGCATACAATTAACTAGTGTCACTGTAAGTGCAACTTAAGGTAGCATGAGACTCAATAACTGCTCCTCTATTTGTCTGCTACACTTCACCACTGTCTGTCCAGCCCTTCGTCTATTAATCATTACCCTACAATAATATTAATAATATACTGCAAAACTTACTAAACAAGCAGAAATTATTTAATTTGTTTAGAAGGGCGAGCTTTGCTCAAAAACGTTTGGAAGCAAACATCTTTGCAGTGCTGCCAACAGCATCTCTCTATTAAGATAAACATACTGCTACAAAAAATTTTTATTCATACAAATGTATATACTGTGGCTTTAAATGACAGTGACTAAAACCTGTTGTTATGTAAACGTTATGTACTATTTACTGTAGCTGGTTATGTTTGGGGAAGTGCTGTAGAGGAGTGGTTTGTTCTGCCGCCTCACATCTAGAAGGTCTCCATTGCAATTATACCAGCCGGCTGCAACCTTTCTGTGTTGAATTTGAATTTTCTTCCAGTGCTTGTATAGGTTTTCCCTGGTTTCCTCCTCTCACCCAACATCTGGGATTGGCTCTACCCCCTGGAATTCTGAACAGAATAAGCACTAAAATCTTGTTGGCCAGTAGAAGCACTTCAAAATTCAATCTGACCTTTATAGAAAGCCAGTAGAGTGATGCAAGAACAGGTGTAATGTGGTTGAACTTCCTTGTTCTGGTAAGAATCCTGGCTGTTGTGTTTTGGACCATCGGGAGATTTCTAATGCTTACGCTTGGTAAACCTGACAGAGCTACATTACAATAGTCAAGGCTGGATGTCACCAATGCATAGATCAATGTCTCAGAGCCAGTGAATGACAGGAACGGTCTAATTTTGGATAGTGTACCCCAGATAGTGTTATGGATGGATTATGAGAATCCCCTGGCACAGGCAGGGAGCCCAATCATCCTACACAGGACCTTAGACTGAAAGCGACACAAAATGCCTACAAATGATTCTGTCATGTTGCTCTTAGTCATTTTACATCCTGACCTTCTGATCATTTTATGCCCATTTTGTTTTAATCTATTTCAATAACTGTGTCTTTTTGGTCATCTCTTTTTGGGCATTTCATGTCTCTTCAGACATGTATCTCTTTTGTGGTCTTTTTAATTAAGAGGCTCTGTTGCAGGATTCCCTTGACTTCTTTTCCTCTGTGCACAGTAGGCCAGTTCAGTAATCCATCTGTGGATATTATGGTTCACCAATTGTGGCATTACTGACTCCTCTCTCTATGCTGATTGAAACAACACTTGACACTCCAACACAGATCTGAGAAATTATCAAACATTTGCATCTATCCATTATCTTTAGCTCCATAGAGTCTTTTAAAACTAGACTAAAAACCTTTTTATATGCTTTTACTTACAGCTAAGGACAGGTTGTCACCTCACCATATGGGTATTTTCTGATATATTTGCTTTCTCAATTTATAATTTTATTTTTGTATGTTTTTTATTATGTTTATTATTGTTCACCTTTTTGTTCAGTTTTCTCTATAGTTTTAATTGTTTTTATAAGTTCTTTGCTGATGGCTGTAAAGCACTTTAAGACGGTCGTACTTGAAAGGTGATATAGAAATAAAGCCTATTATTACTATCTGTGATCTAAAGAAATCTTTTCTACAACATTTTGTACGATACACAAACATAAAACCTCCATTTACTTGACTCACTGGATGATTGACTTTGGATTGAATCCCCACTTAACAGCTGGAGTTTCTTCGGAACACATTGAGCTGCAACCTCTAAACTGTATGTGAGACATATGAGGTGTTAGGTACAGTATACTGGGGATGGACGGATTACTGAATGGGCTTAATGTGCACAAGCCCTTAATGATTTGCTGTGAGTCAGAGTGGCTGGGTTACCACACAGCATCTGCACTGCTGGCAGGGAACCTCTGAACTCGACTTGTGTGAGTAATTTATTGAAAATCCATCCATCTGCAACTCCTTATCCTGTTGAGGATAATGGGGGCTGGATCTTATTGCATCTGTCAATGGTGGAGAGCTGGAGTACACTCTGGACAGGTCTCCAGTCTTTGGTCCAACACAAACACAGACAGACAATCATTCACACTCGCATTCACACCTACGGGAAATTTAGAGTCACCAATTAACCTAACACGGAGTGTGGGAGGAAACCAGCGCAAGCATGAGAGAACATGCAGACTCCACAAAGAAAGGCAACAGAAGGCCGGGGATGTGAACCCGTGACCTTTTGCTGTGAGGCTGTAATCACTTCACCACTGTGTTTTATTGAAAATCAAACAGGGAATCATAAATGAGTAGCAAATATCGGGACTAGTCAGATAATGTTGCTGTTTTAGACAACACAGTTCTGGATAAAATTTGACACTTAACGGATTAATCTATACAAGCAAATATGCTTATTTTTATTCCTTTTTGGTAAATTCTTTGTTTCTTTGGAATAGATTTTTTAATCTCTTTGCAGTCTTTTTGGCTGCTTTCATCTCTGTGAGAGAATTTGTTTCCTTATTGCATGATAAAACATATGAAAACCTGTTCTTAGTTTTTATAAAGCTTAAATAGTTGTTTTCCTGTAACTTCACAGAAAGTGGACCTTGTCAAGCTACTTTTCAAGAGTCAAGTGTGACCTTTCATCCAATAAAAGAGTGTGGCTTCAACACAGCTTCAATAAGACTTATGAATTATCTTCATGGTTTCACTATTTCACCCGATAGATTATATTTATCTTACACATTTTTAAACATATCTTTCCTAAACAATCAGCTGGACAATTTGAATGTATCAATATACCTACAGTTATTTTGCCTTCTGTCATATGGAAGCAGTTTCTCAGATTTTTTGACGGACATGACATAATCAGTGATAAAGGGAGATTTGAAGTTATCTACTTTGAACATACAAGTTAAACATTTAGAATAAGTGACAAGTGAAGTGTAAATAGCTCCTGTGACACTGAGTGGATATAAACTGCATTTCACACCGTGCACCCAGCTCAGGTTATCTGTTGTGTACATAAAACATTGCACCTCCACTTAATGCATGTATAACCCTTACTGCACCACAACGATCTGCAGACATTCACACTGGTGACATTCCTGTAGAGTTTGTAGCAACAGCCAGCAGAGGGAAGCATTGTCCAACATTTATCACTAATGCAACTTATGCTTTGCAGCATTCCGCTTGCAATAAAAAGCTGTTCTTCGTAGAAGCAAACATCAAATAAATTAAATCTATCCTATTCTATTTATTACTTTTTTCTTCTGTGTATAAAATTTTTATATCACCTTCTCATCTTGTCTAAGTCTACTTTCAGCAATTATTTTTTCCTTGGTATTTCTCAAGCTTCTTGTGTTCTTTCATCCTGCTGTTGCTATAACTTGTGATTTCTACATCTTTCACTGCAGACTACGACCTCTGCTTGTCCACCACTACTATGTGCAGTTGGTTGCCCATTACCAGTTTGTCAGTCTGTTTCTGGAAGTCCCACCTGATCTTAGCTAGGCCATTCTTAACAACTTTCGGAGCTGTGTCCCATTTTGACTTGCGACTCGGAACAGTTTCTGTACATTATGCCAGCCACTTGGTTATGGCTATGTATGCCCTGCCTACTAGTATCTTGCACCCCGATTTTATGTGCTGGATTGTTTCTGGTACCATCTTTGCACAGCCTGCACCTAGTGTCCTGTTTGGTATGGTAGACCAGGCCTCTATTGATCTTGTACTTAGAGCCTGTTCTTCTGCTGCCAGGATTAGTGCCTTTGTATTGTTGTCCTGTTAGACACTGCATTATTGACAGGCTATGAGTTCATGCTCTGGCTTCCTGGAAATGATGAGAACAATAAGTTGACATTAGCCTACAAGCAAAGAGAATATTAGGAGAGTAAAGAATAGACTTAATAAATAAGCAGATTTTTTGACTGATTGATTGCTTCATCATTGAAACACTCTCAACAAGAAACTCAAAGTACCCCACCTCAAAAACCACAAAAAGAGTATTCTTTATTATTTTATCTAACTACCTGTTATAGAAAGAAATTGTCTGGTTCTTTACTTCCTTGTGATTGTGTTTGTCAAACAGGGACACACCCAAAGAAAGAAACTTAATACACTAAACATTGTATTAAAAACAGGTTTCTTGCAAGCACTGTGTCTAGTACCTCTCAAATCCCATATGTGAGATATAAACTACCATAATCATCTCGAAAGGGCTTTTCATGATGCAGATGTGTCATATTGTCAGCCTTGTCTGGGCCCTGGTAATGCTGAGCAGCATCCTGGTTCCTGTGAATGGATATGATTTTGCCGAGTCCATTTGCGGGGCCTATGTTCCAGGGGATGTTGTAATAGGTATAGCATTACCATGTCATCGTAAAGTGAAGACAGTTCAGGAACGGATTAAACCTGAAAGCTTCCATTGCTCATATTCAGTAAAATATGTGATGAATTTAGTAGATTAGATTGGGACTATATCGCATATGTCATTAAGTGTAGCTGTCATTATAAGGGATATTTTCCTTTTTCTATAACTTTTAATCAAGTTCTAAAAACAGAACCAGATCTCTACAATGTAATCTTAATTAATTAAAAATAGAAACTGAAAAGTGATTACATAAAGACTGACCTCTTTTAATGTATCTCACATAAATTAACACCTGGATGAACTATGTTTGAAATTCCACTGATGACAGCGGCTATCAAGTGAGGTGCTCACCTGACCCATGGGGAACAACATGGGGTTCAATGTCTTCCCTAAGTATATTTTGACCCAGAGCAAGGAGGGACTGGGAGCCGAGCCCTGGACGACTACCTTATTAATTAAGCTACAGCTGCCTCTTGTTCATTTATTGCATTTTTATATGGATTTTGTGTATTGAGTTTCAATTGTATATTTTAAAACAATACAGCTGGTGTTAGTTGTTTAATTCATGAGCTTATTTCTGATCATTATCCACCTTAAGCAGAAAAATTGGACAGATAAGCTGAGGCAAAGCCAGAAGTAGGTCCATCCAGGTTCTGCAGGTTCAGCTGCTTCTTGATTTAGGTGAGGACCCGTTAGGTAAAGGCTAGTTTATAATCTCAGGGAGAGGTGTCTCCTCTCTTCAGTGGTACAGGAGAAAGGCATGTTAGGAAGCAAAACCTATCATCCACACTCACAGAATGCTTTGCATTGTGACCAGGCCACTTATCTATATTAATTTAATAGTTTGTTTGTAATTTAATTTTTGTTATGGAAAAGATAGACCAGAGTTTATCCTGAGAGACACATTCCTGATGCTACCCACTTGTTACATGGTCAATTCTTAGAAATTTTCATAATATAAATTTGAGTAGAGAGATGAAAAAAATTGCTCGTAAACTATGATCTTCATGATCTGAGACATGAGACTATTAAGTTGGAATGTGAAGGGGATTGTGGGAATGAGTTAATCTGTCCCATTTCTTTACAGCATGCAGCATAGTGGACAGAGAAAACAATGAGGTGGGGTCAGAATTAGCAGAGCTTAAAAAGCTATTAATACATCAGCAAGCCCAAACTGGCTCACTCAGATCACTCAAGAGTTGAGATAAAGTCATGCCACCAGTGTCACAAGAAGCAGAGCCATTCAAAGAAGGAGAAAAATAATTTGTAAGCAGTGTTAAAAACCAGTTCATTTTGCTAAGGATTGTGGTAATGAAGGAGTGGTGGTCTCTGAACCTAGGCCTTCAAACTTAGTCCTAGCCAGTCAAAGTTCCATGCTACAGCATTCAGAAAACTAGTTGTGAATGTTATCAGGAATGATTTTGTGAACATGGTTCTGCACTTTTGGCCAACCTTTTGTTGAACTAAATTCCTTCCATCAGATGTTGTTATTTTGTCATCAGGTTCAAATCCAAACAGAACTAGGCCCTGTGAGTGTCACAACATCCGCCCTTCCATCCTCCCCTCCCCTCCCCTCCTTCTCTCTCTCTCCCTGTCTGTTTTGTGTTTTTTCTCCTAGACGGCGCAGCGGCGGCCACACCTGCAGGCAATCACTCACCCTAATGACAGCAGCTCATATAACGGTCTCCTTCACACCACAAGTCGCCAGATCGTCTTAGTAACCTCCTTGGTACTCAAGTACACTAGGCTCTTTGGAAAAACATGTCAGTGTAATATTATTAACCTGCTCTTTTGTCTCCCTGCCCTAAGAACCTCTGGCCGCCCTGCTGTGTTCAGTGATCCTTTCGGTTCCTCCTCTCCACGGCTCCTTCCCCCACGATCACCATTCCACCTCCTCCTGCAACTTGCCGCTCCATCGCTCCCCCTCGCTCTCCTTCCCCCGGACATCGCCCCCCTGCAGCGCTCCCCTTTCCCCCCGACCCAAACTATGATACCTTCTGCAAAATAAATCATTTACGCCTTCCTAACTCCCTGGTTCCGTCTGTCTTTCTGGGTCTGCAAAACATTAACTGCACTTCTAAGTGTGACAGTGAGAGTGAAAGGAAAAAGAAAGATCTGTATCTCAGGGGTAACGCTTGATTTGGTCACATGTAGAAAAGGGCATATTAGGATAGCATTCTAAGGTTGTATCAACAGTCAACAGTCTTTATACCAGTCACTAATGTAGGGGCCATTGACACATTCTCACTGCCTCATATTCAAATTGGCACACTACGCAGGGCTCAAATTGTGAGTAGGCCTAATGTTATGGAGACAGTGGAAAAAGACCAGTTGAACAGTCACATATCCACCAGATTCTCTAAACATTCTGTGGCACCACAGAATGTTTGGAGAACCCCAGTTGAGCAGTTTAAGCCCTAGACCTGTCCACCTTAACAGCTGAGGATCAAGAGTAAGTGCCATTTTCTTGCGACTGTGGTGCAGGAAGGTAGAGCGGTTGTCCACCAATCTCACAGTTGTTGGTTCAATCCACGGCTCCTCCGATCACATGTCGAAGTGTCCTTGAGCAAGACACTGAACCCCAACTTAGTTGCTCCTGGTGCGTGTTGGCCAGCTGCATAGCAGCTCCCCCATCAGTGTATGAGTGTGTGTGTGTGATTGTGAGTGTGAATGGGTGAATAAGAAGCCGTGTAAAGCGCTTTGAGTGCCAATAGGTAGATAAGCGCTATATAAGTGCAGACCATTTACCATTTAATTGATTATGAGTCTGTTTTTTCTGACCTGGGGTGTTCTAGATTGATTGGCACTTACTCTTGACACAATTATTTTGCAATTACTTTTTCAAGGATTTTAGAAATAAAGGGGAGATTAGATATTGGTCTGTAATTGGCTAAAACACCTGGGTCAAGACAGGGTTTTTTAAGTTGTGGTTTAAGTACAGCTACCTTATAGGCCTGTGGTACATAGCCTGTTTCTAAAGATAGATTGATGATATCTAATACGAATGTATCTATTAAGGGTAAAGCCTCCTTGAGCAGTTTAGTTGGAAAAGGGTCTAGCAGACAGGTTGTTAGTTTAGATGAGGTAATAGTAGAAGGTAGATCAGTGAGATCTATGGGTAAAAAGCAGTCTAAGAGGGATTGGGGCCTTATTGATGATTCTAGCAATGTTGTACATGAAGATCTATCTGTAATATTTAGGGGGAGGATCTGGTGAATTCTTTCTCTAATAGCTACAATTTTTTCATAAAGAAAATCATGAAGCCATTGCTGCTCAGAGTTAAGGGAAAACTAGGCTCAACAGAAATAAGGCTCTTAGTCAGCCTGGCTACAGTGCAGAAACCGGGGGTTGTTATTGTTTTCTTCTATTAATGATGAATAATATGTTGTTCTGTCATCACGGACAGCTTTTTTGTACATTTTTAAACTGCTACGACTTTGATGACTTTAGAGGTGGCAAATGGACCGATGAAACAAGGGGCCATTTTCCTGCTCTCCAGCCAAAGTGGAAGATCTGCTGAAGAGAGCCAGACTTGCTGCCCTTTCAGATACCTGGGTGCAGGTGAGTGGTGTTTGTTAGCTGCAAGCTTGTATTGCTGGACAGTCTATAAGAGGGCTTGACAAGCTCCAGGCAAGGAGACATCGGCGGGCAGAGGCTTGGGCAGATGGGTCTGAAGACTCCCTCTCCAGGGTCTTAAATAGAGGTGGTTGGTATCCATACACTGTATGAAATGGTGTTAGCCCCGTAGCGGATGATCGTAGAGTTATGTGCATATTCAACCCAAACTACATTCTTGGAGCATGAGGAGGGATCCCAAGAACAGAGGCCAAAACAAAGGCCAGTCTCCAGATCCTGATTCAGTCTCTCAGACTGACCATTAGACTGGGGATGGAATCCAGAGGACTGTGACCCCGAGCAACCTGCACAACTCTCTCCAGAATTTGGTCGAAAATTGGGGACCACGGTTGAGATAATGTCAAGGGGGAGGCCATTAATCCTGGAAACATGTTGTAGGAGAAGCGGGGCTTTTTCCTTGGCAGATGGTTATCCAGGAAGGGGAATGAAATTAGCCATTTTGGAGAGTCTATCGACCACTGTGAGAATGGTGGTGAATCTGGAGAATGGGGGTAAACCAGTAACAAAGTCCAGATGGAGGAAGAATAAAGTCAGGTATCTCTAGGTTGCTTGGAGATTCAAACTGATGGGAGAGGGCATCTGCCTTGTTATTCTTGGAACCAGGAAGGGAGGTGATTATAAGGTTGAAATGTAAAAAAAAATGCCCAATGGGCCTGATGAGAATTAAGTCTCTTGGTGGTCTTCAGATATTCTAGGTTCTTATGGTCTGTGAGAATTATGAAGAGGTTCTCAGCCCCCTCCAACCAGTGGCGCCACTCCTCCAGGGCCAGTTTGACAGGTAATAGCTCCTTGTTAACAACATCATAATTGTGCTTAAAAGGAGTCAGATGGCAAGAAAAGAAGGCACAGGGGTGAATAAGGTAATCCTCACTGGAGCGTTGGAAGAGTATGACCCCAACACCAGTATCATTAACATTTTACATTTAGTCATTAAGCAGATGCTTTTGCTGGGTCATTGGTTAGTCTGAAAGGCATAACCGGGTATTCGTAATGGCTGATGGGCTAGTTGAAGGCTATCTTCCATTCATCGCCATCCCGAATCCAAATCAGGTGATAGATACAAGGATCCAACTTACAAAAGATGGAGGCACTCTGTAGCATCTCGAAAGCCAATGAGATTAGTGGTAGAGGATAAGTGTTCTTGATGGTGATTAGGTTCAAATCTCTATAGTCAATACAGGGGCGTAGACCTCCGCCCCTTATTCCAACAAAGAAAATCCAGCACCTCCTGGGGACGAGGATGGTCTGATAAGGCCAGTAGCCAGAGACTCTGAGATCGCCTGCCTTTCAGGTGCAGAGAGGGAATATAATCTGCCCCATTGAGCCATAGAACAAGGAAGGAGGTCAATAGTGCAGTCATACGGACGATGTTGTGGTAAGGAGGTGGATTTTGCCTTGTTGAATACCTGTAGGTCCAGATATATAGTAGGAGCACAGGACAGGCCTGGGAATTCATCAGGGGAACTTTCAGATATGGCAGCCAGAGGCCCAGCGGCGGCTCCAAGACATGCAGATTAGCAGGACTCCACCAAACACAGGATCTTGCTAGACTTCCAGTCTAACAGAGTGTTGTGCCTTAGCTACCAAGTGGAGCCGAGAATTAGGGGTAAGTGAGGAGAATGAATGATCTGAAATTTGATGGTCTCATGGTGATTTTCTATAGACAGTTGAACCAGTTCAGAATGTCAAGAGCTGGGATTGAACAGATGACCATCCAGAGCTATGATCTTGAGTGGTTCAGGATTGGGAACAAGGGTTAGACATAGTTAGAGTGCAAGTTGCTTGTCCATGAACTCTGTGTCCCCTCCTGAATCAACAAAAACAGATTGGGGCACAGTCTGAGACGGGAAGGTGATGGGAGCCTCAAGAAGGGGATGGGAGGAGGTTGTCCTGTCTTATTATTTTTTTTAGGCAGAACCTATGCATCTAGGTTCTGCCTAGATGCATAGGCTCCTGCTGCTCAACTGGTGAAGGAAGAGAGGAGCAATGCTCAAAAGGGGACCTAAACTGGTTAGGTGAAATGCGAGTGTAAGCATCCAGCATCTGTGTCTGGTAGCATCTGGTAGCTAGATCAATAAGATCATCAAGATGAACAGGAAGCTCACGGGTAGCAAGTGCGTCTTTAATCTGGTCCAAAAGCCCCTGATAAACAATGTCAACAAGTTTAGACTCATTCCAAGGGCTGTGGGAAGCCAGGGTGCGTAATTCAACAGAGTATTTAAACACCGGCCTTCTACCTTGAGTAATCTTAATAAATCTTAAGTAATAAATCTTAAGTAATCTTAAGAAAAATTCTTGAAGGATGCGACTTGAAAATGCATCTCACTCCCACTCTGCTGTGCCCCACAAACGAGCCTGCCCAGAAAGCAGTGAGATGGTATATGCTACTTTCCAAAGGAAATGAAGAAGGCTGCAACTAAAATATAAATTTCCACTGAATAAGTAAGGGTCTGCAGCTCACTGGATCACCTGAATAGCATTCAAGAGGGCTGATTTTAGGTTCAGGTGTAGATGAGAGGGAAGGCACTGAGGAGCGGGGTGGAGAAAGAGATAACTGGCTTAATCGCTGTGGTGACTCGTTGTGTTAGCAACCATGTCACCATGTTGTGATATAGCCCCCTCTACTTGCACTTTCCAACTACTCGTGTCTGAGGGGTCCATAGTGGCCAGATTGTGCTGTAATAGGTTTAGCTATTAGGACCTACAAGCACAGACACAAGGGGAAGGTTAAAAAAAGTTTACTGATAATAATTATTGAAATAGATCAATGGTGATCCAAAGGCTGGGGAGTCTGATTACAGGATGCAGTATACTGAGGGATTGAGGAGGGGAGACTGAGCACTGAGAACAAGAGAGGTTATTATAATATATTTCTTCAGGGGGCAAATTGCAGTTAATCAAAAAGGGGCAGATAATCAGGCTGCAGGTGAGTGTAGTGTAGTTTCTGTAGAGGAGCTCAGGATACAGGGGATTGTTTCATATGTTGCAGGAGAGCAGGTAAGTAACAAGCAGTAAACATCAGGTTATCACAATGCCAAGGTAACTGTCCACAGTTCAGGGTCACACAGAAACACAGAATCCCAAGAATCAAAGCTATCCTATGCCCAGATCCAAATACTCCTTAAATCAAATATGCAATAGCAATAGTCAAACAGTCCAACATGCAATTTAAACAATCCAGAAATAGTAAATAGTAGAGGACGTATGATACAGAGTACATGGGGGAAGGAACCCGGATTCTGGAGGGATGGGTTACAGACAGGCAGGTAATGTGAGGAATCAGCAGGGAAACCGATCAGACAGGCAGCAGGCAGGGTCAACCACTTAGCAGGTAGGCAATAGGCTGGCAGGTTAATAGGCTGGTATGTTAGGAGCTTAGAAGGCAGGTAATAAACAGACAGGTTAGCAGACACGCAACTTTAGCAGATTAGCAGACCGGTAGAAGGCAAAACTGGTTTAGCAGCAGGCTTCAAGCAGATCTCAGGCAGGTGATCGCAGACAAACAAAGATTACCATGATCCAAATTACACAGAGAATGTCTGGAAGGCTCTCTGTAGTCATGCAATTAGGAGTGGTGATGAATGTAAAGTGGCTGAACAGTAATAAATTTAGTTTTGCCTTTCTAGTCCTTCCCTGTCCTGTGTTTTCCTGGGTCCAAAATTATCCTTGTATTAATGCTGATAGATGCTTTTCCATTGCTTCAGATCAAGGCGTCTCTGGATGCTCTATCTGGTGCACAGTGTTTTTCTACTATTGATCTAGCCAGTTGATACAACCAAGCTCCTGTTGCTGAAGCTGACAAAATATAAAACTTTCTGCATCCCATTTGGCCTGCCTGAATTCAATTGAATGCCCTTTGGTCTATGCAATGCTACAAGTTTTTTTCAAAATCTCTTGAAGAAAAGGTTTACCATCTAAATACATGACTGTATTCGATGCTGTGCAAGGTGCTGGTGGAAACTGGGCTACTGTTGGTCAAAGAAGGAGAGAGCAAGGTGTGTTTGTAGCAGAGAGAGAACAGGAAAGCCAAGAGTTCCGGACTGACAGTAGGGACTATAATTATAACCTTAGCACTATGAGTAATGTTGGGACTATGACAGGAAAGGCTAGGGGTTTGCTGACATGTTGCAGAGAGGGAAGGTGGATATACTATGTGTCCAGCAGTTCAGGTTGTTTTAGTTGTTTTACCATGGTGTGGTTGAGAAGAGAAATAAGGAAGGAATAGGAGTTTTATTGAAAGAGGAGGTTGTTCTAGAGGTGAAAAGAGTATCAGATATGGTGATGAGTCTGAAGCTGGAAACTGAAGTTGTGATGTTCAGTGTTGTTAGTTGTTATAACAAAATGCATGTATGTGAATGAAAGGGACAGAGAGTGTAGATTAATAAGAAACAAAGGAATTTACACAATTGCAGTGTCATGCGGTCAGGGGCTAGGGGGGTGGTCTGAAAACTTTCTAAATGTACTGCAATTACTTCTTTAAACTGTGGAGTTAAATGGCTTTACTCACAGTACCTGCACTGGGCACAAAGCCTTGTGGACCAGAAGAAATGGAACAACGTAAACTGATTTCAAGTCATAGCTCAAGCTTAGGTTGCTTTTTATGGCTTCAAGCAAGTTTAATGTTTGGTTTGTTTTTAAACTATTTTCAGTTTTGATAACTCGACTTTTGTGAGATCCTTGGCTACAATCCATTAAATTGATGAGGTAAATGCAGCTGTCTTCCTCCCAGGAGGGCATCTTGGATATACTGTGTGTGACACATGCTCATATGCAAGCAAAGCACTGACACAATGTGCATAACATGCGTGTGATTAACAGCTCTAGATGTGAAATGGAACTATGCAGACTTCAGGCCCACAGTCAAGATTATTTTAGGAGTTTCCATCTGCTGATCACATATTCAAATTCAAGTTTTCAGCGTATAAGCTGCATTAGGTAAAGAGGGGCTATGTTTTTTAAATGGACTGGAATAATCTGGTTCAACTTCTATCTTATGTGCAAGTCCATGTTTGAGCACAAACTCGGGGAAACCTCAGGGAAACCCTCAAAGAACCACTAGAATGTGCAAGGGATTGGTCATGTGACTGGTTAAAAGCAAACAAGCTATTACCAGTTGATGAAAATAATAAAATGATAACTTGTGATTAGCATATAAATGATATAAATATGAACTATTCTAAACAAAGGTTAAGAAATGTGTCAAACAAAGTTCTCTGTTCTTTAAGTTAATGACACTAGCTAGTTGCACTAGGCTACCAAACACTAATTTACCATAAACTTCACTGCCTTCTTCTTGCACTATATCACATTCTACTGTAACATTACAGTTTGTGGTTCACAAATTTAAACCCTGCATCCAATTATTGTAATTATTCTGTGTATGTATAAATGTATTCGGCCATACTGACTTTATATCAAATTTTAGCTTTAAAATATTAAGCAACCAGCATGATTCCTTACACATGTTTTTTACCTGTGCCGACAGATGTATATTTGCCGGGCACGCCAGACCATGTATGCAATGGGCTTCACCCTGTGTGTGTCCTGCATCCTAGTGAAAGCCTATCGTACTTTCCTGGCTTTCCTTCCCTTTGGTCAAATGACCAAAAGGCGACCACACAAACTTTACAGGCCAACCGTAATTGTCATTGTGATAATGGTTCTACAGCGGATTATTTGTCTGCTCTTGATGATCTTTGATTCTCCTCGAATTGATGATTTATCCCAGCTAAGCATGGAAATGACTGTACAGTGTAAACAAGGGGATACATACATAGGCTTTAGCATTATGTTGAGCTATATAGCTTTACTAGCATTTGTTGGTTTTCTCTTGGCCTTCAAAGGGAGGAAGGTTCCTCAGGAGTTCAGTGAAACACGATATATATATTTAGCATGCTGATGTACTTGTTTGTATGGGTGTGTTTTATCCCAGTGTGTTCATGTGTTCAACTGTACAGATTCAGCGGGAATCATAATACCTGTGTATGGTGAAAGTAGTTCTTACTGACTTGAAACAAAAATGAAAAGAAGAGGTGTGAGCAAGTGGAGGAGCTTGTCTTTCTAAAAATTCCTAATTGTATAAATTGCCCTTAATAGTAGTTGTAAATTCTTAGTGCTAGACATCAATGAAAGGCTAAACTATTACTACTATATGTTTTCTATAGAAAAAAATACAGTTAAACATATTTTTCAAGGCACATAAAGCCCTCTATGGCTTTAGTTTAGGGTGTAAATGTCATCTTCCAGATGAAATCACCCAGAGGAGTTTTTCATTGTTAGGAGTTTAGATTATGTCATCTGGGGGAGCTATGAAAAAGCTGGTTGACCATGATTACAAACTCCATAGTGTGAGCAACAAGATAACATAATTTGAACTGAAGGTTCCTCCGAATTATGTCATCTGGAGGCATTTTTTAGCTAAAAGTACAGAGATTATCAGTTTAACAGGACCCAGAAAATAAGACAGGACAAGCAAGTCACAGAGATATTTTGATTTGGGGAAGTCAGAGGGAAGTTTAATGGCATTTATGTTCATGTACTACCCAAACTAGAACCTTAAGAAGTTCAAAATCAGTGAAGGCATCCTTTAAGATGACCTATTTATATTGTATAAAGCTACAAACTGCATTAAAGCAAAATTCTCTTCAAAACAGAGGTGCATTGGATACTCTAGAACATTTTCTTTTGGCAGAGCAGAATATGCTCAGTCATTAGAAACACTTTTGGAAGGATATTACTGTAGGGCCCACTCACTGCAGCCTGCTGCATGGTCTGGCTGGGACTGTAGAGGAAAAAGCACCTTTCTCAATCTCTTTCCTCTCTTTTCTTTGATTGGTTATTTTTCCTGATGTTTTGCTTTTGTTATTATCTTCTTTCATCAGATTTGATGTGATGTTGTGATTCAGGTCTTATTTATGCTATGTTTAACGCAGTAACCTATAATAGTTAGTTGACTATGCTACTGTAGATGAGAAACATCTGAGAGTAGCCAAGCCATAACAACCTGAGGCTGCTTATAGAAGTGTCAGCCCATCACTACAAAACCACTTTAAGGGTTTAACGTCATTTGTCCTGTGACACAAAGACACACCTGCCATTCAGGGCTAAAGCTGTTGGCTTGTACTCACTCATCATGTACTTTTAACTGGGCTTATCACTAATTTATCATTTGCCTCTGCTTCACTGAGAAAGCTCTGAAAAGCTGGTTTGCCATATTCATCATCTCCATAGACAACCCAGACCTAATTTTTAAGCCGGATTCCCTTAGTACTGGCTCAGAAAAAGCACCAAGTTGGCTCTTGGTGGCTGGACAGGACCACTACTGGTGGGGTGAGATAGAAATCTGTGGCTTTTGCATTCTGAACCAATCCTCTATCACTGAGCCACCAGTTCCCCTAGTTATAGAAGTAGTCTAACATTACCTAATGAAGTAAGTCTAATTAGGGAGTGTAAAAAGTCAATGAAACTAGTTTTTAGTTTGGGAAGCATTAATGATCTGGGCAAACTGCCCAGAACAAGATCTACAACACCATCAGTAAGAAAATTGATTGACACAAAGGTACAGTCCAAAGCTTTCAAACTGAGGGTCCTTCAACAGCAGCCTGAGGAGGCTGCCAGTCTGATAAGGTCTCAGAGCCTTCTGGTGAATCTAATAAAGGAGACTAACTACTGCTTTAGTTAGATTTTGAATTTGCAGAATAAGGTTTCTTACCTGTAGTTAAATTAAAGGGTGCCTTTGCAGATATACAGTATAACTTGTTTCTTATGGTTCCATTTTGGGTATCAAATATACTGTATATGAATGGTGTGAAACCCTCCTTGCCTTCGCTATATTGAACAACCTTACTGCTTCCAGCTGAAAGAACTACTCGTGACAGTGTCTGGTTGCTCATACTGGACTAAAAGTTCTAGACTCAGTCAACCTGCATCTCCTCCAAATTTTATCATCTGATTCAAAATCTCCCACGGACAATATAATCATGGAGGAGTGTTTAACTCTCTCTGGAAACAAGTTAAAATTGTCTGAAAAAACAGCCCACTGAGCAGATGACAAGCCTCCTGCCGCCTAAGCTCCTTCTGCTCAGTTCCTGTTATGTTACACCTGGATGTGGGTGGCACAGATTACCAGGATGCTCTGAGATTACCCACTATCTAAGAGGTGTTTTTTTGATCAACTCAGTTAATCCAGAGAAGAGTCAATGAACCTGAATGAAGGCCTGCAGTTACAGTATAGTTTTTTTTTTGTTTGTTTTGTTTTTGTCCTTTCAGCTTATCCCACAAGTTCACCTGCTTCCTGTGAACATGAGGTCAATGCAAAGACTAAGTACCACAAAATTATACTATAGCACATGTTTAATAGTTTGCCATATCAGGTCACTAGCTATACCACAAAGAAGTTACCGTGTGATTAGGACAGTTGTTTAGTGATTTTCAACTCTTTCAAATGACCTGTACTGTCTGGAAATGACCCTGCTCTACTGTGCTCTGCGACATTCTTTGGCATTCCTCCAAACTCTGCATATCAGGTAGATGTGATCATAAAAATCTAACAAAAAGAATACACCAAAACATACTAAGACACACTCAAAGTTTAAACTACAAGTCTATTGCAATTATGTTAGGTGGCTGAAGGAATTCCAGGTGACAAAAATGTTTTCATTGTTGACCGTACTGTTTTTAATGGGTGCATTTAATTGTGACAAAGGTGATGATTACATATGGCTCAGTAAAATTCCTGTCTATAAGTCGAATACTAAGACATGACAGGAATTTATGCTGAGAACAGGATTAGAAAAACACTACAAATTGGCACCGGTATCCAGCATTTACACAAAGACTTTATGTAATGTCTGTTTGTTTGTGTGTGTGTGTGTGTGTGTGTGTGTGTGTGTGTGTGTGTGTGCACAAATGCATGTGCAAATGTAGGAAAACTAAAACCATCTTATAACTTACACAAAAACTGTCAACTTCTTTTTCTCTCTCTCTTTTTAACTACTATTATTTTGTGGGTATTAGCACTGTTTTGTCTTTGCTGGATATACCTTTCTTCAACTTTAAATCATCTGTAAAGCATTTGAATTGCATTAATTTGTACAACATGTGCCATATAAATAAAGTTTTAAATGATTGATTGACTGATTGAAACAGAGTTGTTTATCTCATAGTAAACCTAACAGTTGCATGTAAACTTTAGCAGCAGCACAGTGGATGAAGCTAAAAACACCACCTGACAAGCGTGGCACTGATTAACCTGATGAGCTTAAAGTCTTACTTGTAAATGCCTGCATGTGTGTGTGTGTGACCATCTGTGCTTGCTAAAGGAGAGAGGGAAGAAACAACCCCCTCCAATCCGTCTTATCCTCTCAGCTCCTCGCCATCAGTAGGTAGACAGTTCACTTGGTAGGTGTCTTTCTGGAGAGAAAGAGAGAAAGCATAAAATTACAGAAGAAATGTTTGGACACTAACACATGAAGGATGGACTGCCGACGGAAAGCCATTTGTGGATGATACTAGGTGACTTTGTCTAACCAACTACAAAAACGTCGTTTATGGGTTTGTTCTTTGATACTTTTTCCTCTTTATTTTTCTTCAAAGAAAGATAATTTAAAGTTTTTCCTTAGTCATATTTGAATACAAAAATGGGGTGCTCTCCATCCAAAGGAAAGTTATTTTCAAAGCCAGACAGCCCTGTCCCTCAGAAGGTTCTGGCCGAATCACAGGACAGAGTTGATACAACAGTTCTGGAAGATGCGAACAAAAGTTTCATAGCAGATGAGAAAGAAAGTGGATTTCTAAACACTGAAGAACATCTTACAGTAGATATCACATGTTCTCAGTTATCCTTCGACACCAACACTCCCCAAAAGGCAGAGGATATTAAGAATACATTGGTGATCGAGGCCCACCAAAATTTCAGTGACATTCAAACAGATATGATTAAAAAAATAGAGAACAAAAGGAAAAATAAAGCTAAGAGAAGGTCCACAGAAAAACAAAGGAATTCTTCTATTGTCCAGGGAAAGGTGGACTTCCCACCACACATGGTGAGGGCTCACCAGGCAGCCTATACCTTTTTAAACCCAAATATCGCCAAATATGAGACCTTGTTGGGCCTGCTGGACCAGGCTGCCCAGACACAGTTGTCCCTCCAGCCGATGATGTCTGCTTTAGTGCTGCGCTTTGAGGAGATCAACCAGGCACTAGAGGAGATGGCTGAGAATGGGGAGCTGATGTTGAAGGAACATGGGCACTACATGGCTTTGCCATCTGGGATGATTGGTCCAGGTGTTATACCAGGTAAACCTAGCAATGGCACAGCAAATGCCAGTGAGCTACCTCCGGATCTGTTACAGCAACTGCTTCAGCAATCAACAGAGAAAATGAGGCTTGTTGGGGGCTCAGTCCAGGCACTGGGGGATACCACACTTGAGGACGCAGTGGAATATTTTTCTTCCCTCTCTAAGCTGCTGTTTGAGAAACTGCAAGCAAAGCAGGCAGCAGAGCAAAGGTTGACTCAAGTTCTGGCAAAGGTAGAGGGGGCTGCCATAAGGAAGTTTAACCCAGAGGATTTGGCACTGCACAGTGAGGACAGTGGAATAGGGGGAGAGAATGAGAGTCTCACAGGGTCTGAGAGGCACCGCCACCACCGTGGAAGTGCTGAATCTGGAAGTTGTGGCTCTGGAGTCAATGGTGGTGGTGCATTTGATAGTCTCCCTAATAGCTTACCCAATCTGTTGAGCAATAATGAAGATGACGAAGAAGATGATGAGGAGGAGGATGACGAAGATAATGATGAATATGAAGTTTATGAAAGTGACAGGACTGGAAGGAAGAGGTCAAACTCTTCTCCACCAGATCCAAGTAAATCTCTTCACTACATGCATTTAAATTACATACAGCATCAGCAGCCTACAGTTAAACGACCCATGACTGCTGTCACAGCACCCAAGAATGGCCACTCTTCAAAAGGCAGATCGGAAAGCATAGTGAAAGAGCTGCAAAAGAGCCAGAGGGACTTGAATGAACGACTGAAAAAGATAGCTGAAATCCACAGAAACAAAGAGGCAGCAGGGTCTCATTATAACCTGTACAGAACTGGACTGAGGCGGCATTCATCATGTGGAGCAGAGAGTGCACAAAAAAGCCCCTTGAGAGCAAATCAACCTTGTTCCTTACCCCAACCACCAAAACGGCAGTCTGTCAGAAGGCTAATAAATACATTTAGTCAAGGGGTTGATGGCAGACCAGAGCAGAGCCTTGCTAATGTTCCACCTCATATCAGAAGGCCCAGGAGAAGTGAGATTCTTGTGTTATCTGACCCAGTAAATAATAATAATGGGGGTTTAGTCATCAATGGCAACAATAACAACAATAGCTGGCCTGATGGCAGGGACGACTTGGATGTAGAGAACCTACCACCTCCACCTCCAGAGGTTCTGATGGACAATTCCTTCCAGGGTAATGAGGGAATTCAAGGAAAAGAGGATGGGTTGCAGGAAAAGTCTAGTCAAAGTCTCCCAGTGATAAATCAAAAGACCAGAGTCTCCCAGCGCCTAAGGGCATCCATGCAGAATGTGGAAGTGCTGCCAAACCGAGCCAGCATGACACCACGATTGATCAGCATTACATCTGCTCGTCCTGTTAGGCAAGATGCTGTCATGGGAGCTCAAGATGCAGAGCAGCCACCGGAAGCAAATCTAGATCCAGAAATGGAGAAGGCAAACTGCCTCTACCAACAGGCTCGCAAGATCATTCACCTGCGCAATGCAGCAGAATTTCCTGACAGAAGAAATAATACAGAACTAAATGGCAGAGTACCTTCACCCATTCAAGCAAGAACAGGCAACAAATGTGAAAATAATGAATTCTATGAGGGTGAGATGTCCTCTTGCCTGCCTGTGACAGCTCCACCTGTTTCTAGAGTCCGTCTACCACCATCTTATCCCTCTGTGTGCCACAGATTTCCAAGCCCCCCTGCGTTCAGACCTCAGTCCCCATCTAGGCCCTCATCTCGTCCAAGCTCTCCAAGAACGTTGATACGTGCCACCGAAAACAACACTGAGGAATTAATTCCATCTGTGTCCTTCCGTGAAGCCCGATCAGTATTTTGTCAAAATGAATTAAAATACTCTCAGACCTGCACCTCATCTGGAAGTCCTGTGGTTCCCAGACTATGGGGGGAGGCCTCCCGTGGCAGGCTACCCTCAAGAAGAATGGACAACGCTAGCCTTCGCTCCCATTCGGAGCAGAGACCGGGTTTGTTTTCCCATTCAAAATTATCCAAAGATGACAGTTCAACCTGTACTAAGGACCAAGAAGAGTGAGCCCGTTACCATAAAATACAAGTAAGTAATAAAACTAAGCTACAAAAAAGTATGACCCGTCACGTCCAACACATGACATTTGTGTTTTGTGGACATCCATTATTAAAAATTCTATTTTCAATTCGTACCTGAATATTACTAGGAAAAATTGATGTACATACAGTAGCCTATATGATCATTATAAACAATATATTTCATACTGTATATGCTAATGTTAGACTTTTTCTGAAACTTCTGTGCAGTAAAACTGTTACTGTAGAAAATTGTGTTAAATGGAAATAAAAGAAGGTTTTAGTCCTAATAATTATGGTGAGATATGGTTAGTGTTTAAAGTACTGGAAACTATTATTTTTAACTCAGTCGTATGTACACAGATGGCTGTTGATTCAGTCAACAGCCTGTCTTACTGTTTAAGTGAGTGACATCAACACCTTTTGCCATCTGCATACCCATCTGACACACAGCAAATAATGCCATACAACTGGTTTATCTGCCAGAAACCAGAGGGTTGGCATTATGAATTAGTAACTAATTATATATATATATATATATAAATATACAAAGTATATATAACTTTTTTGTTTTAACGGCGAGTCAAATACATGGCTCTTTTAAAAAGGTGTTGTTGTCAGCAATTTTACTATAAAATGTATAATATCTCCTTTCTCCAGGCTAACTATTCCTCAGATATTTTTAGAAAAACTCTGGCAACAGAAGACAGATCTTGCCCAGTTTGTAAAATCAGAAAACCCTTTCAAGATGGGGTAGAGACAGGCAGGGCTAGCTTCTTTTCAAGTTTAGTAAATTAGCTGCACACAATATTGCTCTCATCCAAAAATAAGGCATTATAACACAAAGTAGTGTGCCAGCACAGTAGTAGAGTAGTTATTGCAGGAACATGAAGGAAAATGGTCAAGAAACCAAGGTATGACTAACATAGTGGCCACATCCTTTTACCTTCGAAGGTTAAAGTCTGGAAATTACATTACCACAAACTTGACCACATTGCAATGGATCAGCCAGTTTACCCTAACAATATCGATTTGAGCAACACCAGTATACAACTACTCTATGTTTTGCACATCAAGTCCAGATAAAATTCCCAACTGGGAAATTGAAAATCCAAACTTCATCCAAAGCACAAATCGAACGCACCATTATTCTCTAAAATGGCTTAATCTTCCAAAACACTAATTCTACACTTTCCATAAGGCAGTGCTTCCCAGTCCTGGTCCTTAAGTCTTAACTAGTAAATGTTTGCATCCTGTTAATATCCCAAGTCCTACAGTAAGTCCTAATTGAGATTAGCCTTACATCACTGTAGCACGATTAGAGATACTTTTGTGATATTTTAAAGCTGTTAGAGGGGGATTTATTTCATAAAGTGCTCAATGTTCCTTATATAAATGCACAGAAGTCCTGAGGCCAGACCTGAAGCACTAGTAGAATTGGCTGGTTTCAGAGTTTTTCTAACTACAATAAATGAATAATATATTCCATTGATAGGCTGTTTGTTGTGGGAATTTGCAGAAAACTGTTCATATACAGTACAGACTGCTTCATTTTAGACTTTTGTAGTTTATGAGACTGTTTTCATTGGAGCTTCTAAAGAGATTAACATAGGTCAATTATTTTTAGAGTCTAGTCAGTGTTTAGACATTTGCAGTAAAAACTGTTTTACTCTTATTGAAACCACAGTGCCCACTTCCTACTGTACCAGCTCACCTCCTGGTTCTAGAGAAGCCATCTGGCCTAATCCAGATGGGATTTGCCCTCCTACCCCACTCACCTCCTCCTATACTTAGATGAGCTCCTAAGTCGGCTACCCCTTATAATCCACTCATGGACTAAGACTCCTTTCTCCCTCCTTTCTTGTTGTCCTATAGGCCGGACAGCCCTGTGATGAGAGACCACACTCAGCTGGATCCAAGTGCCACTATAAAAACAGCCTAGAGCCTGGCTTTGATTGGCCAAGGCTTCAAAAGTGAAATGAAAGTAGGGATGGGAAGGAAGAAAGGGACTGTGGATTAGGAAATAAAATTGGTTTGTATCACTAATGTTTTTAGAGAGATTTATATTGTAAGACCTGATCTTTTTCCAGTTAGCTCCTTTAAACATGTATATAACTGCTCCTCATCAGCTTTTCGAGACATACTTTATGTACACTGTATAATCATCTGTTCAAGATCTTGGTTTAAAAGAAAAATATTTCAACAGTAACACCTGTACTATCCCCCACACAGGTGCCCTTAAAGGGTGTAAAAGTGTCACTTACAAATGAAAAATGCTGTGTAAAATAACTAAAATCAAGACCACAAATGGATGGTTGAAAATAAAAGGCTTTTATTACATGTGTTGAATTAGTTTGACATCAAACACACATGTACGCATTTTTTGTTATAGCAGTTCTTGGCAATTTCACATCCACCTATATCCACCTGTTACCCCAGAGTTGGCTGCCATACTACTATTAAAGAGTACTACTTGAATGTCCATAGTTATCAGATGTAATTGTTTTAGTCCTGTTGCAGTTGGACAGTTTCTAAAAGCTTCCTATCTATGTTAACCATGTTTCTACCTCAACTGTGTCCCAATAAAACATTCTTCCCAAAGCTAGTCATCGTGGCTTTTTTATATATGTTCTATTGTGGTATCTCAACTATTAATACGCATACAAATTCTCATTTAATGGCATTCATGTTTCCTTCACTTCCTTCAAAACCGTCTTTTTTGTGTGTCTTACTGAAATAATGCAAGAAAAGCATAACGAGAGAGGAACCAAGGTACTTTAACTTAAAACTTACCATAACTGCCCTTTTGACAGGCTTAATAATTCTTAATTGCATTTATTCAAAAAGTCAAGTCATACATTATGATGAGTCAACCATTTATTTTGCACAACTGAAAATAAAAGAATTGAATGACTGGGGACTAAATGTTTGTACCAGAGATATATAACATATAACATAGCTCTATGAATAACACTGAGTTCAATTTCTACACACTTTACCAAATATAATTAAACAATATTTTACACTTTAGGCATGTCTTGATTATTTCATTTTAGGTTTATTGTGGTGGTAGACTGAGACGTATATATGGACGTATATATAGATGTATATATATATGTCTATATAGACGTATAGACATATATATATATATATATATATATATATATATATATATATATATATATATATATATATATATATATATATATACACACACTGTGTCACTTAGGGTATTCAACAGTTCAGTTAGGTGAATGATGATTCTCTCTGACTCAACTGATTTCCTTTCACTTCTCCTTTACAAAAAAATTAAAATTCTGACATTTGGTGAATTTACACCTAGAGTGTCCTTTATAGCCCAACCCTACCATAATGAAACATGCTGTGGCCACCTGAGCCACAGCCACTCTTATGTTCAGTCTATTTCCCAAATGTGCTCTAGGGGATCCTTAGCTAAATGAGAATCCATCAGTCCTTTCCTTTCTTTTTCACCAAAAGTACCTCCCATTAACAAATGCTGATTAGGACCATCATCCAGCTCAATCAGCTGGAAAGGTTTTGAATCTTATCAAGACTGAGGTTTTGAGCAGAGCCTCATCAGATAAAAGCTGCTTGTACTCAAGTGTTGTTTTGAGTCTGGGAAGTCCAGAATGTTGTATGTTGTTGCGTTTTGTACGTGAGTACAATGCAGTGGTTCTTATTGTCTGCAGACATTTTGAAAAAATGAAAGATTAAAGTAATTCGTAATGGTTATAATGGAGGATGACATACTGTACAGTAGTTGGTACACATTTTCACAGCTGGTACACTTCTGTCCATTTATTTGTTTCTTACCTCTAGATGGTGCCCTAAAACACACCTCAGCTCATCAGCTTTAACATGAGCTGAGAGCAGCTTACAACACAAGCAAGATAAACATTTAAATATCTTTTAACATAATTACTATTCAACTTTTTTAGGGATATCAATGCTCAAGAGATAGTTAATAAGCAGTTGGAGTTGTGTCTACTACCACTCTCCATTCATATGCACTCATGCGTTGTTTCTCATTGGTTCTCTTTTTCAACTTTGCATCACCTCTTGTCTGCCAATCAAATCAATGCTCATTGCTAAGCAACCTGAATCTCTCACACCTGGCTGCTGAAAATCTTTTTAGTGCTGAATATTCAGACATATAGCATCTTTTACATGAACTCTGGACAATGTCCAGTGCAGCTGTAAATGGAATCAGTGCTACTCTCTAAAACACTAAAAGCAGCGCCAGGGCACACCTGTGACTGATTTCGCAACTTAGGCTGTGGAACACCTTCCATGTGCTCCTTCAGACATGAACAACATCATCCATAATGAGAATAGTAGGTGATGTAAACTCAGTAGAAATGTAGAAACAGTGTTATCATGATTTAGGGATTAAGTAGTAAGGAGAAGGCACAAACCACATTTTCAGAAAAGTTAGGACAGTGTGTAAAATGAAAATATAAAGAGAACATAATGATGCAAATTTGTAACTTTTTTTAATTGTAAATAGTACAGAGAATAAAATTTTGAAACTTTACTGAATCTCCTTATGCAACCCAGAAGTTGCATATTGAAAAATAAAAACTCATCATCGTGTTCAAAAAACATCCTTTTTAGAGAAACGTATTGTTTAAAAGGTGGGGCAAGGTTCACCACTTAAAAGAAATGCATGTTCAATGCCTTGACAATGCTGAGAATGTTTCTCAGCATGAAATTGCCAACATGTTGGGAATTCCATCGTATGCATTTAGGGAGTCCAGAGACTGCATAGTAGTGATCTTCAGGACCTCAGACAGCACTGCATTAAAAAATAACATGATTCAATAGTGCAATACACTTCATGGACTACAACAACTTGCCACTTAATATTTTGAATTTTTGATTTTTGTATATTAGCTTTGTTCTGAGTCTTAAAATTGAAAAAAATATGCAATTCAGAGGATGATCCTATTGGAATCCCCTTTATTAACTTTAATGAGTTTAATATTGAACTGTGCAATTCACTGTGTAACTTAAGCAGAGTTGAAAAGTGCAGAAACTGCATTTTGAACAATAATCTACAACTACTATAAATTTTAAAGATCTATGCATTTACAGCTCTCTGTAAAATTCTCTGCTGCTGCCACTCTCTGGTTTGCATTGTGCAAAACAGAGAGTGGCATGCTAGGAACAGCATGGCATTTCAGATTAATTTGGCTGACAAGAAGGTAGCCACTCAAGGGCAAGTGCGTGATAGCTCAATCAGAGGGGATTCCAAATATTGAGAAAGGAGAGTTTACATTTAACTGAGCATCATAAACCAGCAAATTCATCACATCAGTGGGGATCTGGCTTCTCCATTGGCAGGTGAAACAGAGGCCTACTGGCTGTGCAGCCTGAGAACACAGTACAGTATTTCTGTCTGCAACAGGATGGATTTATCATTTAACAGTCAGAGAACAACAACTCAACAACAAAAACTCAACAACAACAACAATTATTCAATTCAATTTAATTCAACTTTATTTATATAGCGCCAATTCACAACAAAGTCATCTCAGGGCACTTTACAGAATAAAGTCAAGATTATAAAGATATATAAAGAGAACCCAACAATTCCCCCTGGAGCAAGCCATAGGCAACAGTGGAGAGGAAAAACTCCCTTTAACGGAAGAAACCTCCAGCAGAACCAGGCTCAGGGTGGACGGCCATCTGCCTCGACCGGTTGGGGTGAGTGGAAAGGGAGAGAAAAGAACAGAGCAACAAAAGCAACAACAAAACATCGGGCAGGTTGGTAGGACCAGTAGCTGCAGCTGGAAGACACACAGCTTCAAAGCCGGGGACACCTGCAGAAAGGGACAGAGAGAGGGGACAGAGGAGGACAAAGACAACTACGGGAGAGAACACACAGAGTTAATGACATACAGTGGTGACAATTGCGGGGTGAGAGGAGAGGAGAGATGGTCAAGAGGAGGAAGGAGCTCAGTGCATTGGGGGGTGGGTCCCCCAGCAGTCTAAGCCTATGGCAGCATAACTATAACTAAGTATATGCTTTATTAAAAAGGAAGGTTTTAAGCCTAGACTTAAAAGTAGAGAGGATGTCTGCTTCCCGAATCTGAACTGGGAGCTGGTTCCACAAGAGAGGAGCTTGATAGCTAAAGGCTCTACCTCCCATTCTACTTTTGGATTGAATTATGTGAACTTTCGATATCAAAGTGATCTCAGTTATTGGTTGTGGTTTATTTCACTCCAGCTTGACACCTGTCAGCGGGTGCATGAGCTGAAAACCAGTCCGGACTTTGAATTATGTGACATAATAAGGTTACCTAAACCTGTTATATCCAGTGGATTGCAGTCCGCCACAGCAGTTTGTAGCTACATTGAACAATGTGCACATTTAGCACGCTGTTCATCTGGGCCTGTTGGGATAGGTTTTATTCTTTCCAACGAGTCCTCCAACCCATATAGCTCATTTGTAACATTTGTTGAAAGAGTGCCCCCACATAGGGAGGTAGGCATCTGTTGAAATAGAAAACCTTTTTTGTGCTTCTTCTTCTTTTCCTTTCGGCTGTTCCCTTTCAGGAGTCGCCACAGTGAATCATGTGCCTCCATCTAACCCTGTCCTCTGCATCATCTTCACTCACACCCACTAACTTCATGTCCTCCTTCACTACATCCATAAATCTCCTCTTTGGTCTTCCTCTAGACCTCCTGCCTGGCAGCTCCACCCTCAGCATCTTTCTACCGATATATTCACAGTTTCTCCACCTCAATCTGGCCTCTCTGACTTTATCTCCTAAACATCTAACATGAGCTGTCCCTCTGATGTACTCATTCCTGATCCTGTCCATCCTCGTCACTCCCAAAGAGAACCTCAATATCTTAAGCTCTGCTACCTCCAGCTCTGCCTCCTGTCTTTTCTTCAGTGCCACTGTCTGTAAGCCGGACAACATCGCTGGTCTCACCACCATCTTGAACACCTTTCCTTTCATTCTCGCTGATACTCTTTTATAACACAACACACCTGACATTTTTCTCCACCCGTTCCAACCTGCCTGAACTCGACTCTTCACTTCTTTTCCACACTCTCCATTGCTCTGAACTGTTGATCCTAAGTACTTAAAGTCCTGCACCTTCTTCACCTCTGCTCCCTGTAACCTCACTGTTCCACCTGGGTCCCTCTCATTCACACACATGTATTCTGTCTTGCTGCAGCTAAGCTTCATTCCTCTGTTTTCCAGAGCAGACCTCCACCTCTCTAGATTATCCTCCACCTGCTCCCTGCTCTCACTACAAATCACAATGTCATCTGCAAACATCATAGTCCATGGAGATTCCTGTCTAACCTCATCTATCAGTCTGTCCATCACCAGAGCAAACAAGAAGGGGCTCAGAGCTGATCCTTGATGCAGACCCACCTCCACCTTGAACTCCTCTGTCACACCTACAGCACCTCACTACGGTCTTACAGCTCTCATACATGTCCTGCACCACTCTAACATACTTCTCTGCCGCTCCAGACTTCCTCATACAATACCACAGCTCCTCTCTCTGCACCCTGTCATACGCTTTCTCTAAATCTACGAAGACACAATGCAACTCCCTATGACCTTCTCTGTACTTCTCCATCAGCATCCTCAAAGCAAATACTGCATCTGTTGTGCTCTTTCTAGGCATGAAACCATATTGCTGCTCACAAATGTTCACATCTGCCCTTAGCCTAGTTTCCACTACTCTTTCCCACAACTTCATTGTTTGGCTCATCAGCTTTATTCCTCTGTAGTTGCCACAGCTCTGCACATCTCCCTTGTTCTTAAACACGAGCACAAGTACACTTCTCCTCCAGTCCTCGGGAATCCTCTCACTCTCCAAGATCTTGTTAAACAAACTAGTCAGAAACTCTACTGCCACCTCTCCTAGACACTTCCATACCTCCACAGGTATGTCATCAGGACCAACTGCCCTTCCACTCTTAATCCTCTTCAACGTCCTCCTCACTTCACTCTTACTAATCTTTGCTACTTCCTGCTCCACACCAGTCACCTCTTCTACTCTTTGTTCCTTTTCATTTTCCTCATTCATCAACTCTTCAAAGTTCTCCTTCCATCTTCCCATCACACTCCTGGCACCTGTCAATACATTTCCATCCTTATCTTTAATCACACTAACCTGATGCACATCCTTCCCATCTCTATCTTTTTGTCTGGCCAACCTGTACAAATCCACTTCTCCCTCCTTAGTGTCCAACCTAGCATACAAGTCCACATATGCTCTTTGTTTGGCCTTTGCCACCTCTACCTTCACCTTACACTGCATCTCCCTGTACTCCTGTCTACTCTCTTCAGTCCTCTCAGTGTCCCACTTCTTCTTAGCTAACCTCTTTCTCTGTATACACTCCTGAACTTCCTCATTCCACCACCAAGTCTCCTTGTCCACTTTTCTCTTTCCAGATGACAAACCGAGTACCCTCCTACCTGTCTCCCTGATCAAATTAGCTGTAGTGGTCCAGTCATCTGGAAGCACCTCCAAACCACCCAGAGTCTGTCTCAGCTCCTTCCTGAAAACTACGCGACATTCTTCCTTTTTCAACTTCCACCACTTCATCCTCTGCTCTGCCTTAGTCCTCTTCATCTTCCTCACCACCAGCATCATTTTACACACCACCATCCTGTGTTGTCTGGCTACACTCTCCCCTACCAATGCTTTACAGTCACTGATCTCTTTCAGATTACAACGTCTACACAAGATGTCGTCCACCTGAGTGCTTCTACCTCCATTCTTATATGTCACCCTATGTTCCTGCCTCTTCTGGAAGAAAGTGTTCACTACAGCCATTTCCATCCTCTTTGCAAAGTGTACCACCATCTGACCTTCTGCGTTCCTGTCCTGAAGACCAAACCTGCCCATCACAGTCTCATTACCTCTGTTCCCTTCACCTACATGCCCATTGAAATCTGCACCAATGATCACTCTCTCACCTCTGGGGATGCTCTGCATCACTTCATCTAACTCACTCCAGAATT
The DNA here is from genome assembly GCA_020496755.1 of Channa maculata. Classification (NCBI taxonomy): domain Eukaryota; kingdom Metazoa; phylum Chordata; class Actinopteri; order Anabantiformes; family Channidae; genus Channa; species Channa maculata. The sequence continues at coordinate 19,417,592 of CM035616.1, read as the reverse complement.
TCTCCTTCTCTAACTCACATCCTACCTGTGGGCATAACCACTCACATTGAACATCACCCTTCACCTGACTCATCAACCTGTCTGATACTCTTTCACCTCTAGAACATTCCTCACAAACTCCTCTTTCAGGATAACTCACTCCATTTCTCTTCCTATCTGACCCATGGTAGAACAGCTTACCCTGCTCAATTTCCTTGCTACCTTCCATCTGGTCTCCTGCACACAGTCCATTCCTTCTCTGCATCATGTCAATCAACTCTTTAGCCTTCCCTGTCATAGTACCAACATTCAAAGTCCCTACTGTCAGTCCTACATTCTTAGCTTTCCTCTTCTCTCTCTGCCTACGAACACGCCTTCCTCCTCTCCTTCTTCGTCTTCGACCAACAGTAGTCCAATTTCCACCGGTACCCTGTAGGTCAACAGCACCGGTGGCGGTCGTTGTTAACCCGGGCCCCGACCGATCCGGTATGGAAGTCATTGTCACGATTCGCATGTTTGATTTGGCATGTGTTTTATGTCGGATGCCCTGCCACAACCCTCTGCATTTATCCAGACTTGGGACTGGCACAAGAAGACACTGGCTTGTGCCCCCTTGCAGTTGCATTAGAAAACCTTTTTTTGTGCAAGGCTCCAAAATAGCGGCTGATGTCTCCTGCAATGGCACCAAAATGAGGGCTGGTGTAACAATACTTTTTGCTCTAAATACTCAAAAACACTGAATTAAAACTGTGCACATAGTAGTCTGGTTAGAGCAATACTGGTTCCTGAAAGACCTCTGCTTTGTTGAACTTTCCATCCACCCCTGACTTCTAAAACCCCAACTTTTATCAGTCTTAACAATTGGTGATGACATTACATTCACTGTAGCCCCAAGATGTCACCAACTGATACTATGTCTTTTGATCATTTTCAGCTGCTGATACAGATGATCGACTGTATATATTCATATTTTAGAGGAGGAAAGACATAATTGACAGTTTTAGTAAAGAAAATGTTACGTAAATGTCTAAATTTACTTTTGCTACTGGAACTTAAACTAGTTCAACAAGTGAAACCATTTTCCACAAAACTTGTTTTAAATAGCAACCAGGACATCACCTTTGAGGTTGAAGGCATAGAGGAAGAGATGAACATGTGCCACATTGCTCTCCTGAAAATATGACTGTTTTGAGCATGTGTAGTGGAAGATCCCTCTTGCGTGGGAACAGTGAACATCAAACGCGTCTTTAATAATTGAACATGCTCAAGCAATTTTACCAAGTCAATTTTTGTCTGTTGTCTGTTACTATATAGTAACATGCAAATGTCTTGACCTGAATGTTCTGAAAGCATCTGTTATATAAAAAATGTACAAAAAATGTATAAAAAATGAACAGATGCTGTGGAGAGGACACCTATATTTGCATTTGATTAAATTTAATAACATATCCTATGTAATATTCCTACTCATTGTCTTCTCCATTGGAGCCAGACATTCAAAAGTGGAATATATCAAGAGCATTAATTGGGTTGGCAATCATGGTTAAGAGGCTGTTGCTCTGCTACTAAGCACATTCAACATCAAATAAACTTTCATGGGGTTGGTGTCATTATAATCAGGCACCTGAGGCACAACAAAGTACTAAGCTAGTAGCAGGATTACTCATGATCAAATCTGACCATGCTAATTAAAGACGAAATATAATTATGCTAATTAGGATATACTTTCAAATGCTACACTGTGTAACTTTTGGCAGTAACTCAGCTGAAATAGTCATAATACTGCCTGACGTTTGCCTGCATCAACCAATTAACAACAAATTTAAAGTTCACAAAAAGCATTGCTGTAATAAATGTGTTCTCAATGTATCACACTACATGGGTGTGATTTAAAAAAGAAAATAAGTAATATTCTCTATTGTGAAAGAGTGGGGGCATGTCTAATGAAGTTACTAGAACGACACTCAATCAGGAACAGTGCCACCTCTTTCAAGTATCAAACAGAGACTTTAATTATGTCAAGCCTCTGTTTCATTAGTAAAAATAAGTCAGTGGCATCTTCCGCGTTTGTGTGTGTGTGTATGTGTGTGCGTGTTTTTGTATAAGAAGCAACATTGTAGTTTGCTTTGTGCAGTGGCTAAAAAAGCTGTATACAGTAAGTGCAGACCATTGACCATATTCTCTTCATATTCTAAAATTCAGTTTTTACTTTGTCGTTATGGGGTACTGAGTGAAGATCTGAAAACTTTCCGAACTGGTGCACCAATGATTGCATTTTATATGGTATTGATAGTAAAATACATGATATCAACACAACATTTTTATTAGTCTCGTAAAAATGTTCATGTCTCATACTTCATGATAAATCATGATTTATAGGTCATGAAGTTTGTGAGTTTCTGACTGTTGTGGAGATGGTGTGTTTGTCATTTAGAATGTTAGTATATATCTCATCCGCAACAGCCCATTCCCAGCCACGCAGTGCTGGTCCCAAGTCCAGTAGCGTCAGAAAGGGCAGGCATCAGGTGTAAATATATATATATATATATATATATATATATATATATATATATATATATATATATATATTTATAGCCTTAATGCCCAGAGCCATTTTTAGTGAAAACCAACAAGGCATTTCAGCAGAAACACCTCCTACCCACTGTCAATCACAAAGGTGAAGGGTTGATTTTTTTGGTTGGTTTTGCAGCTACAGGACCATGACGGAGGAAAGTAAGACATCTAAAGGACTAAATCAAAATCAAGTCACAAGTTATTGGTGATAAAGTCCAAGTCTAGTTGGACTTGTGAGGTAAAGTGAGGTAGTGCAGTTCTGAATAGGGCAATAAAGTGAGGTAGTGACGTTCGCGGCGTGGTAGTGCAGTTCTGAAAAAATGAATGTGCAAAAGCAAAATGTAAGTTATGTCCATGGTTACAAACTCCTGTCAGCTGTTTAGGAGTCTGATGGCAGAGGGAAGAAAGAGTTCTTCAGTCTTGAGGTCCTGGATTTCACACTTCTGTACCTCCGTCCCGAGGGTAGAAGTGTGAACAGTCCGTGCTGGGGGTAGGAGGGTCTTTGAGGATGGAAGCAGCTCTCCTGTGGACTCTGCGGTGGTAGATGCTCTGCAGAGAGGACAGTGGAGTCCTGGTGATCTTCTGTGCAGTCTTCACCACTCTCTGCAGGTGTTTGTGGTCCATGACAGTAGTGCTGCCGTACCACACAGTGATGCAGTTGGTCAGGACACTCTGAATGACGCAGCTGTAGAAGTTGCTGAGGATCTTAGGCGACATGCCAAACTTCCTCAGCCTCCTCAGAAAATACAGCCGCTGTTGGGCCTTCTTGACCAGGTGCGTGACGTGAGGTGTCCAAGTGAGGTCCTCACTGATGTGGACACCCAGGAATTTAAAGTTACTGGCTGAAGTCCTATTACCAATCCCGACAGACTGAGGCCTCCAGTCAGGAAGTCTAGGAGCCAGTCACAGAGGGTGGGGTGCAGACCAAGTGTGGACAGTTTGTGGGGGATGACCGTGTTGAAGGCGGAACTGTAGTCGATATAGCCTTAATATAGCCTTAGTCATATGACTAAGACTATGAACTGAATGATTTATTAAAGGGGGGATTCTCCAAGGGGGTCAGTGGGGTGGCCACCAATTTTCCAGGGGTCGCCGTGCCCCTCCGATAACTGTATCAAAGCCATGAATAACATAGAACAAGCTTATCTTTGAAAGTACTAACACTTGGGCCTGTTGATTGCTAATTAGTCAAAGCGATCGCAACAATGAGAATGAAATTAACACTGTCCCTTTAATTGCACTATTTCAAAGTAGTGCACTTATTAAATTAATCTACTTAATACAATTAATTAATTAATACAAAATATAGGGTTCCTTCTTGTTGCTCTACAGTTTAAATTATACATATTTTATACAGTTGAAAAAATACACGAGTAAATTTTCCACAGACACTGTATTATCTATTGTCAAAACCATCTGAACTCTTGGGCTGGAACTCCAGCACCCTGAGAACTTTAAAGGATGCCTTCACTGATTTGAACTTGCTTCTTTAGTTTTAGTTTGGTTAGTACATGTACATAAATGCCATTAAACTTCCCATTGATTTCAATATATCAAAATATTCTTCTACTTCTAGCTAAAAAATGCCTCCAGATGACAACACTTGGAGGAACCTTCAGTTCAGATTATATCATGTTGTTGCTCAAACTATGAAGTTTGTAATCATGGTCAACCTGCTTCTTCGAGAGCTCCCCCCCAGATGACATCATCTGAACTCCTAATGATGAACTCCTCCAGGTGTGTGCCATCTGGAGGAGTTTTTCTGCTAGAAGCAGAGAAATATTTTAATATAGTGAAGTCAGAGGGACGTTTAAAAGCATTAATGTACATTTACACTCTAAAGTAAAGCCACAGAGAACAAGTTGAAAATTGGAGTTGGCCTTTAAGCCCTTTGAATTTTTTTTTCTTTTTTAACAAAGCATTGCAGTACCTGAGAAACAGATTTAAAAAGTTTTGTGTAGCAGATCTACTGATTTATTTATCTAGATGGTTAGATGATTCTTGACATAATAAAAAAGAAAGTGAGTCCTGGGGAAGTGGATTATGAGAACTTTGCTATAAATTGATTAATTATAAGTGGGTTGTCTGACTGGAGTGAAAGGCACAAACTGGGAATACAGACTTGCAGGGAGGCTAAAACATACAAGTGTTAACTGCGCGTAAGTGTTAAGTGTTAACTGTGTTAAAGGTGTTAACTGGTAGTTAACTGTGTTAACTACCAGACTGGTCCCAAACCACAGTCAAGAACACTGTCAATGAGATTAATAAAATGTATGTGATTTCAGGCTTAATGAGAAGCATTGGGAATCTTTGAATGCCAAATGCAAAGTATCTTCTTATTCTGCCAAATTATATTTAATTTGAAAATGTAGCTTTGTTACAGCCGTTAAGCCACCTCCTGTGGCTTTCATCACAGGAAAGAGTTGGCTGAGGTCTTACATACAGCACCAGGGTGCAAGTCTTTGGAGCAGGGGTGTCAATCATTTTAAAATTTTCAAAAGCTTAAATTTACATTTTGAGTGTGAGAGGGTAAGAGAAAGAGAGATAGAGATAGTGAGATTAAGGTTCATTAGTGACAGCTGAAACTTTCTGTCAGTGCAAAAATAGCAATATCTGGTCTCATACACCTTAAGTGTAATCAGTAAAGAAGCTTCAACATCCAAGATGTTTTCTAGGGTTTTATTATCTTGCAAGAGAGAAGTACACAGAGTTTCAAGTCTCCATCCTATGCAGTTCCAAATTTCATACATCAGACATTAGTTTTATATCTCCCAGCCCTTTTCTCCTTTTATGGAAACCTTTTCCCTTTTCAGCACTTTGATAAGCACATGGGAGCATGGAGTCATTAGAGTGTGGGATAGTCTGATGTTAGACGATAACTGACCTTGAAGGAGTTCTGCAAACACTTCAAGACAAAATATGTATATGTGTTCTAAAATTCAGTTTTTACTTTGTCGTTATGGGGTACTGAGTGAAGATCTGAAAACTTTCCGAACTGGTGCACCAATGATTGCATTTTATATGGTATTGATAGTAAAATACATGATATCAACACAACATTTTTATTAGTCTCGTAAAAATGTTCATGTCTCATACTTCATGATAAATCATGATTTATAGGTCATGAAGTTTGTGAGTTTCTGACTGTTGTGGAGATGGTGTGTTTGTCATTTAGAATGTTAGTATATATCTCATCCGCAACAGCCCATTCCCAGCCACGCAGTGCTGGTCCCAAGTCCAGTAGCGTCAGAAAGGGCAGGCATCAGGTGTAATATATATATATATATATATATATATATATATATATATATATTTATAGCCTTAATGCCCAGAGCCATTTTTAGTGAAAACCAACAAGGCATTTCAGCAGAAACACCTCCTACCCACTGTCAATCACAAAGGTGAAGGGTTGATTTTTTTGGTTGGTTTTGCAGCTACAGGACCATGACGGAGGAAAGTAAGACATCTAAAGGACTAAATCAAAATCAAGTCACAAGTTATTGGTGATAAAGTCCAAGTCTAGTTGGACTTGTGAGGTAAAGTGAGGTAGTGCAGTTCTGAATAGGGCAATAAAGTGAGGTAGTGACGTTCGCGGCGTGGTAGTGCAGTTCTGAAAAAATGAATGTGCAAAAGCAAAATGTAAGTTATGTCCATGGTTACAAACTCCTGTCAGCTGTTTAGGAGTCTGATGGCAGAGGGGAAGAAAGAGTTCTTCAGTCTTGAGGTCCTGGATTTCACACTTCTGTACCTCCGTCCCGAGGGTAGAAGTGTGAACAGTCCGTGCTGGGGGTAGGAGGGGTCTTTGAGGATGGAAGCAGCTCTCCTGTGGACTCTGCGGTGGTAGATGCTCTGCAGAGAGGACAGTGGAGTCCTGGTGATCTTCTGTGCAGTCTTCACCACTCTCTGCAGGTGTTTGTGGTCCATGACAGTAGTGCTGCCGTACCACACAGTGATGCAGTTGGTCAGGACACTCTGAATGACGCAGCTGTAGAAGTTGCTGAGGATCTTAGGCGACATGCCAAACTTCCTCAGCCTCCTCAGAAAATACAGCCGCTGTTGGGCCTTCTTGACCAGCTGCGTGACGTGAGGTGTCCAAGTGAGGTCCTCACTGATGTGGACACCCAGGAATTTAAAGTTACTGGCTGAAGTCCTATTACCAATCCCGACAGACTGAGGCCTCCAGTCAGGAAGTCTAGGAGCCAGTCACAGAGGGTGGGGTGCAGACCAAGTGTGGACAGTTTGTGGGGGATGACCGTGTTGAAGGCGGAACTGTAGTCGATATAGCCTTAATATAGCCTTAGTCATATGACTAAGACTATGAACTGAATGATTTATTAAAGGGGGGATTCTCCAAGGGGGTCAGTGGGGTGGCCACCAATTTTCCAGGGGTCGCCGTGCCCCTCCGATAACTGTATCAAAGCCATGAATAACATAGAACAAGCTTATCTTTGAAAGTACTAACACTTGGGCCTGTTGATTGCTAATTAGTCAAAGCGATCGCAACAATGAGAATGAAATTAACACTGTCCCTTTAATTGCACTATTTCAAAGTAGTGCACTTATTAACTTAATCTACTTAATACAATTAATTAATTAATACAAAATATAGGGTTCCTTCTTGTTGCTCTACAGTTTAAATTATACATATTTTATACAGTTGAAAAAATACACGAGTAAATTTTCCACAGACACTGTATTATCTATTGTCAAAACCATCTGAACTCTTGGGCTGGAACTCCAGCACCCTGAGAACTTTAAAGGATGCCTTCACTGATTTGAACTTGCTTCTTTAGTTTTAGTTTGGTTAGTACATGTACATAAATGCCATTAAACTTCCCATTGATTTCAATATATCAAAATATTCTTCTACTTCTAGCTAAAAAATGCCTCCAGATGACAACACTTGGAGGAACCTTCAGTTCAGATTATGTTATCTTGTTGCTCACACTATGAAGTTTGTAATCATGGTCAACCTGCTTTTCGAGAGCCCCCCCAGATGACATCATCTGAACTCCTAATGATGAACTCCTCCAGGTGTGTGCCATCTGGAGGAGTTTTTCTGCTAGAAGCAGAGAAATATTTTAATATAGTGAAGTCAGAGGGACGTTTAAAAGCATTAATGTACATTTACACTCTAAAGTAAAGCCACAGAGAACAAGTTGAAAATTGGAGTTGGCCTTTAAGCCCTTTGAATTTTTTTTTCTTTTTTAACAAAGCATTGCAGTACCTGAGAAACAGATTTAAAAAGTTTTGTGTAGCAGATCTACTGATTTATTTATCTAGATGGTTAGATGATTCTTGACATAATAAAAAAGAAAGTGAGTCCTGGGGAAGTGGATTATGAGAACTTTGCTATAAATTGATTAATTATAAGTGGGTTGTCTGACTGGAGTGAAAGGCACAAACTGGGAATACAGACTTGCAGGGAGGCTAAAACATACAAGTGTTAACTGCGCGTAAGTGTTAAGTGTTAACTGTGTTAAAGGTGTTAAATGGTAGTTAACTGTGTTAACTGTGTTAACTACCAAACTGTGTTAACTACCAGACTGGTCCCAAACCACAGTCAAGAACACTGTCAATGAGATTAATAAAATGTATGTGATTTCAGGCTTAATGAGAAGCATTGGGAATCTTTGAATGCCAAATGCATCTTCTTATTCTGCCAAATTATATTTAATTTGAAAATGTAGCTTTGTTACAGCCGTTAAGCCACCTCCTGTGGCTTTCATCACAGGAAAGAGTTGGCTGAGGTCTTACATACAGCACCAGGGTGCAAGTCTTTGGAGCAGGGGTGTCAATCATTTTAAAATTTTCAAAAGCTTAAATTTACATTTTGAGTGTGAGAGGGTAAGAGAAAGAGAGATAGAGATAGTGAGATTAAGGTTCATTAGTGACAGCTGAAACTTTCTGTCAGTGCAAAAATAGCAATATCTGGTCTCATACACCTTAAGTGTAATCAGTAAAGAAGCTTCAACATCCAAGATGTTTTCTAGGGTTTTATTATCTTGCAAGAGAGAAGTACACAGAGTTTCAAGTCTCCATCCTATGCAGTTCCAAATTTCATACATCAGACATTAGTTTTATATCTCCCAGCCCTTTTCTCCTTTTATGGAAACCTTTTCCCTTTTCAGCACTTTGATAAGCACATGGGAGCATGGAGTCATTAGAGTGTGGGATAGTCTGATGTTAGACGATAACTGACCTTGAAGGAGTTCTGCAAACACTTCAAGACAAAATATGTATATGTGACAGAGTTTGAAAAACATTTCAAACATCCTTCAAAAGTACACTGAGTACAAGTTGCCATTACAACTAGGTAAAATGCTAAGAGAAAAATTTAATAATACTTGATTTTCCATCACAATTCCCTCCTTTTGATTACATTTTAATCACAAGACACACAACAGAAGTCATCAGATGTACAAATTCATACATAGGGGCAACTGTGGCGCAGGAAGATAGAGCGGTTGTCCACCAATCTCCCAGTTGTTTGTTCAATCCCCGGCTCCTCCTGTCACATGTCAAAGTGTCCTTGAGCAAGACACTGAACCCCAACTTAGTTGCTCCTGGTGAGTGTTGGTCAGCTGCATAGCAGCTCCCCCATTGGTGTATGAGTGTGTGTGATTGTGAGTGTGAATGGGTGAATAAGAAGCAGTGTAAAGTGCTTTGAGTGCCAATAGGTAGTAAAGCACTTTATAAGTGCAGAACATTTACCATAAATATTCAATATAAATCCTCTTAATGTTGTACTGCTTTTGTGTGACATAGAAATCACTGGGGTACAGAGATAAGCATAGATTAGAAGGTGTCATATAGAATATTTACCGTGATTTTCATCACTAGAATCTGTGTAGGTCAACATCAAGTTGTAAAAGAGATACTAAAGTCTTTGCAGATGTTAGATCAATGAGTGCCATCTGATGAGTTATAGCACTTTCTGTGACTCGCATAATTAGACCTCCTACACATGGGATAAAAACACCTGCAAAATCAGCAATATCCGTGCCACAAGAAGTCTCATTCTGTCCTCCATGTTGTTGTTCTCACTGTTGCTTTCCTTCTTCACAGCTTGGGGACTCAGAATGCAGGCAGGACCAATCGCATTCATTCTTATCACTGGGAGAATTGGTGAGTGTTCTCCAACGACTGGCTCCCTCAAGGCTCCTGCCTTCTGGTGAGCATCGTGCACAGCCGGAAAGAGGTCTTCCACAGGCTTTGGCCCCTTCCTGCAGTGGGTGGCAAGCACGTTTTTCACTGCAGTGTGGTTTGTGTAAATCATTTGACGTCCTAGACATCCTTCAGTTGGAATAGGAAGAATGTCCTTAGCCTGCTAATATATTTGAAACAAAGCAGAAGACAAGGTCTGGCAATACTACAATATGTCATTTTCATAAATTTGGAGATTTCCCAAACAAAATTATTTTATTTTTTTCCCCTTATCCTCATGGTCATTAAAACAACCTGAGAAACCTCAGTCCAAGGAGACCTCCTTCTTTGTACCAATTTTGTTTTGAGTACTTGAGTAATATCTCTTCTCTCAATTGGGTATCAATTCAATGAAATCAATCATCACATGGTCAAATGGTTTATCACATGGAGGATGTGCTTCCTGCGGCATTGGTAATGTCACACAGATAACGCAAGATTGACAATATTTCTGTGCATATAATACACACCCCTTGGTAAACCATTGTTGCTGTAATAAATCAACATCCCACCTTTTGACACACTGTTTAACCTGTGTGTCAACTTTATCAGTGTTAAGGAAAACTTTTAGAATTTGCAACCTCCTCTTTTTCCGTTTTTTTTTTTCAGATATAGAAAATTGTTGCACAGCAGTGAGTTAGGATAAAATGTCTGAGTCTGCTTAATATGTGTGTGTGTGTGTGTGTGTTGGGCAGTTTCCTTAGCTACAGCATCCACTTTTGTGTTTCCTGCTGAAACTAAGTCAGTGTTATTACACAAACATTTATATCAAGCAGCATTATTATATTAAACAAAAAAATATGATTGTTAGATTGTTAATTAGTAGCATCCTGTCTCAAAGTGATGCCGACAAACTGCTACTACTTCTGCTCTACTTTTAAGTCTAGGCTTAAAACCTTCCTCTTTAATAAAGCATATAGTTAGTTATAGTTCTGCTGCTATAGGCTTAGACTAGTGAGGGACCAACCCCCGATGCACTGAGCTCCTTTCCTCCTCTTGACCCTCTCTTCTCTCCCCGTAATTGTCACCACTATATGTCATTAACTCTTTTAGTTTTCTCCCGTAGTTGTCTTTGTCCTTCTCTGTCCCCCTCTCTCTGTCCCTTTCTGCAGGTGTCCCCAGCTTTGAAGCTGTGTGTTTTCCAGTGTGCAGCTACTGGTCCTACCAACCTGCCCAATATTTTGTTGTTGCTTTTTGTTGCTCTGTTCTTTTCTCTCTTCACTTTCCACTCACCCCAACCGGTCAAGGCAGATGGCCGTCCACCCTGAGCCTGGTTCTGCTGGAGGTTTCTTCCGTTAAAGGGAGTTTTTCCTCTCCACTGTTGCCTAGGACTTGCTCCAGGGGGAATTGTTGGGTTCTCTCTATACATCTTTATAATTTTGACTTTATTCTGTAAAGTGTCCTGAGATGACTTTGTTGTGAATTGGCGCGTTATATAAATAAAGTTGAATTGAATTGAATTATAGGATTCCTTGAACTGTTTGTCCAGATTGTTCCAGATTTATGAACAATTCAAAAATTAAGTCCAAAATCCAACATCTGTTTTTGTCTTCAGTTCTTCTATGAGCCACAACTTCAGCATCTTGAGCTAAACAACATGATAACCATCACATTATGTTACGACAGCAAATCTTCTTGGTTTTTTTCCAGTGGTGGGATTGTGTAATGCAGAACCATCTTGAAAAAGTAACATTGTAATGAAGTTACATTAGGCATGTCAAGTAACACTGTATCGTATCACAGACATCTCACTCTAGAAAGGGTGTGAGTTTTTGCTCCTGGAATAAGAAAGAGAGAGACAGACTGCATAAGGAACCAGAAGAGTTAGATTATCCTAACCAACACTTTGTAACTGTCACAGCTTGCAGGCATCATAATCCATCATCTACAGCATCCAGCTTGGCTGAAAAGTAAGAAATATGTTGTTATCTACCATCATGGTCTTGTAACATACAGATGTCATACAGCCAATTCCCTGGTTGCCAAATATCGGGTTTAGTTAACAATGTTGAGTCTGCTTAGGGTGCTCAAATTATTTTATCATAAGCTGAGAGTTATTTTCCATTGAACAATACATTTGTCCGTCTTGATAATTTTGCGTCCATCGTTTTCAGTATGACATCATACCCAAGAAACTCATTTGTTTTTTGGTTAAAGAGAGGAGAATGATTGGTTATGCCCTCAGCTGTGATCACATAACCTAAATAAGTTACTTTAGGTAGGGCAAATTGTAACATGAACAGACTGATTTTCTGTTTTCTGCTAAATGTTTGAGTAGGTACACCTTCTTTAACATGCAGGCTTTCTCAGAAAGGCTGCAAATCATAAATCAATGTACTGCAGCAGAGCTGATCCTGCTGGTAAATGCAATGTCTCGACATTTTGGCTGATGGAAAACTCCTGGACTGCTTTAAAACTCAATACAAATCTCATGCAGGTAATTCTCATTAACTTTTATTTTTTTAAAGGAGAAAGCAAACAAGTTTTGACTGTCCGCATAAATAAGGAATGAGAAAAATACCTTAACCAATTCAGCAACCAAAGTAAATTTATTGTGGATTTAATACTTCCGGATGGATTAGCGTTTTTACTGCTCGCAAATCCTGAACAAATCGCTAAATCTTCATAAGAAACAATTACAGCTGCTTTTCTTTAGCAATTCAGAAACTGATGTAATTCCATAAGTAGCTTTTTGTTTTTCCTTTACAGGTTACATTAAGGCTCACTGTGAAGTCAGGGTGTATTATGTGACCTACTCTATAAAAAGGACAGCTTCACACCCTGCTACTGGGAAATATTAAAATCCTAGTTGATTCACACTGGAAAGAATCACTAGCTCATCTGATCCTAACCCTCTCCCCTCTGCTTGACCCTCTTTCGCCATGTGTTGTTGCCACCATTTCTGATAAGGAAAAAAGTGTGTGTGTGTTTTCTACTCAGGCACAAGCATGCAAAACACAAATAAAAGCCTTCCTGTAAGCATAGACACTGAAAATATCAGTTGATTCAAGCTCCAGTTGCAACCAATCATGTTGAAGAACAATACTTTTGACAAAATAGTGTCAGGGTTTTTGTAAGAGGACCCAAAAGCAAGATAGTGAGAGGGATGTGAGATACAATTGACTTATTTGTAAACGGAAACAGGAGATGAAAGAGTTAATCATAGAATATGCAGGGTAGACAGAATACAACTTATTACATAGACCACAGACTAAACAAACCTATCATGGGGAACGGGATAACAAAAAAAGGGAGAACTAAAAATCACTCCAACGAGGAGGACAGTCTATATAGGGGGTATTTATTGATAATAACGAAGACCATAAAGGGGACGAAAACCTGGAGATAACTAATTACAAGACTGGGTCAAAACAACAGGGGCAGCTGAATGGAAACTAAACTATAAAATGTACATGAGCAGGAATCAAGCAGGTGGGGAATTGGCATGACAAAAAAATGGGCGACGAACAGGTAACATTAACAGTGAGACAGAGCTAAAGTAAGAGAGGAAAAACAACTACCAAACCTCAAACCCAAATGCAGGTGACAGAAATCTACATGAACAGAGTTTTAGAGCCCAAAAACCACAGATGCAAGTAACAAAGTCCACATGAACAAAACTCCTGGTTTTGTTCATGTGATGGGTAAACTTAAAGACGCGGTGTTGCATGAGTAACCACAACGAAACAAAGACGACGATCCAACCAGGAACAGGGGGCGAGCTGGGTTTAAAAAGGGCAAGGGAACAGGTGAAAACAACTGAGAGCGGTGATGATGAGTGGTAAAGTTGTAGAAATAAACTGGGGACAGGAAGTGGAAAAAAAGGTGGACAAAAATAAAAGTCCAGGGCAAGAAGTCAGTGTGAGTGTCAGATCATGACAAATAGCCTAAATTTTCCCACCTATCTTATTCTGATTTAGCTGATTTAGGGAACAGCATTTGTGTTTATGTCATAAAAACAGTTTTGTTTCAGACCAATCAGACCAATGAAACACTGCAGTCAATTTCTCAAACTTCACTGAATCCAATCTTTGTTCATAAGGAACATCAGTGAAACATGCACTGTACAATGTAAATCAATTTCTGACATGAACAAGACAAGACAGACTGCTGCACCTTCCATTCAAACTCATATAACAAGGAATCAGGGCTATAATTCATACATTTTTGAATTATTGAACACTTCAGCTTCAACATCCAGAATGTCTTCTAGGGTTTTATTATCTTGCATGAGTGAAGTACATCGACAAAGTTTCAAGTCTCCATCCTATGCAGTTCCAAACTTCATGCATCAAACATTAGTTTTATATGTTTCTGTTGCTGGGCAAAGCATTCTCCACCCTCAGGCTACTGCTCCCAGCCCTTTTCTCCTTTTATGGAAGCCTTTTACCTTTTCAGCACTTTGATAAGCACATGGGAGAATGGAGTGACTCTGTCATTAGTGTGATGGATATCTGCTGTTAGACAATAACTGACCTTGAGGTAGTTCTTCAAACACTTCAAGACAAAATCACTGGCAACAGGAAAGGAGTTAGATGTTTTCATTTGAAGGTAACAAAGGCCGCTGAGTGACTTTGCTTTAACATGTAGTTACATAAATGTAAACTTGTTAGGAACGACCTGCCGCAACAGGAAAGTATATGACAGTCGGTGGAAAGTGTGACACAGTTACCACATGAACGGGACCAATCAAAATTGAATATAATTCAGGTGCTGGAGTGAAGGCAGGGATAAGATGTGGATGCAGTCAGGTGAGTGGGACTGAGGTCTGTGAATGTGAGCAAAACAGATCGAAACAGAGTCCAGGACCAGGATCACGACAATTGTAGGTATACATAAATGTCTCCATTTAGATGCTCTCCAATATTTTAATTGTACTAGTTAACTGTAATGGAGAATACTTTTCAAACACAAGGCAAATCGCTTCTTTTATTGAGATTAGGATGTTAAATGCCTTCCTTCACTCTTCTGATTGCCAAGATGTTAAATAGTTCCAAAGCACTAAATGGTGTGTGCCACAAATTAAGTTAGGTACAATTTCAGTGTGTTTTTAAGTAGATTTGTTGATATAAAAAATTCTTATTACAATTAATTATCACTGAATGAAAAGCAATTAAATATATGCACTCAAGTGACAAGGTACTGAATAATAATTACAGCCATTACCACAAGGGTACACATAAGTACCCAATGTGAAGGGTACAATTATGGCCCTCTCACAAGCCGCTGTACCCAAGGTACAACAATGTCACTTATTTTCTGACAGTGTTTGACATTTCTATTTTCTACTTGAAAACTACATACTGTATGGACTGGTTTTACGACTGGCCACAACAACTCAGTTAAATACAAAGTAAATTTATTTTAAAAGATGGTTGGCAAAGCAGGATGGAGATGTAGTAAGTCATCTGAGTCCCTAGGTGGTGCTGAACTCTGGCACTAAAGCAGCTTCTTTAGTCTCGGCAAAGCTAGTCAGGAGCCCTGAATATCTCCTCCTGGGTGATTTTGTTTCTTACACATGGCACTAAATTTGGGCAATGTGCAGACCTGAGAAGGAGCAAATGTTAGCCATCTACTGGATCTCATCCTAGAGAAGTTTCTCTAATACTGAGATGATAATGTTGAACCCATTTTTCTTTTTTTTTCTTTTTTTTTTGTCCTTTTGGCTTATCCTGTGACTTCAGGGTCACCACAGCGGATCATTGTCCATATGTGGATTTTGCACAGTTTTTACACCGGATGCCCTTCCTGACACAGCCCTCCCCAATTTCTGCCGGGCTTGGACCGGCACTGCACAGCTGGGGAGGGGAATGGGCTGTTAGGGGTTCAGTGTCCTGCCCAGAGACACTTCGAAATATTAAATACATTTAATTTAATTTAATTTGTAGATGCAAAGGCAAACCAGAATTACTGACAGGGATTTTTAGAGGTGTTCCTGAGCCTGTGCAGTGATTCCGACTACACAATCATTCAGAATTAGTTTTCGGCCTTGGCTTATTTGTACAGAGATTTCTCCTGATTCTGTCAATGTTTTAATGATGTTATGAAACATAGTGGATGACATTTTTGCAAAACTGCTCCGAGAAACATTATTCTCGGGGGCCTGGTGGCTCAATGGGTAGAGCATCAAGTTGGGATACAGAAGGGCCCAATAGGGGTGGACCTGCCCAGCTGCCAAGGGCCACCTTGGTGCTGGTCTCGACCCTGGACAGGAAGGGCATCCAGCCTAACAATTCATGCCTTCACCTTGCATCCTTCTCTTTTGTCATGGCTGTTGAGCCAGGTCATAAAAAACAAGAAGTTGACTTTGCACTGGCGTTAAACCAAGCTTAACTATGTGTAGGAGAAACAAGCTAGACAAACATAAGAGCTTTAGAATTGTGCTTTTCTTTGGGAAGAAACAAAAGTCTTATCAATATGCACACGATTCCTTTATATATGTTACCAGAAGTATCCTTACTGCCCACTTATGATGATAATTACAGGTAATTTGGATCCTGTGGAAGTATAAGTAGGACTGTAAATACACATTATTTAAATTATTGCAAATAATAACTGTCAATTGTAATGCACTAGTTTGAAATGCAAAAGGTATTAGCCTGTGAATATACTAATTATTCTCTGATGGACTGATGTTGGAGAAGGCTCTCAGTCATCTAGATTTGATTATCTGGTAGTTGGGTCATGTCAACTGTTTTTTCTTTTTCTCAGTTGGAATCAAATAACTACTAAACCAAGAAACCTCTTTAAGCTTGGTTCATACTAGCCCATTTCCCTCTGATGGATCCATATCCACTCCGGAGACATGGACACACTTCTGTTTCTACTACAATTGATGAGACAGACGCACATGCTCACTACAAAACATGAAGGCAACTCTGAACAGAAGCAACAGTTAGTATTTGATTTGAAGAAGTCATTAGGATGTAATGAACACTACTCCTACAAGGGTAGTTAGCGGTGGTTCTGGCATTGTGTGATTTCTCCTCAACCTCAGTCCTCAGCATGGCTCATATTTTGACTCTACAGTGACAGAAAATGCTGCTTCCTGGCTTGCGTGTGTGCGTGTGTGCAGAATGACAGCACAGAAGAGACAGAAAAAGAGGAGAGGGACACACCTGATACATAACACACTATCTTTACTTCAAAATAAGGCAGTTTCATCACTTTAATAATCTCTGCTTTCATTCAGCCTCTCGCTGCCCTGTCTGCAGACTTTTGTTATGCACATGCACAGTCCATGTAACTGCACTGCATGAGACTTGAATCATCTCTTTTTTAACTTGACATCATTAGAATCATGACCACTAAGATGTCATGCTGGGCACTACATGAAGCCATGAGGACAATGGAGCAGGTCTGCTTGTAATTTAAGTAGTCCCTGCTGGAGTTAAGAGGGGCTTTTATTTGCATATGGTTCCCATCAATGGTGCCCAAATTCAGTGGAAAGTTCAGATTCTCCAGAGGTCCTCTGTGATGGCCAATTAGCAAGTAGCTGCTGTAGACTGCTGTGAAGATCCTGTTGCTAATGTGCAAAGTCACAGCAAACCTGTGAGTTACATCAATGGAAGCTGTGTGTGTGTGTGGTCTGTTTCTTGTCCCCATCAGTGATTTTGTTCTCAGGAAGTGGACAACCATTTAATTTTCTTTTTTGGACTTTTTCTTTTTGTCAGTCAAATGGAAAAGCACAGAGATCCTGCTTTGTCTGTCTTCTCTTCCTTTCTCCTCGTACATGGTGTATGTATAAGTGTACTGATCATGTCAACAAGGACATCACATTGCTGCCTTTAAATTGTTTAAACCTTTTAACTTTGTTTAACCAGTTGTTAAGGAAACAATGTAGATCGTCTCAGTTAACATCATGGTATCAGAGAACTCTTGCCTTTCTTCCCAAACAATACTTGTTCGCTCACTGTTTCTCTCCCACTACAGAACCTCCAGCCACTCTGCTCCACCCAGTTTGTCTCTGCTCCAGCTCTGCTCCAGCTCTCCGGCTACTCACCACTCCATCACTCCGTCCTGCACCGGAACTCCAAACTCCTCCAGCCACTCTCCACGAACGGTGCCCCTTTCCTATCCCCCCTTCCCTCCTGTTCCTACCAGTGTTGTGACATTCAATAAACCGGCGTTACCATATCTATTGCTCGGTTTTGTCGATCTCTCAAGGTTCACTTAAATGCTATACACTCAGGTAGTGTGACAGCTATTGGATCTAATGAACTGACTACAAGGGTGTTGCAGGAAGGTAGTGTTGTTATCCACCAATCTCGCAGTTGTTGGTTCAATCCCCGGCTCCTCCCGTGACATGTCAAAGTGTCCTTGATCAAGACACTGAACCCCAACTTAGTTGCTCCCAGTGAGTGTTGACCAGCTGCATAGCAGCTCCCCCATCAGTTTGTGAACAGGTCTCAACATTGTAAAGCACTTCAGATAAAAGCGCTATATAAGTGGCCATTTACCATTTACCAAGAAGCACACAATGAGGCTAATATGAGGTATTTCAGTGCTAAGTCCCGTGGGAATGCAAAGGCAGAACCATACCACTGTGTTTATCAAGCAAGTGTTCTTAGCCATCTTCCAGGTTCAGAAAGTCAGCATGCTTTGCTCACGGTAAGGCAGCGAACAACAATACCAAATTTATGGTAGTTTTCTGGAGTAGACAACACCAAAAGTTGTCTACTCTACCTCCTCAAAATATTCCCAACTTTAATGGAGATCCATTGCTGATTGTTGATGAGTCAGCACCCCAAAACTCATGGGTGATAGGCAAAACTATACACACAATAAAAAATGGACAAGGTCAGGTCTGCCAGGTTCGCATCAAGATGAAGACTAACAAGTTTGATAGACCCGTATCCAAGGTCTGTCTTCTCCAAGAATCAGAATGAGACAGTGGTACAGACTGCTCTCCTACAGTATTGCAAAGTAAGTACTGGTAAAGCTAAGAATGTTTATAAGTTGGCATATGTGACACCCACCGATGGTCGGTCACAATTGTTGATTAAGATTATGTTTTTTTGTATTTTTGTGTAAAGAGGCAACATTTCTGTACATTTACCATGGTTTACCAAGTACCAAGGTCTACATTGTAATCATCAAATTAGGTGGAGTATTCATCAAAATGAGCGCTTGTTGAAATGTTTCTCAGACAGAAACAGCCTGATTAAACGGACACAACTAATGTCTCCTGTCTCTACTTCTTCCTGTCCTAAACAGGTTAGTAGCATGTGTATTTCAACAACAACATATTCCATAGAATGTCTAAAGCCTTTCTGACGTAACTCCAGTTAAGTTTTGAGGAGTTGGAAGCTAGTTAGTTGCCTTTTGAAGTAAAGTTTTGCTTTGGCGGTCTTATTTTTAGTATTTCGGTTAAATGACTCCTGGACATTTGTAAAAATGCAATTCATGTTTAATTAAGTTGTATGTGAGACAGAGAGCAAGGAATATAGGTTGTATAACTGATTTTCCCTGTTTTGTATTGTTTTCAGCATTTTAGGTGATTCATTTAGATGGTCAGGTCTGTAAATTGTCACAGAGTTCAAGTGTGTTATTTTGTGTACTATGTTGTTGACATTTTTGCAAATGTTGTGTAAAGCATAAAACTGATTAATGGGCTGAATTTAACTTGTAACAGGATTACTGAGGTAGTATAATGTGAAAGCTAGCATAGCGTCTGCTATGCTGTGTACATTATTGCTAATGTACACTATGCAATCAATAGTGGTGAAGTATTATTACTTTTAAACAGCACTGCACTGTATTTCCAGTTAGTTACAATATATTAATCTGTGAGAATCACAATGTATGTTAATGAAAACATGTTAAATTGAGTTGTTGTGAAAGAGAGAAAAGTGTGTACAAAAGCAGAACAGAAGAGTCAAACGAGAACAAAATATGCTTGTTTAATAAAAACAGAAACAGCCTGATTGAACATCCTAATCTGTCTACAGGTCACTGTTGTTTGGGGCCTGTAACACATAGTTTGTTTTGTAGTTAGTTTCTAAGTTATGTGGTAATTGTTTCCGGGTATGTATGAGCCAACCTGGGTTTCCTCTGTTTTTGTTCACGTTGTGAAAGGTTGGTTAGATTAAAAAGTGTATTTATAAGTGTACTGACAGGTTGTCATCAGTGACATCACATGGCTGCCTTTGAAGCGCTTGCCTTTTAAGTTTAAATAGACTAACACAAAGAGCTTCGTCTAAATAAGTCACTTTCTCCTGCGGACAGTTAATGTTGTGGATGAGATGTTTTCTTTCACTCTCACTTCACTTTCACTCTGCTTCGATCACGAACACACACAAAAAGGAAAAGTCAGAAAGCAGCCTTCTCTCTGACTATACAGTTAAATTCTTTGAGCCAAGCTTCTAAAAAAAAGAGGTGGAGGAGAAGGTTGTACGAATTGTAAGTAGGGTGGGGGGGCAATGGGGTGCCAATTTGTGAAACTGGGTCATATATACAGATTAATTTGGTGTGATCTGACAGTCAGTGCAGTGGGTCAAACTTGAAGAAGGAAGTGGCTCTATAAACTAAATATGTTTAAGGCTCAGTATTTTAATTTGATTTGCCTTTGTTTTTTTCCTTTCAAATAACCTTTGCTAACCTGACACTGACACATAAATTACACTAGCGAGTAAACCATCAGCAAATGACAAGAGCTGTATGCTGAGCTAAATAAAAAACCCATCCAGAAAAAGTTCAATCAGCAGCAGTTTTCATTTAACTTAATTTCATTAAGTTTTCAGTTTTCATTTGGAACTTTTTAATTCAATTCTAAAAAGTTTCTCACTGTTAAATTTACGGTAGCTTAACTTGCTGTCCAGGGCCTTTAAAACATTTGTCCTCAGTGATGAATCATTTAGAGTTAAGATGGGAACTGTTCTTATTTAGCAGCTGCTCAACTATGACTTTGTGCAGTATTACTAACGGTAAATCTCATGCTGCTTCATGAATACAGAAGTTCATTTTCAGTGAATGGCAGAGATGTTCAGTTAATGTCTCCAGTTTGGAGACACCCAGACAGCCCTGACAGAGGCCTTTATTAACACCTTTAATAAACTGTGGCTATTGTCATGGCTGCACTGAGCTGCTGTCTGAAGTAGTTAAATTGTACAAGTTTTTACATTAGTTAACAGGACTGTCTCTAATATGAAGTAGAATTTAGCAATTGAAGGTCTGCTGGCAGCCATGTTTCCCAAAAATACAGTTTCTATACACCTAAACTGCAAACAACCAGATTAGGTTTTCTATGAACAAACTGAGGACGTTTAACATAAATTATATGCTCAATAGGTTTATCAAAATTGATGCTTTTAGTTGCACCAGTTTAATAGTTTAACATGTGGAGTGCCCCAGTCACTGGGTGTTGTCTAGTTCACTAAAATCTGCAAAATTAGCAGATGTGATAGTAATTCAAACAAACAATAGAGTAGCCTGTGATACAAATGATTGAACTGGAACCATCAGTACTCAAGGGTTTGAGTTGGGTTTGGTCATGGAAAATATTTCAATAGCTGGGTCACCCTCTAAATATGACTGCAGCAAAGAAAGAAATAGACAGCTGGACCTGACCCTGATTAAAATTAGTTCATCGCATCAACTGTTCACATACTGTAGCAAGTTTTAAAAAGTGCTTGAAAAACTGTTCAACTATCTCTTTAATTGAACAATTGTGTAAATGTGTGTTTTGCTTGGGAGTTGTGGTCCAAGCAGCTTTATTTTAGTTAATCATTAAGAGTTAAACACCTTTTTCCACTTGAATAGATAGTACAGTAGAAAAAAAGTCATAATCCTCTTTAAATGTGCAAAAGTTTACTTGGAGGTGAGTTTTAAACAACTTTCTTACTTCATAATGCTCCACGTGCAGTGTGTTGGAGTAAGGTGTGGATCATTTAAAATGTCTGTCATGTTGTCACCTGTTCCATGACTCTGCAGAGGGCATTAAGCAAGGTAATGCAACTTGCCATTCACACTGCACTGTAGGAAGAAAGTGCAAAAAACTATGCTAAATCAACATGCGCATAAATGATCAGCTGTGGCAAAGCTGAACTCACGGGAAATTTGATTGTTGAAGAGAATTATTTGCTTGTTTTCTTAACAATTGTAAGATGGGAAATATATCTGTTGCATGTCGTTGTGGAGTGAGCTGGAGTAAGGCTGTGGTTAGCCCAGCTCAACTACCACCTATTCACTTCACTAGTTAATTCATCCTGTCATTTTGTGCAAAATGTAGAGAAGGTCAGTTGGTTATTTTAGAAGCAATTACACACTAACATAAGATGCTGCGCATTCAAAATAAAATTTTCTCCCTGAAAACCAAGTTTTGTTTTTTATCACGTTTGTTTTTAGTATGCGACGGAAAAAAAGATAATGACTTACATTACAAAATTATTTTTGAATAAAAAAACGGACATGTAATACAGTAGAAAGTAACAGCAGAAAAATAAGTAACCATCAGTAACCAGAAGTAAAATAACACCATCACAGTTTCCTCAGAACTGGTCCTTTTTTTTAGGTTGGTTTGAAGAGAAGCTTCTCCATAAATAGTCCATAAATCTGAAACTTCCTCCTCTCTCCCTTCACTCTTGTCTCTGTCGTTTGTCTTCTCCTTTATTTTACAGGACTGCGAGATACTAAATCTAACCACAAGCAATTAAATGTGCACACAGAGGTGAACGAGCAAAAAACAACAGACCTATAGAACCACAGGCTATGAAAATGACTCAGATCTGATTTGTTGAAATAAAAACTGACAAAAAAAAACAACAGATTTTTTTTTTTATTATTCACATCTCCATTAAAAAAAGATCACTTGGGGGGGTGATCAAATTTTGCCTGAATGAATGTCTTTTTTGACATATTTCCAGACAAACACAACTTAGTAAATTTGGGTGCAGCACCATAAAGTGTAGGGTGGCTTACAGGGATCGGTCTCCATTTGCTGACGCTATGTGCTTAGAATTGGTTGTGTATTGGTTGTGATCAGTTCTTGTTTTACGTTTCACTACTTCTCTTACACGACTCAAATTAATGTATAAAATGCAGCCTTCCCAACATTGCTGCCTAGATGATGACATATTCTTTGAAATCATCTGTGTTTATATTGTATACAGAGGTATGAATCTATACACCACAAAGAAGAGGAGTCATGAAACAGGATGCAGGATCTGTCCTTGTATAACAGCCTTTATACTAGAAAAACTGACAAATAAGTCCATTCAGCAAAGGGCAAGGCATGAAAAGAACAGCATTTCGTCTTGTTTGGGAGAGTAATTGCAGCTGCTGAAGGTGGTGTAATTACCAGTGCTGGAGATGTGTAGGTAATTATCCAAGCAGTGAGGCTCAGCCAGCCCTCTCAGCTGGATAGACATAAGTATCATGTGAGAACGTTTTGACAAGCTTATTAACAGGGCAATGTGAAAGTGGCTTCCATTCAGAATGTTTATAAATGATCTTTGATTTTCTTATTAATTTTTTTGATTAGAGACCTGATAATCAGCCATTTCCTCAGACTGACACTACAGGTCTCTGCATACAGCTCTCTTCAGCATAAGTAGAATTATCCCCTTCTACAAAGATGACAGACAAATTAATGTGACTTGATTAAGTTTTCACAATTTAAGAGGGAATTAAAAAATTCTGAATATTCTAATCTATTCAGCAACCTCAACAGTCTACTATGAGTTCCAAGCTAACTATGTCACCTCTTCCCAATCATGAACTATTTATTCTTCTCCAATTATCTAATATCTGGCAACAAAGTGATGATCCCTGCCACACTATGATGTTCCCCAGCTGGATCTAGACTTCCTGCTGGAGCCCAGGCACCCTCCAGCAAAGTACTCTCCAGGGATCCGATTCAATATTGTACTATATAAATTCTCGGTTAAATGATTCAGCTTTTTTAAAAATAGGTTACTTTGTTAAGGTTTATTTAAGAATGTTTGATATTACTTGTTGTATCTATGTGTTTAGTAGCATTGGTTGCACTTTAAGTGTGATTTCACAGTGTAGCCAGCTAATAAAAACATTCTGTGGATGGATTTTAGACATTAATGATTGGATATCACAGAACTTTTCACAGCTTAACCAGAAAAAAACAGATCTTAGACATTGGTTCAAAATCGGTTCAACAAACTGAAAATCCTTGGACAGTTCCCAAGCCAACAAGCCAGAAACCTTGGAGTCTTTGATTCAAAACAACATTTTAAGAGCAATGTGGGTAATGTGTGTGGAGTATCTCTGGGATGCAACACAGAGACTAATGCATGTTTTTATATGCAACAAACAGAACTATGGTAATGCTTTTCTTCTTCCTGGTCGACCAAAATATCTCATTAACCACTTACAGTTGATTCAGAACTCTGCTACCTACTGACCATGAGGAGAGAATATAATATTACACCTGTTTTAAAATCCTTTCACTGGTCAGCTTCCGTATTGATTTAGAAATTCTTGCACTTACTACTACCTAGTTGTCTGGCATGCTTCTAGTGTATGAACAAGTCTGTGCTCTCAATCTGTGCATGTCTGTTTATGCTCTGAGCCGTTGGAACAGTCAGAGGATGTCACAACAACAGGTTTTTTTTTGTAATGCAAACTGAGAACTCACCTTTTAAGCCTGGCTTGTGATTAAAATATTTTATTTGTGCTATTCTTTTATTGCATTTATTTACATATCATTTTTGATCTCGCTTTCTTATATTCTCTGTTGTTAATTTTTAATGTTTAATTAAATAATGTCATGTTTAATTCATTAATTTGTTTTGTGTATATTTTTATCCAAATTATTTCATTTTATTGTGTTGTTACTGTGAGTATTATCTCATTTGCTGCCATCCAAACTGCTTAGAACTGTGTTTAAAAAATAAAAAGCATAAACTGCATTATCATCAGCATTGAGTAGTCGTTTAAAGGTGATAACTGTATTTAAATAGAAATGTATTACTGTATTACATGTATTGTATTACATGTCCAGGATTGTACTGTTGTTGTTGGCTCAGGTGGAGCTCCCTATTTTTTAAATGATGTTTTGCAATATTTGAACGATATCAAAAGTGCCCTAAACCATTATTAAACTAGCTACTCTACCAACAAACATATCTGTCATTAGGTAAACCCCTGGTTCGTTTTTGAGATATCCATATTAAGTTATGCTGCTGATTTAAATTTCTTTTTAGGGGGATTGGAGATAAGTGAGATAAGACTCACCTCTCTGCCTCATCCATAACTGCATGTGTGTGCAGGGCTCCAGTCAGGTGAGATTCTCTGTTAGGCTGCACTTTTTGTGATATCGATAACTATCAGTCAGCTCATCAGACATTTTGTTGTTATGTGATTGAAACTGAGATCACAAGTCCCTAATAACAAGTCCAAGACAAGTCTCAAGTCTTTAGAGGACAATTGTCAAGTCAATTCTCAAGTCTCCATGTGTATGATTTATGTGTGACTTGAATCCAAGTTGCCGACTCGAGTCCCCATCTCTGTTTATAACCTGTTGTATAACCTGTTGTATTAGATTGCATTAGACTGTACTGTGGCAGCGTGATGCTGGAGTGGTTAGTGCTGTTGCCTCACAGCCAGAAAGTTCCTGGCTCAAATCCCTGACTGGCTGCAGCATTTCTGTGTGGACAACAAAGCACTTCTCTCACTGCCAACTTATCACATACACTCGCTGGCCCCTCAATAGGTATATCTATTCAGTCTATCCATCCATTCATCCATTATCTGTAACCTCTCATCCTGTTCAGTTCCACGAGGGGCTGGAGCTGATCCCAACTGCCATTTGGTGAGAGGTGGGGTCCATCCTCGACAGATCACAAACCTTTGTTAGGGGCAACAGCCAGAGACATACACAGGCAACCATTCACACTCACATTTTAGACTCACCAATTAACCTAACATGCATGTCCTTTGAGTTGTTGGACAAAACTTTTTAATTTGTTCTAAAAACACCATTCAAAATATGAATTCCTTGTCTCTGGGTGTCTGCACTGTGCATAAACACTGCTGCATTTATCTTTCACAATATAACAGAACACAATGGGGTTATGTACCAAAGCAGGTTTACGTTAAAGGCCCAGCTGTGTCAGTCACAGAAAAAAAGTGCATTAGCAGTGATATTAAAATGTGATTTCCAAACTGCATTTTTCTATACATCTGTCTACTTGTCTGGGAGAGCAGAGGATTGAAGACAATGCCTTTAAGTCATTTTTAATTGGGTAGCAGCTGTGAAGCCCAAAGGATGCTGGGAAGCCTAATGAAATCTTTATCAATCAAATTCACTGGGAGAGGCCACCAGGGGCTAATTAGCCACAACTCTTAACTAGAGGAAAAGAGCAAAAAGAAAAAGAACCTGTAGATTAATAAATCATACAGGCCAAATGTTCACAGAATTGTAGGGGTTTAGAAGGAACTCGTTTAAAAAGAAATGATAGTGATGTGTGCTGGGGTTTTAAAGTTCAGTAACCTGCAAGGCAGAGTTGCACTTTACAAGTTGTTTATGGAACTGATATGAAACTCAAAGTAGGATGCAGACTTCAAAGCTCTAGGTGGTTGATAATGAGCAGGAAATAAAGGCGCATGTAATCAAGAGACTGGTGGCAAGTGGCATGGCCACATCAGTACACATCACAGTCACAGCATCTCAGCCTGACATGTTCTTCTCTTAATCACTGTTATGCTTACTATTTTCAACCAGCCTAGGCCTAATGCCACACATCACAAGGAACACGGTATCTGCTTGACCATTCACTCCCCCAACAGCCTATTATATCTGAACTGCAACAAGAACAAAGTCACATGGAGGGATGTGCAATATATCAGCTATTGTGGCTGTTTCCAGCGGAGACACCAAGAGACCTCAAAAACCTGTAATCTTCAAAGCTGAACAGTTTGCTGAATAACATTTGAAGAGGCACCTTTGATGTGAGAGGAGGTTCAGACAATTCAGTGATCAAGTCATTTTATATAAACATAATTTCTGTGGTAATTTCTACCACGGTCATATTACCCAACAGAACCAAATTGCAGTTGTTTTGCAAAGGTTTTGTGAAAATTCTACACTTGAAATTTGATATCAAACCTTTTGGCAGTAAATAGAGTATAAATATATAAATATATGCTGCATATATGCACATACACACAATTTGTTTTCTTTTCATTGAACTCTCAATAAAGCCTCAGGTTTTACTGTTAAATAATGTACTTCCACCCACTCTATTGTTTTGTATTTCCCATGTGGAAAGCAAGGATTTGGTAGGTTCTTCATGGACAGGAGGTGATGTGTGCTGGGGTTTTAATGTTCGGTAACCTGCAAGGCAGAGTTGCACTTTACAAGTTGTTTATGGAACTGATATGAAACTCAAGGTAGGATGCAGACTTCAAAGCTCTTGGTGGTTGATAATGAGCAGGAAATAAAGGAGCAAGTAATCAACAGACTGGTGGCAAGTGGCAGGGCCACCAGTCTACACTGAGTATCCAAAATCAGTATTCTACGACTTGTCAAACATAAATGAAGATCTGTCATTCATTTTGCAATTGTTGCTCAGTATCATTCAGGAGATTGGCAAGAGTCACATTATCTCCTGCAGTGCCAATTGAACGTGATCTAAAAGTGAAGCTATCTAAATGGTCAGCACTTATCTACCTATTGGCGCTCAAAGCTCTTTACACTGCTTCTTATTCACCCATTCACACCAATGGGGGAGCTGCTATGCAGCTGGCCAACACTCACCAGGAGCAAATGTGCAACTAAGTTGGGGTTCAGGACTTGCTCAAGGAAACTTCAACATGTGACCAGAGGAGCCAGGGATTGAACCAACAACTGCGAGATTAGTGGACAACCACTCTACCTTCCTGCGCCACAGTCCCCTAAATCTGTGATCTGTGATATTTCACATGGATGCCACTGCCACTAAGGTGAAAATACTTTCTTATCCTCTTTAACCTCTTCTAGATAAAGCAGGCAGTGCAGGAACATTAATATAACTTTGTTATTTTTTTTTTAATTTATGTCACTATGAACACAGTTATTAAATGTAATATAATATTATATTGCCACCTCAGTTGACAGAAATTTGTGCCATGTTATCTTTAAAATACAAATGATAACAGAAGAAATCAATGAGCGACTTCTGCTCTATTAAGATAACTTACCCCCAAACAACATATCTAGCTGATAGTATAACTGGAAGAGTTACATTAATTCCCATCATCAGTAGCACATCCTTTATTAGGTCTGAAATCAAATACATGCACCATTAAGGAATGGATGCCACTTCTGACCTACTGGACAGGTCCCCAGTCTATCTCACTTCTGGGACACGTTTATTCATGTTTACAACCTGACATAGAATGAGCACCTGGTTTGCTGTCTTAGTGCAGAAGACCACATCTTTTTCTATAGCACGTTTTTTTGTTTTTTTACACAGTAATGGAGACAACTGAATTTGTAGCAAAGTAAAATAATGTTTTTAAACAATACTCCAACAGTACAAGTACAGTACATGGAACATTTTACTTTGTTACAGTAACATAAGTAAATGTGATTTGCTACTTCCACACTTGATGATTAGGACCATCTCAACCATGGCGGCTGTTTCTGCAGCTGGGAATCTAATCATCTGGAGCTGTTAGTGGAGTCTTTCTCAATTGGGCGACGCCTCATTGACACTGACCATCAGTTGATAGCAAGTCTAGAAACAAGCTGCAGTGTTAATAGATGTTTGTTCCAGCAGCAGATTTTTAGTGCTGGCAACTCACAACATTCTGCAACAAACACTAGACCAAGCAGCCCTTTGACATATCAAAGCTACAGCTTTAGATTTTTTTGTTTTTATGGCAGACAGAAAAGAAACTTTGGGGTGGCAGCCACATTTCTAGCCAGTCAAAGTAGGTGCCTATGAATAATGCAAATTATATGTTCGTAGCTTCTGAAAGAGCTGCTTTGGCTGTGTGTATGGATGGATTTATAGAAATCCAAAACATTTTGCGTGACTAAAATGGGACCAATGTTTTCACAAAAAACTATTATGTAAAAGTATTTATGTAAATGAGTTGAAGGAGCCAAAATACAGGCTCTCTGAGAAACAATGACATTTAAAACTATGTAGTAGTAGTAGTTGATTCAATAATCATCACAGTCCAAAGAAATACACACTGATTTTTACAAAAATAATAAATATGTAGATTATAGATAGGAGAAAAAAGAAAAAAAAGGTAAAGGCTGAAGCATAATGCTTATATTTGCCTATCCAATTCCTAACCTTTTTTTTCCTTGTCCTTTCGGCTTATGCTGAGTTCAGCCGATCGTTTGTCCACATTTTGATTTGGCACAGTTTTTACATCAGATGCCCTTCCTTAGGCAACCCTCCCCATTTTCTACCAGGCTTGGGACCAGCACTGCACAGCTTGGGATGGGAATGGGCTCTTGGGGTCCAATGTCTTGCCCAGAGACACTTCGACATGTGGTCTGAAAGAGCGGAGCGCGAACCTCCGACCCTATAGTCAGTAGGAGGTCACTCTACCAACAATCAATATCCTAAATATAATCCTAACTCACATATGGTGCACTTACCCAGTGTAGGCCAGATGGAAGGGGGGGAAAATAAAATTGCCCTGGTTAGGACTTGGGAGTGTTACCATACCTTCTATATCTAATATCAGTCAGCAAGTACCTGCTCCATATGTTTGCACGCTCAATAGATCATTACCATGCAATATTATACAACAGTCTTGATTGGCTTAGGCACAATACCAGAAGGTTAGGAAGAGATGAGGGTTTGTGTTAAAATACCGAAACAATTCATATACTACTAATCTGATTTTCTAACTATGTCATGGTGACAATGTAATTGCTGGATGTATTATATTCAAAGGCAACATTGTTTTGAATGAATGAATTCTATGACAGTGTGGTGGCCTCTGTAGTTTTGTAGCAGCTCCTTCAGCACAATGTTATGTTACACCCCCAGTGTAAGAAGGAGCGCTATTGCAGGTCGTTCCCCGCCACAGCTATCAGACACCACATCAATACAGTGAGACACAAATGAGAGTAACTTGTTTGTGTTTGTTATGTGTATGGTTATTATGGGAGTAACTTTTGTGTCTGTTATGTTACTTTTTTGTGCTCTTGTGCAATATTCTTTTTAATGTGAGGTGCAATAATCAAATTAAGTGTGAAATGCAATATGTGGTGCTTGATTTTTATTTTTTTTTGCTGCTGCTGGAACTGAAATTTCCTGTTGTGGATCAATAAAGTCTTATTGTAATCTTAGCTTATCTTATTCATGAATGAGGCATTACATTTCTAAAATAAGAATTCTGGCTTTGACTAAACCAAAATGTCTGTGCAATTGACATCACTGGTACTTTTATGTCTGAAAGTCATTTAAGAGGGATGTAGAGTCAAGTTTTTTAAAAAGGGTTTATTTTAAGTGTTTGTGAGAGAGAAGGGGGGAGAGAAATAGATTGCTCTGTGTGTAATAAACCTTCAATAGGAACATATTGAGAAAAAGAGAATGTTGTAGTGTATGGTATGGTATGAAAACAGGCTTTTCAACTGCATTAAGTAATGGTATTAACTACACCCAATTAACAAGTCAATTGCTAAAATAAGATTTTATCAGTGATTTGTATTCATGCTCCAAGTGCACAGGCGCCATTAGTGTCAAGGCATTTTGCACATGATAAGGGTGTTAATTTGACCCAGCTTTTTGTGATGCCACTGCTGATGACAGTAGGGTGTAATTGTTACCATGTGGAAATAAAATGGGTTTAAGTCTCCATGGAAACACATTGGACAGTAGCAGTAGCCTGCTGATAATGAATGTGTGTGTAGTCACTGAATCTGTTGGCTGAAAACACATCCATTGTGAGATATACATACATTTTGTGTTGTTTATATAAAGAGGTAGACCAGAAATATTCAAAATATATTCCACAATTGTTCTGTGCCTTAGAAGAGTCTGTAAAGGTTTTTTTCACAGAGTCCTTGTTCATCTGCATTTTGAAGTGCAATCCAATCGGTTCTAAAGCACAAGTCGATGAGAAGCAGATGATGTAGCTCTAAACACCTTAGATACAAGATGTTCTAAAAGTTGGTAGAAGAGGTCCTGATCTAGCAAATTGTTTTCAAAAAGTTTACCTTCATCATTCACCTCAGTTCATTTCTGTGGTTGTCTCTGCCTTTTTGGTGTTCCTGAGCTCACCAGTGTGTTCTTTCATTTTAAGAAAGTACCAAATATTTCATTTGCTCACCACTAATGTTTTTACTGTCTCTGACAGTTTTGTTTTGGGCTGTAGCTCAGTTGGTAGAACAGTAATCTATGAACTACAGGTTATGTGGTTTAACTTAACTTTATTCCTGGCTACACATTAGTGTCATTGAGCCATGCCTCTAGTGTGTGTTATGTATTTGAACAATAAGTAACACACACTAGCATACACTGCCAAAATGACTAATTGTAATTGTAATCTCCAGGGGGGATGATTGCTTGTATCACTGGAAGTAAACAACAACAGGTTCCTAATGCAAATAGGAGACAATCAACTCCACACATTTTATCTGCCTACTTAAACTAATGAACTAAGAAAGAGATTAGCACACACATGAGCATTGAACAGCTAAACAACCCAGAGTTTGAGTAATATGTTTGAGCACCTAAACATCTGCCTTTTGTTGAATGGAAGTTCTAATGGTCACACGTACCTTTAGCTCTGGTTTGGTCTCCACCAACTCTTGATAAAACTATGTTGCTCAGTGTTTGTGGAGCAGGCTGTGTGCAACAGGCTTGTTGGAAGTGTTTCTGCTGCGGCTTGAGGAAAAGTTTTTGGGAGCAGTGAAACTGAATTAAACTGTAAAATTGTAGGGTGAAAAACAAATCAGTGAGCCAAAGTATTTTAAAACTCTTTGTCAAGCTATGAGAAATGGCAATTAGTTAAGATTTAGTGATAAAGTTAGTGGGTTTGTCATATTCCAGATAGTAATTTGATCTAATACTAAAATGATCAGCCATCAACACATCAACACAACACAATGCATTTACTAAGAACATTGTTAAACGTAACCTACATTTTCAACAAATATATTTCCTAAATAAATGAAGGTACAATACTTATCAATCACAAATTAAAATCCTGTACATTTTTACTAATATTTACTTACATTTGTAAGTGGTTACACAATAAGTGGAGTCCAACAATAAATAAAATAACATAAAGACACTAAAGGTGTTTTAACACTAACAAATGTGATGTGCTCTGAGCATTCTGAGAATAAAAACAATTAATTGACATGGGAATAGCACATTGTATTGTAGTGCACAATGTTAGGGGGCCTCCATCTTGTTTATTCATAAATAGAAACAATTTCACACTGTAAGTGCCTAAATGTAGTTCTCAGTAAAAAAAAATTCAATTATAATGCCACACGATACTTTTAAAATCAATAAATACAGCACAGCCAGCAACAGCAGGTGATTGATAAATAATTAAAACAATTACATACAATGTGTCATACTGTGAATTACTGTAAGCACAGAAAATACTACTTACATACTATAATCAAATACGCAAAGAAGAGGATGGCTTGTTTTTGATTTTGTGTATGTCTGTGTGGGTGGTGTGTGGAGCATTTCTTCGGGGTCTCAATAATGACAGACACTCTTCCTTCTGCGTTTTGTCAAATTAATTAAATTGATTTCACTGTCTACAATTTCTTCATTTCATTTCTCCCAACAACTGAAATCATGCTAAATACCATGCTGCACATGCACTATAATGTCTAGTGATGACACATGCATGTGTACAGGGGATTATCTACAATCTACTGTGTAACACATGACCTGTCTGTTTGAATATTATCTACTTCTGTTTCAGTAGAAACTCTGTTCAATAAATATTTATCTAAAGATTTTTGGCTTGCATCCTATCGTTTTACTGCTGTACATGTGCTGTATCTAAATAATATTGAGCTTCCCTTTGACCTTCCATGTATTAAAATATCTCTCCTCCTGAAGACTTCGTCTTTTTTTAGTCAGAAGTAGAATACAGGAATGTCATTGCAAAGTTATTTCTATTCATTTATTGTACTCCTCGCTTAACTACAACCATAGGAAGCAAATTAAAATCTATGAATAATGTTGAAATAAATGCTACTTACCTTGATCTGAGGCAGCACTAACCCCTCCACCACTGCACTCCCCCCTGTAAGGTCTCTAATTTAAATCACTATGTCTGGCAATAATCATCACCTTCCTATCGTCCCTGCGTTGAGGCCCTTTGAGGCAAACTCTGGCTTAACTGTGACATTTCTGTTTCTCAACTCTGTTTCACGCAGTTACATCACCATGGTAACTGTCCACCTAACCTGCTTGGGAAAGCTATAGGAACAGAACAGATAAAATGATAAAAGGACCCTGTCAGTTAGAAATGATCACTGTGAGAGGATTCTGGGTAAAGAGAGGCAGAAGAAATGGGCTGCTTCCTTCCTGTGAAGACCTTTTCATAGGTCGTAAAGATGCAGACAAAAATAGACAGGAAACAAAGGTCCACAGCTGCACTCAAATATGCTAACATATGGGTCACATGGCATCCCCAGTAAACGTCTAGTGCACTACAGCTTTAGTTAAATAAAAAACACAAAATATATTGTATATGTGTGAATGTGGGGTTGTGGGTGTTGCACAACAAATCCAGACTGCTGAGTCCTGCACGGAAACAGATGGCTTAAGTCTTTTCCTATGCTTTTGGCCTAAGTTCTTCACCACTTAATGTCGATACACCACAGGTTGGGGAGTTCAGTGCAGATGAGGCGCTCTCCAACCTCTGGAGCATCCGCCTATTCTAATCAGTGAGGCTGTGATGTTTACCATCAAGTACAGGGGTAAAGGTTACTGTATGTGGGCATTTTTGGCTCCAAAGGCAGAGACACATACTAACTGCTGCTTTGGCTCACATTGGCTTTATCTGCTCCAAAGGGCACATGGACACACCAAAAAGATTACAGTCAGCAGCCAACGAGCATGTAGACTCTACACCTGCATCTCACAGCCCAATATTGGCCGGTAGCAAAGAATCAGTTGCAATGTAAATGCAATTACAATTATTATATTAGTGGCATTATACTGTAGGTCTGTTGCACTTCAGAGTAAAACGAACAGAAAAATTATCAGCAGGGGTGTGTCTAGCTTAAACATTTTTGATATTTGCACTGGGATTTTATTCAGTATATAACAGAAGATTTTATTATGTCACAACATGAGATCTGATCAAAGTCAAATTTTCTGTTTAACTTCTTTCATTGTATTTGATTTTGTAAATGATTGATCATTTTAGTAGTATTTGTGACTGTAACTACACATTTTGGACTAAACAATACCTGTTCTCTGCATACAGGACAGCACATCACCTCCACAGAAGACCCACCACTGCTACATATCATTGGTACACAGCTGTCTCCACACTCCACACTTGTATAAACAATCCCTTGTTACGGCCTTAGTTTATTACTGATGTATCGTTTCTTCATAAAACATGATTTTCTGTATCAGCTCTACATGCAGCTGTATCCTGCAAAGAGTTTGAAACCATTAGAGAGACCATCAGAGACCTCCACGAGGATGATCTAGACTTCACAGATTTATTAAGGTTTTGCTCTCTCACTTCATGAAATATTTTGCCATGAGTATAGATAAGTATAGATTCAATAATTACAATGTAAATATGGCAAAATAAATAATGATTAAATAATTGTTTTGTTAAACTAGTTAGTATGTGTGTCTGTGTCAAATATTTCACATGTCGATTATGGACCCCAAATTTTAACAAACACCAAGTGCCTTATATAAGTCACTTTCTCCCAAGGATTATTCAATTCAGGCAGTTCCTGGTGTGGATCAGTGTCTCATCTGCCCCTAGACAGTGGCAGTGGTTAAAATGTGAAATGCCACTACAGAACAAAGCACAAAATTAGATTTGAAAAAAATTACTCACTACATTCAGCAATTTGTTTACAGAAAATAAGCGATCATAAAGCCAACTAGTGTCCAGAGATTCACAGAAAATAAAAGTTATTGAAATAACACAGAATTATGGCTTCATTAATTTCATTTGAGTCATTGACTTCACACAGTGCAGATGTTGTAACAATGACACTGCTACTTCAATATATATAAATTAATTGTAATTTATAGCTAAATTATAATGCAACTTAAATATAATGATGCTGTGGACCTGAACATAAGGAAATGTTCTCTATCCGGACCTCCTTAAGTCAAAATTGACTACCCCTGTTTTACATGAACACACACAAAAAGAAAAGCAGTGTTTTCTATCACTGTCAGCCAGGCTTCCAAAATAAGTCAGAGGGAGAAATCAGGTTATTCTTCTTCTGCATGTTTAAGCAGATTTACAGTAACCAGATTTCTTCACTGCATTTAAATGCAATTTTCTCATTACCTGAGAAAGCAGATTTCTCTGAGTATGATTATTTCAGCTGAAAAATTAACACAAATATTTTGGAAACCTTTAAGATATAGGAAAAAGCATTAAATACTTTTTAATAATTAGTAAAAAAAAAAAAAAAAACCCCAGATCTTTGGCTCCTAAATTCCATGTTGGGATCTGTTGTCCTAAAAAGACTATAATAATCAATTTTGAAAATTTCAACTTTGCATGGCTATCAAATGGATTACGTTTATTCTAGCAACTCAGGAGACCTTTTGAACGAGGTCATGGCCTGTGCCCTTTAGTTTAGTGGGTTACTGAGACCAAGCTACTGATCATGAACCTTGTCGCCTAATATTGTGGACTAATCACATCAACTTTTACTTTTACTTGGAAATGTTCAGCCTTGGAATGTTCCCATTCCATGATAAAACATGCAATAAGATCATTGGTGATGTCTCATTTGTACTTCTGCTCTATAGTTTGGTCTAGAACAGGAAACAGAACATAAACATAAAGAAGCTGCAAGTGTTACAGAATAAAGCTAAGAGACCAATTATCTTATCATATGAATGTTGGTTCCTTGTACAGACCATTATCTTGGCTTTCAGTGGAAATTAAATAAAATTAGATTTCTTGTATGCATGGTGAAATCTAGAATAGTACCAAGGCTGGCGTATGCAGAAAGAGGTAATTTCATACAAACTGCACTGTGGGCAGCATTTGATACAGCATTGACCCCTCACTCTAGTATTTTAGTATTATAGTATATTATCTAGTTTTAAACCCTAATCCTAAAGTTTTTTTTTAACCCTAATTAAGACTAAATGGTGTTTTAAACAGAACAGTAAAATACATTTTCTGCTGTTTAAGTTCTTTTTAGTTTTATGTTCATGTTTTTAAGAATAACACATTTTCTTGTTATATTTTAAGTCTTGTATCTGTTTAGATTTAGATTTTTACAAAACTTGTTTCTTTTTAGTTTTGCATTTCTATTGTTAATATTTCTTAGAGGCTGTATTTTTAAAGAATCCTGGAAGACTAGCAATGACCTCGGTGGAAGCAAAATTTTCAAAGTAGGTATTTTAGGGTGGACCCAAGTGCAACAAGGAGAGAGGGGGTTATGGTAAAAAGGGCTTTATTTACGATTAACACAAGAACTACTAACATAAATTCACCCCTATAAATAAATACAAAGCTGACACAATTTCAGGAGGTAACACTAATATTCGAGTCAAGAAAGTAACTTGGGCATGGACATACAAACTAAGACATGAAACAAGGGCTGAGCAAAGATTGAGCTAGAACTTGAAAGTGAGCACAGACACAAGAACTAGGAGATAACCATTGTCTAGGAAATATTTAAACAAGGGCTATGGAAACTAAGAATCTTAATAGGAGAAGCGAACATAGAACTAACGAGGTTGAGCCCAAAAACTAAGTGAATGAGCTTATGAGAATAGAACAAAAGATACCCGGACAGTACAAGAACAGGAGCAAACTAAACATCAATGTAAAACTGTTAACTAGGCAAACATAACCAACAAAATAAACTTCCAATAAACAGAAAACAAGCTCACAAAAAATGGCTAAGACACTGAATAAAAAAAAAACAAATCTTAGACCAAGACAAACAGGTAACAGAGTCTAAAAAAACTCAGAGTCCAAATGACACGAGATAGGTGAACCAGAAGATATGTTGCATGGCACAGCACAGACAAAACAAAGACAACAATATGACTGAAAACCAAGGCAAGAGCTGGGTTTAAAAAGGCAGGGGAACAGGTGAAAACAATTGTGACTGTTGATGAGCGGTAAAGGTGGAGAAACAAATTGAGAACAGAAAGTGGACAAAAGGGGTACAAAATAAAAGTCCAAGACGTGAATGTGAGGTGAATGTGAGGGTCAGATCGTGACAAAAATGGGGATTTTTAAAAAAACAATAAACACCCTGTACCCCCATAAACACAGACACAAGCTGGAGCTACATACACAGACTATAGGCACAATGTGTGTTTATACATCTCATTTTGTGATCTCAAAATTAGTTATCTCATTTAGTTTTTATATTTTACCATATAAATAATAAATGCTATATAAATGCATCATAATTTAAACTGGAAAATTTCCAAAATTAAATGCTTCAGCACTGAAAGAATTTTATAAGCAAACCTGAAAAAAGTGTTTTTGCTGAAATAGCTGAAACATATTATAAAATTGTAACAGGCACGAAGGTGTCCAGCAGGTGCAAAGTGTATAATGACATGTATAATGAGTGTAAATGACATGTAAGAGTAAAAGACACTGGATTTTAAAAATCATGCCATAAGCTGCAACACAGTCAAAATGAACACCAAATAAGAAAAAGTTAAGATAAATGTACAAAAATGCCAGAAGAGGGCACAAGGGTTAAAATAAGGCCATACTCACATTAGTCTGCTATTCTTCTGTCACTGTCTTTGTCTTTTTTTTAACTTATTTGATACTATTTCGATAGATGAAAGAGAGAGAGATGGGAGATGGACGAGAGACGCATTTGGTAATATACAGACACATGTAAGAAAAGACTCAAAAGTTTGCCCCAGAAACAGTGCAATAAATAAAAACTACAAGTCATATCTGAACAAGTTATTCTTTCTGAAGCAAGTTACATACAGCCTTCATCTGGGTCTGCTCTGAAAATTCTGGAACCCTCTCACAATGGCTTTTAATGGAGAAGCTGGGTGGCACTGTTTGCGCTTTTGGCCAAATCCTTCGAAAGTCTCATCGAAATGAGAAGCACTTTTTTTGAAAGAAACAACTATCTCTACCATTTTATTGTATAATTTTTCTGAGAAAGCTGAAAACTGAGAGAACAGAAGACAAAAAGAAGAGAAAAAGAAGTTTAGGGGCAGAAGAGCAGAAGTTCACTTAAAACTAAAACTGTAATTATTCAAAAAACTTTAAATATATTAAAAAGCGGAATACAAAGATGATAGCTGAAAGTCTTCTGATTTGCTGAACGTTTTGCTCTGTTTATAATATCTTTTACAGTTTTCGAATAATTTTCACAGTTTTAGTTTTATGGAAACAGTATCAAACAAGCACAAAAAACCACAAGAATAACAGACTGATCTGAATGATGACAAGTAATTTATGTGTTATTTTAAACCTTGTGCCCTCTTTGGGCATTTTGTACATTTTTCTTAACTTTTTTTTTTTTTTTTTGATTTAGTGATCATTTTGGCTGATTTACAGCTCTGATTTTGTCTTTGTAGTAACATTTTTAAAATCTTTACTCTTACATGGCATTTATACTCTCTATAGACTTTTGACATTTTTATTATACGTTTTAGCTATATCAGCAAAAACAGTTCAGCTTTTTCAGGTTTGCTTAGAAAATCCTTTCCATTTTTGTTTTGGAAATACTCTAGTTAATGTTTAAGTTCTTAAGTTGTAACAGAAAAGAAATAAGTAAGCTTATAAAATCAATTTAATACCAAGATGTATCATCTTCACAAACAATAATTATTTCGGCTAACCCACATACACACTTTTAATTTCAGCAGCAAAACATTTTTTTATTTAACATTAAAAAAATTGCACAAAAGCTATAAAGACCATAACTGATTTATGTTTAAATCAATAAATATTTTATTCATAATTGTATTGCAATACTTTGCATTTTTTACTGCACTATTTGAATTCTATTATTCAAATTTGAACTGTATTTTTTCTTAGAATTTTGTTGATTTCTTCTGATGACAGTGTCGTCATTGGGTTGCCATGGAAACACAAGTTGGCTTTCATTAGAATCTTGGACAACCTTTGCAGGCTTTGAAGTTTCATTTCCAACTGAACCACGTTTCTAGTTTTTTGAGTTTTATTGAGTACTTCAGACCCAAAAAATGGCAGGAGAAATACCTGAGAATTTCGTGGACTGCAGAAGTGATTTAGCAAATACAGAAACGGTACCTGAGACGACTTTCGTGGTCAGCAGAAGGGAATTTGCAAACATGGAAGACACAGAAAAAATGTTCACTGCCAAATATATTCCTGAAATTGCAAAGTTATTTCGCAAGGCTGGAGAAAATAAGGGCGGAAGACTGAACAATAAGGAATTCTGTGAAGTAATGAAGGAAATATATGGTTCTGTGGATGAAAAAGCCCTTACTGCTCTTCACATGATGGTTGACACAAACTGTAAAAACACCATCAGCCTTGGGGAGCTTATGGATTTCCAACTAAAAAAAAATCAGTTATCAGAGAGTTTGAATATTAAGGAAAAACTCTTTCCACAAGGGATGAAGATTATACCTTCTAACCACCATAGATCGATCATTGGCATGGTTTTCCGTCCGTTGAAGGGACAGACAAACCGGGAGTACGACAGCGAAGAAAATGTCAGGATTTACCAAAAAGGCCAGTACATTTCTGTAAGTTCAGATGGTCTCCTTACCTTCTGGACTGATGTTTTTGATAAGCAACTGTCTATTCTCTTGTCCAAACAAGAAAGTACAGGCCTTTATTCAGAAGTTAAGAAAATGCACGTTAATGACATGGTGTACATAAAAGAACTCAAACAGGTAGCTATCTGCACCACTGAAAGGGAACTCACATTCTATCATTGCAGTGAGGACATTGAGCAGTTTGCAATCAGTTACTTCTTAATAGTAGAGACCAACATAGTGTCTGCCATGAACTACTGTGCTACTGGCACTAAAGGAATGTTTTCCTATGGTGACATGAAAGGCTTTTTGTATGTGTTTGTCTCCAACAACATACAGACAAACGGCCTCTTCTGTCAACAGGCATATGAGAAAATCGCTCTGAAGAAATATTCAACTGTTTATGTGTCTGCCCTGTTAAAAAATCCCTCGAAAGACTTTATATGTGTTAAAGTCTCCATCTTTAAAGAGGAGTGCAGCCTGATCAGATACTTTCCTTCACTCGACTTGTTTGCAGTTTGTGGTTGTTCATCCAAGGCAATGGTCCTTAGCGACTTCTCTAAGACACGTGGTAGAATAACCCCCAACAGAGTCTTTACGGTCGCAGGAAATCAGGAAGTTTTTACCTGTGTTGAATACTCCCCTTTGGTTGGGCAGCTGGTGACTGGCGGCGTAGACGGTTTACTGCGCGTGTGGTTCCCTCACAAAAACATCTCCTGTGAAGAGGTTTTAAAAGGACATGCCAGGCCTATCACCCACATTCTGTATAATCAGAACGAGAGTGTATTTCTCAGTTTATCGGATGATATGAATGTACGTGTGTGGTCCGAACACAGCTGGCTGTGTGTGCAAAGCTTCCAGGCTCATGGTATGGAACACACTCGGATCTCCAGTGTGTGCTACAACATATATAATAATGAGTTAGTCCTTGCTAACACTGATATAGGAAAATGTCTTGGCAGAGGGACAGATGTTTTTAAAAACACAATAACATCCCATGACAAGCCCCTGTGCTCTGCACTCTACCACAGCACTTTTGAACAGGTGGTCTCTGTTTGCCAAAATGGTGTGGTGTCAGTGTGGGACATCCTAACAGGAAGGATTGTCATGCAGTTCAATGTCACTCCAGAGCAGCGTGTAGGAATCACTGCCATGTCATTTGATGAAGCAAAGCGCAGACTGATCACAGTTTCCGACGATGGCAAAGTGAGACTGTGGAACTTCAACAATGCAACCGAGCTTGCTGTGCTTCCCGTTACCGTGCCAAAGGAAGTGACAGCCATTGTCTGCGTGAAGAACAGGATATTTGTATCATCGAGGAAGTCCAACATCATCTATGACCTGGATATTGAGAAAAACGACCACAGATTTTTGACACACAATTATTTAAAAGATATTATCTCCATGGATGCATCTGGAACTCTACTAATTACTGCCTCCAGCAATGGCAATATTGTTGCGTGGAATGCAGACACTGGTGAAGATCTGTACTGGTGCAATGGCAGAATAAGCCCTCAAACACAGATGGCAGCCAGAACAGATCATAGGCAATCTATTGCAAAGTGCAGAGACAAACATAGAATTCTACAATGTAAGCAACCTTTGGCTTTGACTGACATAAAGACCTGGGTGAAGAAAATTCCTCTAATTATATGTTTAAAGACCAGGGAGGAGAATATGAACATAGCCACACTGCTGACTTTTGCAGGTGGCTACATCAATGCCTGGTCTGTGAATAGCAAGGGAGGAATCATAGCAAAGTTTAGAGCAGTGCCAGAAAAAGGCAGCATCATCACCACTGTGTCAACTGATGCCAGTGAAAGCATACTGTTGACGGGGGACAATACCGGAAGGATTTGTCTGTGGAACATTAAGGAATTTGGCTTTAAAAAACAAGAAGACACGGGGCCATTTGTGGATATCGATGGATGGCATGTTTCACTGTGTCCACCTCCACTACTGCAATCCTGGCAAGCTCATCATAGTTGGGTGGTGAGTGTAACATGTGATCCTTCTTGTAAAAGCATAATTACTGCAGGTTTGGACTGTACGGTCCAGCTATGGACAAAAGAAGGCTACTGCATAGGACGCTTTGGGAGAGATGAATGGGAGGCTACACAAGCCTGTCCTGAGAGGACTGCTGTCCAAGAACAAGTAGAAAAACCACACACAGCAGAGGGAAAAACCATTGAGTCTCCACTGTCATCACCATCACCACCACCAATGCCAGTACCAGACTTTTCAGACCTCTATAAAACGATAGATAAAATGTGTTTGCCAACTGGTGACGCATTACTTGCAGAATTAGGAAAGATGCAGAGGAGATTGCCAAAATGGATAAAAGAGATGAAGGATGCAATAGAAGTATTGGATAGGCCAGATCTGGTTATTGAAGACATTGATACGCAGACTTTATACAAAGATCTTCTCTGACAATATCTCCGCATCAAAACAGAGAACTTACCAAATACCCCAGACCCCCCCTAAGACCCTAACCGCCAAGGTTCAATTGAAGAAGACTTTGAAACACATTAAGCAACATCCCCCTCCATGTTTCAACCAAATCAGGAGTGGTTAGCGCTGCCACCTCAGACCTATGTATGTTCTCCCAGTGCTCGCGTGGGTTTTCTGTGGGTGCTCCTACCACAGTCCAAGAACATTTAATTA
This sequence comes from Channa maculata, assembly GCA_020496755.1. Classification (NCBI taxonomy): domain Eukaryota; kingdom Metazoa; phylum Chordata; class Actinopteri; order Anabantiformes; family Channidae; genus Channa; species Channa maculata. The sequence continues at coordinate 19,375,296 of CM035616.1, read as the reverse complement.
CAGTAACGGGTCTCTCTTAATCATCCATAGGTTTGTTATCTTTGATTATCACCAGCTTATCGTGTTAGGGTTGAAGGATAGCAACAATAACAGGATCAGTATAGATCACTGACAGAGGGATCAAAAATATGGATCAAATGAAGAAAATATCAAAAATAAACAAATAATCAAACATAAATTATAAAGTCAGCTATGTTTAACTTTATTTATATGCAATTAAAAACTATTAAAACTGAACATGCCTGCATGACAACACACCTCCTAAACATGTTTTTTCATCAAGACTGCTTAAAGATCCCATATTATTATTATTATTATTATTATTATTATTATTATCAACTTGGTCTATTACTTCACAGACCACAGGGCCAGTGGTTTGAGTCCCTGTCCCTCCTGGCTATGTGTCAAAAGTTTGCTTGAGCGAGTCACTGAACCAGTTGTACCTGATGGATCAGGTGAGCATTGTACAGCGCTTAGAATAAAAGTGCAGTACACTCACTGGCCACTTTATAGGTACACCTGTTTAATCTAATGCAATCCAATCCTGCCATGAATTCTGGAGTGCATTATATCAAGAGGTGGTTTTAATGTTTTAGCCACCTATTTATAACCACCCTATTTAAAATGACTCACATGGCCAAAACTTTAGAACCACCTCTTATAATCTGGATAATAAGAAGAGGTGATTCTAAAGTACAACTCCACTGCTCCACTGTAGAATTATCACCTTTCTGACAGTTTCAACTTAAAAACTGAAAGAAATTATTATAATTATTGTAAAAGTAGAATTCATGGCAGAGCTGCTGTATTGGATTCATTAGAGTTTACAGATGTAGGTAAAAAAGTGGCCAGTAAGCATATAAGTGGACTATTTACCCCTTCTTATTATTATTATTCTTTTTAGCAATTTAAATTTATTCCCTGAGGGTCAATAACACCAGTGAAAGGCTTGTGTCAAGTAACTACAAGAACTGTTTGCTTTAAATGTTAATGAGTCTATATTACCAACACCACCTTTAACATGTTGTCCTCTGAGGGTTATGTGTAATAGCTGAGAGTGTTTAATGAGAAATCACCTAATGTTTTTTTCCTTAGACAAGTTGTTGCCCTTGGTTTGAGAAACTACCAATTCAAAAAACTATTTTGTCATTTTCACTACAGAAATAAATTTCCAAGGCTGTGCAGACTTGCAAAACAAGACCAACAAGTGTATAGTTATTTGAACAGTTTAAAAGATCTTATGTAAAACGTATCTTGCAAACAAAAGATTAACGATTAAAATTAGGTTACCTATATGAGTTGAAATGAAAGCAAGGTCTCAAGTTTAAATCGACTGTACCATCTAGCTGCAGCCTTTCTATGTGAAGTTTGCACGTTCTCCCCATGCTTGCATGGCTTTTCCTGTATTTCTCACCAAAAACAGTGATGTTGTGTACTGTGAGATTTTATATATATGAATGATTTAGTCCTTGAACTTGAAATGATGAATAAATTAAATTCATTCAAAAGGCACATTTTACATTGAATTCAGCAGCGTTATATCTAAAAATAGACTATTTGTTTGCTTTAGCTGTGTGTGCTCCTGTGCAGTAAATGCAGAAACCGGCCAAACTCAGCACAACACATCAAAGAGTAAAATTACTGAGTTCACTCTGAGTACTGCTAATATGTCTCATAAGTCTTTTAATTAAGGCTAGGGATGGAGGGACTGGTTTAAAGATGGGATTTCTGTGTTGCTTGTGACTCCTTTTCGGACAAAGTGGTTAATTATGAAATATTTCAAATAACATGAATGTAACAAAAAATGCAACTTTGATCAGAAATGTTGTTAAATAAAACGTATAGATGTACTTAAGTATGTACATTACTTTCCACCATTGAAATTGTCCGTAGGTGTGAATGTGAGTTTTGAGTAGTTGTCAGTCTATGTCTCTCTGTGTTTGCCCTGAGATAGACTGGAGACCTGTCCAGCGTGAACCCTGCCTTTCCCAATGACAGCTGGGATAAGGCACCAGTCCCCCCATGACCCTGAACAGAATAAGCAGTTAGATGGACCCTAGTTAACCAATTATACAGTATTACATTTTTAATAAAATAATACTAATGTAATGTTCTATCTGTCTACTACATCCAATTAAGCTTTATGTTAATGCTTATTCATTTCTTTAGTTTCACCTTGTTTAAAAACTAAAATGGTTTAAGGCAACAGACAGACAGCTGAGTGATAAGTAATCTAATTATGGGAAAATGTGTATGTAATTATTTGTGAATTTATACCTGGCTATATCTGGACCTGGTCCATTACTACAAAGGCACATATGGCTAGAAAGTTTAGGGCAAAAAGAAATACCGTCATAACCATTATGCACACTGCCATAAAGATAAGATCAAACTTTATTGATCTTAATACAAAGAAACAAAACCCAAACCAAAAAGAGAATTTACAGTAAGGGCCCCTTAAAGCATTTCCAACAGTTCGCAAAACTGTAAAAAGCAAAACATCCAAGTAGTAAAAGTTGTCTCCCTGTGTGCACAGTAGCAACAGGATTTAACCACATTAAAGAAAACCCGTAAAACACGCCAGATGGAGATAGAGATGAACAAGTAACTTGTGGAAACATTGCTTAGCAGGTGCCTGCCTGTTGAGTAGCTAAGCTCATTTGTGTCATTTTGAGCCATCTCTATGGTTCTCTGTCAGAAAACTGAGGCTTGCTTATTTTTTGGGTTAGGAATGAGTCACTGCCGGAAAGTGAAGTGTCCTTGGGCAAGATACTGAACCCCAAGTTGCCCCCAGTGGGTCAGGTAAGCAACTTAAAAGGCAGCCGCTGTTATCATTGGGCGAGTGTGCAAGTGAATATGTGAAGGAGAACAACATGGTAAAATGCTTTGGAAAAGAGCTCTATGTAAGCAGCAGCAACTAAATGCATATTTTTCCACCACTCATTTTAAGTTGTTTAAGGCTGAGACTTTAACAAGCTGAGCAGATAAAGTTGCTCGTCATTTAACCTTGATTAAATACTGTCTTTGTTCTCTACTGTATTTTGATTGTGTTTTGATTGAATACGTAACTACTGTGTTGTGGTTTAAGAAAGACAGTAAAGTTATTATTTGTTCTTACTATGCGAAAAGATAAAAAGGAAGAAAGTCTGACATTGGTAAAGTTTTGTACTCGGTGTGATCAAACGGCTTGATAATTCTGATACAGTAAGTCTAGTTTTGAGCATTACTTGATTCAGAACCAGCACTAAAATTTCACAAAACAAATTAGAATATCCAATGGAGATAATTAGGTACAAATGCTTGAAACAAGTGAAACTGCCTTGTAGGAAATATCCTGTCAGACAAAGAGATATTATAAACAAGCCTTGAATATCTTCACAGTTCACTTTTTAAAGTTGACAGTATTCCACTGTAAGACATTGTGGCCTATACACTGATTAAAATTAAAGGTCTGAATTTTTTATCACCTAAAAATTTAAAATGGCAGTTCAGAACTATGAAGTGACCTCAAGTCCCCATTTTCGTAGTTTGCATGGGGGCTTGTAGTCAGGTGTCTGGAGTAGCCTCCAAAATATATTTAAAATAGCAAAACTGTTTCCCCCTCACAGTGTTTCCCTGTTGGAGTGGAGGGAGAGTGACAAAGAGAAAAATGTAAACACGGTTTTGGAAGATTAATAAGACTGATTTGAAAGGCTGACTCCGTTTGTTGTCTTCACATAAACCTTATAATACCTTTAGTACAGATGGAGGTCTGTGAATTTTGGCCATCATCACTTAGATTTCATGAAGGTCCGTATCAACAGAAGGACTGAATACAAGTAAAATCTTTTTCAATGTTCATATGAGCACAAGACATGTTTTAAGACACAATTTAAAAAAATTCCTTAAAGTTATATTCTCTCACTTGTCTAATTTTCCAATTTCTCTACTGTTCTGTTTTTCTTATTGAGCTGTATCACCAAGTCTAATTCCTGTGTGCATTGCACATAAAGTGACTTAGATTCCGATTAGTAGAATTTTGCAGATCTTGAAGATCTGGCCAACTCAAAGGGCACCTTAAAAGAAAACATCTGCAAATACACCACTGTAGTATTTAGCTTCACTAAAGCACTTCAAACTAATTTGACCAGAAGGTATGTACATCAGATGACAATAAATGTTACTAGTATATGAAATTTCCTTTTGCATATATTGTATAGCACTGAAAATAGTCTTATTGTGATTGGGACAAGATGGAAGGTACACTTAGTGTGACAAACTGGGTGTTATCAACATTTTCCTCAAGCAATCCTCAGTGGCCTTGGCAGTAGAAGGTGTTAGATGTTTCAGATTTCACTACAAAATGATTTGCTCTTTGTGAGAAAGATTAAAAATCCCACGCTTCATTTACACATTCTGTAAAATGCTGCCAGCTACATGTAAGAGACTGTTTCATTCCTGCTGGTCTGTAAAGGTCATTTCTCCATATATATTATATGCCTTTTCAGCTTTTCCTGATCCTGTAGTGCAGTCAGTGACAGATTGCAATGAGAACATAGCTTTTATCACCTATGCTAAAAACAGAATTGCTATTTTACACATTGTACGCCTCCAGAGAGCTGGGCCATGGGAGGTATTTATTAAAAGCACATATTTTTCCCTTACATCACTATAATAGCAAGTTCACACTGCTTGTTCTATGTCCCTTGTTGGCCAGCTCTTCTGCCAGATGGCAAGTCCATTGTCCAGCGTGATTTAACAAGATGGCTATCGCTTATTGGTGTAATTGTTTTGCACTGCTATGCTTCAGTGTTTTTTATATTGTTTATTTGCTCTTCTGTTCTGTTCTCTTGCATGTGTATTGAATTGGTTGGAAGACAGTGGACGTTTTCATTTAATTAAAGTAACAGATTTACCTACATACATTATCAAAAGCCCGGCAATCTGCTGCTTTCTGTTCATTACACCACACACACACTAAGGGTCTAACTCAATAAACCTAATGAGGATTTTATTATTAAAGATTATTATTACATAGATCAGGTACCACATAAACAAAATTGACAGGTAAAGTTAGTCCAATACATGGAGGCCTCAAATCGCAACTTTCAGGATTTAAAAGATATGTTGACATCTTGGGTTGGCTGTAGCTCAGTTGGCAGATTTTTCATGCTGGCCTTTCATCCATTCCCAGGAAGATTAAGACCACTTCACACATCCACCAAAAGGGCCACACCTAACGACCCCCATTTTAGGGATTTGGGTAGTTAGGGCCAAAATGAGTCCATCCTGTTTCCACCTCCCACCTTAACGAGCCAGTTCAGGGTGAAACAAAGCCTACACTTGAGGATATAACTGGCTTCCCTAGCGACTTTATTCAGAATAAAAAAGATGCTTGGATAAGTAGCAAAACGTTTCTAACCACACGATTCAATCTTCGGATAACCAAACCTGGATGACTAGGAACCCTCACGGACAAGCAAAGAGACAGGTCTTCACCATTACGCCATTTAGCAGTGGGAGGCTGGGTGCTACCAGGTTGAGGATAGATAGTATGAAGTTTAGGGAGCTTAAATACACTCTATTGAATTGAATTGTATATAGACATCCATAGTATTTGTAGTGGTTGCAGTAAATTAGATATCTATATACTAACCATTATTTAAGGTAGCTTATGCATTTGTTTGCTTGCATGCTTACCTGTACAGGTGGTAGGTTCCCCTAAGGTGAGACTATAAAATCCACGGTAGTTGAGGAAAGGTTTAGCTTGCTGTGAGGCTGTGGTTTTTAAACAATGTCTTTTTTTGCTTTTACCCTTTTAATCTACTGTGAATGCATCAGCAGTAATGTTATTCTAATCTTTATTATTATTACATTCATTTATGTTACTTAACTACTTTTTAGGACATTATTGCTTCCATTCAGCTTTTTGATATCTTTTGTACTTTTTATAATCAGCTTTTTTCAGCAATTTCTCAATCAAATAATTGGAGTCTTCAGCTCCTTTTCAGCTTCGTCCTTTTCAGCCTTAACTAGTTGGACATTTTTCAGCCTAGAGAAACCATTCAAACTTTCGGCAAATCACAAGATTCACTAAACCATTCAGCTTTTTAATATCTTTTCAGTTTTTGAATACTGGCAGTTTTAGTTTGATGCAGTTTTTGGAAATTTCCACTCTTGTCACAGCTGTGAGGCTGGCTCATGTTGCCCTGGTGATCAGCACTCTCTCCTCCCTGCTCTGATTTCCTCCTGTCTCTCTTCTCTCTCCTGGTCCCTAATCAGCCTCACTCCATTCACTTGTTGGCTTCTCTAAATATGCCCCAGTCACCTGCCCCTCTCTGCCAGATTGTCTTTCTGCTTTTCCCGAGCAACCAGCCATTCTTCTGCCAAGGTACTCTGTATGGTAAAGTCTCACTAAAGTTATCTGCTCTGTTTGCGTTTTTGGAGATTTTGTGCTACTTTCCGAGTGTTTGAATTTTGTCTGGTTTGACACTTTGTTTGCCTCCCTGCCCGGCGGCAGTGTTCCACAGGACGCCTGTTTTTCATCATTCCGTGAATAAGTGACTTTATTACTTCTGTAAACAAACTGTGAACTTTGTGGAATTCATGTTTAGAAGAGGTTTTTTTGCACAAGACAAATGAAGAGTTTGTGTTTTTGTCTTTTCTTCCCGGGATGTTTTTGTTGGTACTTTCTCTTTGTTAATTTTTCATTTTAGTTGTTACTTTTCTGGCTCCTGTTGTGTTTTCTCTCCCTGGTTTTTCTAGCCACTTTTAGTGGTCCTCCTTCCCCGGCTCCTGTTTGTAACCCTGCTCCGTTTGGTCGCTGCTGCAGCACTACAATCTCTCTGGCGAGTAAGCAATGTATTTGTACCCTAGTTAATTCTGTGCCTTCGCCACTACTAACTCTGTCTCTTATCCTCTCTCAGATCGCCTACCGTCTCCCGGCCACCTCCACCACGCACACCTATCCTGAACCACCACTCCTGTTGTCCCATCTGTTACACTGTTACATCTGTTCTGGTCCTTTCTGGGTCCTACAAATCCCCAACCTTGATAGCTCTCTTCAGAGTTGTTACATCACACACTAGCTTCTGTTCTTCACCATTTTAACCTTTCTTTCAGTTTTTCTCTTCAGCTCTCACAGACAACCTACACAATAAAACAGAAGAGAAAATTGTCAGCTTTCAGAAAATTTGCTCATATTTGTTGAAAATTGCCAAAATCACAGTGTCACCCAACTCCCCCATTAAAATCCATTGTTAGAGATCTGCTCAAAAAAATCTGGAACAAATTTTTTGAGCAGACCCAGATGACATCTGCATGTGACTTGTAACAGCTTCTCTCTGTGTGAGTGAGGTGTGCGTGAAGACTGTTTTACCTTTTTTCTGCATTGCTGCTTAATATATTTTGTTATCTAATTGTGCAGGATTGTTTTGTTTTTTATTATTGTTAGTTTATCAGTTTGGGGTTTGTTGGAGCTCTGGTGTTTTTCTTGATTTTATGGGGTGAAGGTGGCACCGGACCCAGCAGTGTCAGTGTCAGAGTAAAGTGTCAGTGTCAGAGCAAAGTGTCAGTGTCAGAGCAAATGGGGTCTGACAGTTTGTTTGCTTCAAGAATGAACAAGGCCATAGTAATCATCCTCAAACAAGAAGGCGACATGGTTCATCTCAATGAAAGTGGTGTGTTCAATTATGATTTATTTGTTCAGGTTTCACCCCTGGTTGCCCCTTCTACTAAAATTATTACGTCTGTTATCCCCCCCTTTTATTCCTTATGAGGCAATAGAACATGAGCTAGCACACTTTGGTAAGATCGCCAGTGGGTTTCTAACTGTCGGCCTAGGATGCAAAAATGAAAAACTGCAACATCGGTCCCTGAGGAGGCAGTTTATGTACCCGAACTCTCCTACACAGTTCCTGTAGGTTTCTTTTAAAGTTAAGTACGCAAGCGCTTCACCTGCCCTACCAGACAGTGGAAGGCGATTGGTGTAGCTACAGCCAGTGGGTTCAGCCAAGATAGGCCTGGGGCTCTCCCATCTGTAGGTCCTGCAGTGCAGGAAGCGTCAGATAATTGAATCGTTGAGTGACAAGTGTTGAGAGTGATCTTTCTACAGGTGTTTCTGTTGTGTTGGCGGAGCAACCAGAGGTAGGGAGGGATGTTGATGACTTTTCTCCCCTAGCTGAGAGTTCAGCTACCGCTGATGAGGCCCAAAGGGGGCGCTGCAAGCGGGTCTCCTCACCTGACAGTTTAGCTGAAGCGGGGAAGGAGAAGCTGACTGCCGGGGAGGAAGAAGCAGTTGGGCCCCATTAACAACAGCTGCAGGAAGATTGTGAGATGGATTATGATTTGGACGGTATGTCAACTACAGAGACAACTACACAGGGTGCTGACATTTACAAACCGCAGGGTATTAATCATTTCTTAAGATAAAACTGTTAAATTCAGTGATTAATTTCCAGTTACTGAAAGGGTTGTCATGTCTGTTAAGATCCTACACAAACTGGTGGGTGAAAGAGGTTTAGGCTCAGAAAATTTTAAAAGGAGCAGGTTTTATTTTGGGCAGAAAACTCTACAACAAAAGATCGTTCCTGAGGAGGACACGAAAAAACGCAAACCGAAGTCCAGATCATGAGAGCCTCCTGCTTAGGAGAGCTACTGGTGTAGGCTATGACAAACAACAGTTTTTGCTTGACCATGAGGACTTGGACTGGTCTGCTATGACTCCCTTCTACAAGTCTGTCCTTCAGTCTATGAAGGTTTTCACCTTTCAGCCAGACCTGAACATGAATTTAAAACTAAGAAAAGTCAAGGCATAAACAGTGGGAACTCGGTAACTAGATTATCTAAAACAACAACACAGTTAAAGAGAGGTGGACCGAATTGCACGACTAAATAATCTAAACATGAACCAGGCTGAGTGAACTAGAGACTAAGCAGACAACAATAGACTGAACCAAACCCAACGAACCGCCCTATGACAAGCTAGGATAGGCTCCAGGTAAACAGGATAAGAGTATGCAGATGGTGAATGGATGGATAGAAAGGCTGGGAGGCCCTGGAGAGTGCGTACTTACTCAAATTTAAAGACCCTCTTACCCCAGAGCTTACAGGAAGTGCTTTTTCAAAATAAAAGAACAAAATAGAAACAGAAGAATTCCAGAGTGATCTGAACAATTAAACACTATAACTCTCCTCTTAGAATTCTTTCAGACTTGATATGAGATAAAAACGGTTAAACTACCTAAGTGTTAATCTTAAAGATATCTCATTTACATTCAGCTTTAGCTTTTGCAGTACTCAGCTGATTGGACAATTGCTAAAATCCTCTTCAACTTTCTCCGCATTCAGATGTAAATGGTTCTACGTATTTTGACCTATTGAGATTTAAACTAACATTATTCTTTGTAATATTAATAGTATTTTATAAATTCTACTGTTGCAAGTATTTCATGTTACAGCTACTTGAGGTAAAATGATTGACCTTTTTAAATCACTTCAGCTTGAATTCAGCTTATTTTTAAAATACATTTTTAGAAATTGCAACTTTTAAAAATTTCAGCTATTTTTGAAGGATTTGGCCAAAAGCATAGACAGTAGGCAACTCCCTCATCAAAAATCATTGTGAGAGGGTTCTAGAATGTTCTGAGCAGACCCAGATAAAGGCTGTATGTAACTTGCGACCGTGACTTCGATTTTTGGAATTTCTTCACATTAAGTATATCACTGTGTAATTTGAAGCCGTCTGTCGCTCACGGTGAAGACATGACTTGTAGTTCCTTATTTATTGCACAGTATTTTCAAGTTTTGAGTCTTTTCTTACATGTGTCTGTTTCTCCCATCTTCCCTTTCTGTCATTCATCTCTACGGAAACAGTATCAAACAAGCAAAAAAAAAAAAAAAAAAAAAAGGCACAAGTCAGAGACACAAGAATGCCGGACTGATTTGAATGATAAGTAACTCATTGCACTCTCTGGATACCTTCATGGCTTTCAGCTACAGTATTTCAGCAAAAACAGTTCACCTTTTTTCGCCAATGCTTGGAAAACAGTTTCAGCGCTGAAGCATTCTCAGTGCATTTTCTTTTTGGAAATGTTTTTTCTAGTTTAAGTTTGTTTGATTTCCTGGGGTTTTGATTCTGCCTCTGTTTAGTATGTTGTTAATAAATGCCACCTTTTTTGCACATTCTCCCCCTGCTGATGCATCTTTATAGGCTTTATTTCTATAGCACCTTTCACATACAAGCTTGTCAAAGTGCTGTACAGCCATCAATTAAAACAGTAGATACAAGTGAACAATAATAAACATAATAATATAATGTACATTATAATAAACCAGATAATAAAATAGTAGAAATAATCATTATTGTATTAAATTTTTTTAAAAATGTATGAAAATGTAAATGTATAAAAAAATAAAAAAAGAAGATTCTTAAACATCACTTTCAACAAGTTTTTCAGTGACAAGTTTACATCATTTCCCATGTATATGGGGGGACGGTCTGACCTCCTCCTTTGAGGTTCACAAATTCACAGCTAATAAATAGTCTGTCAGAAGAATTAAACGTCATGTGAGATGTTTTGTGAGAACAGCTTCAAACCAAAGCCTTTGATAAATATCAGAGATGATCTTACTCGAATCTGACGCTCCTGACGCTTCAGCACATACTTCACTCCAGAGATCGTTGTTAGACAAACATTGAACATTTATTGTACTTGCTTCTCAACTTAGCCGATGACAGATCAATTGAACATACAACTTTAAGCACCGTAATCTCACAAGCACGTTCACTAGCAGTTTCATCAAACAAGTTTCTCAAAGTATGTCTGAACTCACAGAATTCAGACATACATCTACAACTACACACAGAACCTTTTTCTTCTTGTAGTCAGTTCCTCTGCTCCAGCTACCGTATCACATCTGCTCCCTTCAGTAGCTGAGCTGATTTGCTTTCTTTAACAAACCCTTAGCATTGCATTGTTTCCTTGACCACTGTCAACAAGCTTAAAAGGTAAATTACAAAGGCAACCATCAAAGGCAAACTATCAAACCTATATGATGTCACTAATGACATCATAACAGCCCATTCATCTCCCCAGCTGTGCAGTGCCGGTCCAAGCCCGGTAGAAATTGGGGAGGTTGCATCAGGAAGGGCATCTGGCGTAAAAACTGTGCCAAATCAACATGGGGACAATGATCCGCTGTGGCGACCCTGAACTCACAGGATAAGCCGACAAAAGTACAAAAAGGACAAAAAAAAGTATTTTTTCTGGCATGTGAAACATTTGTCAGATGTTGACTATATCTCAGATCATATCCTTGTATTGCAGAGTGTCCTGCCAAGTTTCTACACTAAGGGGGTTGGTGAGTTTCTTTAACCAACTTCTGTACATAAACCAATATTTTCTTCACAATAGAACATAAACAACATGTCAGATGTTGAAACTGAAACATTTTATTCTAGCTGCTCAACAGTCCTGGGCCTTTGTAGCCTTATTTTTTGTTTTAAAAATGTTTCTGTTGGTCAAAGGTCTGGACTGCAGGCAGGCCAGTTCAGCACCCGGTCTCTGCTCCTGCAAAGCACTGCCTTTGTGATGGATCAGCATGTGGTTTCGCATTGTCATGCTTAAATATGCAAAGCTTTTCCTAAAAGCAAAGTTGTCTGGATGAGAGTATATGTTGCTCCAAAACCTCTATGTACTTTTCAGCATTGATGGTGCCTTTCCAAATGGCACGGAAACGCACAATGTTTTCCAAAAATAATTTCAAATTTTGATTCAATTATGGTTAATCAAATCACCATACCACATCTTGGTGGAGGCAGCAGTCCAGCAAAGAAAAAACACACCATGTCAAAGTAGTAGTAGTGTTAATAGGAGCCCAGCATCTAACAGGGAAAGTTGAGACAGTCATGCATCTTTACACCTCACAGATGTGTTGGGAATGTGCAGTCGTGTGTGTGTGTGTTTTCCCAGCAGTGAGGGCACTCACACATGCAGGACCAAGCTGATCAAATCTGACAAAGTAATTCTGATGGCACCACTAGGATAAGGTAAGGTCATAAAAGGTAAAAATAAACATAAAACAATACTAAACACGTGCTACAATAAAAAAGCATAACATTTATAATCTTTGAACTTATCAATAATTTAATTATTTTTAGAATCAGCTATTATAAACATAATGCTCTTGCAATAATGTTTGTTTCTTGTCTTTTCTTCCCCCTTTCCTTTTAACATAAAATTGAATAGCTAAAAATTAATAGTAATAATAAAACCAAAGCTTTATTGAGTTAAGTAAATGTAAGAAACAAGGTAAAACTAATAAAGCAGCCACAGACTGGTGGGGAGACTCTACCTTAATTTACATTAACAGAATCACCAACCCTCTTAGTGACAGTCTTCATCTTAAAATATTTTTCCCCTACTTAGCCTTTTTAACTAGTTTAATGAATCAGTCACATATTAGAGGCAGGTCTTTGCTGATAAGTTATCCCTGACTTCTGTAACCATGTTATACACCACATCGCTTGATATGGATAAATATTTATTAATATAATAACTACTAAGATAAATATAGGTGATACATAGTTTGCATAGTATACAGGCCAAGCAATAAACAACTGGGAAACTGAAAAGTTCAATACACATAAGTAGAAGGTGAATTAAAACAGGATTAATCCTAGTACAAAAGATAATGCTAAAAAGGTAAAACTAGACTGACTCAATATCCAACCTAATTTAGAGTTTTAGAAATGATTTGAATTAAAAACAGAAGATGGGCTGTAAACAATTAAATGAATCCTGAACATCAGACTATTATTTCCTTATGATGACATCAATCTCTCTTTCACTGCAGAACATATGAGGGAAGGAATGGCAAAAATTATGATGTTCTCAATAGACCATAAGGATTGATCTCTTGACTGAACATAGAGGTTAAAGGTTAATCAGTGATTAACTAGTGTTAAGAGGGTGATCATCTCTTATAACTGATCTGGTGCCATATAGCAAAGTTGAATTATTGAACGTGCATGTTTGCTGCATTATTGTGATGCTCCAGAGCGAGGCATGTTATCAACTGTGAATGCCAGCATTGTCCATGATTCTGAGCAAGGAAGCCTGGGTCTCCCTTCACAGTCTTCTGTCTGCAGTGGCGGATGTGTATTTCGACGAATGGAATGGCAATTTCTGATTCTTGGCTGGTAAACAGAGGAGGCTGATAACCTAGGGAGCACATGAAGGGGGTCAGACCTGTGGCAGAAGAGGAGAGAGAATTATGTGGATATTCAGTCCAAGGTAGAGAGGAGCTCCAGGTGGAGGGGTTGGCAGATGTGACACCTCGAAGGGCAGTTTCCAGACTCTGATTGGCTCATTCCAATTAGCTGTTAGACTGGTGGTGGAACCCCAATGTTAGACTCACTGAAGGCCCCAGAGCATTGAAAAATGAGGTCCACACTAGAGAGGTGGATTGTGCGCCCCTATCTGACATGATGTCACAGGCGATGCTGTGATTGCGGAACATGTGCTGAATGACTAGTGGTGCTGTTGTTGTGGCTGTGGGCAGTTAAGGGATAAAATGAGCTGCTTTGGAGAAGGGATCCATGATGGTGAAAATAGGAGTGTAGAAAGTAAGTTTAGGCAATGTGTGACCACGGGTGACTAGGGATAAGAAGGGGTTGGAGGAGGCAGGCGGGGTGTGCTAGGTTCTTGTGATCAGTCCAGACAATAAAAGGTTGCAACTGCCCCTTTAACCAATGATGCCACTCCTCTAGTGCCAATTTCACCGCCAAGAGCTCGTAATCACTAACTCAGTCATTTTTTTCACCTGGAGACAAATGGCGGGAGAAAAAGGTGCAAGGTCGCAACTTTTGGACGGATTTGGCTGTAACGTCCACTTCCACATTAAGCTGATGGGAGGGATCAGGCTGAGAAAAAATTAGTATATCAAGTAGATAAAAAAAAAAAATGAACCTGTCAATGAAGTCCAGTAGGACACTGTTGATGAGGGAGTGGAAGACTGCTGGAGCATTGGTTAGGAGGAACAGCATCACCAGGCACGTTTCTCCACTTGTCTCCCTCGTGAATCCAGACCAGGTAGTAAGCGTTTCTTAGGTCTAACTGGGTGAAGATGGTTGCTCCTTGCAATGATTCAAACGCTGAGTTTAACAGGGGGAGAAGTATTTATTTTTGATTGTGGTATTGTTTAGTCCTCTGTAATCTATGCATGGGAGGAAGGTTTTGTCCTTTTGCTCACAAAGAAAAAGCCAGCAACTGGGGAGGAAGAATGATGAATTAACCCAACTTGCAGGGACTTGCATAATGTATTTTTCCATGGCCTCTTTCTCAGGGCGAGAGAGGTTGTACAAGTGGCCAGTGGGTAATAGTGCTCCTGGCTGAAGGTCTATGGTGCATTCATAAGGGCAATGGGGGGGAAGAGAGGATGCTTTTTGTTTGTGAAGACTGGCACTATGTCATGGTAAACTGGGGGAACGGGAGACAAATCGGATGTTGGTGGGTGTTGGTGTTTTCAGAGAATGGGCGGCAGAATTTCTGACACGAATTCCTCCAACTGAACTATTTTTTAAAAGACCAGTCTATGTGGGTTGTCATGTTTCTTTAGCCAGGAATAACCAAGGATCATGGGGGTTTGTGGAGTGGACATTAGAAAAAAGAAACATTTTCTTGGTTGTTACTAGAGATTAGCAGACATGGGGGGGCTGTCTTGTGTGTTTCGGTGAAGACAGATCCATCGAGTGTTCTGAACTTTAATGTCCGCTCCAGGGAGAGAATGGGAATTGAGGACTGTTTAGCAAGGGAGATGTCGAGTAGACTATTTTCAGCGCCTAAATCAATTAGGGCCTAAAGGGGCAGGGACACAGATTGATGGGAATGTAGTTGGGATTTGGAGACAGGTTTGGAGGTTAGTGGGAAGAATAATTCTGCTCATCAGTATCCCCAGGCCTAGTGACAAGCTCACTCATTTTGCCGTACGGCACACTGAGCTACAGTAGATGCGCTCCCCCACCTGGATCCTGCGTTGTCGCTTGGTGGGGGAGAACCGTGCACAGTTCAACTCCATAGGTTCCGCTGGGGGGGTCAAGGGGCACCAGAGAGCTGGATCCAAGTGAGACAGGGACTTTAGGCTGAGGGGAGGATTGAAGTTCCTGGGAAACTTTTAGTTTGAGGTACTTTTTGGTGAATTTTCAACTGTACTGCAGAATTTTGGCCCAGCTAAATAGATGACATCACTCACACATTTCAACTTTCCTCAACAAATTAGACATAAAAAATTCTGCCTTCTCAGTTTTTTATTTTGTAAATAGGACTAATAGTCATTTTGCACATTTTGCACATTTTGTGAGGCAAAGTCTGAGCATTTCACAGCCTGTCTTCACCATATGTGAGTGACTCAGCAAGTTCTGCTGTCGTTGCCAGGGGAACAAACACTGTCATGTGATCAGCCTCAGAGCTGTGTCCCCTTTACAAAGTGTGGATGCAAACACACTCACACACACACACACACACAAACACACTTTGAAAATTAAAGCCTAATTAAAGTCTTATACTTTTTTTAGCATTTCAATGCTAAAATAAATTTGAGGTTTAGTTTCCCTGCAGTGATAGGTCCAGGTTTGCTTTTCTGACAACTGTTAGAATCTCCTCAACTTTCTCCACATACCAGATGTAAATGGTTCTGCATACTTTGACCCACTGAGATTTTAGAACTTTAACATGATGTTTTGAAATGGTCATAGTAGTTTATAAATTCGACTTTTCTTCAGGTGTTTAACTTGCTCAGATATTAGACTTCTACAGTTTCCAAAGTTTTTACAGTTTTTCTCGGGCAAAACAGTTAACCTTCAACCTTTCAGCAATTTTTAAATAGTTCAGCTTCATTCCAGCTTTCAGCAAGCAAAAATTTCAGCTATTTCACCCAAACCAGTTAAGCTTTTTTCAGAATTTAGATTATTTTTTAGGTTTTTTTTTTGGGAAATGCTTTTTCTAGTTCATATTCATATTAATAACTCATATGGCTACAAACTACTAACCTAACTAGGCATTTAACTAAAAACTCAAATAAAAAAACCCATAGACGAAGTGCAAAAATTTTAATTAATTTTTGGTTTTTAAAACTTACTTCTACAGCTCCATTTTAAGCGCGTTTTTTTTTACATTAACTTCTTTTAGTTTGTGGCATTGTTTTCCATTTTTATGGTCTTTTGTCTCATATTTGTAATTAATAATTTAATTTTGTGTTGGACGATAATAATGTCGATGTTGCACCTCAGGGCCACCGTAGACGACTGCTTTGGCAGGGGAAGAGGGGAGCAGCGGAGACAGAGTGCGGCTGGACGCCGGCTCATGAAGTTCTCTTGTCGGCATTCATGACATGAATGACAGCTGACTGTTTCCGCAGATTCACTCAGCATCACAAGTTTTTATTTATTTTTTCATATTTTGCTAATCATGTGAAGAGAGCAGAGGAAATGCTGATGCTCTTTGCATCAGACCAATGTATTTCTGATTCTTACGCGGGATCGGAACAAATGGGAAACGGGCTCGGTGACACAACCTTAATGGTAAGTGAACAAAACTTGGAGCTGGAGGTTTGGTGTGTGTGTGTGTGTGTGTGTGTGTGTCAGAATGGGGAGTTACAGTGGACTAGGTTGCGTTGCTACAGGTGTCCTCCCTGTTTGTCGGCACCCAGCCTGCTGCGATTCCTAAAACAAGCCTAATGCTGGCAGCCCCCTGCAGCAGCTGTGTTTTGTTCTGTGGATGCAACAAGCAGGTGATATTCTCTGCTATAACGAAAAAAAAAACACACACACAACTGTTGTATATTATGATACACAGCTGTCCCTGAAATATTTGGGAAGCTGTGTTTCCCAAATTTGAGAGAATAATGATGTCCATCTCATTTAAAAATGCTTAAACTGAAAAATTTGATATGTAAATAAATAAATATTTGCTCAATTTGAATTTGATGCCAGCAACGCACCAAAACATTTGGAAGGAGCATGTTTACAACTTTGTTTTATCACCTCTTGTTTTAACAACACTCGCTCTCAAGTATTTGAGAACTGAGGAGGTGAATTTATTTAATTCATTTAACATGACATTCTCCCCTGACCCCCACGTTCATTCTTGATATAAGATTTCAGCTGCTCCATAATTTAGGTCCCCCGTTTTCATATTTATTCCCTAATAATGCTCCAAACCCTTTCAATTGAGCGGCTGTTGGTCAGTTGGTAAGGCAGTCATCCACGGACCACAGGGTCAGTGGTTCGATCCATGCTCCCGGCTACATGTCGAAGTGTCCTTGGGCAAGACTCTGAACCCTAAGTTGCTCCCGGTGACCACCTTGCATGGCAGTGACAACCATCAGAGTGTTAGTGTGTGGGTGAATGGGAATCAACATCGTAAGGTGCTTTGGCTAAAAGCCCTATACAAGTGGCCGTTTACCATTTTTTTACCATTTACCAATTGGTAACAATTGGTTCTGATCAGCAGACAGACAAGTTTAGCACCCAGACTCTTTCCCTACTGAGTCCTGCTGTTGTAGAATGTGCAGAATTGCTCCAAAACTTGTTTATATCATTCAGCATTAATGAAGCCTCCACATATCAAGTTACTTACCCACACCACCAAAGATGCTGGCTTTTAAAATTTGAGCTGATAAAGTCATATGGCCTCTGTAACGTGGAGATGCAGAGTCCATGATTTCTAAAAGAATGTCAGATTTTGACTTGTCATACTCCACCTCAGTCCATTTTAAATCAGCTTATTCTAAGAAGAAGCTGGTGGTGTTTCTGGACCTTATTTATACAACACAGATTTAAAAAAAAAAGTTGGGACGATGTGTAAAACATAAATAAAAACAGGATGCATTTGCAAATCTCATCAACCCATATTTTATTCACAATAGAACATAAGCAACATATCAGATGTTGAGACATTTTACCATTCCATGGAAAATATTAGCTAATTTTGAATTTGATGGCAGCAACATCTGAAAAACGTTGGAACAGGATGAATCAGAAGGAGTAGGGTTAAGGTGGCTACTCTCCATTGTATTGACACACGGTGATGAAAATGATGAAAGAATATTTTCTTTAAATTTTTAAACAGCATTTTCACCTTACCATCTACTGTGGTGGAAATTTTTCCTAGCTGCTGTATAGTCCATTATTATAAATTCAAATGTTATTAGAAAATAGTCAGACAGAAGAGAGTTGTGAGGAAATATTGTTAAATTATCAGTTTTAATGCCATATGTAGACCAAGTTCTAAGGTGTGACTAAAACAGTAAAAGTCAATTGAATCTAATAATGAATTAAACAAAGTGTTGAGGCAGTTACTGTCAGCATCTACATGAATGTTAAAGTCACCCACTATAATGACTTTATCTGTACTAAGCACTAACTCAGATAGAAAATCTAAAAATTCAATCGAATAAGGGACTGGAGGACGGTACACGATAACATAATAGTGGTTTTTGAGTTTTCCAGTTTGGCTGTAAAAGGCTAAGAGTAAGGCTTTCAAATGAGTTATAACTATGTTTAGGTCTAGGAATTATTGATAAGCTACAATGGAAGATTGCTGCAACTCCTCCACCTCAGCCTGTGCTTCTAGGAACATGATAATTAATATGACTTGGGGGGGTTGACTCATTTAGACTGACATATTCTTCCTGCTGCAACCAGGTTTCAGTAAGACAGAATAAATCAAATTGATGATTTGATTTATTCTGATATCTTATTATATTATTATGATATCTCTGCATCCTAGGGTCAACTCTGGATTGTTATACTTTTGGTTGTCTAATAAAAAACGCCATATTTATGGATAACAGAGCTGCACCATCTAAAGTAGGATGGATGCCATCTCTCCTAATCAGCCTAGGTTTTCCCCAAAAACGTTTCCAATTGCCCACATCGTTTGCTGGACACCACCTAAACAGCCTGTACTGTCTTTATGTTTATCTTTAGCCAGGATGTCGCCCGCTCTGACCTTCACGTTTCTGACTATAGAGCTGCCAGTTACCAGAGTTGATTTGTCAGCAGGTGTGTCGCTGAGTGGGGAAAATGTATTTGAAAAGTGAACCAACTGGTGCTGAACCTCAGGCATCTGTTTAGTATTAAGTCTCTTACGAACCGTCACCCAGCCGGACTGGCTTCCTGGCTGCTCGGGAACTGCCGGGGGACAGCTAAGGGGCTATGCTATATCGGCCTGCATCAGCTACCAGGACCTGACTAACTCGAATATTTTCCATCGTGAGGAGCCGGGCTTCCAATCCCGTGAGCCTCGCCTCCAAAGTTGCAAAAACCTTACATTTGTTACAGATCCTATTATAAAACAAAAATGAGACAGAGGAAAAACTGAACATGAGACACACTGAGCAAGTGACAGAAGAAGAGACGGAAGGCTTCAAGGAAGCCACTGCTAACAGCCAATTGCTAGGCAACATATGCTCCAATCCAGAGGATGTCGCTTTCAGGGAAGCTTTGTGTATTTGAACAACACAACACCAAACCACATACTGCATCTATCACAACAGCATGGCTTCACAGTAGAAGAGTCCAGGTGCTGAACTGGCCTGCCTGCAGACCAGACCTTTCACCAATAGAGAATTGGCACATCATAAAACGAAAAATCCGACAACAAAGGCCCAGGACTGTGGAGCAGCTAGAATCCTGCATTAGACAAGAATGGGACAACATTACTCTCCTAAAACTGGAGTCCTTACTTCAGGCATTTACAGACTGACTTGTTCTTTCTTTCTTCTGCACTTATATAGCGCTTTTCTACCTATTGGCACTCAAAACGCTTTACACTGCTTCTCGGGGGAGCTGCTATGCAGCTGGCCAATGCTCACCGGGAGCAACTTACATGTTTAACTTTCATTTATGGATGCAGCAAAAACCTGTGTTCACTGACAATGGTTTTCAGTTGCTGAGCCCATGCAGTGATTTCCACCACACAATCAATGAACAATTTTTATTAAACAACAACAACCATTCTTATTGAACTGCCAGCTGAGGGCCCAAAGATCACTATTCAAGATTCGTCCTTATCCTTTGTGTACAGAAATGTATCTGGATTCTTTAATTTTTTTATTTTTTTGCAAATATTATGTATGCTGAAATTCTTCTGCAGGAAGAAACTGAATTAAGACACTATTCAGTTGCTAGATAAACTTTTTTTTTCTTTAGGAGGACAGATTATCTGTGTGTTTTGGAGGAAAGGATTCTTAAAGCCCTACATGTTTTCTGCAAAAATGTCTCTTCCTGAGATGGATTAAACAATCAATTAAATTAAATTCAACTTTATTTATATAGCACCAATTCACAACAAAGTCATCTCAAGACACTTTACAGAATAAAGTCAAGACTATAAAGATGCAAAGAGAGAACCCAACAATTCCCCCTTGAGCAAGCCCTAGGCAACAGTAGAGAGTTTTATCACAGAGAAAGGTTTTGAGCCTAGACTTAAAAGTAGAGAGGGTGTCTGCTTCCAGAATCTGAACTGGGAGCTGGTTCCACAGGAGAGGAGCTTGATAGCTAAAGGCTCTACCTCCCATTCAACCTTTGATATTCTGGGAACCACAAGTAGGCCTGCGTTCTGAGATCGATGTGGTCTACTGGGATGATATGGTGCTATGAGGTCTTCTATATATGATGGAGCCTGACCATTCAGAGCTTTATATGTAAGAAGCAGGGTTTTAAATTCTATTCTAAATTGAATGGGAAGCCAATGGAGAGAAGCTAGTGAAGGTGAAATATGATCTCTCTTGCTAGTTCCAGTCAGCACTCTTGCTGCAGCATTTTGGATTAATTGCAGGCTCTTTAGGGAGTTACTGGGACATCCTGAAAGTAGGGAATTACAGTAGTCCAACCTAGAGGTAACAAATGCATGGACGCAAGTTTTTAGGCATCACTTTGAGACAGGATGCTCCTAATTTTGGCGATGTTCCGTAGGTGGAAGAAGGCTGTTCTAGAGATTTGTTTTATATGTGAGGACAAATATGTAAAGGACAAATCCTGGTCAAAAATAACTCCAAGGTTCCTTGCAGTAGTACTTGAGGCCAGACTTGATCACATTTCAGTCTGTCTGGGATGCCTCTGGAATGCATTTGCACTTTTTGCGCTGCATTTGCGCTGCAGTATCTTTAGGACAGTTCATTTAGGACCATTTTGTGTCATTTTAATATTTGTTCATTTCTGGTGCACACTCCATCAAAAGAAAATCTTTTGGATTAAAAAGTATGTAGGACCAGATCTTTGTCCAGCCACGATTTGATTAAAAATGAGCAGTTTCTGTAGTAATAGGTGAATGAAGTTGTATCCACCTTGACTCAGTCCTGTGTGTCTGTGTGGATCATGTCAGATTGAGGTCAGGAAGTTAGAAGGAAAAGCTGAATAGTCACTCTTGTGGTGGAGTGGATTGCAAAGTGCTATGTGAATCAGGTGGAGTGGGTGCACTGAGTCAGTATGTGTGTGTATACGAGAGAGTGAGTGAATGATATAGACATGCTCTTTGCAGACTTTAATCTTTTCAGAGTCACTTGGCGTGTTGTTTTTTCCTCATGGTCTAGCGTTGGCCAGGATTCTGACTCACCAATAACTGTGGTAATTTTATTACTACTATTTTACTGGTATGCATCTTTTTTTTAATTCTCTTTTCTAGTCTCAAAGATTCTAAACAAATCCCCTCCCCTCGGAGGTAAATACTTTGGTTAGTCACACGCACCACCTTCATCAGTTTGATGTCAGGGTTTATTTCTTTTATCGTAGGAAGAACTACTGGCAAACAAAACCAGTGATAGTGATGTTTGATTCACATCACACCTCTTCTTCAGGCTCTTGTAATGGGTAGGCTCAGTCCTGATTATAGCCTCATGTGAGAAGCTCACGTTATAGCATGGATCCAAACAGGTGCCCAGCAAATTGTTATTACACCTTATATCAAAGATGATACAACATAGCACAGTCCTACTTGTCCCCTCTCTGACTTTTTAGGGTTTTTTTTCCGAGAAGAACAGCGTAGATAATGAGAAGTTACATTACGTTGTATTATCGGTTGGGACGCAGGGGCATGTTGTGATCTATGCGTCTGTTTACCTGTGACTGCTGTGAAGGTTACCTGCATGCCTTCTGTTTTGTTTTTGCTAAAATGTTGTTCAAATCTTTTTTTAAATTGACAAAGAAGAGAAGAGAGGAAGAAGGGAAGGGAGAAAGAAAAGGGACACTGTGAAAATTGAACCTATTTTGCCAAGAAATGCCAGTTGGGTTAATAATCCATATGACTTGGCAGTGCAAGACTGAATAAGCAAGCCTGATGGAAAACCTAATCACATCCCCAGACTTCATCAGTTATCTTGTTTTTAGACCGAGTAATTGTTGCATACACTCTGAAAGAGTTTTAAATCCCTTGAGGCTTAACACTTTTGCAGTGGCTGCGTGGAAGGTCTCCACATTCACAAGCCGTGACGCTGGCAGACTGAGAACATAGTTATCCTCGTCAAAATAATTTAGCATGCCTCTGAAACTAAGCAAGTTACAAAAGAAAAATTATTTAACCCCAGTTACCAAAACACTTCTCTATCTCTACAATCTCTACAATGTTTCTCATACTTTTCAACTGTTTTAACTCACCTCTTCGTGTTTCGACTGAATCGACTTAGTCAGAAACACTGGAATTTCACAAGGGAAGATAAAGCAACATATACAAAGAATTTCAAATCTAATCTAAAGCTAAATACATAAATTGTTTCATCACTATCACATAGTTAAAAATATAAATTGTTTTGGAGATGTGTGTGTGGCCTCAGCCCTAGTTTATATTGAAATTTTAATTAAAAAAAAACTTCCTTTCTGTTCTTTTTGGCACTTGCATCTCGTGAAATGTAAACACTTTTCTGATAGGACTGCTTTGATGTTTTTCTCCTTGACTTAGATTACTTGCTTGCCTTGTACCTCACGTGTAAGTTGCTTTGGATAAAAGCATGATGGTGATCAACTACTGAAATTTATATTAAACTGATTTAGTTGTAATTCAGTCTATAAGTTGTTTCAATTGTCTTTTTAAAACCACATGACATCTATTTAAACACTGCAGTTGATTTGCTTGAACGTAAAGTTTGAAGTTTTGTGCTTCTTATCTGCCTTTTTATCCAATTTATGAAGAAGTTTCCAAAACCAAACTTACTGTACGTAGGGTGCTGATTAGATTTTACTTTATCAAATGTTTTTTCTGCATCTAATAACATAATTATTAGGGCTGCACCTAACATTTTTTTTGTTGAGTAATCTATTGATTATGTTTTTGATTAATTGTTTCACCTATAGATTATTTTCCTACCCATTATTATTCATTCAGTCGCTCGTGGGACAAAGACCTGTGGGACAAAGATCAACTGAAGTATTTCACAACTGCACCAGTGTATCTCGAACAAAACTCAACAAACTATCCCTCGTTAGAAAGCAGAAAACCTCATGATTCCAGTGATATATCCAATTTAAGCTTGAAGGACCACAGAAACAGCAGTTTCATACTCAGCAAGATGGTAAAGCTTTTAAGTTCGCAGGGGCACAGAGGTATTGAATCCTTAAGTGCTTTACACCATTCTCTTCATACGAAGAATAAAATGGTATAATTATGGTTTTGGTGTGGTGGTGGTGTTGTGAGAGATAAATTAATCTTAAAAGTCTACAGATATTGTCTGAGGTTTTATTTTTATTCTTTGTTTCTATGTTTTATTTTGGTGTGTCTGTATTCTGGTGGTTGGAGCTTTTGTAATGATTTTCAGGTCTCCATTGATCAGTGAGAGAGAGCGGGAACTGGAAGGGTGGGTTCGGTGTTTGTTGGGTTTTAGTAGGAGCATCATGACTGCTGTATTCATGTGTGTTGGTAATCTGGAAGTGGCTATATCCATAGTTAAAAAAATAGTGATAACATTTGCCAGAAATGTTTATGAAATTTGTCTGGGAATCTTATCATGTCCAGTGAGTTTGTTATTTGGTGCCTTTTCTCCTTATACCCAGTTTCATATGGACTTCATGGATTCAGCTCCAACTTTTACTCCTCTACACCTTCCGACTGTAAAAAGATGTTGCTGCCCATTATAAGAGTTTCTGTGAGTGTAACATGCAACTGGACCTGGAAAGCAAACAGTTCACTTGAGGAGACTCAGTCTGTCTATAGAGCATTAATTACTGTTAATAACAACCACATTGTGATTACTGAACGTGGTGATGGCTATCTGAGTAAAATAACTAGTAATGATATATAGGGCTGCACCTAACAATAATTTTTTTGCCGATTAATTAATCAATGAATATATCAATTATTTTCCCATTAAGCTCCTTTTATTTATCAAGTATGTAATAATAATATAACAATATAAAATAATATTATAACATGACATAAAAATGAATTTATATTTCAATATAATAATTCAAAGTATGCACTGCTGGCCATTATTCCCCTTAAAATAGGCCAGTCTCAACTGGTGATCTGTGTTTTACAGACTAACATAAAGTCTCTCCTCAAAATAAGCTTGTTCCATTCAAGTTAAAAGAATGTGGTGCAATTTACATTTCCTCAATAAACAGTTCAGGTTACATTAGTTTAAATACTGTAACAGAATAGAAGAATGAACAAGAAATCAGTCACTATCACTGATCCCTGTCCTCCTCTCTCTGCTGCTGCTAAACTATTTAGGTTATGCTTTATATTACAGTGTCACAATAAAAGTATTATGTAATCTTAACGCATTACTTTTGTAAGGTGCAGATTGCTTACAATTTGGCACATAAACAAAAAGGCAGCGTCCGTCAGTCTGCCTTTGTCTGTAGCAGTGACTACTAACCGTAATGATTTTTCATTTCATTTTGTCTCCGCTTCATTTTGACTTGTACACAGTAGATGGGTTTTTCTTCTTTTCTAAATGCAGATTTTATTGAAATGGCTGAAAGAAATTGAAATTGACAAACCAACAGTCAAACTATAACACAATAATTTTTAATTCATTTGAAGTTTAATTAATATAGTCATCATATAAGAGACAGCTTTGCTCAAATAGTATGGGAGAAAATAGCTTCCCAAATTAGAAAACTAGAAACTTTGTTACACAGCATTTTAAACGTGTGTGTGTGTGTGTGTGTGTGTGTGTTTAGGGTGGGGGGCCTGTGCAAAAGCTGCTTTATGCTCATACAGCTTGCAGTGTCATGCATACATTGTAAAAGATTTAACACAGTTCAGATTAGGGTCGAGTGAACTCACCCTAGTTCACCCATAGTTGGAACTCACCATTTTCTGAATGTACTGTAGAATACAGTTCACTCTGATTCCAACTGTTACAGAGTGATACCTCTGAATAATACCTCAGAATAAGCAATCTCTGGTTTGCAGTCAGTGTTGATTCAAACCCTGTGTAAAGTTCATATAGCTTCAAATGGACACTGTAATTTGTATTTGCCAGCTCCTCATCTCCAGAAGGTCTCTGGGTAGAGGGATAAACGCAGAAGCAGGGATCTTGGTTCAACTCTGTCTTTTATGACAACTGGATTCAAGTTTGAGACTGTGTCCACTCATTCCTGATATTTGCTCAGTTATGTATATGTCTAAAACAATGGTCTTCTGTATTTTTGGACCTATAGAGCATGCGTACAAACATTTATTTAAAATTATGCTTTTTAGGCTTTGGTTTGCCAAATGTGAATAGTGTTAGAGGAGGCCAGTCTCTGCCGAGTTGGCTTGATTAATGCCTGCTTGTCCATATTTCCTCATTTACTCGTCCAATCCTGCTACCTTGTAGGATTTTAGTTCAGCCTGTTTCATGAGAACAGATGTACACTAATTCATATCGAAAATATTATTTATGACTTTACCGTGAAGTTCACTGACAAGAGCACATTGACATAAAGTGAAAAAAATCAAATGATCTATCAATATAACTCACCTGCAAACAAAAACACATTGCCCACTTGTACTTTAGATTAAAATATAACGAAATGAGATAGTTTGTTTTAAAGTTTAATGTCATACTGTGGATAACTAAAAGTTTACAAATATATATTTTCACTTTTAAAAAGGTTCAGCAAATTATAAACTCTGTAGTTATAAATAAACAGAAGGACTTTGCATAATGCTTTTTATTGGGACTATTTCAGCTGCGGATAAATCCACACTTGGTGCTTTAGTGAGTGTATGTGGCAGCAGGATAGTATGGATGGAACTGGAGTAAAAAAAACCACAGTGTGTGTCACCCAATGTGCACCACTGATTTGTTTATATTAGTTTTTGGAGAACTTTAGAACTCTATGGCACAGACAAATAAACTAAAATAAGTCATATATACACACACACAGTACTTAAATAAGTAGATGCTATATAGCCAGGCTTTACATGGGTAATTCTGCATGTGTTGTCTTTTCTTACATTAGCCCTTAGGTTCACTACTTTATTTCATGCAAGGTTAACATTTCCTTAAATGTGTAGGCAAAGTGTGAGTTGAATGAATAGGGTGCAATTAACTAGCCAAATTTACCTCCTGAAAGTGACCAGAGTGACAAATTGACTTTTTCAACTATTTGAAATAAAGACCCTCTTTACAAACACAACAGCTTATCATGATGAGAATACCCCAGGTAATGTCAAGAATGTCCTGCCTTCTTCACCATTATTCAGGCTTAAGTTGCTTTTCATATTCTGCTCATAAACATTTGGTTTTTAGTTAGTTTCTGTCACAGCTTGACTGTGGTGATATTGTCTGTGGTTTTGCCTGTACTTCAGTTCTGGCTAAACTTGATCCTCTGCATCATTCTGCATTGAGATTTATTACAAACTCTGGTTACAGGACACATCATTGTTTGCTCTATAACCTGGTTAGTTGGACTTCTCTTTCTAATTGCAGGAAGCAGCACTGGTGTATTTCCATTTATAAGGCCTTACTGGGTAAACTACCGCAATACATCAGGTCTATGTTTGTCCCTGTGCAATATTCATACAATCTGAGATCCACTAACCAGCTTCGCTTAAAAGTCCCAACTGTGAGGATTGAAGGTGCTTGTTTATGGAACGATTTGCAGACCCAATTAAAATGAAGCTTTTTCATCTTATTATCCTCTTTTAAATAGAAATTAACTGCAATTTACACCAGGTCCTGCTCCTGTTTTTAATGATTCTTTTTTTTTTGTTACTTTATTTTATTTTGTGTTTTGTGGGTGATGTTTTGTCTTTTTTGCTTTACTTTATTGTCCTGTATTTTGGTCTTAATAGTTATGTTATCAACATTTCTGTTTTAAAGTTGCCGCCTTCTTGGCCAGGTCACCATTGAAAAAGAGATTATATTATCTCAACTGGTCTTTTTACCTGGTTAAATAAAAATTTAAAAAAAGGCCACTAATGCAGTGTTTACACATATGGCTACAGCTTCAGTGGAAAAGCAGTTCACCTGCTGAGCTCCACCTGCTGTGTGCTTCAGTTTCAACAGGAACCCATCTACACAACACTGGAAGTTAAAGAAAGAAAAATTTGTTGCAAATGCACTTGCAGTTCCGATACAGCCATGCCAGAGCCAATTGGGAGCATTTTGAACCTGTCAGAAAACGAAGCAGAAACTCTGTTTTTACTACCTAATGTGAAGGAATTATAAACCAAGTGAAGGGAAAGGTGATGACAGACTATATAAGGTAGTGGGACAGATTAAAACAAGGACGTCTTTTAAAAAAACACCATTGTTTAGAAGTGGCAAATAACAACTGTCCAGTCAGTAAATAACAGCACAACACACCCCCAGAACTGCAGATTCACTGGAGACCAGCTACAGGCAAATACATTGTAGTCAGATGTGTGAATGCCCTGTAGGGATATGGTGGCCTGTTCACAGCTCAACAATGACCCTGAGGATTAGGTCACACCTTTCAAGCTGCGCCTGTCCCTCACTGCTGTATTAAACAGCCCTAAAGGAGTTATTATAGATACGTCTTAGGTGTGTGATGAAGCTGCAGAGACAAGGACACTATCAATCTTGCCAATTACATCAGATTCAGTATTCTGCACCGCTCATCAGGTGATAAGCAATTTCCACTGAGTCATCGTTTGTGTTTTTACAGCCTACAGCTTTAGTGTTTTATCAGAGCTCTTATCAGACTCATTTCCAGGAGAAGATCTAAGTTAGTGGCAGAACAGTCAGTTATTAGTAAAGATGTTCGAGACCAAACCAGAGCCATAGGAGATAATTTAATGAAACATATAAATTATTAAGTGCAATATTAATGCAATAGTCAAGGTTGCTGAAAGCAGAGAAACACAAAAAAATTATGCATTATTTACTCATTAATTACAATAAATTATACATAGCATGTGAGTCACTGTGTATCTCCTCTTGTGATGTTCTGGACAAATGTTGGTCTGTCACTTGCATTATTAATTCAATATATATGGATGGCAGACAAAAGTTTGTGTTGAGTAATATTTGCTGATATAAATCACAGATTGGTTCCTGTGCTTCAAACTATTTTCTATTTTCTAGTTTTTAGTTTCTTTTTTTCCATATCAGTTTATTGTCCTTTACGCTCTTCTCTGTGCTCTTCAAAATGCTTCCATTGCAAAATGATTCCAAATGCATTCCATCACCATTGCATGTAAAACAAAGCTCATTTATATCAGTACAGAACAGAACTTAACAAACATCTCCAAATCAATTCTGTAGAATTGCCTACATTTGTCTACATTACCTCAGATAATGTTTCAGTACATGTAGCGAACATTGACTGTTAGCAATATGAAGCAACAGAGTCCGTAGTAAAGGGCTGATGTGAATGTAACTACTAAGGAATCCTCCGGGCAATTTGAATCAAACTGTTTCTCTTGGTGGATATCACAAAGATTACACAAATTTCTTGTAGTTCTTATAGTGGAAAGAGCGTTTTCTAATCTTATTATGTTATCCAATTCTTTTATAGTGTTTGGATCCTTGTAATAACCGTGGCATGATTATAGAGTTACTGTTAGGTTGGCTTTCAATCATTTTACTGAGTCAGATGGAGGAGGATGACAAAGAACAGGCCGGACAAGGCAACACCTGCAGAGGTACACACACACACACACACACACACACATCACATCAAACCTTTATCTTAGTTGTAAGTGAATACATCTTGCAGCACTGCAGCAGCCTGTCATCTGATGGTCCACACATCTGTTTCAGTGGAAGACTTGATGTTCAGGAGCTTTTCTGAATTCTTCATGTTAGACCTGTACAAAGATGACACCACTGCTGACAGTGTGCAGATTTTGTCAGATCACAGGCGAGGCAGAAGTATATGCAGCTGTAGTTCTTCTACGAGTTCAAAGCAAAAATAAGCAAAAGTAGCCAGAGTAGAATATAAATCAGAGCTTGTGGTAATCGGTCGTTATCCCATCAGCCTGTCACATTCCTCTTTTTCAAACAATCATTTAGCTCTTCAGAACCCAGCAGCGCTTCATGAAGCTGCTTCAGCAAAGACACAGCAGACTGGCCTTTTCATGTGGGACACAAACGTTATCTGGGAGGCGAAGTGTGAATATACAACAAAATCTATTCTATAGCCAAGGCAGAGATGGGGTTTTAAAGCTTTTAAAGTTTAAGTTTGTGCAGAGATTAAAAGTACATCTGTGTGATAACCTACATTCATTTGGGGACATTTTTCTATTTTTTTAGATAGGGATAAGCTGAAGAGTTAGACTCAGCAGAAATGTCCAGATTGAAAGTCCGAGCCTCTGGACCAGAGTAGGGCGAACAAATTATGTAGCACTCAGAATCATGATTTACCGAGCATATAGAAGGCATTTATGTCAGTGTGAGGCCAATACAACAAATAAAAAAGTTAGTTAAATTAGGCAGAATGGCAATGTCAGTGATTCACAGTAACAAGAGGCTGCAGATGTATCATACATCATGTATCTGTTTGTGTGTTGACTCATAAACAGCAAATGATGATTCATAAAGGTACATATTGTGAAGATAAGAAGTGATGAAGGATCTAACAGGGCATCACGATATAATCACAACTCTTCCATCACACCTGGTTGGTAATGCGAACTGATATGTTTGCATTGTGATTCAACATAAGGGGCTTGTGTAACAAGATTTGAGGCTTTCTGCATCTGCATGTCTGCTCTGGTATCTGTTAAAGTTTGTCACCTCCCAGATCTTTTGTGATTTGGACAGACTCTCTGTGGATGTCTAAGTGCAGCTCAAAGTCATTCAGACGACAGCCACATTTATGTCCCACTAAAAAAGGAAAATGCTTACTCTACAACACAACTCCTATAGTGCGTTGAATAAACTAAGGCATTGATGCCAATAAATTGTTTGCACTTTAACGATAAAAAGAATGAGGTCCTGTTGTTTGGGCCTAGTGATGCCCCTAAAGTTCAGGTTGACCTGCGTTTCTTAAGTCAGTATTTGAAACCTACAGCAACAAACCTGGGTGTGAGAATGGACACTGATCTCAACCTTGATGCACAGATTAGTTCAGTCAAGTCCAGCTTTTTTCAAACCAAACCCATTTCTTTCTCAGCATCACTTTGAGATTTTGATCCATGCTTTTATCACAACTTATTTAGACTACTGCAATATACTTTGTGTTGGGCTTAGCCAGGTGTCAATTGTTTGACTTCAGTTAGTTCAAAACACTGCTGCCCGGCTTTTAACAGGTACAAAAAAAGAAGAGCAGGTGTTTCTTTTTGTATTGATCTAAAAATTATTTTGTTTTTAAATGTTTTCTATGGTCTTGGACCTCCTCCTGCTGTACTCTCCATCTTAGATCAGAAGATCACTCACTTTTAGTCAGCCCTAAGACCAAGAGGAAGCTTCGAGGTGACCACGCTTTTTCAGTTGCTGCCCCAAAATTGTGGAATGAGCCCTTGCACATCAGGCAGGCATCTCACTTCCTGTTTTTAAATCTCTTCTTAAAACACATTATTTCTCTTTGGTGTTTATCTCAGTTTGAGTTGGCTTTTACTGTTTTTTATTGTTTTATCTTGTGTGTGTGTCCCTTTACATGTCTTCTATCTATATATATTTTTTAATATCAGTTTTATTTGTCTTAATGTTTGTGTACAGCACTACAACTGTGTTGTTTTTATGTTGCTTTATAAATAAAGTTGGACTGTCATTCACTGTCATTTTTAAGCTTTTGGGCCTAAGTCAAATTCAATACAAACACACAGAAAGTTATCGAGTAGAAACCAGTTTTCTCAGGTAATCGAGGTATGGAGACAACATAAGCTTCAGGTCAACTAGAATATCAATATACCATGGTCGCTTTGGAAGGTGTCGCAAAACCTCTTACGCCTGGGAAATATATCATCCTAGCTAGTAAGAGGGCCATGTGCAGACCTGGTACATGTCAACATGAATTGTTTATGGTTGTCAATCCCTGTTTAGAATTAGATGATGTTGTCATTTTCTTCAAATGTATAAATGTGATCCCAATTTCACAATGCAGATTTCAGCACCATGAGATCTGCTGTGGCAGGTGAGACAGTGGTGTTGTCAGCAGGCTGTAGCCCAGCTTTAGACAGCACTGCCCAGTCTGTGTCACCTCCCCAGTCGACAGCCTGCAGCTCCTGAGAGTGACAAACCAGTCTCCACACTCATTCCTGAGGAGATGAACTGCCTTATTTCAGCAAACTGTATACTAATTTGATGCTGGGCCATGTTTATAGTGTTTAATGTTGGAAGATAAAAGCTGATGTCAGAGTTGAAATATGACACGCTTTACTGCCATTTGCCTGAATTGACGGTTGAAAAAATTTGCTTTATTAGATAACAAAGGGCTGCAGACTCACAACTAATCAGTATAGTAATAACTACATAAACTTGCACAGAGGGTCAGTGGACATGCACTGTGTTCGAATTCAGCCCAGATAACAAGAGGTTAATTCCCATGTTGCTATGACTTATCAGGAGAAGCACTGACTGCTGTTTGTGCTCATGTACTTAACAGCATTTAACAATATGTGATCTAGAGACTCTCATTATGTTGGCGGACTTCAACTCTTGAAAATTGATGGAACAATGTGGAGGCGGGTCACTGAGAGAAAAAGGCCATTTTTGCACAGTCTTCAACCCAAAAAGAAACTGAATTACTGTGTACAATGAACCTTGAAGAAAAGAGTTGGCCCTTCGGAATTCTGTGGTTTTCTGCAGTACCGTTTTTATGCCATACACAGTCCTGCATGTTCTTCTCGAATAATTTGACCCTAGTTTAATAAGTCCACATTTTCCTAGTAGTGAGTATTGCTGTTGAAATCAAGGTGCTCTTTGGCAAACTTCATGCAGCAGCAGCTTCAAGATTGATTATTGTTAAGTTAAATTAGCCCTAACCCCCAATTAGCCCTAACCCACAACTCCAATCCCATTTCATTGACTGAACTTCAGGTTTGTAAACTCTAATTAGGTGTTAGTGAAACCCCTAAAGGGTTCACTTTTTTTCCCAAGGTTCTTATGTTGTTCATACTCTTTTCTTGTGACTGTACATTTAATTCCCATTTTTGTATTAGCAATACATAAACTAGTATATTCGAATAAGTTAACCTTTAAATTAAATCAATTCTAAGGCAAGGTGCAACAAATGAAACAGTTTACATAAATTGAATTATTTTTTATTGTGTCTTCCCTTCAAAGTCCCACTAACCTTTTTGCTTAATCAGTTCCATCCAGACAGTCCAAACAGGCTGCCAAACTGCTACTGCAATACGCCTGGAGGTGATTCAGTATGAGCTAAATATTATCTAAAAAATAATGTCAGCCTGTACTGTTCTTGAATTGGTTCCAGTCTGTGCGATAAAGAAACTCTGAGCGTCATTATTATTTCATATTTGGTGGTTGTTTAACTATCTGTCACAATGTTCCTAAGCAGTTGTTAAAGTGAGTAATGTTACGCACAGGCCTGTGAATTAAGACTCCGTACTGTATCTTTCCATCTTTGCAATCAAGGACAGCAAGTAAATAGCGTGCTTTTCTTTGCACAGAGTCACCAAACACTGTATTGTAAACAGACTCAGACTCCTGCTCACTTCCTCTGAGTCACTCTTTTTATTAAATGTAGTGTTTACTTTGCTAATTGTTTGGGAAGTGAAAAGACTAGCAGTTATTGAGCAGTTAGATAGTGTTCCTGTGCTGGGAAGGTTGTTCCTGTTCCTTTCACTCGTACAGCACACATGTTAACTAGTCAGCCTTTTCATTTGCGGGGGTTCATGCACCACAGTAAATGATATCACAATATTGATGAGGCTGATTGCTTTCTGCAAGTTTCAGGAATTAAAGCCACATTCTGAAATGTCTGGCTATAACGCAGTTAGTAAGGCAGTCGTTGTTGTTACTCGGATACTATTGTTAATGCCAACTGGACTCTTCCCATTTCACTTTTAAAACTTTCCACTAGTATAATACATTGTTAGATTGTCCTTAGGCTTATCCCGTGAGTTCAGGGTCGCCACAGCAACAATACATTGTTAGATGTAAAATTGTTTTTGTGCGTTGCTGTGATTGTGTGAACAGGTCAGAGATCATGGCTAATTTTATAACCAGCCTGGAGCCAGCCTGATGCCATCCTACACCGTCCTAATCTGTCCAATCTAAAACAAAGCATTTACAAGAATCAGTAAATAGTTTGTAGAGTGCTGTGCTACTAATCAACATTACATGTAGAAAGAAATATTAAAAGGGGAGAAATGAAAGGGGGGTAATAATAATAAAAATATAGGCACTGCAGATTTTTTTATTCTCATTTAACACTACTAGGGTTGGGACAAAAAATTTGATATGTTGATGTTTTACAATATTTCCGCATTATCAATACTCTGACGCCACATATAGATATGTTTTAGTCACACAAAATCTCTAAATCGAATAGGGGTGGGGTGATGCGTTAGCGTAATCGGTTACAGAAATACGTCGATTTGCAAAACGTGCAACGACGCATTGCAAGTTGGGCTGGAAATTAATGATACACAAAGATTCGGTACCTAGGACAATTTTAGGACAATAAATAAATTACCTCACAATTAGAGCATGAAAATATAAATATTTGTGTTCTGAAATCACCGGGTATGAATCCTTCGAGACTCCACTGAGATTAGAAAATAAGAAAATAAACTTGTGGAGCAGCTTCTTCTCTCCCTGTATGAGCGAGGACGGAGCTCAGTGAAGTGTCTGTCTGCAGCAGAGAGGGAGCAGACAGCTCAGGTAAAGTCAATCTTACTTCATAATTTCTGAAATACTTTGAATTATCATATTGAAATATAAATGATTTTTTAATTTAAAATTATATTTATGGTAAATTAATTGTGTTATGTTATATTATTTTTATTATTATTATTATATCCTTGTTAAAAAATAAAAAAGGAATTAATAGCAAAACAATCAATAGATTAATTGATGAATAAAAACAATAATTGACAAAAAAAATAATCGTTAGGTGCAGCCCTAAAATGTACACACCCACGTTAAGACTGACCAGAGCGGCACTACCCACTGAAACATCAGTGTCGTTTAAATTAAAAGTTTGAATCCACTTTTCATAATGATGGAACAAGGTTCTTGCGGCCTGCAAGAACTGCCTTGGAGAACAACAACAACTGAAACACGACCATCATGCATGTCCACCTTTCTTGTGACCCTGGAACAGTTACACAGTTACAAAGCTTCTTTTGTCATCACCAAGCGCAGTAACATTACAATGTTCATTGCTGCTTTTATTTTATTGCTATTTTTATGTTAAGGACCTTCTGCCTCACAGTGTAGTGGAAAACAAACATTTTCACCGACTGTGGCAAACATTGGAACCAAGGTATGAAATCCAGAGTCGAAAATATTTCACTCAAACGCCCAATTTAACTTTATTGACGACAGGTGGGAAATTATGATTGCTATAGCTGATAAGTCAGAAATGTGATCTTCCTTTGCTAAACATATTTTAGTCACAGGCAATATTCTCTGGCAGTCTTTTTCAAGTATCAGGCAGTTGGACAGTTGTGTATGCACCTGTGCATGTAGTGTAGATTGTATCTACTCTTTAAAATAGATGTAACGTTAATAAGTAATTTAAATCGTGTGACTAATTTTGACAATTTTTTTCATTTACAGATATTGTGATTATTTTGTGGTTGATTTTTCTTGTGATACATCATCTGATCATATATAACAGAATCACTGGTGTTATGATATATTGATATCGTGGACAAAATATCATAATTGAATTGTATTATAAGTAAGTTGTTATTCCCACCCCTAAATACTTCAGTGGGTGTCTGAATTATCACTATTCTTATAACTACAGCAACTCCTAAAAAAATATCTACTCCCCAGTTCTTATCAAAAACACACTTTTTATTCTGTCAA
Organism: Channa maculata; assembly: GCA_020496755.1. Lineage (NCBI taxonomy): Eukaryota > Metazoa > Chordata > Actinopteri > Anabantiformes > Channidae > Channa > Channa maculata. The sequence goes on along the minus strand of CM035616.1, from coordinate 19,339,920 downwards.
AAGAAAATGCTGGTGTAGTTCACTAGTGGTGGTAGGAGACATAGTAATTTTATTTAAGTAACCATGTTACCATGTATAAACCACGTTTATATGCACTTAAGAAAAATGGTAACTGGAAATCTGTGTATACATGCAGCAGCAAACTAATCTGACATCTTTCTGTCTTACTTGTTCGGGAGCAGGGCTCACAGATTTTAACGGACACAAGTTAGCGCTTCCTGACTTTAGGCAGAGTTTGATTTAGGAGTGAGGAAGCATTGCTCTTGTTATGATCTTTCTATTTATTTGGTCTTTCTTCTCCTTTCCCTTGTCTCTATGCTGACTTTTGTCCTGTACATGATCTGTTGTAAACTCCCAATTAAAAACCTGGTTATTTGAGCTCTTGATAACTGTATTGGTTACATGTCACATAACGACATTTGCTTTATGTCATAGTACATCTCTCTCCTCATGTTTCCTGTCTGCTCTCTACTTTAGAAAGAAAAAAAGAAAGAAAGAGGACTGATTATGGGTATGGCAGAGAAATCTGCTTCCTCTAGGAGAAATGTAACCAAGATAAGCATGTTTGTCTAATCCTGTGTCATGGATATACCAAAAAGTATTATATTTTGCAGAAAAACTATCAGAACATTAAAGGATGCTTTTAGGGTTACGCCTTTGAAGAGAAATAGAGGCAAACCACAGGCTTGTGATGGACAAATGTGGTTGCCGAATGACAGGCTTAGATAGGATAGAATGCTTCGACTCCCTTCAGACACAGTACATCACTTGTTAATTTCCTGTTGCATTCACTGTCAGCTGGAAGTAATAATGAAATATTCCCTCAGGGTGCTGTATGATAGAGTGGGAATCTGATTTTGACATGCTTCTGTGGTCCCAGAATACCTTGTAAACAGAACTCAGGAGATTCAGCAGACACACTAGCACAAATGTTGAAGAGTTTTAAAAGTTTTACTGAATAGAATCAGACGCTGACCCATTATTACAGGAATGACACATTTGGGAATGTGATATTGGGTTATAAATTAAGTAAAGAGTTTCTTTTGCAAACTGCTCCAGGTTATTCAGATATAAAGGAGGCCTTCTCCCAACTGCTGTTTTGAGATTTCCCCACAGGTGTTCTATGGGATTCAGATCTGGACTCATTGCTGGCCATTTCAGACCTCTCCAGCGCTTTGTTTGTAACCATTTCTGAGGTCACTGTCCTGACCTTTGGTGGAGACGCAGCTTTCGGACACTGGCCACTACTTTGGGCCCCAAAATGTTTTGGTAATAATCAGATTTCATGATATCATTCACAAAGTTAAGGCATCCATTGCCAGAAGCAGCAAAGTAACCCCAAAACTTCTTTGAACCTCCACCATGTTTGACTGTAGGGACTGTGCTCTTTTCTTTGAAGGCCTCATTTCTTTTTCTTTAAACTGTGCCTGTCAGGATCCCCAACTTCACTTCCTCCCTCATGATTTTTATTTTGCAGCCACTTCCTGTTTCCTCGTACCGTCACATTTTTTCCGCTTTACTAATCACCGGTAATCAGTTTCACCTGCTCTCACCCCTCTGGTTATATACCTCCTCAGTTTCCTCACCATGCTGCCAGATTGTCTGCTTTGTCACCACGACTTTCCAGCCTTCATCAGAGTTCATTGTTGCGATCCACGGTTTGGACTACGCTACGTTTGTTGACCTAACTCTGCTGCTGCTCTGGTTTAGTGAGTAACAGCTCCCTATTGACTCACTCTGTTGCCGACTATACAAATTACGCCAAGGATTATGAGTACTGCTAAACGCCCATAAGGAATCAAGATCATCACGGACCCTAGTAACCATCCCATTGTAAGGAGAATGTTTTCCATGCTATGCCTATCCTTTGATTCACGCCATGCATATGTATTTGCCAATCCATGTGATTACCTGCCTATGAAGCTCAGACGAATGTTTAACCAGTGTAATCAATAATCCGTGTAATTCATGTGACCATACTCCACTCTTCCCCATAAGATCCCTACCTCCCCTTCAGACTCAGCTCGTCTCCTCACCGACTCTAGTAAGTCTTGTCTCATTTAGACTCCATATCCCACAAGTCAGTGTTAAGTACTCATCTGTGTGTCCTCCCTCATAGACTGGAGCTCAGCGACATCTAGCGAGTCGGAGGACTTTCCACATCATCATCCTGCTTTGCCAGCAATAACATTCTATAATAAACTTTATTAGAACTGAGGAGTTGTGTCAAGTGCCTTTTTTGGTCCAACCCTAAAACTAGCATATTACAGTGCCATGATGTCCTTTACCAAAAAGCTCTACTTTTGTCTCATCTGTCCATGGTACATTCTCCCAGAAGGCTTGTGGTTTTGTCACATAAGTTATGTATTGCTTTTTTATGACTTTATGTTAGCAGTGGTGTCCTCCTGGATCTCCTACCATAGCGTCCCTTTTCATTCAGATGGCGAAGGATGGTGCGAGCTGACACTGTAGTACCCTGGGTCTGCAGATCAGCCGAATTTATTTGGAAGTTAATCAGGGTTCTTTATCCACCATTCGAACAATCCCTGGTTGTAATTTTTCATTTTTTTTCACTTCTGTCCATGTCCAGGGAGGTTAGCTACAGTGCCATGGACTATAAACCTGATCAAATTGCGCTCAGTGGCAACAGGAACATTAAGATCTCTGGAGATGGACTTGTAGCCTTGAGATTGTGTGTGTGTGTGTTTTTTTTTTTTCCAAAGACACTTTAAACCACTTTTTTTTCCATGCTCAGTGTGACACTCAACACAAAAGTTGTCAACTTTTCTCTATTTTATCTGGTTGCAAGTGGGATTACTATATTGCCCACAGGTGTGTCTAAATACAAATTACGGGAGCATCACATGCTTGAAAAGCAATTATTTCTTACAATTTTGACAAGGTCCCAATAATTTTGTCCAGTCCAATTTTGAGTTCTGTGTGAATTTTTATCAAGTTTGACTTCTCTTATCTATTTTTTATTTATTTATTTTTTTTGTTCCATTGCAAACAAAAACAATAAGCTCTTGAAAAATTTGCAATTGGAACAATTTTGTGAGAGAAGGGTTGCATTTTCTGACAGAATTGCAAGGGTGCCGATATTTTATGGTTTACGTGACTGTAGACAAATGTGTCGGATAAGAACTGCCAGATTGGAGCGGTGTTGTCAGAACTGTGGTTTCGCGGAACCACCAATCAGTTTCACCTCTCAGCCTAATGCTTCAGTATTAATTGAAGCAGCATTAAGTTCTCATGTCACTGACAAACTAAGCAAATAATTACTGAAAATTATCCCAAATAGAGCCATTTTAGAACTTCTTACCTTACATGCTGGGCCAAAACAAAGAGATGATCCTACATGCACCACGGATCCATTAAACCAAGGAAATGCAGCAATAACAAATAAGTGAAGTAATGCTGTTTATTCTTCACATGATCAATGCTGCAGCCTGCATGGGGCTTGTCATAATGCCAACTAATTTTGTAGAGGCACTTAAGGACAGCAGGAAGGCAAGTCATTAAACTTGTGAGTAGTAAAACCTTTCACTTTCATGCCTCTCTGTTCATCTTCAATTCTGTTGTCATTTTCCTGTTACACCGCATGAGGCTGGACAATAATCAGAACGCCTTACTCGCTGTTTGATTGAGCAGTAGTAAGTGTTTAACATGAGTCTAAGAATTTAAGATTGTACCTTTAACTGTTCTTTTCAAAATAAAAGGTGGCTTTTGTGGCAGCTGTCTGTGCTGAGGAATCCATGCATTGACCAATTCGTGACAGTGTGAATTACATCCCAAAAGCATCTGATTGAAAACCTAATTGAGTAGGTGACATTAGCCTGTGCCTGGAGCTCTCACCAGGGGCTTCATCCCCAGACAAACCCATGATAAACCAGGGAGCCAGGTTTAAAAATCCACCATATGAAAAATAGACTTAGTGTTACAGAATTCAGAAAACCACTCAAATCATGTTACTTTTAAGCTGCAGAGATTTTGAAAATCTGAAATGATTATGTTTTGACCTATATATTTTTATATATAATGAATCATTTCTGCTTTGTTTTACATTTTTTTGTCTGTAGTTTAGATCCTTTATACAAATAAATTATTACACCATCTACTATGTGCCACAAAATTGTTACAGTTGTAGTTGGTAGAACAGTTATACATGAACCCAAAAGGTCAGTGGTTTGATCCCCAGTTACTCCCATGCTGAATCAGGGATGTAAAAAAATTTAAAATATGCTAACTTTAGAGACAAGGTCATTGGGCCATTCAAATCAAACTGGTTACCTCAGTTGGGAGCATGAATATGGTTGTATGAAGAGGTGCGAGTAACAAATAGTATAAAAAAGCTAATAAAATGTCCAAAACAGAAAGGACACCTGTATTCATGAACTTCATGAAAAATCAATCTATTCTTGAGATTTTAGTAGTTTTTGTCATGATGTTGGCAATAGAGAGGTGTGTTAGTGATTTTATTTTATTTATTTTTTATTCAAGACCTTACAAAAGTTTCTTAGAATTTTTATAGGACTTCCTTGTTCTACCAAAACAGCTCTGACTTGATGAGACATCATCAAGGCAGCATTTCCTTTAGTCCTGGAAGTCTAGGCCATAAACCTGACATTCCACAGATGCATAATTAGATTGAGATCTGGTGAATTTTGAGGCCAAGAAAACACCTCAAACTCTTTAGGGGATAATGTTGGAATTAGGGGTCTATAGTGTCTGGAAACATTTTTAGGTAGGTGGTACATATCAAAGTAGAATCAACATGAATGTTAGGACACAAGGTTTTTCCCAGCAGAACATTTCCCAGAGCATCACACCTGTGTTTACATGCGCTTAAGTAATTGGTTCACTCAGAGAAATCAGCTTTCTCGGGTAATCAGAACAATGATTAAATGCACTGAAGAATCCTGGTTAGTGGAAATCTTTATATACATGGAGCAGAGGAGTAATCTGATTTCTTCTCCAACTCTGACTTATTTTTGGAGCCTTGCTCAACTATATAATGACATAAAACACTGCTTTCTTTCTTTTTTGGCTGTTGTGCCTTAATTGCAGGGCAGAGTAAGACAAGAATTGGGAGAGACATAGCTTGTAATCCACAGTGCAAACTGTCTAGATAAAAAAAAATAAACTTAATGAAAAGCAGCTTATTTAGACTGTGTTTAATTTACAGTCAGACTTTGTGTGATGTAAAAACAAGGCCACGTCGCTCTGTTAATGACCTCTCCTTTCATGCATGCTTTTACTCAGCTGAATCCTTTACACTGTTGTAAAAAGCGGACTAGAGACCTGGTTATGCATATTTTTGGCAGAGATCAGCGTTCTCTGTTGGAACAGCTGTATGTTGATTAATTAGTGCTACAATAGCTTTTCTATGGTATTGGACCCAGCCTTCCCTACACACATGCATCATTGAGCCTTAGGTGCTTATGACTGTCACTGGTTCACCGGTTCTCATTCCTCGGATCAGTTTTGGCAAAAACTGACACCTCTACACTAGGAACACCACAAAAAATCTGCTGTTTTGAAAATGCTCTCAGATCTTAGTGCTTACTATATCCCAGCCCTTTAAATATACCATGCTAACAAGATAATAAATCTCATTCACGTCACCTGTCATTGGTTTAAATGTTGTGGCTGATTGACATATTATGCAGAGGAGCCTTCTCTTATGATTCACCACGGCTCGAGCTTGGTCATTTTAGGATAAAGATGGAGTGTCAGTAATACTTGCTTGTCAAAACATCTAATTAGATGTGAAATGAAATGGAGTTGTACATGGACCGTCATTCATCTTAATCTGCCAATCCTCTTTCTCTTGGCTGTCACACCACTCCATCATGCTGGTTCTATTCCATATTTGGCCATATTGAGTGACAGCACCCTGTTGTGCTTTCATTATCTCCTTTGTTGTTTCTCCTTCCTTCAGTAGCAGGTTGAGGGTAGTCACTTGAGTGGAGTGAAATTCAGTCATTACTGAATTTTAAAGATGGAATCAGACATGCATGCAGGCTCAATGAAGCACTGATGCCTGACGTGCCAGAGTGTTGGCAGTTTTATGATGCAAAATCACCTCTGCATTCTCCACTTTGAAAAGGTCATCCATTTTCAAGTTGAGATGACAGTTGATTTATAGCCCTCACTGGCCAGCTCCCCAGGCATGACTACCTGCTCACTGAATGATTTAGGGCTGAGGTCCTTTAGGTATTGCTCTGAATTTCTTGTTGGAAAAATCTGGGTCTGACTTACATCCTCTGTAGAGATGATTACATTCTACTATAGCAGAATATTTGCAAAGCTGTGGACACATTGTGAGACAGAAGAGACTTTCGGCATGAAAAAGCTATACTTACAAATAAATGAGTTTATGATAGGAACATTCATGTTAAAATGATCAAATATATAAACTAAGTCAGGATATGGTTTATGATGTGATTGGTGGTTTGTTTGCCATAATTGAAGTGACAAGCAGTTATATCTGTATAAGCCTGCCATGCCCATACTGCTATCACTAGAACAATAGTGTGAACGTGTCAAATTAAAAAGATAAATCTCTAGATTGCAACAAGAACAATGGTAAAATTAGACAATGTTTTTGGCAATAAATTGTCCGTGAGGTTAATAGTAATATTGATTGAAGGTTTAATCTTAACAGAGAAATCTTTTAGGACAAAACCAATGTTGAACATAACAAAGTGTCTTCCTTTAAGCCACACTAAAGCTGAGGGGTGACAAATTATATTATTATTATATTCGTTTGAGGGAAGTTGGGGAGTTGGCTATTTTAGGCTCAGTTCTTAGAAGATTGATCATGTTTTCAAGTGCACTTCTGACGCTGATAGAATGAAGTTAACTTAACAAACATTCACAAACTTGTAAACTCAGTAGGTTTACAAGTAGGTTCAGCATTTTCCAGTTAATTATGACTTGAGTGTTGGATTTGTTTGAGTGTAGGGGTCTGTATTGCTGATACGACCACTGTCAGATGTAGTATGCATACTTGCAGACCAGAGACACTTGACTCTCTCCTAAGCAGGAGAAAGCAGTCAGTTTTCCACCAAAGTGCAATGGCCTTAGACTTGAAGGTGCTGCTGACTCGTGTCCCCATGACTTTACACTCACCTGAAAATCTTCACAGTGCATAAACATCAGAGCCAAATCAGCTTTCCGACATCTGTCCAACTTGTCTCTGGTCGGATTAGTTGTGAACTCTTCCAGTTTAAACTCCATGTTGCCGCCACCACAAAAGAAAAAAACTTCCAAACAGACAAAACAACTACCGACCTAATACTTACGCCAAAAAATGAAACGAAGTGATTTAAATTAGAACGGACGAGCCCCCAAATCATGTTATGCCCCTGGTCTAGGGGAACCTAGACACAGCATGATGTGTGCCACCACTGCTTTCATTCCCAATCAAAACCAGACCAAGTGTTGTAATATGTAGCTATTTTATTCACTTCGGACGTGAGCAATGCCCAAAACAACAAAAAAACTCTAACACCATCCCTGTCTTACCTAACAACCAAATAAATGCAAAACAACAGCGTACAGAATGCTGGGTTGGTTGGGAGTGGCATAAGTCGGGCGCTGACATCGTTGTAGAAGACAGGACTCTTTCCTTTAAAACATCAGGCAACGTGTTCTTGTATATATGGAAGTGATATTTTCCCATTCTTGCTAAATACAAGACTTCAGCTGTGCAATAGTCTGTGGTTACCGCTGTCTGATTCTATTTATTGAATGCTCCTTTTATACACAATCACGATACCCTGTCCTGTTGCCTGTTAGCCTCCTAAACATTTCAGTCTCATCTTGTCTGTGTCCCAACTAACTGCTACTTACTTATATCCTACTACATGCACCCCCGTGAAGCACTTTAACAAATGTTGATTATCCCAGCTTTTTGTTCTGCTGTGGCTTGAATTACACTGTTAGGTCTATCACTATTAACAGTGACACAATTTTTATCACGAAAATGTTGGATGAACCGTGTGGGAATTATAGCCATTTATAGCTGAATCTGAGTTCACAATATAGCCCTAAACACTTCCAAACTCATCCTGCTGCTTTTGTCAGCACTCATGTCATCACTAAATACGTCATACATGCCCACACCATAACATGTTTCCCAGATCAGGTGGTAGCTTCAGATCATAAGCACTTTATTCCTTTCTCCAAACCCTCTTTTTTTCCCACTTTTCTTATGCAGGTTTATCTTCACCTCAACTGTCCATATGAGTTTGTTCCAGAACTTCACAAAAGACTGAAATGTTCTCTTGATTGTTGACATTGACACAGACATGCCAACCTGCTGGAGGGTGTTTTTGATCTTGATTTTGATCAAGTGTTGTAGAGAGTTTTTCTTTGCTAGGGAAAACAAATCATCTCTCATCCATCACAGTTTTTCTTTTTACTGTTTTTTAAAGAATGTACCAGGTAGTTGGTTTGCCCACACCATTTTTAAAATTAATTCTAATAAGATATACATGGGGAAAAGGCAACAAAATCTGCCTTAAAACATTCTTGTAAGGTTTGTCACAAAGTTTCACAGTAAAAGTATTGTTCCTGAGGTAGTAGGTGTTTTGGACAGTGAGCTATACCTCTCCCCTCAGGATGTGTAGATTCGGTGTAATTTCAATTTATACTTATATGTGTGAGAAATGTGTTAGTATGATTAATGTGTTTAAAGTGATAAATAAAAAATGTGTTATTGTGATTAATATGTGTAAGAAAAATGGGAGGTATGTAAATTGATTGAGGTAAAGTCAGAGGCTGCACAGCTTGAACCTGGTCTGATTTGGAAATCGGGTTCACGATCTGGTAATGTGCATGTTTGACTGCCGCACAATCAATCACCTCCAGGAGACTGTTGTTTTTGACTGATTAGATGTTCTGATCTATCTGGTCATGGTTTGAACAACTGAACCACACGTCTGTGACAGAAGAGGGGTTATGGCCTGTCTTACAGGGGGCATTGTCCACCCACATAATTGATATTAGTCATCACTCTGAGCTGTACAAATAATCATTTATATGCAATAGATATGTTGCTTTTTGCTGGAGAAATTGAGGATAAGGTAAAGGTGATGAGAGGCCTTGACAATAGATCTTTCCAAATAATCTTAACATTTGTGTTTTTCTGGTCTACACCATATTTACCTGCCTCTGTGGTCTTTATAAAGATGTGTGGTGTTGACATAGAAACTGCTTTTGCTTTAGCAGTTGCTAAAGAAACAATGGAGTACACTTTTTAGCTTTAAATCTGATGAGTGGCATCTGTTCATTAGTGGCTGAGAATTCCTTAGTAGATCAGTACTGTTTTTGTCACATAAGCTGAGGTGAGGTGACTACTGAGGTGAAGTTTGTCTTTTTAAAGTGGAAGCATAGGCTTCATAGCCTTCATTTCTCTAGTACCCGTTCTCTTGTCCTGCACAGAACTTTATTTGGCTTTAATGAGTCATATTGTGGGCTCAGAATGCTTCAGTTAACGACGGTGCTACTTCATCAAAAACAAATGTCCAATTCTGTTTACTGGAATTGTCACAGTATGAGTCATATTGGCCTACACCCTCTCCTCTCCATTCAGTCTCGTGTATTGAAAGTTACAAATAGGAAATGGGGTGAGAGAGCTTTTGGATGCAGCTTATGTCTTAAACTATAATGAGAGTCCTTATAGCAGAGAGACAGCAGGAAGCGCACAGCTCCACATCACTCCCCTGTTTAATTGTACTTATTTTACTGAGAGATATGTCACTGATGATGAGTCATCTTGGATTCAGCAGAGAAGTGGCTTTTTTCGCTCCTTTCTCTCAACTCTGCCAAGCAGTGAATCCTCACCATGACACACATTATCTGTTGTGGTGACCCTGAGCTTATAGGATAAGCAGAAAGAGGAGGGAAAAAAACAAGTGTTTCTTGGTGCCTGAGAAACTGATGAAATGCTGAATTCTCTGACTTCCATACATAAAATATTTCTCTGTTTCTAACAGAGAAAAATTTCTCTTTCTGTTTCTAAAAACTCCTCCAGATGACATCACCTGGATGATGGAGGTCATCTTCTGAACTCATTAGGAGTTCAGATGATGTTATCTGGAAGAGCTCTGGAAAAGCAGGTTGACCACGATTAACAACCCTATAGTGTGAGCAACAAGTTGACATAATTTGAACTGAATGTTTCTCCAAGTAACGTCATCTGGAGGAATGTTTCAGCAAGAAGTAGAGAGATATTTTAATGTAGGGAAATTAGAGGGAAATTTAAATGCATTCAGTTACATGTACTTCCCAAACTAGAACCAAAAGAATCACGTTCAAAATCGGTGAAGGCGTCCTTTAATGGATTTGTCAAATCACTTCAAATACTTATTTGAAGTATGTTGTAAATAAAGTTATTTTAAAAAGAGTCAACAGTAAACTCTATGAGAACACTGTGATGAAAACTACCATTCTTGTTTCGGGACATGTGCTGATTTCCGAGTGATGGTATGTTTTGACCAAATTATAATAAAACAAATGCAGCTTGTATGCCAGCCTTATGGCTCAACATTAACTGGCATGAGTGTCAAACAAGCGGTAAAACATTTTTGCAATGTATATAGTATGAATTAGCCAGTGTGTTTATTATTTCAGACTTACTCGGGATTACTGCCTTTATTCTTTGTTCTTTCCTGAATCTTTTTTTTTTTTTAATTAAATTCAGGGTCCCAGTGCCCAATTAATCACCTAAAATACCAAAGGTCCTGCTTCCAAACATTTAACATTTGATGACAAAGGTCTATTTAGGAATAAGTTCAAAATTCCTGTAAATTGTTCAATAATTTTAATTAGGACATTAATTAAATAATTATACAATATTTACAATCATCCATTGTTATGGGTGTTATTGTGAACAATGCAAAAGCTTTTCATGTTAGTATACAATGTGCCCTATGTTAATTCAAAGATGCCTTTGTATTGTGTCTCCGCCATTTGGCTGCATGTTTGATATTGATTCTGCAGATTATTGATCAATTGACCTCGGTTTTATTATACTTCGCCTACTCTGTCAAATCCTATACAAACTTCCAGTGTAAGAGCAATATGAAATGAACATTGAATGTATTTTTTATGACTCCTTGTCACAATGAACTGAATATAATTAAAACTTACTTTATAAGTATGTATAATTTCTCAAATAAATTAATTTTATGGTATTTATCTGCACAGTCAGGCGGATGAAACACAGCGCTCTTTCCTTGGGCTGGGTTTTTTTTGCATATGAAACCATTTTGTCCGGTCAGTAGTTGATATATATCTAATAAAGCTGTACTGTAGCAGCTGAAAAACAACCTCAAAACTCTTTAAAACTTGTAATTACAAAACTCTCATCCAATAATTGTTCCTTACACTACATGTATTCAGCACTATGCACATGCAGAGATGCTTTTAGGTGCTTAAAAACAGTTAAGTTTTTTATATAATAGCATACCAATCTAAGTAGTGGTCAGTCCATCTACGTATATGTCTCCAGTCTTACCTTGTATAGACAAATGGAAACTGGGGACAGTGCTCCTTGTAGCATTTTTTAAAAATATACTGAATAGTTATCCTTTAAATAGCTGATGACTAGTAGGAGAAAACGTGTACATTTAACAAACTACTACTTAAGGCCTCAGATAATGGGCTAGTTTTATTTTATTACATTTTATTACAGACACTGGAACATGACATTGGGATTAAAGGAACTGCACTAGATTGGTTTAAATCTTATTTATCAGATAGATTTCAGTTTGTTCATATTAATGATGACTTCTCCATGCACACAAAGGTTAGCTGCATCTCTGATGGAATGGGGGTGCATAAGTGCCTATGACATGGGCAGCTTACACATCTGGAAAGGCATCATGAACGCTGAAAAGTACACAGCGGTTTTAAAGCAACATATGCTCCCATCTAGACAATGTCTCTTTCAGGGAAGGCCTTGCATACTTTCTATAAGACAATGCTAAACCACATACTGCATTCATCACAACAGCATGTCTTCAAAGGAGAAGAGTCTGGGTGCTGAACTGGCCTGCCTGCATTCCAGAGCTTTCATCAATAGAAAACATTTGGCGCATCGTAAAACAAAAAATCCTGCAACAAAGGCCCAGGACTGTTGATCAGCTAGAATCCTTCATCAGACAAGAATGGGACAACATTCCTCTCCTAAAACTGCAGCAAGTTACAGGTCTCTCACAAGAAGAGGGGATACTACACAATGGTCAATGTCACCCTGTTCCAACTTTTTTGATATGGTTTAAAAATGAGGAAATATTTTCCATGACATGGTAAAATGTTTCAGTTTCAACATCTGATATGCTGTTTATGTTCTATTTTGAATAAAATATGGGTTGATGAGATTTGCAAATCTTGCATTGTTTTTATTTACTTTTTGCAAATTGTCGCAACTATCTTTGAATTGGGGTTGTAAAACTGAAAGTAGTAGGGTGAAGTAGGGGTCATCAGTCCAGTTGGAGAATAAGTGAGGCTGTTTATACCAAGTTGGTTTGTGTGTGCACCTATGTATTAAGCATCTGTAGAGTGAATATACTGTATATACACTAGCCAATAGAAACCTTTTCATTTAGAAAACTCAAACTAACAACCCCAAGTTCCAACAAAACAAACTAGTTATTTGAAATGAAGAACTTTCTAAAAATATCAAACCTATAATAACACTGCTGATTAAAGCAAGTAAAGCATGTTTCATTGTTCATACAGGCACCTGAAAGTTGCCTGTATGAAAAACTAATTTAATTCAAGTCTGTGTTGTACTGTTTGCATTATGTAGATAAAGAATAAAAGAAAAGAAATCAAAGCAAATGAACATGAGCAGCACACTCCTGCTTTTGATTGCACTCAGTAGTAGTTCAGTAATCTTTGTTGTGTCAAAACTGTTTGTCCTGCCTTAATCATAATGCATCTTTTATCTCCTCATTACACTTGGCTCCCACTCCCACTGTTTACATTTACTAAAAATAGTATATTTTTTATTTACATTTTTTAATAGTGGGTCCTTGTTCAGCATGACCTTACTCAAAAGTGCGATGTGTTTGTTGCTGTTTCTAATGTAAAATTTGCCTGTTCTGTTGTTGCAGACTTACCTTTGACCCTTGAGCGAGTGCCCACTTCCTTGTGAGTGAATCCACGAAGGGAGCTGCTGACCTGCTTCCGGTGATGGATTTGGGGAAACACCCAGGGGGTAGCACCACAGAACCCAATATCACAAACTGCACTGGCCCACCTGCAAGCAGCCTCGGTGCAGTCGAGTTTACAGACGGAATGGCGTTGGTTGTGGTGGTACTCGGCCTCCTCACCCTCCTCACTGCTCTCATCAATGGGGCTGTCATCATTGCCATCTGCACCACCAAGAAGCTCCACCTGCCCGCCAACTACCTCATCTGTTCTCTGGCTGTCACAGACTTTCTGGTGGCTCTCCTCGTGATGCCCATCAGTACCCTCTATATTGCTATGGAGACATGGTTGCTGGGGCAGGTCGTGTGTGAACTGTGGTTAAGCGTGGACATGACCTGCTGCACCTGCTCCATCCTGCACCTGTGCGTTATAGCCCTGGACCGGTACTGGGCCATCACCAAAGCTATCGAATATGCTCGCAAGAGGTCGGCCCGCCGCGCCGCAAGCATGGTGGTCATAGTCTGGGTCATCTCAGTTTTTATATCTATGCCTCCGTTATTTTGGAGGCAAAGGTCGACCAGTGACAGACTCGACCAGTGCATCATAGAGCATGACCACCTGGGATACACCATATACTCTACACTGGGGGCATTTTACATTCCTATGGTCATCATTCTTATCTTATACTATAGGATTTACAACGCTGCAAAGAGTCTTTACCAGAAGCGTGGCTCATCTCGGCACCTCAGCAGCCGCAGCATGGGCAGTCAGAACTCTGTAGACCATTGTCGTGTCTCCCACACATTTTGTGTGTCAGACTTGTCCAACTCAGATCCCACACTGGCTAGTGATAAACTCAATGTCACCATCCGTATCCCATCCTTTGAAACTGACATGGATGGGCAGGATGAGAAGAGCCAGATATGTACTTCACGTGAGAGGAAAGCGGCAAGAATCCTCGGCCTCATCCTTGGGGCTTTCATAATCTGCTGGCTGCCTTTCTTTATGAAAGAGCTCCTGGTGGGTCTGCAAGTGTTACAACCTTCTCCGCTTATCTCGGACTTCCTGACTTGGCTGGGATATATAAATTCTCTCATCAATCCCCTTTTGTACACCAGCTTTAATGATGATTTCAAGCTGGCTTTCAAAAAGCTGCTCAAGAGAAAAGAGCATGCATAGGTCTGAGTGATACACCTTTACCTGCATGCAGTCTGCTGGGAGTGTGGAGTGTGACGTAATGCTTAAAAGTGTATCCCCTGATTTTCTGAATAAAAGAATTATTTGTAACTATTAATTGTTTATTGCATATATTTAATTTATACCATTATAAACAAGAGAATTCAGTTTTCATTCAACATTTAAAGCTACACTAAAGAATGTTGTTGGTGCAACTGGTAAAACGTAAATATTGTTGCAGTTTGGACAAATAGTGGTCAAGGTGACTGCTTGGGGACTGGGTTATTATGGTTTATTATACTTCCTGGAAGTAAGCTATGATTATGTTGATTTAAATCTAAAATATCAACCAAAGAAGCTGCTTTTTCAAACGGCTTCTAGCTTACTTTGATCAGCCACAACATTAATACCACCTGGTCGTTTGCGTAACAGACAAGATTCAGCAATGATCACACCTGGCTGTGTAGCTGTGTTGCTGTGTACCGCTCAGAGTGCCAATGCTAGCCCTGTCCACGCCTGATTAGCTGCATATCCAATGTGACTAGTACATAAGGGCAAGAATTAGCTTTATTACACTATTAGATTATAGATCAATATTAACTCTGGTTTTAATGCATTTTATGCATCTTCATTCAAGAAATTGTTTTTTAAAAGAATTAAATTGTTGAATTATTAAATAGTTGAATTTCACAATGATAAAATGATTGCTCATGTATTGAACTAATTAAAACATGACCTGACACATACAGCTAGGTTACTACTTTGTATTATTATTTTTTGTGTTGTATTTTGCTTGAATACTTTTGTATGTTCAAGTAAATAATGACACATCCACTAATATAGTATATATATTCATGTCATATAATATATTTTCATATAATATAGTCACTATACTCCCATTTGGATTTTTATACACAGTAACAAAGTAGATATAAAACAAGCCAAAATAAAGTAGTTTTGTGATATTTTGTATTGGAAAAGATAAGGTTAATGAGCTCTATCTTGTCCTTGGTTTTTGCATTTGTTCTGGCTATCACTTCAATATGATATGAACAGTAATCTTTAATAAAATGCTGTATTTTAGCTCCAGTTACTCTGTTTTTGCTGGTCTGATATTGCATCAGCACATCTGTTACCACTGAGAAGAGAGACGGCAGCAATTAATGAAATATGATATATTATGCATCAAAACTGAAAGCGTTCAGCTATGATACAACTTTTACTGTTTAACACAAACCAGCATTTCAGCCAGTGGCAATTTTACCAAAATGAAGCTAAAAACACCTCTATTTAATGGAATTGTTATGATAAAATGCTGGATGTGTAATAGGCAACTGCTGGTAAACAAATTTACCACACAAGCAATAAAAGGGGATAAAATCATTGATCATTGTAATTTGTTCTGCTTTGTTAGCTGCCCCCAAGTGATAAAAAAGAAACGTAATGTTGCTGAAAGGAGAGTATAAATGAACATGTAGGAAACCAGCTAAATTAAATCAAAACACAACACAAATTAGAAGAGGAAATACACACAATTAAAAGCAATAAAAAATATTTTAATTGTGTGTAAAGGCTAAGAAAAAGACATCAAAATCATCAAGTGTTGTGTACCTTACTAGATGACTGTTTTTATACAACACAAAGATCAGTATGAGATATAGAATTCAACCCAGAAAAGTTATTTTTCTTGTCGGTTATAGGTGAATGCATATACTTCCAGTATAACATCTGAGAAACTTTTATTACAGTCTTCTTATACATCTTCTTATTCTTCTGTATAGAGCAATTAATTGAGGTTGTTCAAATACCTGATCAAATTGCAATGATTACAGCCTGTCTGTCTTATTCTCATGTGACTTCATGAAGTTACGACAGCATAAGTATCTCTACGTAAACACAGTAAAACTTCGAAAAACACTAAAGCTGTAAAAATATTACGTTTTTGTGAGTTTTAAATATTTTTAGGTTTTGTTTGTTGTGCAAATTTGTCATATTTTTCTTTGTCTACCTTTGCTTTATCTGTCAGCTATTTTTTACGATCATTGGTTATATCAATCTTGATTCAATAAAGTTGTATTCAAAACCACGTAAACATCAGCCCCCCTCCCGCTGCTTACGTACATACGCAATAGAGGTACGCGCTGGAGCTTGGTGTGAAGATGGCGGACGAGGAGGCCGAGCAGGACATTAGTCCTGAGAACGGTAGCAGAGGAACCATTGGGGAACTAAGACAACGGTTGCGAGAACTGCAGAAAATCGTAGAGAGACAAAGCGACGACTCTTCAAGCCAGTCCTCCTCTGAGTATTGCCAAGAGTTTTGCAGGGTGAGTTGTCTTACTTCATATATTTAGCCTTCATGCTAGTATTATTAACAGTACGCATTTGCTTCTGGATAATCCAGGTAAATGTTTGATTAAAGCTGAACTGTGGTTGCGTATGTTGTGTATTTGTCATTCGTGTTTTTTACACTAACATTTGCATGATTAAATTATGTGAAATGGTTAATTTCTAAGTTTAATCGGTGAAGTACTAAGCACAAGTAGAACTGAAACTGACTGTTGACATGGCTAGCTCGGCTAGCTAGCTTTCACTGTTAGCACCCGATAGCTTTGTGTGCAGAAGGTAAGGTTAGATTAGTTAACCCCTGTGTTATTGGGTTTAAAACCCTTGGGATAGTTCTTCAGCGTAGACTGATAACAACCAACCAATGGCTGCATGCGACTGCGGAGTATGTAACGTGGTGACAGTTGCCGGTTCCATCTGCAGTTAGCTTTTAGCTTTGTATGTTTGGTTTCGTGCGCGTGCACGTAAGACTGGTTTCCCCCGATTGAGGTGGAAAAGAAGCCCCAAGGGTAGCAAAGGGAGCTTGACTTGTTTTAAAATAGATATTTTTAATTCTATCCTTGCCTCAAAGTTGGCTGCTTAGGTTACAACAATGTAGCATTTCAAACAAACTGCAGTATAGCTGCTTGGACTTACGAGTTTTTCCGCGATGGATGTGTACGTGCGGAATGAAACGCACGCGTTGGGGGAAGATGCTTACTGATCTGCACCATAGCTGCTAACAATGCAACGTAAATTTCAGTCATTCATCCTTGAGTCCTGTATGTTGCAGTGATTTCCACAATTTCGTAGCTAAATAGATGCTTGTATGACGTTTAAGCATGTGAGATTACAGAGAGGGCGGATCTGCACCAAGCAGCTCGACTCCATTGTAGGGATTTCTTGGTTATTGTATTTGGATGAAGGAAATGTGCCTCTTATGTCCAGAAAGAGAACACAAAGTGATACAGGGATATGGTATCCAATTAATAATAAATAAATGAAGCCATTCTCAAAAGTCATGCGTCAGTAATAATAAGGAGGGCTTAAGATGTATTATTGACAGATAGTTACAAATATTCACAAATCCTATTATTGATCAAAACCATCCTTTACTGCTGGACAACTTGATTAGGGCATTGTCTGGAAATGTTTAACGTTTCCTCCAGGTTTAAAGTGCTGTGACTTTACAACTTTAAATTGTGAGAGTTAATGTTTTTTGTTTGTTAGTTGTTTTTTTTTTAACCTTGACTGGGGAAATTCTTTAGTTTAAACTAACATTGAGGATTTTTTTTAGCTTAATATATGTGTATAAACAAGATTAATTTGTACTTTATTAACCAAATAAAGGACATTAGTTCTATCACTCAACATTTTGATGCAAAAGGTTTTGAAATTTGTATTAGATATACTTTTTGATTGGTCTTCAGCTCAGCTTTGGATGATGTGTAATAAATAATTTCATGCAAGTAGTCAATATATTGAGATTCTTAAACTGACCTGACAACCTTCAAGGTTTATCAGGCCCAATACATTTCAACCGGCACTGTTTCATCCATAGAGAAGAAACCATAGTTTTGACTGTTGTCATGCTGTGGTTTTCACGTCAACAAAACAAACACAAAATTGAGAAAGGAAAACTTCACATTATAATTCCCAATATCCATATAAAAGACCCTCAAATCAAATCAGACAATTTCTGTTTTTTTTGTGGTTGTGTGTCACATTTATTACCATTAAATGAAGGCTAGGCCACTTTGGTTATGTTTATTTTTCCTCAAATGGAAGACATGATACAAATCACTTCTATATCTATTTATCTAAAATCTATTTATGTATAATATATGGAAGTGAAAAAATATGTAGTGAACCACTAGTTTTTTTGTTTTGTTGCTGCTGCCAAGGACTCGAATAGTATTCTCTGAAAGCCAAGAAAATTAATCAATTTCTTGAAATGTTGGCATAAACAGTAACAGCATTATATTGTTATCACTTTATTAATTAATTGTTAAAATGTGGTGAATATTCTGTTAAGTTTTGCCAAAATAAACCAGTTAGCAGGGTCTTATTCCAGCTGTCACTTCCAGACCCCTAAAGCTACAATATACAACTTGAGCTTGCACTGGCATGATACATTTATTGACCAGTTAATCTTCAGTGCTTTACAATAAAAACAAAGAATAAAATCCCAAAATATTAAATTAGACACAATGGATTATAACCACATTTACGACAAATCAATTTTACCTAAAAAAATAAAGTTTGTTATGTGGTTATCAATAAACTTGGTTGTTATTTGCGTAGGTCCTAATTCACAGTAGTTTTTAATTTTCTATAACCCTGTTAAGAATCATTAGTTATAGTTATCGATTGTGCAGGCTGTTTGTGCGCACTGACATTTTCTTTTGTGTCAATGGTTAATTTTTTTTTCCTGATTCTGAAGTCACTGTCTTTGCTCCATAGCAATAGCAATACTTAGTAACTCAAGTGGTAGACAGATGGGTATAAAGAAGTTACTCAAGATCACCCAATTTGAATTAACCAACTCTGTCATTTAATGGTTGATGATTGTGATAGTTAAAACAATGGACATTTTGTTTGTTTGTTTGTTTGGGGTGTTTTTTCAAAGCATTACATCAAAGTCATTTTTCTTACCAATTCTCTAATGTGTTTTGTTTTTTTTTTTTGTCTCATGGAGGACCTCTTCCTGTAGTGTTTGCTGTATCAAGGCCTTTTTACTTACCTCTGATGATCTAGTGGATCACAATAGTCCCTTTTTACGTCCATTACATCAGTGTGTGTTTCTGAATCAGGACCCTCTGTATTCAGTAGAGCATCGTGTGCAGGCCTGTATCAGCAAAAATAAAACAGATTAGATACCATCCTCCTTTATCTTCGATTTGCTGCTGCATTTCTTAACCTTGGTCGCTCTCTCTTTCCCTCTCCCCTTCTTATTGAAATATTAGTTGATGATTGTTTTAAATTAAGAATTTATTAATCTAAGTTAATTAATTGAGGTACTTTCTAAGATAACTGTCATTTGGCATAGATGAGTGTGACTTATTGTGTTAAATAGAGCATCTCTTCAAATTGGTGTTTAGTAATTGACTGTTTTCCACTCTCTGTAGACCCTGCTGGAGTATGCAGGCCGTTGCAAGATAGAGGAAGATCCTCTGCCTCTCGTGGAAGTGTACATAGTCGCCATGCTAAGTTATGCACAGGCCTCTCCATACCTCTCCCTGCAGTGTGAAAATGTTCCTCTTGTGGTTGAGAGGCTCTCACTGTAAGTGCCATTAAAAATGTGATTTAACTGCAGATTTATTGTTTACCCTTATAGTTAATGATTATTGCAACCTAGTAATAAAAGCTAAATCACTTTTTTTTTTTTTTTTTTTAATTAAGTCTTTTTAAGATTTCTAAGTAAATAAAGATCAGTTTTATCTCTGTGTTGTTTCCTTTCATTCTGCAGGAATTTTGTGGAGCTTTTGCTCTCACTGAAAGACGATGTTCCAGATGGATTATGGAAAGAATTTAAGTCATCTGTACAGGTGAGGATATACATTCTCGTTTTAACAACAACTGTTGGTCAAAAGAAGCTTTTGTCAGCTGCTTGTCACATTCTTTTTTCTTTTGTTTTATAAACAAGATTAGATGCAGACTTCATTAGTGCATACTAAGAAATGGTACCCAATGGTAGGACATTAAGGCTTTAGGAATGGTTTACCTCACAGAGAATATTTTTATGTCATAAGATACTGTGTTAACCTGGCCAAAGAAAATATTGTCCTGTCATAATTGCCCAAGAACAGTGACTACAGTGACCCTGAAACTATTGATCTTAGCAAGATAGCTAACGTTACTGTAAATAATTTGCTATTGTTACCTGTTAGCTGTTAAATTTGATTTTGCTGTTTTTTGCAACTGAGATACTGCATCAAGGGCTGTAAAGAGTGTTCGGTTGGAAGTCAGGTGACTGTAAATGCTCCCAGAAATCACATACATTTTGAAAACAAGTAATGGCATTTCTTTTTGTATACAGTTTGCTCACAGTAAACTGCAGGAGAATGGACTCAATCAGCTAGCCCCACTCTCTGCTTTGGGTCAAAATGATGGTGTTTGGACCCACAGGGTCCTGCAAGGCCTTCTGTCAAACGAAACTCTACAGTCAGAACAAGGTGAGGTCCTGTGCAAGTTTTACAATTTCCTAGAAAGGACTGTTTGAGAAATGTTCAGATATTATTCAGATTTAGATGAGTACAGCATATGTGTATTTGTTCTGTATAGTTAACAAGTGTGATTTTTAATATTTAGTTTATTCAGTTTATTAGTGTATGTGAAACGGGAGCTGCATTTTCTTTCTGTCTTCATGTATAGTGACTTTAGAAAGTGTTTACTGTACTTTCGTAAAAATATTCTTAAATGTATTAAAATCAAAAGGTGAAGTATTCAGACCCTTTGATATGGTTCTGGGTACTGTGGTCAAGTGCCTCCTGATATTGAGCTGATGTTATTTCCTGCACTTGTTTACAGTTTCTAAAGACATATTTTTACTGTCTATGTTGTCATTGGTTTGCAGTAGAGGAGTTCCTTGTGCAGGAGGGGCCGGTCCTGTTGGAGATGAGAGTGAAGCAGCTGATAAAGGAGAAGCAGCTAGGGAAGGCTGCTCAAGTGGCGAAGACATGCTGCGAGGGCAATGCCTTTCAAGGGACGGGAGCTTTCAAACAGATGTACCTCGTGTGCCTCTGTGCTACCTCAGAACAGGATCAGGTCATGGATGAGGTGAGCAATATGTATAGTTGAGTAGATTGCAAAACATTGTTGGTGTGTGAGGTGGTGGTAGATGTGTCATAAAACAGCTGTCCAGTTGGAGCAGACCAACTACATAACAATATTTAACTCAACCTCTGATGTTTTGATTCATGAGAGGCCAGATGCTGCTTGCTGCTAGCTACACTACAAAACACTACATTTCTCTGTGCTATGTCCGATGTAATATGTTTTTTTCTCATCCACAAGATGGCAGACTAGACCCAAAACCTGTTTAGACTGTTAGCATTAGAAACATTTGTGCTATCACTTAGTTCTTTTGAAATATTAGATGATCATTCTTTAAGAGAACATGTAGTTTCCAATGAAAGTTATATACTATTTACATGGCATCTATCTGTGCAGCTTTCAAAAGAGGACTGCCGTGATGCATTGGAGATGATATGCAACCTGGAGTCAGATGGAGATGAAACGGCAGCTTTCAACTTATGCACAGCCTTTCTAACCCGACAGCTTATCCAAGGGGACATGTACTGTGCTTGGTAAGATGAGTTTTATTCATAGCTCACACAGTTTCACATGGACACTCATATCCTGCAGCTGTTGTCTGCCCCCTGTGTATTACCCCCTTGTTAGTCATGTACGAGTAAGCAGAGAGAAGATTAAGGGTTCAAGCATGACATTTGCTTTTCAAATATTTTCTTTTACTGTCATTAGGATATCCCAAGATGTCACTGCGGATGAAGCAAGCTACTATTAGGCTTAAAACAAACAGCCAAAGTACCCAAATTCAAAATCCCTTATGTGCCCTTTACATGGGGCCATACATGCATGCGCGACGCTTTCGTGGGGTAAATAAAAGGGATGGGTGATGGAGCAATTAAAATGCAGTGGTTTAAATTAATTATTGATGTCTTAATTTCTTCCATAGTAGCATACTTCAACTTGTTGGCGTTTTAACATTTCGACTGTAACCAGTTAAGGTTCCCGGGTCTACACTTTTGGCACATTATAAAGGATTACTTTGGTAATTTTCTAAATATGTTGTATTTTCCGCAGTCCCCATACAGCTACTTAAGCCAACATTGAATCTTCTCTATTCACTTTTAATTAGTCTACAGCCTGGATAGGCTCATTTGTTAATGTCTTAAACTTCTGCTGTTGTCCTAACTATTCAACATATTGTCCAGACAAAGCACTCCACTAGATGACATATTAGTTCTTAAGACAGCTACCTTTTTATTTTTTTGTAATTCTTTTTAACAAATGTAGCACCATATGCTCCAATTTGGCACTTCCTTTTATTTCATCTGATAAACTGCACATGTCTGACATTTGTACAGTTATTTGCAGCTTTGTGTGTGGCATGAAAAACTTCATACTGTCCAAGTTTAGTTCAGGACTGTATATGTACATTGCGTCCAAATCAACTGGCAGAGCACACAATGAATCACTTGCATTAAATTTCCGTTAAATTATGACCCCTCTGTGTAATATGACTAATACAGCTCTTCTGTAATGTGTTCGAGTCTTTGCAAATTGTTAACAAATGGTTAAATAAAATATAAAGATGTTGTGGGGAGTATGACTAATTGATAATAACCAGACAATACATGGGCTATGTATTATTCAAACAGGGAGCTTACTCTGTTCTGGAGCAAGCTGCTGAAGCGCTTGGAGCCATCAGATCAGACCTTTCTCACCAGATGTTGCCAGATGTCCTTATTTTCCAAAACGGCATACCACCTCCTCTTCCTTATCAAGGTCATCCAATCGGAGGTCAGTACACTGTCAATTTGTGATATTATCAAAGTAGACGCCAGCTTAATAACAAAAGTTGTCATCCCCATTAACTTTTTGTGGAATTAAACCCCCCACATTGTTTGCCATTTACGATGTGCCGATGTTTGCCCACATTCAAAGCAATCTTTTTAGTACTGACTGAATACTGAGTGCACATAAGGTTCAAAGGTTGTTTTGTGTGCATAGGCCCAGGATTAGCTTTCATGCATGTGATTAACAGTTAATTTACATATAAGCTGACCTAGTTTTAAAGAAAAAAATTATAAATATTCAAGTGTGTCATTCATGAATTATTCAAAATTGTCTAAATGCGTTTAGTTATTTTTAGTTAATTAAAAGTTAAATAATTTAGTAGAAACAGTGAAAGCCATAATAAGCATCCATCTATTTTCACTTTCATGATGCTACAAGTCCGTAATATTAAAACACCAATTGGAGACACTGCTGTGAGTAACTTAAGAGAATTTAGACATTCTTTCCGCTTTTTTCTCGGGCTAGGCAACAAGACATGCTACAAAATGCCAATTTTACTAGGATCCTTAATGCCCAGACAAGTGACCTCTGTGTGCTCTGAAAATGTATCAAACTGCAGATCAAATGGCCTAGCTCTTTTTAAATGAAGACATCTAACATGAGTGGAGGTTTCAGCAAATCTGCAGTACTAATGTCTCTGACAGTGGGAAATCTAGGCCATAGACATAGGTCTTCCTTAACATATTTCTGGTGCATTGTCTGTCAGAAAATTATTTCTTTGCTCAAGATTGTGCATAAAATCAGAATTTAATTTTTCTTAACATTTTCTTGCTAAAGTTTATATTATGCCATTGTAAAAGTTCAGTTTTTGTTTTGAGGTATTCACTCAGTTTGAGTTTACATTTCTGAAATTAATAAATGGATCAGCTCAAACAAATACAGGCTCCTATGTGTTATGCCTGTTTTGGCCGCTGAAAATGTTTTCAGCAAAAGGTACTCCAAAGTTCCCTTTAGAATTGTCAGGTCTGTTGTCTACATTTTTCGAGTACAAAAGTAAAAACACTCTACAAAGACAACAGTGTATTTTAAACAATACTGATCATGATAAGCATGTACAGTATTTAAAAAAAAAAAAAAATGGTAATCCATCATGATAAATCAGCATTTGTTAGTTAATAATAATTTAGTAAAAACCAAATGGGATGGTGACTGATCAATGTAGATATCAGTAGGAGAATGAAATTGGCAGCTGCTGCCCTCTACAAAATCATCTTTAAGGTCTATGGAAGTTGGTCTTGGATACCAATTTTTATGCTGGGTGCATTACAAAACTAAAGTGGGATTGCATTTTTTGGTGAATAGAAAATTTTACAATGCCATACTGAAATTAATAATTTAGTGCTACTTAAACATATTTGTTTTAGATTTGAAAAATTAATAGCAGCCAATTCTAACCACTACAGCGTTGTTGCTGGTTGTTTTGCCTGATAGGATAATCTTGGATGATTTAGTTTAAAGTGTTAGGCAAGTATGTTTATATAGAACATTTTTTCCAAATGTTAGGCTGCTTTATATTATTCGGTTTCCTCTCTTTTATAGATTGACTGTGTTGGACTGCCAATTTGCATCGAAATGTGCATAAGTGCTCTGCGGATGGACTCGGATGATCGAAATGCCAAGGCCACTGTGTGTAAAACCATTTCCTGTTTGCTTCCCAATGACCTGGAAGTCAAGCGAGCCTGTCAGCTTACTGAGTTCCTCCTGGATCCCACTGTGGATTCATACTATGCTGTGGAGAGTATTTACAATCAACCGGATCAAAAACTAGAGGAGGAGAATATGCCTGTTATCAACTCACTACGTTGCGAACTCTTGCTGGTACTTAAAACCCAGTGGCCTTTTGACCCGGAGTTCTGGGACTGGAAAACACTTAAACGTCACTGTCTAGCACTAATGGGTGAAGAAGCTTCAATAGTGTCATCGATTGACTCGCTGAATGATAAAGAGATCCCAGAAGAAGAGGAGGACTTCTCCAATAAGACGTTACTTATGAATTTCCCTGACCATTTAATCAGTGGCACCTACGAACTAAAAGATGTCAAAGACAAGAAACAGAAAAACAGAGAAATGAAGAAACTGCGAGAAAAGGGTTTCATATCTGCCAGATTCAGAAACTGGCAGGCATATATGCAGTATTGTGTGCTGTGTGACAAAGAGTTTCTTGGCCACAGGATTGTGCGCCATGCACAGACTCATCTAAGTGGAGGAGAATATAGCTGCCCCATATGTACTCAAACTTTTACCTCAAAAGACACGTTGATTCCTCATGTAACATCACACGTAAAACAGTCGTGCAAAGAAAGGCTGACTGCAATCAAAACCAACAAGATATTGGCCAATCCTAAAAGAGCTGCCCCAGTTATAGCAGAATTACAGGCCAAGACAGAAAATGAGCTATGTGGAAAAGGTGATTTGCCATGGCAAAATGGGAGTTTGGTTCCTAATGCTCAGGCTAAAGTGGAAAAGCCTAACACCCAGCATAATGAGGAAAATATATGCCCTGTCGGAAAATGCAGAAGGAGCTTTAAATTTTTCAAAAACCTTATTGCACATGTTAAAGCTCATGGGGAAAATGAAGAAGCAAAGATTTTCCTAGAGATGCAGAGCAAAAAGGTTGTTTGCCAGTACTGCCGTCGCCACTTTGTTAATGTCACCCATCTCAACGATCATTTACAGGTTCACTGTGGTGTGAAGCCTTACATTTGTATCCAGTTGAACTGCAAGGCAAGTTTTCTGTCCAACACTGAGCTCCTTGTACACAGGAAAACGCATTCTGTTTTTAGGGCTAGATGCATGTTTCCAAATTGTGGAAAGATTTTTAATGAGGCTTTCAAATTGTATGACCATGAGGCACAGCATTACAAGACTTTCACCTGTAAAGAAGTGGACTGTGGAAAGGTATTCCATTCACAGCAGCAGCTTGATTTGCACCAGGAGAAGCATGCTGCTCAAGAGGACAGCCCATCTTCTCAAAAGACTTTACAAAATACCCAGTCTGCCCCCTCACTCATTGAACAAATGCTTTCCAATCAAATGCCCCCTAAACAGGAAAACTGGAACACTGAAAGTGCTGCTGATCACGATCATGTAAGACTCCAAATGTCCATTGAGAGTTTGCTGAAATCTTCACCTGTAGAAACATTAGGGCATTGTGGAGTCAAACATGTGCCACCAAATACGCCTTTATCAACCACTGAGACACACTGTTTAAATAATTCCGTAATTCAGCCTGTGAATTCCCACCTGTTTGGTCCTAATGGACAAAAAGGGACTTCTGCTGGTCATTCTTTTGATCATACAAGACCACCTCAACAGAATCAACCAGTACCTCCATTTGAACCTAATTTAGGTAACATGTCACTTAGCTGTAGTAAAGTTGCCTTACAAGGCCAGCCACAAATGTTCCCCAGTAATGTCAATAGTGGACCGATGCATTACAATCCTGACTGCAACTTACTACTCCCAGGACAGCAACAGCCAGTGTGTAGTAGCACCTTGGTAACAATATCACCACACACAAACTCCATAGAGCCAGCAATGTCACAACCACTTCCTCCAACGGTAAACCCTCAGCCGCTTTCTAGCAACAGACCAGTGTCTCCTTCTCCCACAGGTCCTCCTCCAGGACAGAGAATGCGGTTTCACTGTGCATTTGAAACGTGTACAAGGCACTACAGCTCCTACAGAAGTGTTGCCAAGCACATGAAAGCAATTCACCCAGAGTTCTACGAGCAATGGAAAGTTGCTCGAACTAAAATAAAGATAACCTACGCTCCAGCACCGAGCACATCATCTGTCAGACATCTGAGTTCACTTGCCTCACTTCAGAATCAGCATGGATCACCAGTTCTTGAAGTTCAGAGGCAGAATGTTATCCAGTCATCTCCTTATACTAACATAGATACAGGCTTAAACTATAGTAGCCTACATTCCCACTCTTCACCTGCCCACAACCAAAATGCCTCACTCCGGATGGAAAATGTTTTAAATCCCATTGTTCTCTCTCAGTTAAGAAATGATGCAAATCCAGTTATTACACAGTCCCAAATTTCAGGTAGACAAAATTGGCAGGCAGCCCCTGGAAGTGATCATATTCAAAACTGTGGCTCTTCCAAAGTCTATCCGACTAATATAAAGATGATGCCACCAGTCAATTCTAGCAGTGCTGCTCTGCAACATGGTTTCCCATCTTGCTCCAAAACAGAGTCAACAATGAACAGACTAACGGAGTCTGTACAGTCACCGCTTATGGAAGATGGGTCGCAGTCAGTTTTCCCCTCATACATGGAAGCAGCGAAGATTGTGCCACATGATCAAAAAGACCTTCGTCCTCCATATACATATCAGCGGCAGGGCAGTTTAGTCTCAGGCTCCATCGAACCAGAAAAATCAAAGGCAATGGAAAATCACGCACCGTCAAAATGTGCCTCTTTAGACGGTGAAAGTAATAACAAAACAAATGAAAATGACAAGGTCGTCGCCAAAAACAACCCCGAAAATCAAAAGCAAGCCAGAAAAAACAAAAGAACCAAATGGCCTGCTATTTTTAGAGATGGTAAATTTTTTTGTTGCAGATGTTTTAGACAGTTTAAAAGTCCCAAATCCATTGGTGGCCATTTGTCAAAGCGTGCAATCTGCAAACCATACGAAGAGTCAGAACTGAACACAGATTTGCCCACATCATTTCTTGACCTCCTCAATTCAGAGCAAACCCTTAACTCCGCTCAGTCAGAGGTATCTTATAACACTGCAGCTGTATATCCGGAAAAGCCCCTCCAGTCAGTAACAAGTGCTTCATCAGTTACAAAAGATTACCCCACGCTCAACTATCGTCAAGATAATTTGCAAGCATATAGTAATGGTGAGTCAAATGGTGATATACTTAAGCAAATCATGGCTGAATCTAATATGTCTGATCTTTTTGTGCACACACCTCCTCCCCAGCCATTGTTTCAAAACCCCTGTATGACTTATGGAGCTGGTGATGGTGAGCGGTTGCCAGGGAGCTCAGTCATACAGCATACAGAAAACCTCCAGGTGAGGAGAGGGGAGGGGCGAGGGGACAACTCGTATAGTATGGCCCTTTATTCTCAGCCAAGCGTAGATACATTTGCTGGAGGTCAGTTCTCCGACCCACTTCTTGCTCAGATACTTACAGAAAGCCCTTCCTCTGCTGTTCCTGGCAGTGTTCCAACAAACCATGAGACTACTAAGGAAATTTACAGTGAAAGGTATCATTGTGAGACACCAGATATTGTTTGTACTCCAGTAAATCGTACAGAGTTACCTGATAGTCAGCTTGGTCCAGCAGCAAGTGGCAAGCAAGCTGATATACTAAGGAAGACTACTGAGCAAGATATTAAAAAGAGACTGCGGGAGCAGATTTTGGCTGGTGACTTTCAACGTAGAAACAGTTTATGTCTTTCAGGCAACACTGAACCTAATGCCAGTTCAATGAGCTTCATGTCTTATGGCCAAATGTCCAGTCCCTCCAATAATTCTGGACTTCGTCAGGTGTCTTGTGATGCCAAAAGTGACTCAGATAGTCAACGACAAGGCATTCAAGAAAACCCTGTAATTGTCCCAGGAACTTCCAGTGAAATTGAACGACTACTGAACACTCAGAGCTTTACTTGTTTCAGAGAGTCCTCCACCCCGCTGCAAGAGGTGCTGAGTCCAACAGGCTTTGCAGTGACTGATACAGATCCTGAACCCTCTCAGTTATCTGCCAGCCAGCAGCAGTGGATGACAGAAATCCAAAGTGCATTTGAAAGACTTGACTTGGTCAGAGAAATATCTGAACAGACATCAACCTATGTGAAGCAAAATGCTAGTACTACAAATATTCAGAAAGGATCTGCAAAGGTCAAACCCCATCGCTTAATTTCGTCTCCGCTTGTCAAGCCTTATTCTTGTGAGAACAAGACCTGTACATTTAGTACCTTGTCAGGTGAAGCACTTTGGAAGCATCTTTCCAAAACTCACAACTACACAATTGACATGGTAAATGTGGTTAAAAAAAGGTATGGCCAGTATGCCCCCTTTAAGTGTCAAAAGTGTAGTAAAACATTCACCAGAAATTCAAATCTTCGCACTCACTACCAGTCAGCTCACAAACTATCAGCTGAAGAAATTGCAGATCTAGATATGAAGCGAAGACAGGCCAAAGCTGCTGCATCTGCTGTCATTCAAAGTGTGCATGATAGTACCAACCAGGGTCCAGCAGCTCAAACCACAGGGACCACTCATCCATCAGTAGAGAACAAAACGTGTCTGTATTCCCTTCAACACCCACTAAAACCTGAGTACCCACCACAGGCATTTGTACCACCTACTAACAATGAAATAACTAATACGAAATTTCAAGATGACAGTGCCCCCACAGTCATTCGTTCCTTGAAAACTGCAGCGATGCACAACGAAGCAATGATGCTACCAATACAGCCTCAGACCTCTCCATCAGACTTGCAGTCTGTAAGAGCAAGGATGACAGCAGAACAGGGGTCTCATGGGCAACAAATCAATCCCCCCAAGCTGCCCAATCAATGCATAAGTGGTCCGCAAGTTTTGGCGCATGTGGCTAAAGTTTCACCTTCTCTCAGCCAGGCTCGGTCTGCCCCTCCTCCAGTTAATGGGTCTTTTTCTCTTAACAAACAGTTTGTTATGAAGAGGCAGTCAATAGTTAAGCCAAGCATAGATTTTACCAAGAAGGCAAAAGCGAAGAAGTCCTACTCAGGTGATGCTATGAGTCCGTACAGACCATATCGCTGTGTTCATCAAGGCTGTTTGGCGGCCTTCACCATCCAGCCTAATCTGATCCTCCATTACAGGGCAATTCATCAGTCTGCTTTGTCATCGTTGGAAGTAAATAAGGAGCAAGACGAAAGTGAGAGGCTGGATGAAATAAGGGAACATGAGGAGGAGGAGCCAGAGGCAGACATTCCCCAGATTTTTGAATTTAGATGCCAGGTGCAAGACTGCTCTCGAATTTTCCAAGATGTTCCAAACCTTTTGCAACACTATCTTCAGCTGCACGAATTCGGTCTCAAAAAGGTTTGCAGTCTCTTGTCTGGCATCAGGCTTGGCAAGTTTGCTTGTGGCCACCAAGGATGCACGGCATTTTTCACTACTCTCAGGAAGTATATTGGACACGTTAAAGAACAGCATAAAGATATAAAGCTGGTCAAATCTGAACAAATAAATGGCACATTCGTGTGTGAGATTGAAGGATGTGACCGTTCATATGCCACAAAATCAAACTTGCTCAGACATGTCATGAAAAAGCATCATGACCTGTACCAATGTAACCTACAGAATCAACAAGTAAAAGATGGTGGGGTGAAACAAAATGCAAAGACCTTGCATTACCAAATTACTAAGACAAGCAATGGAAAGGAGAACATTGAGAGCAATAAAAAGATCCTACAGAAGGGAATTGACACAAAGACAGTTGCCAAGTCAAAAAATAACCACTGGACAAAATATGGAAAACCATCTTTGAAATCAAAAGTGGAGGCATCTGCAATGTGCACAAAGAAATTTCCTCTACAATACCCCTGTATGATTAAAGGCTGTGAGTCAGTGATGAAATCAGAACGCAGCATATTAAAGCATTATATGGGGCACGGACTGTCAGAGAAATACTTGGAACTCCAAAGGAGCCACTTCATATTCTGCAAAAAGTTACCGAGACAGAAGTGCCGGTCCATCCGGAGTGACGATTCCAAATCGGACAACACATCTGACCTGTCAGACAATGAGCTGATGGCTGACCCTGGTCTGGAAGGAGGAGAATATGAATTTTCCAAGCCTGTACTACGCAGAAGGTCTCCTGGAAGAATCCCTGTTGTTTTGTTGGATAGCAAATTATCAAATGATGAAAGTTCTGACGGCTCTGTAGTGCTCAAACGCAAAAGAGGACGTCCACGCAAACTGATAGAAAACCTAGTGAAACGCAAGAAAATTCCACGCACAACCAAAGTGGATGTGGTTTACAGCAGGGATGATGAATCTGACTCTTCTTGCCCTGCTCTACTGCATGAGGACATGGCGGAGAAAAGTGCTACACTGGCCTCCTTTAAACCAATGGGGTTTGAAATGTCCTTCTTAAAATTCCTGGAACAGTCTAATAAACCTGAATATGGCTTCACGAGGAACGCTGACATGCCAGAAACATGTAGAAAAACACTGCTTCTGAACACCAGAGAGACTTGTGTTCGGTTCAGCAACCGGCAGAATATGAAATCACTCAGTAAGGTTAAAATAATAATAGATGGGACCTTTTCAGGTTTAACTAATTCAATGTTGAAACAGCTGCAGGACATGCAGCCCACAGTGGTATTGGAAAAAAAAGAGTAACGACTTTTTTTTGTTTTCTTTTAAAGCAGACTTTAAGGACATAAATGAGTAAAATCTGCTGCAGACTGGTGCCCTACATCAAAGTTTTTACACTTCCAGTTGTTACAAATTGTACAGTTTGTCTTTTTTATACAAATGTGTATAGCATGTTTTTATTTGTGAAAAAGTTGTGAAAAAGTTAACTGAAAACTTGACATCGGGGTTTGGTGTCTTAATTATCCCTGTGGGACGTAGAGTCTAAGTGGATTTGAAATGGGTTGTGTTGTTGTGTTTAGTTTGTGATTTAAAGATGTTGATTATTGTGTGTTGTGTAAATAGTTTGAAATCACCTGCTGTCCCCAGCAGTCCTACTATTAAAAAAAGATTTTTTTTCTACACCGGTTTGACTTATTTTTCATTTTTTGCCATTTAGTTTACACTAAGTTCAAAAATTGTGTTTATGGAGCAAACATTGCAGTTTCTGTATGAACATTGAAGGGAAAATGATTTTGCAGACTGCAATGTACCTTTTAAACAAACAAAAAAAAAAGAGACAGAGACGTGCTTAAGATTATGCTCGTGTTAATTTTCCTTTTAAAGGAACAGTGCAAGAATTTGTTTTGTGGATGCCTTAGCTTACCGTACATACTGTAGTTTAAGGGTAAAAAAGTACACTTATCAGCACCTGTAAGGCTCCTGAATCAGCACAAGTTTGTGATGCATTAGTGTCCTAAGTGGGAAGGTGTGTATATATAACACTGTTAAACATTAAGTACAGTACACTATTTAGTGGGGGGTTTAGTTCAGGATGTATATACATTTATAATCGCACTTTACATGTTATTACATAATACACTGTTCAATAAAGAGACCACCTATACAGAAGTAAAAATTGAGTACTTATCGCTACTAATCTTTATTGTTATGCTTCTCATTTATATATGAAAACATAAACATATAAATTAAACCTCTTATAACTTGTATACATACGATAGTGCTTAATGTTGATTTGTAATCTGTTCATCCACTAAGTGTGTTTACATTATTTCACAATCCAGTTATGGAAGACCTTATGCCTTTTTTTTTTTTTTTATATTGCCCCTTTTATTGTTTTGAGATTGAATCATTATGCCTATATTATTCAGAGGATACTTGGATATGTATTTTATTTTTTTCTGAAAAAATACATCTGTTCCTACAATCACCTTTTTTTTTCAATTATTTACAATGTTTACTAACTAAATTATTCAACATTTACTGACTTAAATCAGAACTTGTCATAACTCCAGCTGAGCAGTTCTGTAGTTGCATTGTGATGTGTTTTCTAGACCTACATATTTTAGTGTGCAATAACGAAACTGCATTCTATTTAAAGGTACTTCCAGGTAATTGTCTTGCACCTCCTGGCTCAGTGTCATCACATACATTAGGAACTGAGCTACGTTTCATTATCATTGTTTCACTTGTGCTTTTCATGCAATGGATAATCAGATGTCCTCTTATTTAAATTTGTTATAACTATGAATACAGGTGACTCACAAAAAATTATCAAAAGTAAACCAGAAGAGGCTGAGATATCCTATATGGTTCAAATACAAAAAAAAAAAAAAAAACATTTCCCATAATACGGCTTGTCTTGATTTACCAGGTGAACACTTAAACAAAAATTTAGCTGTAGTCTCCATCCACAACCTGACATAACCTTGATTACATTATTATGATTTCATGGTCAGTAACATTTCATAATGCTCTTTCAGATGACACAATTCAAGTGGTACAGTTTTCAAAGGTTAAATACTCCTCCCAATTTATTTTAATAACATCATAAATATCTGGGTTTAGGCACCTGTAAAGTAGCATTTCTCAGTTAGTTAGTTAGTGTTGAAAACTCTTCAGATCTCAGGTTGTAAAATGTCACTGTGAGTTTGTCAGGTAAGCAAATGTGGATTAGGGGAAAATATGTCACTCAGCCCCAGCCCTCTTGGACTGGACAGACTGGTTTTCAGAAGTGGATGCAGGCTGTGTCCTGTTGTCTTCTGTGTTTGATGTGGGCTCAGGTGACACAAAAGTGTTGACTTTGGAAACAGATGGCCGGCTATACCTGAAAGCTGCTTCCTCTTTTGGCACATACCGCCTGGTGAAACACTTCCACAACCGCTTCCACATGATGTACAGGAGCTCCACTAAATTCAATGTGATGCACAGAATGGAGGTGCTGCCCATGATGCAGAGGAAGATCTTCTTCTCTTTTGCTTTGGCAATGTAACAGTCCACTGTGTTGGGACAGGGGCTTTGATCACAGCGGTGCAGTATGGACACATCAAAGCCATTATAGAGGAAGTAGAAAGCAAGCAGAGAGCCCACTTCGAAGGCAATCTTGAAGACCAGGCTGATAGTGTAGGTGCAAAACAGGCCTCCATCAATGCTTCCTTTGTCTTCATACAGTTTTCGCTTGTGTCTGGCCTCCCTGTGCTCCCTGTAGGCTACATGCAGGGCGACCAGCAGGGATGGCGTGGACACCATAATGAGCTGCAGTGCCCAGAGGCGCACCTGAGAGATCGGGTATAGCTGGTCAAAGCAGGCGTTCTCACAGCCGGGCTGCTGGGTGTTGCACACAAAATCTTTCTGCTCATCCTTCCACACCTGCTCGGCCGCTGCCACGTACACCAAGATCCTGAAGACGAAGACCACAGAGAGCCAGATGCGCCCTATCACAGTAGAGTATCTGTTTACCCCACTGAGAATGTTCTCCAAAGCGCCCCAGTTCATCTTCCCCCAGGTCTCCTGTCAGCGAACAAGCAAGATAGAAACCAGGAGATTTTAAATCGTTGTTTACATAAGTGTACCAGTCTTATCCATGTTTCTACCTACTTCTTTTACATCTCTAAATAAATTATTATAAATTATTATGCTGGTTTAACTTTCTTGACCTACAGTGGCACTTGTTTTTTGTTTTTTAATTTTTATGTAAAAAACATAAAAATTTACAAAATCATCAGATTTTTATTCCAAAACTAGATAAAGAGAGCACAGTAAAAAAAAAATTGGACAAGAAAATACAGTTAATTTATATATTTAATGTGGAATATGATTCAAACTGAAATATATTTGTGTAGAGGAACCTCTTGTTTAATTTGAAGGAGGAATTAGAGTAAGATATTTTAGTCAATGTGATGACAATCGGGTGTGGGACAGGAGTCTGGGAGGTCCTGTCTTATTGAAAAAGGAGAAGTCTGGGTCTTCGCCCAGAAGTCTGATCTTGACAACACAGCTTTGTAGAAGTGTGTCACGCCTGGAACAATGGAGATTTATGAAGACCAGAAGAATATGAGTACAAGCAAATTCTACAGAAAATAAGTATCCATCGGTGGAGCTCAACAGCAAGTGGATCTTGCAGGAAGGATGGGCTAAAATGTCCAGAGCTGAGAAACAGGCACTGGTAACCCTTACTTGAAGCTATTGCTAAAAAGTCGGGGTCACACCTGAACTGAAGTTCACATACTTTTGCCACACAAATATTTCTGATTAGATAATTTTACATATCTAATAAAAGTGCAATGCTTCTGTCTTGTTTTTGCCCTTTATCTAGTTTTAGGACATGAAAATATGATCACACATTAGATCATATTTATATAAACAGGTCAGGGCATTAAAACCAATTCTAAAGCTTTTGAATGTTTAAATATTGGAGCGGCTGAAGCACAGGAGGTAGTGTGTGTCATCCACTAATGGCTGTGTTGGCAGTTTGATTCCTGGCTCCTCCTGATCAGTTTCTTGGACAAGAAACTGAACCCCAAGTTGCCCCTGTACCTTATATGGTAGCTAAACAATGATTGGTGTGTCCTGAAATTCCCTGAAGGGATCATCGTTGTAGTTTTAAATTCAATACATTTTAAATTCAGTTCCAGTAGCACAGCGGACTCAAAGTTTGGTCAAAGTGTCCGCCCTTAAGTTATCCAACTAAAGTCTGACTTACTGTAGCAGTACATTGACATGTCCCATCCAGTCTGATGGAGCTTGAAAGTATTTGTCAGGAAGAATGGGATAAACTGTCCAAATCTATGTGTAGGAAGTGTGCAGAGAGCTTCTACACAGAAGTGAATTAAGCTCTAAATACTGTAAATGAGGGATTTCAGTTTGCTAGTGAGACATTGAATTCTATCACTCACTACATTTTGTGAAATGGCTACAATAATTTGCCATTAAAAATGGCTCACACACACCGAGAGGGAGACATCTTTTGTTTCTAAAGACCCAAACCTATACCTCAAAACTGACTTAAGTTCTGTACTTAAATACAGTTACTGGTTATTCTTTGCAGTCTAGTCAATAAAGAATATAGTCTAGTCTATTAAACATAAGACTTCATAGACTGACAGTGTGTTTTTTACAAGCTACCCTGTAGTATGTAAAGTTAATTCACTTTACAATTATTAGATGCAAAACACATGAAAAACAGCATCTAGGGTTATTACAATCAGGTTGGATCCATCATTGCCAGCAGCAACATGAAAGTGGTAAACACGCTGCACAGACTTGACATGAACCATTATTAACCACTATTTTTAGACTGTGATGCTGTATTTACCCTTTAATTTTGTAAATAATCTGAGTACTATTTTACAAATGTGTAGACATTATCAAACACAAATGAGAGCACTTACCGGCTGTGTCTGGGGGATTTCTGTTCTGTGGTGTCAGGTTTGTGGTGTGTCCTCTGCCGCTTGGACACCTGCAGGGAACAACTCAGCCCTGCCACACCTTACAGTACACTAATAACAAAACGACCATTTGAATTTAAATGCTTTCTGTTTTGTTTTGATGGTAGCTTCAGAGTGAAATACTCTAAATCAGGTGACCAAGAGCATTCCCACTGTCACCTGTCGAAAGCAAAAGCCCAACTGACTGTTTGGTGAAGTAAAGTGAAGCGTGTTTATACAGACAGCATCACCATGGAGCTGGCTGATGCAAATACTGTGTGCTGCCTTGTTTTGCACAGACTCAGTGTGGAGCAGGAAGACACTCTTATTTCCTCACCTGGACATGCACATGTAAATTTGAAGAGTCAGATCACATTACTCTGCAGATGAATAATAGATGTAACCACAGGCCTGGTGCCTTTGTCAGGCCTTTAAAAGAGCCTACAATCTCCTTTTCTGGTTCATTAGATTAGTCTTATTTTCCACTACAGGACCAGGAGGGGCTGTTAATTAATGATATGTGTCTTAAAAAACTTTTAGGTCATTTCAACCACTGAGGGGTATAATACACAATTAATCTATGAGAACAATTTGGACAAAAATAATTTTTAACAATAACCAAAAATAAGCCTGCTCCAATAAATTTAGTATCTTCCTGCTAGTTTTGCTCATCATATGTCTCTTTTTGGAAATTTTGTGCAGATTTTTGCTGTTCATATTTCTTTTCACCAGTTTGTTGGCAATATTTTTAGTCATTTCTTGTCTATTTTTGGTAGTCACATGTGTCTTTCTGGTCATTTTTTCACTCTTCGGGATTGTTTTGCGTGTATTTGTTGTCATTTTGTCTCTTTTACTACGTTCTGTGACTGGCAAACAAAACAAAGTAATTCTCAGTTTATGTCTATGCTCTGGTTTATGTTCCCCCTGACCTCTTTGGGCCCTGTGCCTTTGCCCGATAAGCCCATTCAGTAATCTATCAATAACTCCAAAAGTAAGTTAGTTAGTTTGTTATCTTTTCTTTGAGATTGCATGTTTGTATGCGTGAGAAACATTCTGTTTTAAATGACCATTTCCCTACTTAAACAAATGTAGCTTATTTACTCTGGATGTGTCTTTGCCCTGACAGCACACTCCCATTTATAGTTTTTGCTTAAGTTGAAGCCCACATTGTCCCCATTATGTCCCTCTAGCTGGTAACTTCAGAGAAAAGTCCTAAACTTAAACAAAATGGCTAGGTGATGGTGTGTATTTGTTGCAATTTTCTAAATAAATTTGACACATTTTTTTATTTGCTTATTGTTCTAGTCTGACTAATATACAACCTCCATGGTATGAACAAACAGATGACATGATCTGAACTGATGCAGAAGTGTCTGTCAGCTAGAAGCAGAGTTCACACGGTAAAGATAAAGGGAAGTTATATGGAAGGTAAACAGATCAATAGAGAACTAGTGGCCTAAAACATTAGGAATGTACAAACTTAATAATCCTTACTGTATGAAATAACTTACATTAACTCTTCATATTTTTGACATTCTTTATTTTCGATATTTTCAATAGAAACAGTAATACATAGACTATAAATGATCCTCCTTTTCCCCATCATCATATTAACATAACAACCAATGCACCACAGCGTAATCAAATATGCTGTGATGGGATGCGTGGCTCACCATGACTCCAGGGGGCGCTGTGACTAAATGTACTGTTCTTCTGCTGTTGCTGCTTCTTCCATCTGTTGTCGTCTTTGACTTTGAAACATGGCTACTTTCAGGGAAACTCTGTAACGTCCAGTAACATTAGCGATTATTATTGCTCATTTTCTAAAGAGCTGTGGTAAGGGAGCTTTGACAGGACATGTCAGATAAAGAGGCAGGTGAAGTGCAGGAGAATCCACGGAAAAAAGGGTTTAGGACCCCCGGGCTGAGGGGAGCACAGACCACTACCCTGTTCCGAGCTGTAAACCCCGAACTCTTCATAAAACCAGTAAGACTCTCTCTCTCTCTCTCTCTCTCTCACACACACACACACACACACACACACACACACAGTGCAAAGCAGTAGCCTTGTGTTGCGACTCGTCTCCGCCAAGAAGTTAGCTTAGCAGTTATGCTGCGTTCGATGCACATCGGAGATCGGAATTATCAGAGTCGAACATCCCCGTACGTGTATGAATTGTCTGTGTGGACAAAATGGCTTAAATTGCGAATAACGCCAAATTTCATTTTTAAATCTGCAAAAATACCGTTAAAGCTACATGCATTAGGAACTAATTATGTTACTCGAACTATATTTGTACTAATTTAGTGGCCCTGTAGTCAAATGTTATATACTCACAGTATGACACTGTTCATTGGGCCTTCAGATGAACCACCTTCAGACTGTTCACTGTAACCTAAAGTTGTTTTGCTCTGCAGAACAAACCAGTGATGGCCTTTGGACTGGTGACCATCACGTTGTGTGTGGGGTACCTGGGCTACATGCACGGCATGAAAGAAAATGACCAGCAGCTTTATGAGGCAGTTGACAGTGAAGGAGAGCGGTACATGAGGAGGAAGACCTCCAAATGGGACTGATGACAAAACATAATGCCGAGTGTGTATTTGTGTGAATGTGTGTAGTGTAAAGACTGAGTGAATTAAAGCCAGGCTGGATTGAAACAAAGACCTCTGAGGATTCCTCTGCACGCATCCATTAAACTTTAACTCATCTGCTATGCGTTGTGGTGGATAACCAGTCTTCTCCAATGTCAGGATTTGGTTCTTGTCTCTGTTTTATAAGACATTTAAATATCATTAGGTCATGCACTGTTTGGTTAGAGAAAATGAGCTATTGTTCAACAGTGATAACATGACATACTAAATAAAGAAACATTTCACCCACTGAAGTGGTTGGTGTCTGTGGATGATGTGTTTTAATCGTTTTTGGACAATATCAGTTTGCATCATAGACAAATAAGCTAATCCAGGCTGCAGACTGACAGACACTAAACATGAGTAGAGGCGACTCATTCTTGGCTTTATTGTCTGTATGGTCATTGTTGAAAATACTATGCATTTAGAAAATGACATCTTACAAAATAAAAATTACAATGACGAATGACAATGTCAATGAAACACAGAAATGCAGGAGAAAACGTGACTTTATATTAAGTTCATTTCTTTATCAAATTATACAGGTATTATTTCTGAATGTTGACATATGCTTATTTACATAATGTTTCTGTGTACTATGTATGAATACGTTATTCTCACTGCTGCCGTCAGAAAGTAACAAGTTTGTTTTTATTGATCTTTGCTTCGACGCTATCTTGAACACATCAGAGAAACTGCAGTGTTAATATCATAAAGCACAGACGTCTGCTGTTGTTGGTCCATTATTTGGCTTTTTCCTCCTGTACAGAAACAAAAGACAAGTCGACGTCATGATGTGAGACCTACAGAATTAACTGCTGCTAGTTCATTACAACAGGCTAAATGTATTGAGCCAGTGATTTAAGAGGAGTTGGTTTTAAACAACAATGCTAACTTTTTAATGTTAACTTTATGGACAGAAATTCATAAACAGGATATTCTGTCTTTTTGAGCGATCAGTAAATGTCCTAGAGGTGATACCTTGATAACATTAGCCAGCTCTTGCAGTGTGTTCTGGTATCGGGCTTCCAGGCTCTTCAGGTTCTCGGGTTTAATAATCTGCTTCTGGATCCCAGGGCTTCCTGCTTCCACCACCATCTGAATGAAGTTCTTCTCCTGAGAGAGCCAACAGAACCCATTACTTGACACTGTCCTTGTATATTACTTTACAGTGTTCATACGCAGGTGAACATGTTTTACCTGTACTCCTAGGAGAAAGGTGAAGGCCAGGCCTGCTTTTCCTGCTCTTGCTGTTCTTCCAATCCTGAATGCAGACATACATCCCCAATTCAAAAAAGGTTGGACGATGTGGAAAAATGTCAATAAATTTCATTAATTCATTAATTTCATTAGCCCAAATTTTATTCATATAGAACATAAACAACATATCAGATGTTGAAATGAATACATTTTACCGTTTCATAAAATTAAAAGCCAATGGAGGTGCATTTGACAACTAATTACATTAATTGGCAACAGATCAGTAACATAAATATAAATGCAGCATTTCAAAGAAGCACAGCCTCTTAATGGAAAGATGGGCAGAGGTTCACTAATCTCCAACAAACCATCTGAAAATTTGGGAACAATTTCAGAAAAATGTTCTTGCGTAAAATTGACTTTGAAGATCCCACAATCTACAGTATATAATATCATCAAAAGATTCAGAGAATCAGGAGGAATCTCTTTGCGCAAAGGACAAGGCCGAAGGTTCGGGCCCTCAGGCAGCACTGCATTATAAAACAGGCCTGATTCTCTACTGCACATCACTGCGTGGGCTCATGAACACTTCCAGAAATCACTGTCTGTGAACACAGTTTGCTGTGCAATCCACAAATGTAAGTTAAAGCCGAATCATGCAAAGAAGATGCCATATCTGAACACGATCCAGAAACGCCGCCATGTTCTCTGGACCAAAGCTTATTTAAAATGGTCTGAGGCAAAATGGAAAACTGT
Organism: Channa maculata; assembly: GCA_020496755.1. Classification (NCBI taxonomy): domain Eukaryota; kingdom Metazoa; phylum Chordata; class Actinopteri; order Anabantiformes; family Channidae; genus Channa; species Channa maculata. The sequence goes on along the minus strand of CM035616.1, from coordinate 19,299,026 downwards.
TCTGTGATCAAATGAATCAAAATTGGAAATTCTTCTTGGAAATCATGGACGCCGTGTTCTGCAGACTAAAGAGGAGAGGGACCATTCAGCTTGTTATCAGCAAACACTTCAAAAGCCTGCATCTATGATTGAATGGGGGTGTATTAGTGCCTATGACATGGCCAGCTTACACATCTGGAAAGGCTCCATCAATGCTGAAAAGTACATAGAGGTTTTAGAGCAACATATGCTCCCATCCAGACAATTTCTCTTTGAAAAAAGACAATGCTAAACCACAAACTGCATCTATCACAACAGCATGGCTTTGCAGGAAAAGAGTCTGGGTACGGAACTGGCCTGCCTGTAGCCCAGACCTTTCACTAATAGAAAACATTTAGCGCATCATAAAACTAAAAATCCAGCAGCTAGAATCCTGCATCAGACAAGAATGGGACAACATTCCTCTCCTAAAACTCCAGCAACTGGTCCCCTCTCTTCCTAGACATTTACAAACAGTTGGCAAAGAAGAGGGGATGCTACACAATGGTAAACATCACCCTGTTCCAACTTTTTTGAGATGTGTTGCTGCCATCACATTCAAAATGAGCTAACAATTTCCATGACAGTAAAATGTCTCAACATCTGATATGTTGTTTATGTTCTATTGTGAATAAAAAATGGGCTAATGAAATTAGCAAATTATTACATTCTGTATTTATTTATGTTTTACAAATCATCCCAACTTTTTTAAATTGGGGTTTTAGACCAAGACAGGACACTTTGCTTTAAAACATCACGCAACAGGTTCTGCACATATGTAAAGTGTAATGGACAGCTCACCTGTGTATATATGTCCTGATGTACTGTGGTGCGTCGTAATTCACGACACATTTGACCCCATCAATGTCGATACCCCTGGCAGCTGCATCTGTGCTGATCAACCTTTAGGATCACATGGTTTAAATGGTAAATGTTCTGCACTTATATAGCGCTTTTCTACCTATTGGCACTCAAAGCGCTTTACACTGCTTCTTATTCACCCATTCACACTCACAATCACACACACTCATACACCGATGGGGAAGCTGCTATGCAGCTGGCCAACACTCACCGGGAGCAACTAAGTTGGGGTTCAGTGTCTTGCTCAAGGACACTTCGACATGTGACTAGAGGAGCCAGGGATTGAACCAACAATGGCGAGATTGGTGGACAAGCTCTACCTTCCTGCACCACAGTCGCCCCACAAGGTCTGAATACTTTTGAAGATTTCAGTTTTTGACTTATTTTGCAATTTGTGCAAAAAGTGCCTGAAATGACTGTATGTACATTAACTAACATTGTGGGTGCTATAGTACTGCTTGTAATTAGTTTCCACTGCCTGTGAACAAATATCCCTTTCTTTTACTCCACATACACACAAACAGACTCACAGTTGGATCTTTCCTTGCTTGAATTCTTTCAGTGTCTTCTTCCTCTCACCAGGGGAAAGGCGAGAGGAGAACTCAGCAGCATGAACTCCACCAAAGAGTTGCACGAGCAGGAACAGTCTAAGGAGGACAGAAATAGAACAAATATAGTCATAAAAGACCCAATAATCTACATAGACCTAGTTTAAAAAGATGTTCCTCACCTGTGTGCAGTCTCTTTGGAGTTGGTGAAACAGAGGATTGGGTTGAGCTTCATGCGCAGGATGAAGTGGAGGATGAGAAGGGGCTTTTTGCTTAATGTACAGGGAACATAATACTCCTAAAAACACAAACATGTAGTCAATCACAGAGACCCAAGTGGCTTCTCCTTTTCCTAAATTATCTACTGTCTTGACTCCCTTCTGTACTTCCTGAGGGTCATCTCCTTACCGTTAGACCTTGGGGGAAGTCGAAGCGGTCTTGTTTCTGCGTGGGGTCCGCTGGTGTGCTGCTGGTTTCGGAGACACTATGGATAGAGCTGAACAGACGGGGCTGGTGAAGGGCCAGCTGCTGCAGTTTCTCTGGGTTCTGTGTGAGTGTGGCAGAAAATAGCAGCTTCTGCAGCGGCATCTGAGGTTGAGACAAACTAAAGAGAAACACGCAGACACATGGTCACTGTCTAAAGCACTGCACTACTGAAGTTTCATCCAATTTACATAATGTCAGAATTATACTTTTTTTCCTAGCTAATAAAAAAATAACACATCTTTCTATAAATTGAAATGCTTGACACACACCAAGTAAAGTGCCACAGAGGCTAACTTGGTATAAACAGCCTCCCCTTCCAGATTTGGACAGATCAGTCTACTTCCCTACCTCTCGGAATATACAACCCAACTCATTGTGCAGGTGCTGGTCATACTTCTTCTTGATTAATGCAATGGCCTGTTAGTGTGGTTACCGACATGAACAATCAAACCCCTGCAGACGATCCAAAATGCGGAAGCACGCCTCACTTTTAATGAGCAAAAAAAGGACTCATGTCACACCACTCTCTACAATGGCTTCCTGTATTGGCTCGCATCCAGTTCAAAGCTCTGACTCTTACATACAGGGAGGTAAACCCAACACCTCCTCCTTACCTTAACTCCCTCATCCAGGTCTACAATCCCTCCCATACGCTGCCGTCTGACAACGAACAACGTCTGTTAGTCCCAACACCACACAGAAGACACCAAGCAAGACTCTTCAGCTCAATGATCCGATGATGGTGGAACGAGCTACCAAACTCTGCATGGTCAGCAAACTCACTCCCAATCCTAAAAAAACTGCTAAAAATAGAACTCTTCTGCACCTTCCTATGCACTTAAATCAATTTTTAATAAACCTTCTTTCCTCGTTCTTGCACATGCATCTCATGAAAAGGAAACACTTCTTCTGATAGGACGTTGCTTTGATGTTTTCTCCTTGACTTATATTTTTACTTGCTTTGTACCTTGTATGACTTGTAAGTCGCTTTGGATAAAAGAGTCTGCTTAATGATTGAATGTAAATGACTTCAATCAAAAGTGTGACGTCTTTCAGACATGGTCTTTTTTTGCTGTGTTAGTTAATTTTGAAACAAGACACATTTGTACGTAAGACTGATACTTTAAGACGTGGGGGGGGACTGACCTGGAATCTCATGCTAGTGCTTGCTTAGTTAGGTATTGCAGGTTTAAATCAAGAAAAACACACTGCTGGAAGATCACAGACTAATTGTTTTTATGCACATTGTGAAGCGTCAGGAATTGATCTGACTCACCTTGCTGCTGTGATATATACTGGCTCAGTTCTCCTAAAGATGGACACAGCTTCTGGTCCACTTCCTGATCTGTACACGGCCTTCACCACCTGATTGAGCCAAGACTGGTGCATGCTGTCTACCATCCTGTCTGCTTCATCAATGATCTGGGGTGGATGGGAAAAAAAGAGAGATTCTCAGAAAGGTACAAACACATCAGATGGAAGACAGTGATTGTGTATAAGATGCCATAGGTTATTCATGACTCACAAGAAACCTGAGGTGTTCCAGACATAATCCTGAATTCTTGTTAATGTGATCAACCAGCCTACCAGGAGTGGCCACAACAATGTCTGCTAAACTGCGTCTTGTGCCAGCTCTGAAAAAAAAAAAATATAGATAACAAGAGAAATTTTAAAAATAACAGTAAAAGTAAAATAACAAATTCATAAAAAAATCTTTTGTAAAAAACTCCTGTGTCTGAACATGGACAACATGTTTACCTGAATCAGGACCAAATGCATCAAAGAATAAGTACTAACTGTACTGACAGTTTTATATACATGCAGAGATTTCTGTGTTTTTAACCATTCAATATTAGTATTTTTTTTCCTAAACTCTTTTGAGGCTTGTTGCTGGCACTAAATTAAAAATGTAAACATCATTTTTCAACAATTTCATTTCTCAGTTTCAACATTTGCTTTGTTGTCCTGTACTACTTACAATCAAAAATAGGTGTCAAAATGTTAGCACATGCTGTTTTTATTTACCCACGCCGCATCTTTTTTGGAAAAAGAATTGCATTAATGAATAATTATTTGACATTGTTTTATAGAAAGCAAAATTTTACCCCTTATCTGCAGCTTCTTAAACCTTTATAAACAATAATCTATAGGAAAGCAATAGTATTTTAATGTTGAGGTTAAGATAGAGTTAACCTTCTTTAAATGCTGTACTGACTGGAAATTGAATTTAACTGCAATATACAATCACTGGCCAGTTTCAACTTAGAAACTGAGAAATTATACCATTGTAAAAGTAGAATTGATTGCAGAGCTGCTGTATTGGATTGCATTAGATTGTACAGGTGTACCTAACAAAGTGGCCAATGAGTGCATTTCACAAGACCATTGTATGTTTTGCATGCACAAAATGCACAACATGGTATAGGAAGTAGATTTCCCATAGAACAATCATACAAGGACATCGGAATTGTACTTGTGTAAATGTACCTCGTTTCATCCTACCACAAGCAAACCCTCTAAAATGCAGAAATACATTCTATTAAGCCTTTCTGTATAAAAATTTAAAAAAACCCAATTCTCATGAAGTTGAAGCAGAAGCGCTTGTATACGTCTTGAAACCATGCTTTAGTGTTTCACCTGTGTTCCGAGAGTGAAGCCTGCTCTGCCGCAAATGACCTCTGACCTGCCAGCATCACCACTTTCAGATGAGTTCCCTCAGCGTATGATGTGAACACTCTGCAAACCTGAAAAGAAGAAGAACACATCCGCTGAGCTGTTTTCCAAAGATAACTGAAGTCTTATTTTGAAAGGTTCTGACCTGCTGAGCAAGCTCTTTGGTAGGTAACACAGCCAGAGCCCGGACTTCACACACCACCCGCTCCATCAGTGCCTGCGGAAACAGCTTCCTTTAATCTGGAGAGTCCTTCTACATACTGTATTCCACCTTCTTCAGTCAAAAACATGAAGTGGTGACTGAATGTATTAGATGCTCAAAGGAATTAATGACAAATGGCAGGCGGCTCACCTGTATGACAGGTATGACAAAGGCAAGAGTCTTGCCACTGCCTGTTGGTGCAGAGACACAGATGTCTCTGGGCTTGTAGCCACCCCGTCCAATCAGTAGCCCCTGCTGTGTGCATTCCAGGATGGCTGGAATGACCTCTGCTTGCACTGTGAAAATGCCACAGTAACACCTTAATTTGTCATGTTGTTAAAATAACATTTTTAGACATTTTTTTTTCCTAAATCAGCTCTTACTCCATATTTGGTTCTGTTTTTTGAAAACTTGAAAATATAACTTAGGCGATTATTTTAAGAGGGTGATGAATACAGACTTACTCTAAATCACAGCCTGCTGCTAAATACACAAACTCAGTGTGTGTCATTACCTGGAAAGAAGTGGTGAATTCCATTATTTTGTAGTTTTTTCACAAGCTGAGAAGAAAGTCCGGGGATGTCAGAGATAGGGACCAGGTTGCTTTTAATGTCACTGTGAATCATGTCAGGCTGAGCCAGCCACTGAGGCATGACTCTGTGTACCTGTGGACACAGGAATATACACAGTGTGAATATTTATGTTCCTCACAGGAATACTTGTGATACAGCTAACTCCTGACAACTTCTGTTTGCACTGTCTACAAATCACTACACCTTCTGGACAGGTTTGTTCTCAAATCGACCCAGAACTGTAAATCCAGCTGGAGCAGAAGTCTTTGATGAGGTTGGTTGTAGGGTGTCATTCTCTGTCTCTTCCTCTTCTTTGTCTTCTTCTGTTCCAGGAGTGTCTGAAAGACCTTCAGCTGGACTACCTGGATTCCAAAGACAGACAAACTTAATTATCTGAGACGAATTTTTGTTATGCAGGTGCTATAAAGATGCTTCGCAATTTAACACACATCACACCTTGACAGTGCAGTGAATGTAAATCCACTGATTTGAATCTACTTTAAAAGGTACAGTCAAATTAAAGCTATTACAGGTATTACATGTAATTTTTAAAATGGTTTTATTCCCCAAAACTAAACTAAAATGTTTCATGAGAGCAGCGCTGCACCGCAGAAAGATTGCAGAAGATATGTAAGACTGAGGTTTCCTATGTATTTTTCTGCGACCAAATATGCAAAAAACACAATTAAAAAATACAAATTTACCAAATCGGCAACAATCATGCAGGGAACAGAGTATCAATTAGGCATTAACAACACATTGACAACACTCAGGTTTGTTGTTCAGAGAATGAGTAAAAATGAGTAAATTAATTGATGCTACAAATTCTCTTAAAAGGCGAGTAGGTGCTACTTTAAAACAAATGTGTTTGTTTGAATAGTTCTTGCATGAAGCTCAATAACCTGAGAGGCACTGCAGAGTGGATGAACAGAGTGAACACAACAAGCACACACCTGACTGATCCTTCTTCTTCTTTTTCTCATTTGCAACTTTCTTTTTCTTTTCCTTCATAGGCTCCTCATGCTTCTCTCCTTCAAAATTCCTCTTTTTGCTCTGTGGAGGATCTTCACTGATGTCCTTATCAGCTTTTCTTTTCTTGCTGGCCTCATGTTGTACGGTCTGCTCTGTCAAAGCCTGGTTCTGCTTTTGTTTTGCCTTCTGCTGTAGTTTAGTCAATAACAGCTGGGAATGAGACTCCTTTGAGATGCTCCCATCTTCCTCCTCTCCAAGATACCTGTGAGGAGTGCAATAGAGGGTCATACATGTTGCACACTTTACATATGTAGTGATCTGACACTCTGCAAGTTGCTGAACAGTTTAATGTTCTGACGCTAACTCAACAAACTAGTTTTGTGGCTGTTTATAACTTGTGTAGTTTATCAGATACACAGTGATGACAATGACAGCATTCAAAGCGCAGAAACTGACAGGAAAATGTCTACTTAAAGCGACAGGTTTTCAAATATAATATAAAAAGGGGTTCTGAGTCAGTGTAAATTAATAATTAAAAAGTTAGTTATTACTGTGTATTGACGTTGCCTTCCTATGCAGAAGTGTTTTATGAAGACCTCAGAAGCCAGATAGAACCCTAGAACTATAAAGTGGTACAGGAATGTGACTTAACTAAAAAGTGACCAACGATGTAAAGCAAGTACAAAAACAAGCCTAACTTACCTGTTCACAAGAAACAGAGACATATCAACTGCCTACAGAAACTACTCTTCTTCTCAACTATCTCGCATTAGTCAAAGGCTAGCGCTGAATATCACCTATTCCAGTCTAGATTGTTAAATGTGGTTCTCTGTAAACAGTCAACTTGTACTAAACTACAAAGACAACCACTCTCTCATGTGTTGGTTTTCCATACTGTACTAGACGCAGTTAGATGACGTCATTCAATATAGTCGCATTTTTCCACCATCAGTCGGACGCAGCCACGGTGCTAAAATGTAACTTAAAATATAGTAAATGTTACTTTTGGACAATTGTTAAATGCGTGTTAATAAAACATTTTTGAAAAATGAGTTGCAAACTCTCAATCGCAACAAACACGTAACCCTACAGTTTTCACCACAACCACACTATTTGGATCTGACCACCCGATGACGTTGGCCAATCAAATCTAAGTGGCTGAATTTAAACATAGCAAAGGTAGTTGGATAGTGTTGGGTTAGCGACGCTCACCACCCTTTTTCAGGCGTATTTACTTTATTGCTATTCATGAAAATGTATTAGTTTGCATTGTCAAAACGAAAATGACAGAAGAGTCGGCTGTTAAAGTTTGTGTTCGAGTGCGCCCGCTTATTGCTAGGTAAGTTTTAAGTTAATACCTAGTAAGTAAAATAGCTAATCGGCATCAAACGTTAACGTTTCATGATGCTAACACTAGCTCACTAACTAAAGTAAATTAATGTTAGTGATTTGTCCTTAGGCAAAAATTCAGTGGTTAACTAGTGATGAGTCACTGTTTTAGCAAATAATAGCATATGCGTTAAGCTAGTTTGAAAACCTGTTTGAAATTATGACGTTACTTTATAAAGAAAGTTCAAGGTTTGCCTTGCATTTATTTTATTCAACTTGTTAAGCAAAAATAGTGCTTTGGGGACGCATACACTTTACCCTTAACTCTGATTTGTGTATTTGTATAACATTTATAATATTTTTTAAAAAATGTAGGAATTTTATTTAATGCCCAATGTACCGTTGGGATGACGTTTAGACTAAGGCTCTGGAGATGGCGCCGTTTTGTCTTAGGTGATACTTCCAAAGTTTTGCTCAGAAATCATCAGATGCTTTTATAAACATTTTTTTTTAATTTGTTACCAAAAAAAAAAAAGTTTTCCCTGAAGATGGTGTCTTAATGTTTCCACATTTCTGAAAATGATCACCTCCAAGTAGCATTTATTGTGGCACTGTGCCTTTTTCATTACAGGGAGGAAAGTGCTTCAACAGAAAATGCAGAATCTGTTCAGCTCTTTTGGAAAGCTGATAAGAAATCAATTCATCAGATTGATGATGGGAACTCCACTAAGAGTTTTAGTTTTGGTATGTTTTGCAGCATGGACACTGTTAAGAAATGCTTATAAAGTCATTAATAGTGATAAAAATTTACTATAAGTACACTTTCATTATCTGATCTTCACAGACCGAGTGTTCACTGCTGAAGAAACAACCGATCAGCTGTACCAGGACATTGCAAAGCCTCTGGTAGTTTCCACTGTTCAGGGATATAATGGTATGGAATGTAAACTGACTACAGAGAGACTTTGCCTTGTGATACCATGTTATACCACATGACAGTTTCTATTTAATCCCAGTCAGTAATGTGTGTGTGTGGTGTATAATTTGTTTATAAATCTGTTCTGCATTTGATCCACAGGAACCATATTTGCTTATGGACAGACTTCTTCTGGAAAAACATTTACCATGATGGGGAGTGACCACATTCCTGGAGTGATACCACTCGCTGTGGAAGATGTTTTTCAAACGATTAAAAATGTAAGAGAAATAATTTATCACAAGTTTAACACATGCTGCAGTTTGTTGTGTAATAATGTGTAATAGTTTAATCTGACTTTTTAAAATTACTTCTTATTTGCCCAAAGTGTCCAAAGAAGGAGTTTCTTCTCAGGGTGTCTTACATGGAAATCTACAACGAGACTGTTACTGATCTGCTTGTTGACAGTTGGAAGAGAAAACCCCTGGAAGTCCGAGAGACAATCAATGTAAGTAATTAAAAATATTCCTGCTTCCACACGTGTTTGTCACCTTTTTCATCTGCTTTTAAACCTATTCAAATGTTAGTTTCTTCTTGACAAAAATGCCATACTTAGTTTTTATAGTCCATTATAGTCTCTTGGAAGTATTTCTATGACCTGGATTTTTATTTATATTTAGCAATATAATGTCTTATTGTTAAAAACCTAAGTTAGTGTTCTTTAATGTATTATGAATCAGGTAAAGTTGGGGCTGTTTTATGTCCTATATTATTAAAAAATGTCTCCATGATAAAACTATTTTTTTGGTTTTGTATTGGCTATATAGATGCGTGACTACATGTTTTCAAACAGTAAATTCCATAAATGTAAACAAACAGAATAAACATGGTGGAAGGCCAAGCTAATAACTTGTATGTGTTGATTCTGAAATGGAGCACTCTGCCATTTAGAAATGTTTTAGTAACAAATCAGGTATGAATCAAAGATCTAGGATTTGTAAGCGGTATCACAAAGCTAAACCAACAAACACTTAGACTTTGATACTAGACCAACAACACTTGCGCACGGCAGAAGGGCGGGAATCAAACATGATTAAAAAAAGTTTGTCAGCATCTTTAAGCAAAGAATAATGACTTGAACTATCATGTTATACATTTTAACATGAAAAAAAGTTACCAGATAAGGTGGACACTTTTGATAAAACTTTTTTTATTAAAATAAGATGATTTCTGCATTCATGCTGGAAGTTAAACTAAAATGTCTGCAGAAACCTCTGTAGCCTAAACTTGGAGCATTTGACTCAAAAATCAGAGCATATGAATGTGTAAAATTATCCGTGTGAATCAGCTTTATTGAGGTTGATGGAGGTATTTTATTGGCACAGATCATTGAGTGGATTTAGAAGACCTGAAAAAACAGTTGTGGTGTTTATGCTATAAATCTTAAAGCTTGACAAGTTCTGATGGACTGTATTTCCAACAGTAGCCCACACAGATGATGACTGAGTGCTAGTGACTTTCTACATTCTGCTTAAACTAAGTCATGCTAACCAAACCGTTTCCACAATAAATCCTACTTGGAGATAATTTTTAGTTTTGTTTGAAACCATTTTGTAGGAGTTGATTCAGCTATGAGCCTTGTGGAAGATGTTGTTTAACTGTGCTATTATACAGAGAGGTGATTCTTCACTTCATTGATGCAGATGTGGTTTAGTAAATAGTATAAATGTATTGAAACACAAGTTAACTACAGCTTCTAAAATGATAATACAGTGTTATGAGCTCACATTAAACAGTTTTTAACAAAACCTTAACAAAAACTGAATATAGTAACCTAATCAGACTTTTTCTGTATCCTCCAGCAATAATTTGGGTCACAACCTAATGGTAAAATTAGCTGCTAGAAACCTGAATATAAAAATAGCCTTGCTGCTATTATGCTGATCAGTTTAAAATATAATACATATTGCATGAAAGTTTATTTGTTACTGTGACTTGTGGTGACCGGTGTATTAAATGAGGGAAAATCATGGCCATTTATATCTTACTGTATGTTACTTTTTACTTTTCCACAATGCAACACCATATAATTTCAGTATCTGTTTGCAGCTTGACAAAAACTAGGGACCACTAGTAAGGATATATTAGTCTCTGTTGCTTTAAAGGGCAGCATCACCAATTATCAGCTTGTTTTGCATGGCTTTAGGTCTGGGTGGCAATGTACATTAATGCTTTTAAACTTTCCTCTGACTTTATATTTGTTAATATTTCTCTGCTTCTAACTGTAAAACTCCTCCAGATGACATCACCTGTAAGATTTTTATTTTATTTTTATTTTTTTCATTAGGAGTTCAGATTATGTCACCTGGAGGAGCTCTGAAAAGCAGTTTGACCATGATTACAAACTCCATAATATGAGCATCAAGTTGACATGATCTGAACTGAAGGTTCCTCCAAGTGATGTCACCTGGAGACATTTTTCAGCTAGAAGTAGAGAGATTTTAATATAGGGATGTCAGAGCAATGTTTAATGAAATTTATTCACATGTAATACCCAAACTAGAACCAAAAGAACTAAGTTAAATATCAGTGAAGGCGCCCTTTAATTTGGGTCAATTTCTTTTGTATTTGTTTTACTCTAACCTTGCCAAGTTTTATTAAAGTGCCACACCAAATTAGTGAAGAATCTCAGAGGTGACCCAAAATAATATGCTGAGTCTAAACTCTAGTAACATATTTAAAAGTTTAGTAGCACTGATAGACAGAAACCCTAAAAATGTACTTTCTTGTTTGCTCTCTTGATAATTACTTTGAGCAGAAAAACATCTATGTGGCTGACCTGACTGAAGAGCTGGTTACATCTCCTGCACAAGCACTAGCCTGGATTCGGAAAGGGGAAAGTAAGAGCTGAGTTTATTACTGAACATGAATGATGCCTCCACAGTGTGTACTGCATTATGAGTGTAACAACCAGTGTGTTTTCTACACATTCTGCCTTTGCAGAGAACCGTCATTATGGAAAGACAAAAATGAACCAGCGGAGCAGCCGCTCACACACCATTTTCCGAATGGTAAGCAATCTCAGCACATAGCGAGAAGGTAGGGTTCAGAGAAAATTCAGGTTTTTCATCAGTGAGTTTTTCTTAGATCCTGGAGAGCAGGGAAAGGAGTGACCCAGCATCTGGTGAAAATGCTGATGGAGCCATTATTGTATCTCATTTGGTAAGTTTGCTCTTAATCATAGGATTGTTTTCTAGCTTTTTGTTAACTAGTCTTGTCTGTATCATAGATGGCATTTATATCGACTTAAGTAACCAGGTTACAGTCTGCTTTCTCAGGAAATCAGATTTCTTGAGTGTCATTTGAACGGGAAAGCTGGTTTTACCAATCGGGGTAGGGGATTAGGGAAACCATATTTTTATTTATTTATAATTAAAAAAAAAAAATCTCTGGTAGATTTCTGTTGGAGAATGCAGATTTCTCTGCCATCTGTACACTTAAGGTTTCTCACTGGCTTTTTCCAGGTGTGCATGTGACTAACAGACAGTAACACACAGCTGAGTGAGGGAATAAATGAAAGGAGACATCGTAGTGGGTGATGCTGCCTCGTTTAAAAAAAAAATAATAATAATAATAAAATTAAAGTCTGACAGAAAACTAAACAGAAAGTGCCTCGCAGAAGTCTAAATAAGTTATATTCCTCTGTGGATTTTTAAAATGCTGACTGTTGTGGATAAGGTAGGTGGTCTTTCCTTTCTCTCCCCCTGGACTGTCACTCTGCTGTGACACAAACAGGGAGAGAGAAAAAAGAGAAATGTTTCTGTCACTATACCACTGAAAGCTGTGCACCAGGCTTCAAGAAGAAGTCTGAGGTTAATGAGAAATCAGGTTAACATTCTGCTGCATTTATATGCGTATTTCCCATAACTAGGTTTAAGTGCATGTAACCAGTTTTCCCCGATTACCTGAGAAAGCTGATTTCTCTGAGTACCCTGGTTACTTAAGCGCATGTAAACACAGTTATAGATTATGGTATATTAATTATTTGGTAATTGTTTTGATCCTGTAGAATTTAGTTGATCTGGCCGGATCTGAGCGAGCGAGTCAAACAGGAGCTGAAGGTAAAAGGTGGACTTAAGTTATGACTTAACATATTCTTAGACTTTATTGATTATAGTGAGTTTTAATCCATCTCTTTTTATATCTAAGGTACACGCTTCAAAGAAGGTTGTAATATTAATCGCAGCCTGTTCACACTGGGACAAGTAATCAAGAAAGTGACTGATGAAAGCCTGAAGTGAGTAATCGGTGCTTACATCTGCTGATGATTTTTCAGCTTTCCGTACTTTTAACCACCTACTTCAAATTTTTCGTTCATGCCTCTATTGTTTGTCTTGTACTCCATACCACTAGGATCATCGTCAGTGTGTATTCAAATTAAAAACTGTGTCTAAAGTTTCTCATAAATCTCAGTAATTTAGAGACCGTAGTAAAGTGGAAGTTCAACATTTTAACAAACAAACCTTTTGTAAAAGTGAAGGGCGAAGCTGGAGCAGTTATGTGCTTCTAAGTAGCTCAAATGATCACTGAACATTGCCAAATGTAGTAAGCCCACAGGGAGGATGGCTCTCCCAGCATTTGATAGGAGGACAGGGATGGAGAGTTTCAGCATCTATGATTGCTAAAGACTATTTGACCCTTACAAAATGCAACTGATCTACGTTTTTTTATCCCAAATAAATACCTTGCTGGCACATGAATCATAGGTGGAGGGGTTCAGTGAATGGCACTCTTTTATTGCATTCATGTCCAAAATTGAAAATAGCAGCACTAATCCACAGAAAGATTAATAGTATGTACATCAACTTGTTACCTAAGTATATACTATTTACATGAAGGAAAATGGTGAGAGGACAGTTTGTTTCTCTGATAAATAAATTAAAGGTTCCATCTCTTGTTGAAAGTCATACTTTGTCTTCAGGGGTTTCACCAACTACAGAGACAGTAAGCTAACCCGCATCCTGCAGAACTCCTTGGGTGGGAATGCTAAAACAGTTATCATCTGCACCATTACTCCTGTCACTCTGGACGAAACCCTCAGCACTTTGCAGGTTAGTGTAATATACATTTTTCTGTCCTGCACACCTCTTAATATTTGCCGGGACCTATTAATGTTCAGCAGTTACGTATTGATGCTCTTCCGCTCATGCTTGTATGTAAAATGAAACCCTGCAGTTTGCAGTAGGAAATGCGGGATGAATTTGCACCATCAACAGTCAAAGTGCTATTGGTAGACATGAGACTGATACAGGTGTATGATATCTCACACTTTGTGTTTATATCAGTTTGCCAGCACTGCAAAAAAAATGAAGAATGACCCCCATGTGACAGAGGTGTCTGATGACGGCGCTCTTCTCAAGAGGTATCGTAATGAAATTGTAGACCTGAAGCGACGACTTCATGAGGTAAGTGTCATACCCCCCGACCCCCACCCTCCAAGTCAAATTCTAGTTGGCCCTGCTCTAAAACGCTCCATTACAGCAACTCTTTGTATGTACTGACCTGTCGGTGACCTACAGGTTTCTTCAGTCACCCAGACCACAGTGACAGAGAAAGAGGTTCTCTCCCAGCTTCTTCAGGAAAAGGACCAGCTCCAGAGAGACCAAGAGGACAGAATCAGAAACCTGACTAAACTGCTTGTTACCAGCTCCAACCTGGTTCCCTTTAAAAAGGTAACTATGACACAAAATCAAGCTGTAGTTACAGCACAGCTTTCTCCATGTTCGGATGAGTCACTGTGACTTTCACTATGGTTTTAAGATGCCTAAGCGCAGAGTTACGTGGGGAGGAAAGATGCTCAGACTTGCGCATCCATCTGCCTGTGGTGGTAGTGGTGGTTCATCAGACCTCAGCTTTGCAGAGTCTTACGCTTACAAGCGGAAAGCAGACCGGTCATGTCTGATGGAGCTGGGTGAAGGTGAGAAGGAGCATATAAAATAAATGACCTATACTCAAACTAGCAAATATAAATCCTTTTATTCTCATTTCACATTCCATGAGTTGCGCTGTTGTTGTCTGATAGTTGGGTCTAAATACATACTATATTTAACAGATGACGAGGACTTTGACGCTCAGTGGGAGATTCCTGATGAGCCATCAGATGAAATGGAGATTAGTCAGAGCTCTGTGACTGTTCGGAGCTTTGAAGACAGGTGAATGCCGCTCAACAGTTGTCATCAGTGTTCACCCAGTATTCAGTAAAGTAATGTTTTATCTCTCTTCCAGTTCCAAAGACTTTGTGTCTCCAGACCGGATGTGTGAGCTTTCAGGAAAGGTGTCGAACTTGGAGCTGCAGTTGGAAATGGAGAGTCAACAAAAAGAGGATGCTCTGACAAAAGCTGAAAGATTAGATAGCAGAGTGGCAGAGCTGGAGGCTAAGCTGCAAACGGAGGCCCAACAGAAACAGGAATGCGTCGAGAAGATACAGGAAATGGAACACAAATTAGCAGAGCTGGAGCTGCAGCTACAAACAGAGGCTCAGCTGAAGATGGAGGCCGTGGAAAAAGTGGAGATGTTGGAGATCCGAGTAGCAGACCTGGATAGACAGCTGGAGGAACAGAGCCACACTAAGACTGAAACTGAGGAACAGGTGTGCTGTTTTTAAATATATCTTCTCTCTGGCTTCCAAAGTAAAAATAGGAGCCTTTTTATTTTGTAATCTACACCTTATATTTTTCTTCCTCAGATGAGAAGAGAATTTGCAGAGACCATCCAGCTGTGTGAAACCCTAGCTTCAGAAAAGGTAGTGCTTGATGGAGCACATTTACATTTACATTTAGTCATTTAGCAGACGCTTTTATCCATAGCGACTTACAAGTGAGGTACAAGGCAGCAAAAATCTAAGTCAAGGAGAAAACATCAAAGCAAAGTCCTATCAGAAAAGTGTTCACAGTTCACGAGATGCAAGTGCGAGAAATATTTTTTATTTTATTTTTTTAAAGAGATTTAAGTGCATCGGAAGATGCGGAAGAGTTCTGTTTTCAGCAGTTTTTTGAATATTGGGAGAGAGTCAGCTGAGTTTGGTAGCTTGTTCCACCATCGTGGGATCATTGCGCTAAACAGTTTTGCTCGGTGTCTTCTGTGCGGTGCTGGGACCACCAGACGTCATACGTTGGCACATCTGCTGTGACTACAACTAACCTCACAAGAGTTTGTTTTACATATTGGAGCATGTAATCATATATTCTGTATGGAAATGTCAAATGTTTATTAGTCATTTTGCTGTGGAGTAATACTCACATTCCCCCAAGAAGTGAGATTCATTTATTTAATACCAGGCTAAATGCTCAAAACCATATTCTCAATAATGTTTGGTTTATTTACACTGAAATTCTTTTTCCCCACTTCTACTACTTACTTCTGCTAAAAGAGTTTGCAAAGTCCCAAAGCAGTTAACAACTATTTAACATGCATTTATTTGCATTTTGGTGCTTAACGTGATGCTTGAACTGATTGTGTTTATAGGACATGGTGGTTGCGGAGCGAGACTATCTGAAGCAGGAGCTGGGGATGTTTATAGAGCAGACTGAAAGTCTGGAGAAGGAGAAAGCAGCTCTAACACAGGAGCTGGAGGAGAAGAGAGACATGGATGAGTTCAAATCATTGGAGGAGGAGTTCAGAAAGGAGCATGAGGTACATTTGATTTCCATTTAGACCTCAAGGAGAGTACAGTTAGGTGTGTCTGACTTTGTTTGGAAATTATGCAATATTCTATTTTTATATTGAACAGAATGTATAGTTTGAGTTTATTTTCTTAGTGTGGTCGATTTTGTTTGTGCAATCTTGCAGAATGACTTGCAAAATGAAATATCCAGTTTCAAGAAAGCTCTGGAATCCTCTGAAATTCAGTGCCAGGAGCTTCAGGTAAGATGACATGCAGAGCAAGAGTCCTTCCTCAGTTTGGTTGTTTTGTTTTTGGTTATAATAAAGTTGAATCGAATTATAATATTTTCTTTTAGCCCCAACCCACTTTTGATATCTTTTTTGTTTGTCTGTCTGTTTTTCAAGAACAAGTTAGAAACCTTGTGTGCAGAGCTGAAGAAGAAAGCTGAATTTGCAGAAGAACTTCAGAGTATGGTATGTGTATGCTTGCTTTAATGATTAGAAACACCAGAGATTAGTGCTCTTGTCTTAGTTTTAAGTGTCTCAGCTATGCATTTCTGATTTCTCGAGTTGACATTTTTCACCTAGAGGGAAAACAAAATAAAAATCAATTCGCTTAAGAATTGCTATTGAAGTCTTGAATTTTAAATCTATTCACAAATGTTGAAATCAGGCTAATGCTGCGGTTTGCTTGTATTTCACCTCCACTTTCAGAACAAACATAAGTGCAGTTAAGTGGATTCATAATATCTTTTGCAAGGTTATAATAGAGGATTTTGTAAAAGGTCTGTACCCCATCGCCAACAGTTAGTGAGGCAACACCCTACGAGCAGATTAGCAACACAAAGCAAATAAAACAGTTTCTTTCACAAAACCTGCATTGATTCAACGTTGAATGCTAAAAACACAGCTGATTAATATATTTACTATCCCCTTCAGTTTACATATACCAACTTCTGTTTTAACCAGAAACAACAAAACTACTCACAAAAAGTTGGGGATAATCGACTTTCCGGTGAAATTTATGAAATCTGTAAAAACTTCATACTAAAGTGATATATCATGAAAGTAGTGCATTTAAGTAGAAGCGTGCAATAGTATTTTTTTCATCTCAAATAACTTATTGAATCAAAAGCTAACAACATTAGTGGGTATACCAACAACAAAAAATGTCAATGTCTCAGAAAGGATTACCCCTACCAGAAACCAAAAAAAATGCTTATCAGTTATAGATTATAACTGTAATTAAGTTGAGTATCGCAGGTGAAATTTTTTTTTTTTTTTTTCAAGCAAACTGACTGTAAATTTGAAATCTAAAATGATAATTTTTTTGTGGTTCAGTTGTATTACAGTTTCCTTTGAAATTTAAGTGCTTTGAAGTGCTTCAATATAAAACTGTTAAGAATGAATGAATAAACAGGTGATTTGCCTTTCAAATTTTTCCTCCTTGAAGAGCGGTAAGGACTTGGTGCAGGAGGTGGCAAAGCTTCGTCGCTCTCTGGATGATGCAGAGGGAGTCAGCAGAGACACAAAGAAGGAATGGGCTGTCCTCCGCAGTCGAAACATGGCTCTGGAGGAGTTGAATGTGAGTGATATTAACCCTTTGCAACCTGCAAATCTGATTTGTTCTTTTGTGTTTATGTGTGTAATGCATCTTATTCTTTTGTTTCCTGTTGTCTCTCCACTGCGAATATGTTTCATTAAATTGTACAGGCAATTGCTTGACAATTTTCAAAATCAGCACCTAGATAGGGTAAAGTCATTACCGCTTCAGCTTTGATTTGTTACTAAGACCACATGTATTGTAAGTGGACAGTAGTGGCCCTTTCATGCAGTTTATTTTTGGTTGTTTGGTAATGGAAATTGTCTGTTTTGATACTGGTGTATCTTTTTTATTTAGTTTATCTTGTCGTACTCTTCAGGTGACACTGACTTCCAACCACGAGAAAATGGAGGCCGAGGTAAACAACCTCAGGTTTCAACTTGAGACTGAGAAGTCACGTTACAGAAAGATGCAGAGTGATCTCCAGAAAGAGCTGAATGTTGCGTTTGATGAGAACACCAAACTTACCTCTCTGCTCGATGGCAAAGTCCCAAAAAGTAGGTTTTCGGTCAGGGTGTTTAGAAAATGTGACAATCGGGTTGTGTGTGCTGCCTTTGCACTTAGATAAGAGTTGTAAGATGTTGTCTGTCTCCAGATCTGATAGACAGTGTGGAACTTGAGAGAACAGTTGCCAATCTGAACAAAGAGCTGTCAGGATCTCGTGAAGTAGAGGAAGCTCTCAGAAATCAGCTGACAGAGCTCGCGTCATTCCAGAATCTTCCAGAGAAGGTAGACAACTTGATGAAGCAGGTAAGCCTGTCAGACATCCTCTAAGAATGGCATCAGATGGATGACGCACATCCTTTTTACAGGATTTAACTCTGTGTTGTCTCAGGTTTGTGAGTTGGCTGAGGAACTGGGTGCTGTTCAGACTCAGAGGGACAATCTGCTAACAGCCCACGCTCAATGTGAGAAGGAGGCTCAGCAGCTCAGAGCGTCCCTGCAGATGTCTCAAGATGAGATTGTGAAAATCCAAGAAGACCTCAGTGCTAGTGCTGCTCTGAAGGAGGAGGAGCTGAGTGAGCAGTGTGCCGGTTTAACACAACAGCTGGATTCACTTCGCTTACACCTGGAACGCTGTGAAGCTGAGAGGAGTCAGCTTGTGTCTTCTATTGAAGAGACAGACATGAAGGTATGTTGTGATAAATAGGATTTTTGTTTTGTTTTAAATAACAAATCCAAAATAGAGACTTAAACAATCAGCAGAATCCAAATTGCTACACCCACCTTGGGGCTGTAGACTAGTACAAATAGAACACATTTTGCTGTCAAACCTCATGGCCATTTTCTTAAAGTATTCTTTTAAGAAGAGCGTTTGAAATTGCTTTAACAATAATATAAAGGTCACGGTAATTCTGTCATTTCAGCTTGACGAGAGCAACAAGCACAAAGAATCACTGGAGGAAAACCTGAAAGGTATGCAGCAGCTGGTGAAGGAGTTGGAGGAGAAACTGTCTGACAGCGAAGCTTCCAGAGCCACAGAGGAGGAGATCAGCAAAGAACTTCAAGAACAAGTATGATATTGATGCTACTATTTTAAATTAGCTTATTTTTTTTAATATGAATTATATTGACACCTTGTCAAAAACCTTGATGTTTCTTCTCCTCATGTTGTCTCGTTATTCTCTGAAATTAAAACTAGTTCAATCTAAGTGTTAAGTGTTTTAAATTTACTCTCTGTAGCTGAACCAGCTGAGTGAAGAGCTTCAGTGTGTGCGAGGTGAGAGAGAAGCTTCACTGTTGGAGCAGAATGCTGGTGCTCAGGGCTCCGCAGAAAACGTGGAGAGGCTACTCTCTACGATTACCTCTCTCACTGCAGAGAGAGAGCAGCTCAGGATGGACCTACAGATGGTGAGTGATGCTTGACTTTTTTTTTTTTTTTTTCCCAATAGTTAAAAAAGATAGAAGATGCCTATTTATTTAAGAGGAAATGTCTAAACATTTATTATGTTTCGCTTCATCTTTTAATAGACTATCATTTTGTCTTTTGTAATTAATTTTCAGTGCCTATTAAAATGATATTAAACCCACCCCTCTCTCAGGCTACGGAGAATCAAGCTCTTCTCCAGTGCCTTGAAGATGAGATCCAGCAGCAGAAGCAAAATATGGCAGATCTGGAGAAGCTCCATGAGCAGATGAAATCTGATTTTGCTGAACAAGTGAGTCAAATTCTATTTTCTTTATGAATTCTTCATTGTCAGGGTCCTAACTGTTTGCCAAAATTCCTCCCACATGAACAGGTTCTCAGTCTCTCACAAGAGCTTCAGAGTGTGCGGGATGAGAAAGAGGCTCTTCTTATGGCTGGTGGTCAGAGTTCTGCAGAAGAGCTAGAGAAGCTGATTTCTACTGTGGCTTCTCTCAGCGCAGAGCGAGACCAACTTAAGATGGACATGCAAGAAAATGTGGAAATGGTCAGTTGTCATTTACCGTGTGTCTGTGAGTGATTTTTGTGTCCTGCATGTAATATTTTCCCCCTCCACCTCATATTTTTCTGTGTCAAACAGATGATTGAGAATCAGGAGGAACTGAGAGCAGCACTGGACAAGAACCATAAACAGAAGGAACACATCAAACAGCTGGAGGCAGCACAAACATCCAGATTTGATAGTTTTCCAAATGAGAAAAGTGCTCAGCTGGAGGAGCTGCAAACATGTGTAAGGCTGCAAACATGGTTCATGCATATACATAGACAATGCCTGGGGTGTAGTATTTTTGTGGGGCATTTTTTGAATTTAATTAATTTAATTTGAATTTAATTTTTAAATCATTAGCCTTTCAAGGTGCTTACAAACCTTTTTGAATGGAAAATCTCCTCATAATTTTTTGATGTTCATGTAATTAATTGAATTTTCAACAATTTTACAGGTGAAGAGTCTGACTGAGGAGCTTGAGTGTGTGCGAGCAGACAGAGATGGCCTGCTTTCTGAGAGGATGCACAACAGTCAGACCCCCAAAGAAGAGGTGGAGAAGCTGCTGTGTAGAGTGACGTCTCTCAGTGAGGAGAGAGATCAACTGCAAGAGATTCTAGAGGGACTGAGACAAGAGAAGAACCAGCTCAAAGCAGAGCTGGAGGACAGGATGGAGATGGTATGTCAAGTTTTTGTTTTGTTTTGTTTTTTTTATACATTATATCTTTTTATGATGTATCACAATCTGCCCAGCAAAAAAGTAAGAAGTCCTATTTTCTTTTCCAGGTCATACAAGCCCAAAGTGGGCTTAATCAGCCAGAGGTGCTGACCTTAGAATTGCAAGCAGACAATGAGACAACCATCCAACTTCAGCAAGAGGTAATAGTAATATCAGCTGGTGACATTTTACATGATTGTTAAAAGTTGTTAAACTATTAGAAACAGATGTGTGTGACTGTTGCACAGTTTCCTCATCACCATGAACACATACTATGGTTTATTTTCATTCAGTCCCACATACACTGTCCTGCTAGATTTTACTTCCTATGGACCAGATTTGGATTAAACCACCACTGGCATCCACTCTAATATTCAGAATATTTCTTCTACTTTAAAGTGTGCTCTTTTGATGTACATCAATAAGAAACAATGGGATTGGTGCTAAGAATCACAAGTGGTTTTGAACAAAAAAAGTTGTTGGTTGTGATTTCTTAATTGCATTCTTCATAATTAGTCCTCAGTTGAGAATCGTATTTTCCTCTACAGATGGAGCAGCTGAAGGCTATTCTACAGGTTGTTAGTGAGCAGAAGAGCAAGATGGAAATGGATCTGGAGCGTAATATGGAAAAGGTAAGTGAATCATGTACTTAAACTTTGTGTTTGTTTTGTGTCATTTTACTTATTGATTTTCCTATTTTTAGACTGCAGAGACTGAAATCCATCTTCACTCCCTTCAAGAGCAGCTTGAACAGCAGAATAAAATAAACACTGAGCTGGAGAGACTAAGCCAGGAAAGACAGGCTCAGCTAGAACAACAGGTTTGTCCTTTGCAACATTTTCACTAAAGTGTGCTTTTTTTTTAGATGTGCAGATGTGCAGTAGTCCAGTGGTGTTTTTTTTTGTTGTTGTTGTTGTTTTTAATAACTAAACTAATAAATCTTTTTCTTGTGGTTTAGGTTGCAGAGGCTCAATGTTGTCTTAATTCTCTTCAAGAGGTGCTGCAAGAACAGAAACAAAAGAATTCTGATCTGGTCAAACTTAGTGAACAGAAGGAAGCAGATTCAAAGGAGCAGGTGAGTTAGTCAGTAAAGAAACTGTGTTTTAAAGACTGATTCTTCATTGTCAGTGGTCTGACTGCTTGTTGGAAATTCTGCCTTGTAAACAGGCAACTCTAACAGAGGAGCTGGAGGAGACCCAAACACAGAAGGACAGGGTGTTGCTCGAAAAGGAGAGCAGCTTTCAGAACTCTACAGAGGAGATGGAGAAGCTGCTAGGCAGTGTGTCATCTCTCAGTGAAGAGAGAGATCAGCTGCAGGCGGCACTGGAGGGACTAAGACAGGAGAAAGACCAACTCAAAGCACAGCTGGAGGACAGGATGGAAATGGTAAAAACTGCTATTTCACAAGCATTCTTGCTTCTCAGAAATTATGCCTGCAGCATTTGTAGCATATGCATATTTATATAATTTCGTAGAATATGACATGTACTAAAACTGATTACTGATTTCTGATTTGAAAATCCTGCCATTATCAATATGCGGTTCAGGCATTAGTAAAACATTTAGTTCATGCTGATTACAATCAATCAATCAACTTCATTGTCATTTTGTGATGCATACAGCAGAGACTAAGGGAGATGTTAAAGACATCTGTCAGGACATCTGTCAGGACATCTGCTAGCTCGTCAGCGCATGCTTTAAGCACATGTCCTGGGATATTGTCAGGACCTGCTGCTTTTCTTGTGTTAACCCCAGACAGGGTCCTCTGCGTGTCTGTACAGTAGATTGTTAATGCCAATTTGTTGCAATTTTTAAGGGAATTTTTTTTCCCTCCACTCCAAAAGTTTCTCCTCTGTATTATTCAGTGCAAATGTTGTGTGCACAGTCAAAAACATTGCCTAGACAAACTTATTAATTCAACCTACATTTCTTTTCCTACCAACTCTCTATTTCCATCTCTCCCTCTCTTTAGGTCTACTACTCATTTCTGTCAGTCTTTTTACTGCACACATTATTTGGTGTATAAAAACCTCGAAATGCCACCTACAGTAACAATGTGGAAACATGTCAAGGTTCTAGCTGAGTAGCACAGAACCTCAGGGATGTTTGTTACCTTGTTTGCTTTACCACAACACCTGTTATTTCCACCATCCTCATTTAAAACCAAAATATATCGAAGTGACTCTTCTGTTCTGTCTCTTGCTGGTTGACACCCAGCTTTGCCCCGAGGCCATTTTCTCTACACTTAGACGCACTGCAGTTAAACTTGATTGCATCTTGTTTCATCCACTCTCACTAACTTCCTCTGTAGGTGATGGAGCATGTGAAAGGCTTCTTCTATTATTGTTGCATTAAAACACATTTTACATTTGTTATTTAAAATTGCCTTGTGTTAAACTGTGATATCAATCTGAAAATGACTAATCATTCAGCCCTAAAAAAGCTAAGTTGTTCCTTATCAACCTAATATATTTCAGCTGTCTACTGAAAACGTACACATTTTATTATTATTGTGTTATAATTCAGATTCAGCAGCTAGAGGAGCATATGGAGAAGACCAGGGATGAGGTGAGCCAGCTGAAGTCCGACCTTGAAGAAAATGTTCAACTGGTTAGTTTTTTTGTTTTGTTTTGTTTTTTCTAATTACTACACAAAGGACACTTTAACAGGTTCTGATTTTAAGTATATAGCATTTTGAACATTGGGGCCTAGTTTAGGAATAAAGTTTTTCATTTAAGAAGTGTAAACAGTCTAATACTGCATGAATCCATGTCCATGCATTCCAGTCTGTGTTGCTATATATGTTCTCTGCAAGGTCCACACATAGTTCTCATTCCCAGGCCATTTTGTGGAAGACCATGAAGGTTTGCTGATAAATGTAGTAAAAGTGATTTATATACATTATAGACACACTTGCCGTTGTGCCTGAGTCAAAGTAAAGAATGTCATCTACAATTTTGGAGCAGTGTTTCCTGAATTGAAACCAGATCTTTTGCAGTTTATTAGAACTTAAATTGCAACAGATGGTCAGTCCCTGGGGGAGGAGGAATAAAAGATCAACCTTTTATTGTCATTGACAATAAATCAATGTGTCATTTTAGTTGTAGTCTAGAGAATAGTGGATTATGAATCAATTATGAGAATAGTTGCTGATTAATTTTCTTTTGTTCGACTAATTTTTGCAGCTCTAGTAACTACAGCGCCTGGTCTTTTAGGAAAATTAAGTCCATTTGAAAAATTAGACTATACATTTGTGCTATTTTGATGCACATATTCAGTAAGACCCAAATGGGAATGGTGCTGAGAGGTGATAAAACATTTAGTTTGACTTCTTAATTGCATTAGTTCTCATCGAGAATAACTTTACAAGCTTTATCCTTTACAGCTAGTCTTTGTTTGAGCATGCCGTGTTGCAGTGGAGTGGGCAACTACACTGCCACACGGCATGAAAGGGCCGCACTTATATTTTATTCTTTTGTTTTGTAGCTTCTTTTAAGTTCATATTTGAAAGGTTTTTTGTAATGTCTTTCAGATGATTGAGAACCAGGAGGAGCTGAGGGTGTCTCAGGAGAAAATCAGAACTCTCCAGGATGAAATCACTCTGATAAGGTGTCAGAAGGCAGAGCTGGAAAGCAGACCAAACAGTGGAAGAGATGCAGAGTCTAGTCTCCAGATACAAGAGCTTAGAAACCAGGTTATACTTGCACAATTAGTTACTTCTTTTTTAAATAATTTAATAACATATCTCTAGAACTTGAGAGTTTGACTTACTTAAAATTGTAAAAGTAAAATTGTATGCAGATATTAAATTATATACAGATATATTAATACAGTTTCCATGTATTTAAATAACGTTAACATGTCCATTGCTGGTCACAGATTCAGAGTCTGACTGAAGAGCTTCAGATTGTGCATGGAGAGAAAAACAGTTTGACAGCCAGCAGTCAGGCCACCACAGAGGAGATGGAAAAGCTGCTGTGCAGAGTGACGTTGCTCAGTGAAGAGAGAGATCAGCTGCAGGAGATTTTGGAGGGACAGAGACAGGAGAAGCAGCAGCTCAGAGCACAGCTGGAAGATGAGATGGAAACACTACAGAGTCAGGTTTGGGAGCTTTATTTTGATAAAACAGTCTCCACAGCACAACTTGACACATTTTCTACACAGAAGAGTAGTTATGAAAGAATTAATTGGTTCAAAGCTTCTAATTTTTATTTTTAATTGATTAAGTAAATGTAACTAACACAAAGTGCCCTATGGATATCTAAATACGTCTCTTTCCTCCAGAGATTCATTTTACAGTCCACTCTCTCTATTGCCTGTCTTTCTCCGCTCTTTTCCTTTGTCGCCCTCCATTGTCACTCTGCAGTGATATGAACAAAAAACAATGAAAGTCAGAAAGGACAGTTTCCTTGCATAATATACATAGAATTTGTGAGCCATGCTTTCAAAGTAAGTCAGCACTGGAAAGAAATGACATTACTTGTCTGCCTTATGTATATACAGACTTAGATTTGTGTACCGGGCTTCTTAAGTGCATATAAAGACAATCATTGGTGGAAAATCTGTTTTCCATATGCTGTTAAAATGTGTGTTGCTTTTCAAATCAAAGTAGTAATAAAAAAAAAAAGGATAATCTGTTTGCCTCTGCCTGTGCAGATAACACAGCTGAATACATCTCTACAGACTATTAGTGATCAGAAGAGACAGCTGGAAGATGATTTGCAGCAGAACATGAATATGGTGAGAGAACTGGTCTTGCTTAGAGATTTAATTTTAGCTGCAAGTTTTGGCACTTGTTCATGTTTGGATTTTGCAAAATCTGTTTTTAAAAATGTGTTTTTAATGTTAATTTGCTTATTTAAATTGTTTTATGCTCCTGATGACATGCTTAGAAATGTGCCTGATTGTGATGAACATTTTGTTTTTAAGGCTTCAACAATACAAGAGCTTCTGCATTCAGTCCAAGAGGAGTTGCGTGGCGAGAAGCAAATAAACTCTGATTTGCTCAAACTGTGCAAGGAGAAGGAGGACTCTTTAGAAGGACAGGTTAGCTTTAAACACCTCTTGTTATTTTAAACAGCAAAATTTTGCTTCCATGAAAAATTTTAAGTGCAGGACCATCCACCTTACTGCTACCTTCTTCACAGATAAGGACTCTAACTGAGAAACTGGAGAGTGTAAAGGAAGAGAGAGACATTCTGTTGTCTGAGAGGACAGCCAATATTCAGACCTCCACAGACGAGAAAGAGAATCTGCTGAGTGCTGTCACATCCCTTAGTGAGGACAAAGATCAGCTAAAAGAGACACTTGAGGGACTGGAAAATGAGAAGCAGCAGCTTAGAACAGAGCTGGAGGACAGGGTGGAAACACTGCAGAATCAGGTTTGTGATGGGGCCATTTGTTTGTTTCATTAAAAAACAGCATACACTGCACACATATTTCTACTCAAACTGTTGTAATAGGTCATTTGCATTGCAAACTGTTCTAAACTACAGCTAATGATAATCATTGATTGATTCATTAACATCTCCCTTCCTTACAGTTAAAGAGTTCAACAGAGAATCTGGAGAGTGTTAGAGCAGAGAGAGACAGTCTGCTCTCTGAGAGTCTGGCCTCCACAGCGGAGATGGAGAAGCTTCTGTGTAGAGTGACATCTGTCAGTGAGGAGAGAGATCAGCTGCAGGAGACTGCAGAAGGATTAAGACAGGAGATAAACTTGCTCAAAGCAGAGCTGGAGGACAGAATTGAGATGGTACCTTTCTGCAGTTACACGTTTGGGGCTGTGCTGCAGTTAATCCAAGAATGGTAAATACAGAAGCACTACATTGCCGGTTAATTCATGCTCTCTTTCAACAACAGGTCTCAACCATGCAGGAAAAGCTGAGTGAGCAGGAACAGGTGAATGCACAGCTTCAGACTGAGAGAGGAAAACAAGAGGCCAAGCTGCAGCAGGAAGTAGGTCCAAAGCACACAATCTACAGTGCTCCATGGTGTCAGCAGATACTGTAGTCTGCACTGCACTTCGCTGATAATGAAATATTTTGCTGATTAAAACCAGAGAATTACAGAATTAAGAAAAGCTTGTTTCACCTTGGTTTTCTTTCATCTGTTGTAAGTGACCTCTTAATGTCTGTTTGTCAGGTGCAGCAGCTTGAGGAGCAGCTGCACGCATGCAAGGAGAAACAAGATCATGCTAAAGCTGAAGCAGATGCATTACAGCAGGTTTGTCCAGTCCTATAGATTTCATTAGTTTTACCAGGTCTTTTTGGTCTGTTTTTGTTAACTCTTAGTCTGCTCATTTTATTGGTGTCTATACTGAGGCAGCTTCAATACGAGACATTTATAAACAGAAATTACTATATATAGTTGTTGCTAGTGAGACGACCAGTCATGTGTTTACAAGATTATATCATCAGCATAAAAAAGATGTGAGGTTTTATTATTCTCTTATCTTTCAGTTGCTCAGTGAAGCAAACACAACCATCTCATCCCTAAGAGAGCAGCTAAGCACTCTGGATCAGAACACTTCTAATGTCAAAGAGACTATGTCATCAAGGCTGCAGGAGTCCACTGAGCAGCTTCAGGTAACTTCAACAGTAAAAGGCAAACATTTTTTAACATAAGAGGTCAAAACTCTAACACAACTAAACTGATATAATTGCAGGAGTCCTTCAAGAAATTCCAGCATTTTATAGATATGTGTTCCAAGTATAACGCCAGATCCCTGGACAAGGTCATGAGAGGGCAGTGTTCCCTGAAGCAACACCATCTGACATCTCTTCCAAAGCCCACCATAAATGCCTACAGTGCTGTCTGTCAGCTGCAGATTTCTACTATTCAGAATCTGGGAAATATTGCAGTAAATGACAATATCCTACCATTTGAAGTTGTTTAGAAGCTTTTCTATTTGATCAGGTGATAACCCATAAACTGGTGCCCTCCTTCCCCAGGAGCATCTACAACTGCAAGCACAGCACTACCGGAATCTATTTGAGGAGCTGGTAAAGACAGATTTGGCTGTTTTTGAGGAGAAGCGGCAGCAGGATGTGCTGCTGTGCAGAGCACAGGCACCCGAATACTCTGTCAAAGATGAGAACTTCCACGCACTGTGGGAACACCGAGTGACAGAGCTGCTGAACAGGAGGCAGCTCTACTTGCAGGTGAGAACAAAAATTCACTTCTTGGACTTCTGTGTATGTATATGATGGTGTGTTATGTCTCTGTAAATATTATCTTTGACATTTCTTTACTGTTGGGTTTGTAGAAAATGGCCAGCATTTTTGAGACGCTTTGGGCCAACATGAATTCTTTCCCAAACGAACTAGCATCTGAGCTCCGAGACCGGGAGAAGTTTAAGGAGCAGCTGCAGGCTGTGTTCACTTCACAGCCATTCAGCTTTGGCAGACTGGACGCCATCCTAGCCTCTGAGCTGGAACACAGATCTGAAGCAGCTCAGAACAGAAAGATGACTCTGCAGGTAGTGTTTTAAAAAAAATGTGAAGATGATGAGTGCACTTGCATAATAAAGACTCTGGAAAGTTGATTTCTACCACGAGTACCACAGTTACTTAGTTAAGTGCATGTAAACGCAGTCCATATTTTGTTTTTCAACGCCATGTTAGGATTCTCCTTTCTTCCGGTTTGAGAGTTGGGGGCTTTATTTTGATTTTCTGTTATGACAAGATAATCACCACAGCACAACAGTGCTGCTGCCTTACGCTTGGATGTGCAAATATACTCTGGCAGTTTACCAGCTTGTGAATAAATAGATGTTCCATGAAACCACTGGAAAACATTTCATGTAATTACCATTTTTAGGTTTTAACTGCTTGCTGTGATGTGATTTAATTTGTATAGGTGGTTTCTCTTTTTCTCCTTGTTAATGTTTTCCGATTTTTATCAAATCTTAATGATTCAACGAACCTTTTAGCCAAACACAAATATGCAGCCATCCTAACCACTGTATCTCCATATTCTCCATTGATGGTGTCTATTAAGTCCTACTCCCAAGCTTTTGTGCTAGAGAAGCTGTCATTAGCAGGTAGAAATTGCTTTACTGTTTAATGCTACTTAGTGAAACAAAACAATAATGATCTTGTGGTCAGACTTCAGTAATAATGATCCCCATTTTACCTTTTTTCAATTTTATATATTTATTGCTTTTCTCTACAATGATATAATGTATCTCTCGCAGGGGATCATTGATGAGCAGAAAGGTGTGTATGAAGAGCTGAAGCTGCTGCATACTCAGGCTGAGTCTCAGCTCAATGAGGAGAGGAGCAAGAGTTCTACTCTGCTGAAGGCGCTGGAGGGAGCACCTCAGAAAAAAGAGGTTTCTCTTCTCAAGGACAACCAGCAACTTGTTCTTCAGCTCCAGCAAACTGAGGAAATAGTCAAAGTATGTCTTTGACATCAGTTTTCTTTTTCTTTAACAGTCCCACATTTTTTTCCTGTAATAAATGGGAGATGGGCTAAAGTTGTTTTGGTCTTGAAAATAGTAAAATATTTAGCATGTACAGGTCAATTGATTTGTTCTTAAAATGTCTTTAATGCATAGCAGCTACATCCAGTGTCTCTTTTTAAAAATGGCAGTACATTAGAACCTGCCTGTTATCAGCTGGTGACTGATATTTATCCATTTTCCAGTCTCTGCGTGCACATAACCAGCAACTCGAGGAGGCTCACATCAAAGCCAACAACAGGGTGTCCAACCACAAAGAGGCCACGCAGCTCCTGCAGACGGAGCTGCAGGACAGTCGTGCACAAGTGGAGGAGAAGGAGAATACAATCCAAACCCTCAAGAGCAAACTGAGAGAGTCTGAGGTTAGTCTAAAGAGCCCCCTTTCTGCCCCATTGTGTTTTTGTAGTTAAGCGGCAAGTGTTTCTTTTCTTTCTTTCTTTCTTTTTTTAATCATATTTGTTCTTACACATTAGAAAAATGCAGCTCCCAGTGCTGTTGAGCTGAAGGAACTCCAAAGTAAACTCTTCAAAATGGAGGTGCAGTTGACTTCAGCATCTGATAAACACCAACAAGAGTAAGTCTTTAGATTCAGTGTAACCCTTTGCTTTGATTCTTCTATTTGTCTTTTTTTTTTTTAATTTACTGTACATTGTCAGGATTTCTTAAGCTTTGTTCTTCAGAATGTGTCAGGTTGTGTCAGGCTCTCCTAACCTTTCCCTTGCAAGTCAAAGCACAAAGTACCTGTTTTATTCATTTCATGGCTTGCTGTTCTGACTGGTTTTTGCCCCTTCTCAGGATCCAGAGGATGACCACAGTGTTGAATGAAAAGGAAGATTCATTGAGGAAACTAAAGGAAGCCTTGAGGAAATCACAACAGCAAGGAGAGGAGTCCTGTAAGTTGTGTTTGTTTAGATAGAGACAAAGGTATATTATATATCTTTGATGCTGATGAGTTAAAAATGTTTCTGTTGGTAATGGCTAAGGAGATATGTACACCGGCTTTTTAAATATTCTTCCTTTAAAGCGGCTGCTTCCTGCTGAGGCTGAAATCTACGAAGGGTGAACTTCAACTGTAAAGTTGTAGTGTAAACAATAAAATTAATGAAACGCATAACAAAGCTCAGTAAAGTTGAGGGAAGCTAAAGATTCATCTATAAGTTTATCACTACAATTTGTTAAAATAAATGTATTATTTAAAGAAAATGTCTGACAAAACCTAACACGTTGATGTGACATAGTTTTTGATTGGGTCTGTATTTTGTAGCCAAATGTGAAGATGTTTTTTGGAAGATATTTTAGGTTTGCTTATGGAACTACTGAGTTGCTTTTTATTCACTGGGTGGACATGGACTTCAAACGTTGCTCTGTATAAACAAACAACTGTAACTTTTAATTTAACCTTTATTTTGTACAGATATTACGGCAAAACCCAGCTGCTAGTTGCCATTAATAATAAGTGACAGATAAACAACTAGGTTATTCAGCCACAATAACTCAACACTTTTTAGGCTGTTTGCTGAAGCCAGTGATGAATGGTGACTTTCTGCTTGTTTTATGCTTCTGGCAAAAATTAAAGTTACAATATGCAACTTTCAGGAATCAAGGTAGCAGTAGCATAAATCCCTGCACAGACTTGCTGCGGCACTTTCCACCTGGAGGGTTGCGAACCTCCTGCAAAATGTATGTGTTCATACTCCTATCATTCATGTTATTGCTCTTCGACAATGTGGATGAGACTACAGCAGCACAGGGGAGGCTAGAGTTCCTTAAAGAGGAATAAAGGTCAAAAGGAGATGACTGATGCCATTGTCTTCCATTTAGTCCTACAGGGTGAGGACCTTCATGCTAGACTGACCAACCCCAGAGGTTTTGTGGTCAAGAGCAGCATTCTACTGGAGAAGACCAAACTTGAGGAGGAAGTCAAACAGCTTCAACTGAAAAAAAATGAGCTGGAAAAGTAAGAACTGCTCAGACACTTGTATAATATATTGCACCTTTAAAGTCATGTTTTGACATTGGTGTCCCTGTCTCTACAGCTTGTTGTCCAGTCAGCAGGCTGAGATCAGCAAGTGGAAGACAAGGGCCATCAAGCTGAAGGTCAGGTGCAAGGCTGATGTGGACATGCCCTCATCACCCTGTACTCCCACCAAGAGGGGCCTTCCAATGAGCAAAGACTCCACTAACCTTCTCAACTCACCGAAGAAGTTTCCTGTTACTCCTAAGAAGATCCTGGACTCTCCCAGGAAACTGCTTGACTCTCCAAAGCTCTCACTGCCTGACTCTCCCAAAAGCAGTTTCTTTGGTGTGGGCAGCACCTCTGAGATGTTGTCCAGAAGCTGTCCCAAGCAGTTCTTTGATAACTCTGTCCTCGGAACCACTCCAGGTGAGTTCACCTACTTTTTACTGTAGATTGTGACTCAGCAATAGGGTTATCTTAACTTTGTAAAGACCTCACCCATTTGTTTTGCCAGAGATTTCTCATGTTCCTGATAAACCTGATGCAGAGGAGGGTAAATGCTGATCTCACTGTGTGTCTGGGTGCCAATGTGTTTTTACTAACCAAGGCATCGGGTGATGGGATTTTACCTATAGATTACGCACCCTTTCCTCAACTGATGAATGTTTATTACATTTCTTAAAAAATTAACATCAAATACTTTTGTCCAGTGCCCCTATTGTCTCCCAACCACACACTGATGGGTGTCTGAAACACTTTATATACATTATTAAATTTAACAAATTGTGGGAAACTAATTTGACTCTCACGTGTGGTGTGGTTGATGAATTTCATAGTCACTAAAAACAGATACAACTCATTTACTTATTATTTCAAGGTTGATTTTTCTGATGGATGTCTGGTCTTTTGCAGATGTGGCTGCACATGAAGACAAGAAGGACTGGTGGCCTCTGTCCCCAAAACAAGAGGATATGTGTAAAAGCCAGTAAAACATTGACAAGTGCAATATTTTTTAAAATGTCTTTTCAATGTCTCCATTATGTTGTCTACTGTTTTTGTTTTTCTATTCTGTTCTCTATTCTATTCTGACACTTGTTATAATAAAACATTTCTTTTTTTAAAGCTATTGACTCTGTCTCAATCATAATTCTGTGAAGTGACTGTTTCCATGAGACATTAAAAAACAAGAAATAATTGAAATGTATAAAGGTGGTCTATTATGCAGAAGAGTTGCCAAGAAATCCTCTGTAAATATTATACACGGAAGCATATGTGAAATTCTGAAAGTCAAACAAAATAATCAACAATACTTTACCGGCACACATTTTGGAGTAATTTTCACTTGAAAAATTCACATGCTCATCAGTCTCTACAAAAAAAACGAGATTAAATTCTCAGCAGCACTGAAATCGATACTGATAAACAAAGCACGCCTTTAAAATGGTTTCGGAGATTTAACAGTATTCCTCAATAATATAATGGGATGGGGCCAATTTGGATAGTTTCAAGATAAACCCTGCTGAAAAATGGATCCCCGTTTTTATTTCTGTACACAAATGTGAAAATCAGTGATACCTGCGTTCTATATTTGGCTGTTTAGGTAATCGGTAATATACTGTATGTTAACAGAATTATTGGCCTACAAATAGAGGGAGCAAACATCTGTATCTGAACAAAACCTCCCCAGCTAAACAATCCTTTCCTGTTCTGAAGTTAATGTCATATATTTAACAGGTGATTCAAATGTCGGCAGGCACAGAATTTTTTTTAAAAATCTTGCCATAATATTTTACGTCTGAAGATTTCTGTTTTATGTGATCATATTATCATAGATAAACCCAACAAAGATAATGACTTAAAACAATTGTGTGCCTTAGAAATGATGATTATGAGTAGTCCAGCAGTTTCGGCTTCAGATGTACTCGGTCTTCCGCTGTGGGAATCGAGGCGGAGGAGGCGGGGTCATAACGTATTACGTCGTTACGTATTATTAGTACTTTGCGCGCGGGAGCTTTGGTTATGAGAGAGCAGAGTTTAAAGAAAACAAGGAGGTAGTTAGCAGGTAGGTAAAACCTGTGTTTTTATTCAATAAGATAACAAGTAAAAGACAAGTCTTGGATATTAACAAGTGTTGAACTTGTCACTTTGCTGTCTTCGATCGACTATTGTTGTCAGCTGGCGGAAAAGTAACGCTAGCGTTAACGCTAGCTCCACGGTTGCAATGTAACCAGCGAACTTAGAGCTAACTTACTAACTGCTTTCGTAACTAACACTAACTGCTCCGATGCTAATGCTACTCATCCTTTGTTCTTGTTTTATTGGTACGCTACGTACCATAAAGCATAAAAGTTAACGTCACCTAAGTTAGTGGCCACATAGGAGGGGTCAACAGTGTGGTCAGACTTCAGAAAGAGGTTTCCTTCATCTGTTAACCAGTCATCGGCAAAGTTTGGCACTAATGGTCACAAAGACATGTATCATATGACTCACCTGCAACATTATCATTAGCCACTTTAAGCCTTCTCTGCCCCTCTCTTTCAGGTTTTCAGAGTCAGACCATGGCTATGAGAAGCGAGGCCAGGGTGGAGGCAGAGGTAGAGGAGGAAGAAAACTATGGACCACAGCCTCTGTGCAGACTGGAAGTATGTATCCCGAGTGCTCTTTCCTCAATCTGTCCTTCCACTATCACATATGCAGCCAGTTTAATGTAACTGTAAATTGGTTGGATTATGCTCAGTCCTAACACAACCCTTTGAAGCTAGTTGTGGATCTTCTACAGGTTTAGAGTTGAAGTAAAAAAGCAGGCTGCCCTTCCTGCAGTGTAAAGAAAATAGTAAAAACTCTCATTTGACTTGATAGCAGTTTCATCTGATTTGGCTACACGTAAGCCATATTGTCCCAAGTAGATTTGCACCATACTTTAAACAGTATGATAGCAAAACTGGTATTAAATTGTGTAATTTTCCTTAAACCCTTCACAAAGCCTGGTCTAACATTCTCCTAGTATGTTTAAATGGGACTGTCATTGCAATGTCTACCATTGCAGCAATGTGGAGTCAGTGGCAGTGACATCAAGAAGCTGGAGGATGCAGGATTCCACACTATTGAGGCAGTTGCGTATGCACCCAAGAAGGAGCTGCTCAACATCAAGGGCATCAGTGAGGCCAAGGCTGAGAAAATTCTAGTAAGAATCAGCAGAAGGATAAAGCATTTTATTCTTCTGCTGTCTTTTTTTTTTTTTTTTTTTATGTTAATGATGAAATTAGTAACGGTGTACAGTTTTCAACTCTCTTTTAAAGTACTGCTTGTTAAAACAAGTTTATTTATTTTCTTCTTTATTGTACCTGGCCATGCAGTTCTATAGGGCCAGTAATGATAGTTTGTATTACAGTAATATTTCAGGACCTTTTTAAGCTGGTCTTAATAGAAACCTGAGTGCTATGTATTATGCATATGGAAAAGACAAATTTTTTGATCAGACATTCTCCCAGTCTTTGTTTTGATTGTATTTGTGCATGTGTGAAATGATCAAGCGTTTATTTCATTTCACATCTAGATAATGTGGATTTACTCCTGCCAGCATGGATTAATGGAGTTGGTGTTTATTTACACTTTTCTAAAGATGGGAGTGGGGGAAAGTGTTCCACAGATTCCCCCTGAGAGATCCTAAAAGGAGCAGGGTGCAGATAATAGTGATCAAAATGGATGCACAGTTGCCGGACTATTACATGTACAGTAGAGACTGTTTCTTAGAGGATGAGGCTGTGAAGAAAAATTCAGATTGCTATAACATGAAATGACTATAGCTGACAAGGGGTAAGTGGAGAGAAGTAGAGGGTCTCTGTTGTTTTACCCTCAGCTTTGTAGAAACAAATATTAGTGTTTGTCAGCTGGGTGAGCAAAGAGAGATTAAGCTACTGCTTATGTCTTTGTGTTTTGGGGATTTCTCCTATTCTACCTTTAACATCCTTGTACTTTTGCTTTGTAATTCAATATGAAATTCTTGTAACATTCAAAGAGTAAATTCTTTTCTAATATGATGTTTTCTCTTTGTTAGATTCATAGTTGATGTAGCTTAGTGTAGTGACTGATTCCTGTGTTTATCTCAAGCGCATTTGTTTTTTTCTATTAAGGGAAAGATTCTATTCCTTTATAGCTCAGATGGAAACAGTTGCCCTCTTTTTCTCTTTTTGTACAGTGTAGTCACTTTCTGAGTAGAAACATTTTCTGACACTGTGGCAAGTAGGAAAACTTCTAATAAGGTAATTCTATTAAGACCAGCTAGAAAGATTATTAAATAACTATTCCTTTATAGTTTCTTCTCAGATGGAATTTAGTCAAAGTATGTCTTTGACATCAGTTTTCTTTTCTTTAACAGTCCCACATTTTTTTCCTGTAATAAATGGGAGATGGGCTAAAGTTGTTTTGGTCTTGAAAATAGTAAAATATTTAGCATGTACAGGTCAATTGATTTGTTAAAATGTCTATAATGCATAGCAGCTACATCCAGTGTCTCTTTTTAAAAATGGCAGTACATTAGAACCTGCCTGTTATCAGCTGGTGACTGATATTTATCCATTTTCCAGTCTCTGCGTGCACATAACAAGCAACTCGAGGAGGCTCACATCAAAGCCAACAACAGGGTGTCCAACCACAAAGAGGCCACGCAGCTCCTGCAGACGGAGCTGCAGGACAGTCGTGCACAAGTGGAGGAGAAGGAGAATACAATCCAAACCCTCAAGAGCAAACTGAGAGAGTCTGAGGTTAGTCTAAAGAGCCCCCTTTCTGCCCCATTGTGTTTTTGTAGTTAAGCGGCAAGTGTTTCTTTTCTTTCTTTCTTTCTTTTTTTTAATCATATTTGTTCTTACACATTAGAAAAATGCAGCTCCCAGTGCTGTTGAGCTGAAGGAACTCCAAAGTAAACTCTTCAAAATGGAGGTGCAGTTGACTTCAGCATCTGATAAACACCAACAAGAGTAAGTCTTTAGATTCAGTGTAACCCTTTGCTTTGATTCTTCTATTTGTCTTTTTTTTTTTTTTTTTTTTTAATTTACTGTACATTGTCAAGATTTCTTAAGCTTTGTTCTTCAGAATGTGTCAGGTTGTGTCAGGCTCTCCTAACCTTTCCCTTGCAAGTCAAAGCACAAAGTACCTGTTTTATTCATTTCATGGCTTGCTGTTCTGACTGGTTTTTGCCCCTTCTCAGGATCCAGAGGATGACCACAGTGTTGAATGAAAAGGAAGATTCATTGAGGAAACTAAAGGAAGCCTTGAGGAAATCACAACAGCAAGGAGAGGAGTCCTGTAAGTTGTGTTTGTTTAGATAGAGACAAAGGTATATTATATATCTTTGATGCTGATGAGTTTAAAAATGTTTCTGTTGGTAATGGCTAAGGAGATACGTACACCGGCTTTTTAGATATTCTTCCTTTAAAGCGGCTGCTTCCTGCTGAGGCTGAAATCTACGAAGGGTGAACTTCAACTGTAAAGTTGTAGTGTAAACAATAAAATTAATGAAACGCATAACAAAGCTCAGTAAAGTTGAGGGAAGCTAAAGATTCATCTATAAGTTTATCACTACAATTTGTTAAAATAAATGTATTATTTAAAGAAAATGTCTGACAAAACCTAACACGTTGATGTGACATAGTTTTTGATTGGGTCTGTATTTTGTAGCCAAATGTGAAGATGTTTTTTGGAAGATATTTTAGGTTTGCTTATGGAACTACTGAGTTGCTTTTTATTCACTGGGTGGACATGGACTTCAAACGTTGCTCTGTATAAACAAACAACTGTAACTTTTAATTTAACCTTTATTTTGTACAGATATTACGGCAAAACCCAGCTGCTAGTTGCCATTAATAATAAGTGACAGATAAACAACTAGGTTATTCAGCCACAATAACTCAACACTTTTTAGGCTGTTTGCTGAAGCCAGTGATGAATGGTGACTTTCTGCTTGTTTTATGCTTCTGGCAAAAATTAAAGTTACAATATGCAACTTTCAGGAATCAAGGTAGCAGTAGCATAAATCCCTGCACAGACTTGCTGCGGCACTTTCCACCTGGAGGGTTGCGAACCTCCTGCAAAAATGTATGTGTTCATACTCCTATCATTCATGTTATTGCTCTTCGACAATGTGGATGAGACTACAGCAGCACAGGGGAGGCTAGAGTTCCTTAAAGAGGAATAAAGGTCAAAAGGAGATGAGACTGATGCCATTGTCTTCCATTTAGTCCTACAGGGTGAGGACCTTCATGCTAGACTGACCAACCCCAGAGGTTTTGTGGTCAAGAGCAGCATTCTACTGGAGAAGACCAAACTTGAGGAGGAAGTCAAACAGCTTCAACTGAAAAAAAATGAGCTGGAAAAGTAAGAACTGCTCAGACACTTGTATAATATATTGCACCTTTAAAGTCATGTTTTGACATTGGTGTCCCTGTCTCTACAGCTTGTTGTCCAGTCAGCAGGCTGAGATCAGCAAGTGGAAGACAAGGGCCATCAAGCTGAAGGTCAGGTGCAAGGCTGATGTGGACATGCCCTCATCACCCTGTACTCCCACCAAGAGGGGCCTTCCAATGAGCAAAGACTCCACTAACCTTCTCAACTCACCGAAGAAGTTTCCTGTTACTCCTAAGAAGATCCTGGACTCTCCCAGGAAACTGCTTGACTCTCCAAAGCTCTCACTGCCTGACTCTCCCAAAAGCAGTTTCTTTGGTGTGGGCAGCACCTCTGAGATGTTGTCCAGAAGCTGTCCCAAGCAGTTCTTTGATAACTCTGTCCTCGGAACCACTCCAGGTGAGTTCACCTACTTTTTACTGTAGATTGTGACTCAGCAATAGGGTTATCTTAACTTTGTAAAGACCTCACCCATTTGTTTTGCCAGAGATTTCTCATGTTCCTGATAAACCTGATGCAGAGGAGGGTAAATGCTGATCTCACTGTGTGTCTGGGTGCCAATGTGTTTTTACTAACCAAGGCATCGGGTGATGGGATTTTACCTATAGATTACGCACCCTTTCCTCAACTGATGAATGTTTATTACATTTCTTAAAAAATTAACATCAAATACTTTTGTCCAGTGCCCCTATTGTCTCCCAACCACACACTGATGGGTGTCTGAAACACTTTTATATACATTATTAAATTTAACAAATTGTGGGAAACTAATTTGACTCTCACGTGTGGTGTGGTTGATGAATTTCATAGTCACTAAAAACAGATACAACTCATTTACTTATTATTTCAAGGTTGATTTTTCTGATGGATGTCTGGTCTTTTGCAGATGTGGCTGCACATGAAGACAAGAAGGACTGGTGGCCTCTGTCCCCAAAACAAGAGGATATGTGTAAAAGCCAGTAAAACATTGACAAGTGCAATATTTTTTAAAATGTCTTTTCAATGTCTCCATTATGTTGTCTACTGTTTTTGTTTTTCTATTCTGTTCTCTATTCTATTCTGACACTTGTTATAATAAAACATTTCTTTTTTTAAAGCTATTGACTCTGTCTCAATCATAATTCTGTGAAGTGACTGTTTCCATGAGACATTAAAAAACAAGAAATAATTGAAATGTATAAAGGTGGTCTATTATGCAGAAGAGTTGCCAAGAAATCCTCTGTAAATATTATACACGGAAGCATATGTGAAATTCTGAAAGTCAAACAAAATAATCAACAATACTTTACCGGCACACATTTTGGAGTAATTTTCACTTGAAAAATTCACATGCTCATCAGTCTCTACAAAAAAAACGAGATTAAATTCTCAGCAGCACTGAAATCGATACTGATAAACAAAGCACGCCTTTAAAATGGTTTCGGAGATTTAACAGTATTCCTCAATAATATAATGGGATGGGGCCAATTTGGATAGTTTCAAGATAAACCCTGCTGAAAAATGGATCCCCGTTTTTATTTCTGTACACAAATGTGAAAATCAGTGATACCTGCGTTCTATATTTGGCTGTTTAGGTAATCGGTAATATACTGTATGTTAACAGAATTATTGGCCTACAAATAGAGGGAGCAAACATCTGTATCTGAACAAAACCTCCCCAGCTAAACAATCCTTTCCTGTTCTGAAGTTAATGTCATATATTTAACAGGTGATTCAAATGTCGGCAGGCACAGAATTTTTTTTAAAAATCTTGCCATAATATTTTACGTCTGAAGATTTCTGTTTTATGTGATCATATTATCATAGATAAACCCAACAAAGATAATGACTTAAAACAATTGTGTGCCTTAGAAATGATGATTATGAGTAGTCCAGCAGTTTCGGCTTCAGATGTACTCGGTCTTCCGCTGTGGGAATCGAGGCGGAGGAGGCGGGGTCATAACGTATTACGTCGTTACGTATTATTAGTACTTTGCGCGCGGGAGCTTTGGTTATGAGAGAGCAGAGTTTAAAGAAAACAAGGAGGTAGTTAGCAGGTAGGTAAAACCTGTGTTTTTATTCAATAAGATAACAAGTAAAAGACAAGTCTTGGATATTAACAAGTGTTGAACTTGTCACTTTGCTGTCTTCGATCGACTATTGTTGTCAGCTGGCGGAAAAGTAACGCTAGCGTTAACGCTAGCTCCACGGTTGCAATGTAACCAGCGAACTTAGAGCTAACTTACTAACTGCTTTCGTAACTAACACTAACTGCTCCGATGCTAATGCTACTCATCCTTTGTTCTTGTTTTATTGGTACGCTACGTACCATAAAGCATAAAAGTTAACGTCACCTAAGTTAGTGGCCACATAGGAGGGGTCAACAGTGTGGTCAGACTTCAGAAAGAGGTTTCCTTCATCTGTTAACCAGTCATCGGCAAAGTTTGGCACTAATGGTCACAAAGACATGTATCATATGACTCACCTGCAACATTATCATTAGCCACTTTAAGCCTTCTCTGCCCCTCTCTTTCAGGTTTTCAGAGTCAGGCCATGGCTATGAGAAGCGAGGCCAGGGTGGAGGCAGAGGTAGAGGAGGAAGAAAACTATGGACCACAGCCTCTGTGCAGACTGGAAGTATGTATCCCGAGTGCTCTTTCCTCAATCTGTCCTTCCACTATCACATATGCAGCCAGTTTAATGTAACTGTAAATTGGTTGGATTATGCTCAGTCCTAACACAACCCTTTGAAGCTAGTTGTGGATCTTCTACAGGTTTAGAGTTGAAGTAAAAAAGCAGGCTGCCCTTCCTGCAGTGTAAAGAAAATAGTAAAAACTCTCATTTGACTTGATAGCAGTTTCATCTGATTTGGCTACACGTAAGCCATATTGTCCCAAGTAGATTTGCACCATACTTTAAACAGTATGATAGCAAAACTGGTATTAAATTGTGTAATTTTCCTTAAACCCTTCACAAAGCCTGGTCTAACATTCTCCTAGTATGTTTAAATGGGACTGTCATTGCAATGTCTACCATTGCAGCAATGTGGAGTCAGTGGCAGTGACATCAAGAAGCTGGAGGATGCAGGATTCCACACTATTGAGGCAGTTGCGTATGCACCCAAGAAGGAGCTGCTCAACATCAAGGGCATCAGTGAGGCCAAGGCTGAGAAAATTTAGTAAGAATCAGCAGAAGGATAAAGCATTTTATTCTTCTGCTGTCTTTTTTTTTTTTTTTTTATGTTAATGATGAAATTAGTAACGGTGTACAGTTTTCAACTCTCTTTAAAGTACTGCTTGTTAAAACAAGTTTATTTATTTTCTTCTTTATTGTACCTGGCCATGCAGTTCTATAGGGCCAGTAATGATAGTTTGTATTACAGTAATATTTCAGGACCTTTTTAAGCTGGTCTTAATAGAAACCTGAGTGCTATGTATTATGCATATGGAAAAGACAAATTTTTTGATCAGACATTCTCCCAGTCTTTGTTTTGATTGTATTTGTGCATGTGTGAAATGATCAAGCGTTTATTTCATTTCACATCTAGATAATGTGGATTTACTCCTGCCAGCATGGATTAATGGAGTTGGTGTTTATTTACACTTTTCTAAAGATGGGAGTGGGGGAAAGTGTTCCACAGATTCCCCCTGAGAGATCCTAAAAGGAGCAGGGTGCAGATAATAGTGATCAAAATGGATGCACAGTTGCCGGACTATTACATGTACAGTAGAGACTGTTTCTTAGAGGATGAGGCTGTGAAGAAAAATTCAGATTGCTATAACATCATGAAATGACTATAGCTGACAAGGGGTAAGTGGAGAGAAGTAGAGGGTCTCTGTTGTTTTACCCTCAGCTTTGTAGAAACAAATATTAGTGTTTGTCAGCTGGGTGAGCAAAGAGAGATTAAGCTACTGCTTATGTCTTTGTGTTTTGGGGATTTCTCCTATTCTACCTTTAACATCCTTGTACTTTTGCTTTGTAATTCAATATGAAATTCTTGTAACATTCAAAGAGTAAATTCTTTTCTAATGTGATGTTTTCTCTTTGTTAGATTCATAGTTGATGTAGCTTAGTGTAGTGACTGATTCCTGTGTTTATCTCAAGCGCATTTGTTTGGGGTCGCTGTAAACAGTTGCCCTCTTTTTGTACAGTGTAGTCACTTTCTGAGTAGAAACATTTTCTGACACTGTGGCAAGTAGGAAAACTTCTAATAAGGTAATTCTATTAAGACCAGCTAGAAAGATTATTAAATAACTATTCCTTTATAGTTTCTTCTCAGATGGAATTTTTATTCATCTGCTTATTTGCTAAATTTAATCATTTCTTGTTTGGCAGGCGGAAGCAGCCAAACTAGTGCCTATGGGCTTCACCACTGCTACTGAGTTCCACCAGAGGAGAGCAGAGATCATCCAGATCTCTACAGGGTCCAAGGAGCTTGACAAACTACTACAAGGTCTGTACAGCTATGACATTCACCTTGCTCTGTCAGTTTGGCACAGACGAAACTAACCTGGGTGTAAGGAAGCTCTTGCGATAAATACATTTTACCAAGGTTGTGTTGGGTGAACACTGGACTTGGAGGTGGAAGCAAAATTGTGCTCATTTGATTTGATATTGTGTTTTTCCTGCAGGTGGGATTGAGACAGGCTCCATCACAGAAATGTTTGGCGAGTTTCGGACAGGGAAGACCCAGCTGTGCCACACACTTGCTGTCACCTGTCAGGTGCTTATGAACTAACTACCGAGAAAGCTTTGGTGGTAGGGCTGGGTGATAACTACAGCGTCTTTCTATCTAATTCCCATCATAAAGATAATAAAGTGAAGAGCAATGTTTGATAGATGTATTTTTTCCCCATCTGGGTCACAAACATCCTGCTAAACATTAGCAGTTATGTAGCCCATGTGTCTCAGTATATTAGATTATTTTTTATAACAAACCATTTCGGGTCTGTAAGATTGTGAACTGAACATGCTCATGGAAATAATGAAGTTTTATTCATTATCATTGTGTATAGACAATTAATGATATCAATATTAAAATAATGTAGCATATCATAGCCAATTTGCTCACCCCATCCAGTGACGTGAGTCCAGGAAAACACACAAAAATATTTATAGAATTGAAAACTTTTAATCTCTACATGTGATTTAAAACAAACTGTATAGTTCTTATTGTTAAATTTAAAGTACTGTTTCCACAGTTGCCTATTGACCAGGGTGGTGGAGAAGGTAAAGCCATGTACATTGACACAGAGGGAACCTTCAGACCAGAGAGGCTCCTCGCTGTAGCTGAAAGGTGAATCAACAGCTCATCGCCTCTTTAAGGATGGGCGACCATTATGAGGACCCAAACATGTTTATACTGAAAGTGTTTTGCCCTCCTCAGGGAGTAAAACAGTTAGAGCTTCTGGAGTTTAAAATAACAGAATAACTTGTTTGATCGTATTTCTGTGCCATCAGGTATGGGCTGGTTGGCAGTGATGTTCTGGACAATGTGGCCTATGCCCGAGCTTTCAACACAGACCACCAGACGCAGCTGCTGTATCAAGCCTCAGCCATGATGGCTGAGTCCAGGTTAGTCAGAACTAAATTGTATTAACTTGTATTTAACAAGAACTTGTTGGGTACAGCCATATATCAAATATTGCAAAGCATTACACTGCATATGAACATAGACAGTACATGTCAAGCACTCACAAAGCCTCTAGCAAACACAGGCAGTTCGTTACACTGGTAGCTAAAATGAATGAAAGGCAAACGCAATATGAGTTTTTACCTCTTGGTTTTTCTAGAAATAAAACCTGCGCACAAAGACAAATACCAGGTCCTCCTACCACAATAAGAGTGCCGTTATTTCTGGGCAGCAGGCAGTCACTGTTAATATCCAGAAGACTCCTTGTACTTCTGGGGATATTCAATTCTGGGAACCACAAGTAGGCCTGCATTCTGAGAGCGAAGTGGTCTACTGGGATGATATGGTGCTATGAGATCTTCTATATATGATGGAGCCTGACCATTCAGAGCTTTATATGTAAGAAGCAGGGTTTTAAATTCTATTCTAAATTTAATAGG
Organism: Channa maculata; assembly: GCA_020496755.1. NCBI lineage: Eukaryota > Metazoa > Chordata > Actinopteri > Anabantiformes > Channidae > Channa > Channa maculata. Next base: position 19,255,190 of record CM035616.1, on the reverse strand, counting down.
AAGCCAATGGAGAGAAGCTAGTGAAGGTGAAATATGATCTCTCTTGCTAGTTCCAGTCAGCACTCTTGCTGCAGCATTTTGGATTAATTGCAGGCTCTTTAGGGAGTTACTGGGGCATCCTGAAAGTAGGGAATTACAGTAGTCCAACCTAGAAGTAACAAATGCATGGACCAGTTTTTCGGCATCACTTTGAGACAGGATGCTCCTAATTTTGGCAATGTTCCGTAGGTGGAAGAAGGCTGTTCTAGAGATTTGTTTTATATGTGACTTAAAGGACAGATCCTGATCAAAAATAACTCCAAGGTTCCTTGCAGTAGTACTGGAGGCCAGACTTATGCCATCTAGGGTAACAATATGGTTGGACATCATATCTCTGAGATTTTTGGGCCCAAATACTATGACTTCAGTTTTGTCTGAGTTTAAAAGTAAAAAATTGTGGGACATCCAGGCCTTTATGTCTTGTAGGCATGCTTGAAGCTTTATTAACTGATTATTTTCATCTGGTTCCATAGATAAATATAGCTGGGTATCATCAGCATAGCAGTGGAAATTTATGGAGTGTTTTCTAATAATGTTGCCTAAAGGAGACATATATAAAGTAAAAAGTATTGGTCCTAACACAGAGCCTTGTGGAACTCCATAGCTAACCTTTGTGTGCATGGAGGATTCATCATTAACATGAACAAATTGAAATCTATCAGACAGATAAGATTTAAACCAACCTAGTGCAGTTCCTGTAATTCCAATTTCATGTTCCAGTCTCTGTAATAAAATGTTATGATCAATGGTATCAAATGCACTAAGATCTAACAGAACAAGTATAGAGATGAGTCCATTATCTGAGGCCATGAGAAGATCGTTGGTGACTTTTACCAGTGCTGTTTCTGTACTATGATGAACTCTAAATCCTGACTGAAACTCTTCATACAAATTATTCCTATGAAGGTGATCACATAATTGTTTTGCGACTACTTTTTCAATTATTTTAGAAATAAAGGGGAGATTAGATATTGGTCTGTAATTGGCTAAAACACCTGGGTCAAGACAGGGTTTTTTAAGTAATGGTTTAATTACAGCTACCTTATAGGCCTGTGGTACATAGCCTGTTTCTAAAGATAGATTGATGATATCTAATATGAACGTATCTATTAAGGGTAAAGCTTCCTTGAGCAGCTTAGTTGGAATAGGGTCTAGCAGACAGGTTGTTGGTTTAGATGAGGTAATAATTGAAGTTAGCTCAGAGAGATCTATGGGTAAAAGCAGTCTAACAGGGAGTGGGGCCTTATCCATGATTCTAGCACTGCTGTACATGAAGATCTATCTGTAATTTTTGGGGAGGATCTAGTGACAAATACCAGGTATATCCATAAAGAAAGTCATGAAGTCATTGCTGCTCAAATTTAAGGGAATAGTAGGCAGTCAGAACTATGGCTCTTAGTCAGCCTGGCTACAGTGCTGAACAGAAACCGGGGGTTGTTCTTGTTTTCTTCTATTAATGATGAATAATATGCTGTTCTGGCATATTCAATGTCTGCTAAATTTAAAGCTAATGACCATGCAAGGCATTTTCATGATGTTCTGCATAAAGGTAGAGGTTTTGTAATGGTGTGATAGAACACAAACTTATTGACAGCCAAATCTTCTATTTGGCTGTCAATAGAAGGAGAAAAGAAGATTAGAGAAAACCGATTAGAAACCTGGTTACACGTATACATGACAAAAAAAATTCAGCGTTCTTTGACAGAAATCTACCAGGGGAAACAAGCTTTCCCTAATCCTCTACCCTGATTTCGGAAACCAGTTTTCCTGTTTACATGACACTTATGCACCTGTAAATATTTCTTCTATATGAAGTCATGCAGTTTATTTGTATTAAAACAAGCTGCCGTAAAACAATTTTTTCCTTAAAAAGTCATGGAAGGAGTGTTCAATTGTAAATTGCAATAAAATATAAAATTATTAGGTCATATCCATGGGAAGTTAAAATGTCATTCAGATGGACCAGAACACATCATTGTAATGAATTATTTCCCAGAGGAAGACACACAGGAGCATTTCCACTCAACGGGAAGTGCCTGCCGCATTTTAACGTATTTTGTTTTCTATCATACATCAGATGCTTGTCTGAAATGTCACTGCTGTCATTAGTAGCTTATGTGTACTTTACAATGTGCTTCTGTCTCGGCACCCGCTGTGTCCCCGTCTGTCAGGTATGCTTTGCTGATCGTGGACAGTGCCACTGCTCTCTACAGAACAGACTACTCGGGCAGAGGAGAGCTGTCAGCCAGACAAGGACACCTCGGTCGCTTCCTGCGCATGCTGCTCAGACTGGCGGATGAGGTAGGCCCTCAGGCTATGTGCAGGCTAAACTGTCCTGCTTGTCCAGGAATGTCATCTGTCCAAAACCTGATGTTTTCTTGCCATAAATCCCATTTAGATGTTTGTGGTTTAGTCAGACTCAAGGCTCATGTTGCATGTTACACATGTAAGAACTGAGGTGTCCTCAAATGAATATTTTTGTCTGACCTGTGTCACCACAGTTTGGTGTTGCCGTAGTAATAACTAACCAGGTGGTAGCCCAGGTGGACGGGGCAGCCATGTTCTCAGCAGATCCCAAGAAACCAATTGGTGGCAACATTCTGGCTCATGCCTCCACCACACGGTGAGTGATGCAATGTGTGTTTGTTTTCACCTTGACACCATGCTGAGAATCAATTTTTGTGTAGCCTTCACTTCACCAGATTTTTGGCATTGCTTATAATGAGTAAAGGCCTTAACATGACTTTTAAACTGGTCCTCTCCTCAGTCTGTACCTGAGGAAAGGTCGAGGAGAGACGAGGATCTGTAAAATCTACGACTCGCCCTGCCTGCCAGAGGCTGAAGCCATGTTTGCCATTAACGCTGATGGAGTGGGTGATGCTAAGGACTGAATGGATTGAGGGGCGGATAGGCAGGAAGCAGCAGACCCGTATGTTGACTTGCATCTTGGATAGTTGACTGTGCGACATTTACACACAGCCTCAGACTGATGGGTAATCAAAATGATCCCACAGGGGAAGTTGATGAACGTTTCGGAGGTTAATGGGGCATAAACTTGGTCCAGGGTGCAGATCTGGCCTCGCGAAGCAAGATGGTATTTTTACCGCTTTCATACTGAAGACCACTGCACTCATCAGAGTGATTTTCCTGCTATTGTAACATATCTCATAACGAGATCTCCTATTCATGTATAAAATGCTACTTAACAATTGCAAGATTATCTCGGTAACTACCAGGGGAAAAAAAATCTTGTAATGAGACTATAGTGAAACTTCAGTGTTTAACAAAAAGCCTGCTCCTAATATTGGCTTTTTATCACCTAGTTATTAAATCTTATTTAAACTTTAAGATCTAATAATAATAGGCTACAAAGTCATAATTAGAGGAAGAACTTTTTGTTCCTTTGTTGAATGCAGTGCACTTCTGTATTTTCATCAGTAGAGTGGTCAAATATGTTAAAACTACTTCATAGTTTGTGAGCTCATTTGTGTTAAACTCTTATTTGATTTCTGTTGTGTGGTGTCTTTCTGTGGATGCAGCTGAAACTCATTTTGGAATGAGCACATTCCTGCAAAGTTGTACTATAATTTCTCAAACTTGTGTTTTCATTTCAACTGTTTGGTCCCTTTTCTTGTTGGTCTTTACCAGAACCTCATGTATATAGGCTTCATAGCTAAATTAAATTTCTCCTATTATTAAATTTACTTGGGTTGTTTATAAATATCATCATGAAAGGATGTTATATGCTGTTGTTCACACATGTGCGTATTACTAAGGATGATACAAATTGGTTAGACAGATAAAAATAATTTTATTAAGTGTAATTCATGTGTCATGTACATTACATGTGTTACCTTTATTGTGGAGTCAGAACACTGGTAATATTTTGACTTGTATATTATTTATCCACTGTCATCCCACAGCAGTGACTTCAATATAAGAACAGAAAAATGCCATCAAAATTATGTTGGATCACCAACTCAAAATTAAAACACTGCAGCTTCACTTGTACTTCAGTAAATAATAGGAATGAAAAAAACACTCTCACAATGCGAAGGCAGCAAATAACTGAAATATAAGTAAGTAAATATAAGTTCAGTCACAACCAAAGATGGGGTGGGGGTTGGTTGTTGTAGCCTATTTGAAAGGAAAAATAAATTATTTCTAGACAAATTCTGATCCAAATACTAGTGGTTATCACTATATGTGTGAGTAACAAGATGTTCATCCATCTCCAAATAAACATCTGATAACTGTAACAGAACAATGTACACTGCAAATACACCACAAAGAGCAATAAATCTCTTAGAAAAGCTTCTTATACACATTTGTTGTAATGATTCCCAAACTCCTCGCTTTAAAAGCTCTTAAAACATCCCTGAACACAGCCTTGGTTCCAGATCACATTTACTTGAAATGTCAAAACATCTGCAGTGTGCTGAGAGATGTGACATCCTCATCCTCAACAGGTTTGAGTCACTTCACTAGAAAGTTTAGAACCCAGTGGTTAAAGGTATGTTGAAATCAAATCATTTGTCATCAAATGTAACTATTTAAAATAACATTTATCAGATGGTATTTTCAAACGCAAAACATTTACTTGTCCATGTTTTGCAATCTGTCCCTAAGTTTCGACTGTGGACAAACAAACAAAAAAAAAACGACCCCAGCTGCACATCTCTAATGGTATGCTGTTTTTACACATTAGGGTGAACTTATTCTTTAATTATGCCTTTAAGACAATAGTGCTAAGAATAAATGTGACAACTGATTAAGTAAAAAAAGAAAATCCAAACAAATATACGACACACTACATATTACTCAAAACCACAATGAACTTAGCAGCAAATAATTGCCATCATTTCACAGTGACACAAATACCTGCTAAGAAAGGTAAAGAAGAGTGGGACATTCAAAGGACATGACATGCAGCTCAAAAGTAGGGGGAGGTAAAAGTCAGGTTGTAGTCAGGTTAATCTAGCTGGTTGAGTTACCAAAATTAGCTGAACACCTTTGCTCTTACAATCACAGCGTTACTTCTAAAGCCTCGCAGAGACTTTTCAATTCCTGCAGTGGAAACCAACATTTAGTGCCCAGCTTTAGAACACTGAACTGAATGAGTAGCAGCCCAATCAGCCAATCAGTGCCATGGAATGAGTGGCTCCATTTGCTGGGTCTCAGCAGAAGCAAATAGTTTAGATTTTTTGGTCAGTTGATAGCTGAAGCTGAGCCTCCAGTCTGGCTGTTTCGTCATCCTTAAAAATAAAAAGATAAAAAATGTTACATGCTTGTGCACTATTCAAAAATGTTCTTAATCAAAGGTTTCTAATAACTGCTGTAAACACAATATTTCAATATGTTTCCGTTAAGTCTCATGTAGGTGTGGCAGGAGTTGAAATCTTACGTCATCAGTGCTAGTGGGGGTCTTCAGGGCCAACTCAGTCCAGTTTGTGGCCTCAGACACATTTCCCAGGTCCTTGTGACACTACAAGCAAAAGGTGATGATCAATTTCATCACGCTGAACAAGTGACAGTGACAGAATAGCTAGAAAATACACCCTGATAAATTAGGCCTTGAAGATTATTCTGTGGTTTATGGGTTGGAATCTTTAAAAAAATGATTTATGTGTGGGCTTTATCTCAGCTGTTTTTTAGCCTGTATTTGTTTAGTGAGAGATCTAAAACATGAGTCTGAGGTATCTGCATAGTAACCATGGATACAGAAAATATCTACACTGGATGTTTATACAGTTTTACTAGGACTTTTAGGTCAATTTATGAAAAGTGTGTGTTCAGAACTCCTGAAAAAAAACATTGCAAACACTGTTGACACAATGATTTCACAACCATCATTCAAGTCATGTGTTCAATGATAGGATAGGTGGATGTGATGTTTTACCTTGGCAATGTAAAGTCTCACTGTCTTAGAGAAACCTGGACTGAGTTCTTCGGCCTGGAAGTTGTGGAACACACAGGACAAACTTTAAACAGAAGCATTCTGTTTCCTTGAACAAGTCAATTTAGAAAATGAACTGTGATGACTGGATGCAGGAGAAGATCATTACTATACAAGGTCAGATTATTTGCTGTTCTTATGTTCCAAGGTAATCTGAGGAAGTACTACCTTGAGGAAGTATTCAAGGGCATCATGCAGTGTGGAGGAGGGGGGAGTTTGGTAGAGGGCAGCGGCCGCCTTCTTTTCCAGCCAATCTAGAGTGGACACCTGCAGATGTGGGTTGCCTTTAGTTCAGTTCTTGCATTTGGATGTTAAGATGACAAAAACACTACACACACACACACACACACACACACACACACACACACACTTCTCACCTCATAGCACCATTTACCGAGCAGGAAGAAACACGTGGGGTCATCATCTCTGAGGGCGATTGCTCGGTCCAGATGCTCCTGGTTGGAAAGAAGGAATCAGCTGAGAAGTAAAGGGAATATAGCTACACTACGTTTGACAAACACCAAGTGTGCCTGTGTTACCTTTAATATGTGGCTGGTCTTCAGTTTGCCATGCATGCTCTCATGCTGGGAGTTCAGTCCAGTGAGTAAAGCAAACCTAAAGCCAAATAGAGAAAAACTTTGACATCCAACTCTAACTACATGCTCCCAGTTGGTAGTTGAAACCCTGAATGTTAGGTCAGTGTTCAATGAGGTTCATCTTACCATTTGTGACACTCAGCATTCAGACAATTTTTCGTCAAGGCCAGCTCAGCCTCCTCTAGACCTGCAACACCAAAATTCAGTATTTGTCTCTACAACATCACTTGTGTGCTCTAGTTTAGCACTTCCAAATTTGGCCTTGTTAAAAGAAAGATGTATGTATTGAGTGCTTTGACGTTTTACCTAAAATATTTATTTTGATTTAAAACTCTTGACTTTGGCTTGTCACAATAACTACTTCTGTTGGATGAAATTTTGTCCCAGAAATATTTGCAATTAAGGATATTATTTTGTGTAGAGAAGAAACATGATCTAACTCAGTGCTGTCCCTGAACCACGTGAAGGCCTCGCACAAAGCCGCTTTGTAGTGCCCCTAAACTCACCTTCCTGTTAGGTTAGAAACAGCAAAAGTTGAGAGATGCTTATCTCTGTTTGAGATTCAGCTCCCTCTCCTTACTTTGAATTTCAACTTGTTTTACATTCATTCTAATATGTAGCCTAAATACTTTTTACATCCATTTGGCTTAAGACACTATTGAGGGACACATGGAGTTAAGAATAAAAAAACTAAATGTCAAAAGTCCAGTCGTTATACAGCAATGTATTTAGTATGACAGGCTAAATCTGATTATTAGTAATAACCTTGTTGTGCATACATCTTCTTCTCTTGTTTGTACTCAGTGGACCTGTACATATCATTGTAGGCCCGAGCCAGTCGCCATAGAAACTCCCCGCTCTGGCCATACTGTGAATGCAGAATAACAAAAAAAACGTCATCAGTGTTTAAAGTAAGGTGTTTTTGCACATTACTGTAATCATATTACTTCTCCCCTCATTGTTGGTGATCACCCTACACACGTCATCAAGCCTACGTTGAAACAGTATATTTTAATTATATTGATAAATATATTAAAAAATGCATCCCCTTACATTCCATTTCAATGTAAGTAAATGCAAACTAATAGATGCAAGCTAAAATAATAATGATGCACTTTCAGCTAGTACAAATGTTCCCTCATCATCAGAAGTGCAAACCTTTGCACTCAACTATAATTAGTGTTAACAGGTCTAGCACTATATTTCTACCACCTGACTGTTACTCTGTTACTTACCTCTTCTCTGTTGTCCAGCAGCAGTCGAAAGCCCTCTGCCTTTAAGCTGGCATCTCCTGTGTGGAGGATGTCACTTTGAGCCAGAAGAAGCGCCAGCTCGCCGCTGGGAACCTCGTTCATTTCCTGCATCCTCCTTTTGTCATCTTCCTCATCCTCCTCATCCTCCTCTTCCTCCAGCCCCCTGTCTTCCTCCACCTCCTCTTCTTGAGAATCTTCTTGGCGAAGGGTGAGCACTGTGGCACAGCTCCTGTCTTCTTCATCTTCATCTTCTTCAGACTTCTGTTCAGGCTCCTGCTCACCCTCCTCTCTGTCTGTGTCCCTGTCTGTGTAGTCTGACTCAGCATAGGCTGTGGAGTACCTGGGACATATATGACGGACCAACTCTCATTAATTGAGTTGAAATTCAGTATTATTAAATTGGGTGGTATGAGTGAAAATACAGTGCTTGCTAAGTTGAGCTGCTCAGTGATCAGCAGGGAAGCTTCCAGGTGCAAACATTTGTACCTGTGTGGATGTGTTCCTGTAGGAGAGAGGCTGCCTCTCAGTGAAACAACAATGATCAAATAAAGATAAAAAAATGGTCAAGGAACCACACATGGAAAGTTACAATACAGTGTACTGAAATCATTGTTTCTAACTTACTTTGAGGATCAGTGCACAGGGAAGAAAGCAGAGCCCAAACTCTTGTGTACATGTGTGACAATTTAAATTTAAAAACAGGAATTGGCATCTGATAAGCTTTCAAACTCCTGACTTCAAATCAGACTCTCTGGATTATATTTCTCTCGTCTCCCTGTCACCTGAGACCAAATGCCCTGACGGACTGACTGAAAGAGGACTTAGTGTCAGCCAGACGTAGCACTGTTTAACCAGCTCTAATTGTCTTACACTAATTCATGGGTAAAGCTTAAGAAACCAATTATAAATGTCCTAAAACATGTCAAAGCACTATTGGACTCACATTAAATAAATCAATCATACGATGCTAAAAAAAAAAAAAGGACCATCCAGACAAGTAGTCCTAACAAAAATAGTCATACAAATTCTATAATTAGTAAAAAACATGATGTAAGACTGAAGAGCACACCAGAACAAAAAGAAGGTAACATAAACTCATCAAATACCCTCCTTCGCTGGTATCTTCATATGTGCTGGCTATGCCCTGACTGGCAGTAAAGTAGATAGAGTTGGAGCTTGTGGAATCAGTGCGCTCTCTGTGAACGACGTGACGGCGTCGACGAACCCGCTGACTGTCTTCCACTCCCTTTCTGAATGTGGAGGAAGAGGAACAGACAGAAATCAGCAAAAATGACCATCGGAAAAGAATTATCTAGACATTAACAATGTGGGTGTGTTATGTGTGACTGACTGTGGGCTCAATGATGTGCTGTATAGTTACTGGTATTTGGAACAAACAGAGAGTAGACATTGTGTGGTTTTTGTGCTACATTCCCTTGTGATAGATTAGATTTCTTGATGCAGTTTTGTGCTATACAAACAAAAAAAAAACATTTTGTTCTAGGAATATTACTATGATAATACAACAAATAAAAAATGTAACACTAAAAACACTTTACTATATACTATAACCTAATCAATAATTAATAATAACATAGATTTTAACCATACTTTCATTTTAGGTTTTGGGCCTTACTTTTCTGTATGGTTTCATTTTCTGAATGAAAGCTGACAACCTTCATAAGGTATCACAACTTTCAGCCAAGAAGATACTGTGTGGAGTCGTACTCTACAGAGCTGTAGGATCTAAACAGCTCACCACATTTTCACTTACTTGACATCCTGGATGATCTGCAGGGCAATGTCCTGCAGGCCACCCCTCAACTCTGCTACCTCAGAGCGCAGAGAGGCCACGCAGCTCAGCACCTGGTCCAGTTGGTTCCTGAGCTCCACCTGCTGGTTTGGAGACAGGCCCTGCACTACTGCTTCCACTGCTGCCAGAGCCTGCTGCTGGGCCTCCTCCTCTGAAGGAGACAGAACATGTTAGCAATGCTGGGATGTACTTGCATAGAGCTCTAAGCTCTATGCATTCACTAGTCTTTTGTGTCCTGCCATGGCAGCAGGCCCTAAAGGAAGCCCAGAATTTGTGCACCTGATATACATCCTTGAGCAGCACAAGCAGCTCAATCAACTTTATTTATATAGCACCTTTTGTACAGACTAATGCAATTCAAAGTGCTTTACAGATAAATGAAGTTGATGAAAAGGCATAAAACACAGTGATAATTATGCACACAAAACAAGAATGTTGTTGACCTCAAGGTACAAGAGGTTTTCTCCCAATTTGACAGGTCTGAAATCCTTACGCAAACACGTCTCCAGAAAGCAAGATCTGAACCACCTCAACTGCATCATATTAGCAGGTTTATTCCTCAAATTCCTTTCACATGTCTAAGCTTCTCACCTAATCTTAAGTTCTCTAACTGTAGCAGGATCGACTACTTGTGAAAGGTACGCCCAAGGAAAGCTTCTGCCAGTAAGGATTCCAAAACCCTTAGCAATCAGCATTATGGCAGAGACCTACCTCAACTTGATCAGGACGACCAGAACCACAAAATATTGCTAACACAAACGCCCAAGCATCAAAACAAGCAAAATAACCAGACCGACCTAACATTTTCTTTAAACTACCAATATCCTCTAACTCAGTCTCTATAGACTCGGATTGCATCAACTCATGTTAAGATCTTCATTTCGTAATTCCGATGAAAAATAACTTTTGATTAAATCTATGCACCACCAGCACCTCTCTCTCTTTCACACACACATTCTTGAAAAAACTGTCAGTACGCCAGGCAGAGCAAAGCCAACCCACCCTGTGCATCCAGCGCCGACCGTAGCAGTGTCGCTCCATCCGCCTGGTCTAACAGCCGAGGAGCTGGCCGGGCTTCCAGGACCAGTCTCTGGGGTCTTCTCCTACTTATTTCTCGGTAAATTATAAAAGCAATCAAACCCAAGCCGGCTGTAGCTCCGACAGCTAGCCCGATTAACCCGTTCCTTCCGAGCGGCGAGTTCATTTTTCACTAAGCATCAACGTCAGTTGCCTTCTTAACATGTGTCCAACCATGACTGTCTGTAGTAACCCTCAGGATAACAGAGACATGAGTCCAAATTCTTATCGTAAATAGAGTGATCCTAACGTTACTGTGGAAAATAAGGTTGACGAGGGCCACGCTTACTGCTACCACGTTAGCCCAACGTCATTAGCCTTTCGCTAGCTGGCTAAAAACAAACTGACGGTTTTTGATAAGATTAACCCCAATGTTTAAAAATTCGCTTTTAACCTAATTTAAATACAGCGACGATATCATTTAAAGATAAACTACGGTGTTTATACCATATCGAGACATGAAAACGTTAGTCGCCTGCCCTCAATGATGCTATGAAAATATATAACTAAGTTACATCTCATCAGCACCACGTTAGTCAACGACGCTGGCGCAGGGAAAATTAACTTCCGGCTTCACCTTACAAAGTAAAACCTTTTGAGAACTGGGATGCAACATTTCCGGTAGGAAAATAAAATACACGGAATCTACACAAGGTCAAATATTCTAAAAATCACATGAAAGCCTAAATTGTGATATATTAAATATGAATATGAATTACTATTTAGAATATCTAAATATTTTAAATTCATTAATATACCCCAGGTTGTTGTCTGTAGAACTTTGACAACAACCAAAGTTGAATATGACAAATTTAACTACAAACATTACTAGAAAAATTGGAAAGGGTAGATGCTTTAAATGCTCATGCATTCTTACACAAATAGGAAATCCTGTCTTATAAAGGAGCCCTGTGTCAAAATCATGTTTAATATACATGTTTAATATATTCAACTCAGCTATAAACATAAATACAATTACAGTACCAATAATAGCTATACATTTATTAATGTATCTTTGCCAATAGAGCTATCTGTGAATCTGGTAAATAATGATGATAGAGTCTTCCAAAAAGTAAATCCAACTGTGAAAGTTCTGTAACTGTGTTGGGTACCCTGTCCCTCACCCAATGACGGCTCGGGATAGGCTCCATCCCCCAGTAACGGTTACAGATAATGGATGCATGGGAATCTCTGTGATTATCTTCCACCTCACTCACCCTGTGTCTTTCTCACTTGTGCCACTCACAGCACACATAACATTAGTCATTTCCTTCAATAACTTTTCTGTTGTTGTGGTTTGGGTGAAGAAACCTGTAGTTCATGCTGAAAAGACTACATCTCCTACAATGCCTTGGTGTTGCTGGGAGATCCTGCAATGCTTCATCTTTGAACCCGTTGTGTTAGACAATGAATAATTGTTTGTTTCTGTGTACTGCCAGTGAGAGATGCCAATAATCTGTCCAACAAAAAGAAGAATATTAATCATTAAGTCAGCACATGAAGTCAGTGGCACAAAAAGTGCTCCAAGGCTATTTTTTTTTTTTAATTTTTTTTTACATTTTTACACCTTTCCTCAAATTTTACTGGTACATTGAGTTTTAAGTTGAGCACAGAAAGACCTTACTGCTTCCACAGATAAATCCAAAAGCTGCTTAATTAAGAACTAAAATCCAAATTAAAGCTACAATATGTAACTTTTTCCACCTTTTTTGTAGAGATATGCTCATATTATATCTTAATGGGGAGAGGTAGTGTCAAAGCTTCTATAATACACAACAACCCACTGAACTGTCTGGCACCAGTGCCCCATCACTGGAGATAAGTGAAAAGTAGCTGACAAACTTAAAGGAAGCACCGTGTATTCACTGAACACAATATTCAGAGTAGAATCTTTCTATATTAATCAAAACAAAGAATTTATTTGATCTTTACTGGACTGTTTATGACCTAAATTGATACTGAGTATACCATGAATTAGTTGAAAGTTAATTTATTAGTGACTCTTAGATGAGCTAAACAAAGGGTGCAAATGATATTCTCACAAGTAATGCAGTCAGACCAGTCTATTAACATAGCAGCAAGACTCGTCTCTTCCCAAGAAATGCTTCAGGCACTGAGCAGGCCAGCTGCTTACGCCACTATTGGGATTCAGAAATAAAACTGCTTGTTGCTTGTTCATTACAATTTGTCCTAATCATAGTTTTGTACTAATATAATGAATACCTTATATTAATTTATATATGTTCATGTTGATATATATATTAATATTTACTTCAACTACAGCAGAGTTTTTTTAAGCATTGCTATAATTAATGCAGCATACTACTGGATTCTACATTTTTAATGGTTTCCTGTGGCAATTTATGAAAAAAGAGTTAGAGAAAGGTGAAAGAATGAGTACTTGCAGCCTTCAGTGAAAAGTGTTGGGGAAGGTCTGTTATGGTTGCATTTCTGCCAGTGGTGTTACTGAAATGTTCAAAATTGATGGCATCATGACTCCAGAAAAGTGCAGACAGGTTTTAATTCATCTTGCCATCCCTTCTGGGAAGTGCCTGTTTAATTTTTCAGCATGACAATGATCCCAAGCACGGTGCTAATGCAGTGGATTGGGGAATGGGAGGAAAAAATAAAACACTAATGTCATGGAGGGGATAAATGTCATGGGGGGAGAAATACTATTTGTTGCCTATATATCATCAAGATGAATGGGCGAGTTTAAGCTGTAAAATTACAGACAGCATTTACACCCATAAGCAAAACCATTAATACTGGTGGTCTTGATAATGGTTATGCTGATACACTGTGTGCATGTGGTTTAGAAGTACATAAATTCAATACTCAAGTAAAAGTGCAAGTATTGGCCTAACACAGTTTTTTACTACCAGCACCACTTCAAAAAACACATTATTTAAAACTTTTAAGTAAGTGAGGAAGCTATAGGTAAAAATACTTCACTAAGAAAACATTTTTTATACAATACTGATTATGGTAATTATGGCAAAACATTTTAAAAATAACGGTAAAAAAATAACTCTTAGTACAGGCGGAGCTGATTTTAACCATTTTATGAGCTGACGGGTGGTTAACCCATGATGATATATTAGCATTTATCAGTTCATATATTTTTATACTAAAATCACCAGATGGTGTCAATGTGTAACATTAAATAAACGAACATCGATTATAAATATGAGAATCACATAATGACAAACAAGAATAAAAGATACCAACCGATCAAAGAAAATTTTAAAATTAGCCTTAGCACTAACCTAAAGTGTTATCAGTTATTATTTTTCTGGAGTGGGGACTGAAAACATGTGGACCTGTCTGGGTCGTAACCCGCCCTCCTGTTTTTTTTCTCCGCCCTGTCGAGTTTATAAATGGGGCCAGTAGCGTCCCGTCTGCAGGGTTTGTTAGGTTTGTGCTGCTGAATGGGCGCAACATGGCGGACGGAGGTAGATGCGGTTCGGTGGATCCAGTTCTCGGGTGTCATGTGTTAGGTCAGGTCTCATGGTAAACAGCGGAGGGACAGTTTTCAAACCCTACGTGATAGAAAATTTGGGGAAATGAGCGTCAAGTGAGGAATCCGAGATGAGCCGACACGCAACAGGTAGGAGAAACAAGTGCAAGTGTACACGCGTCCCGCTGCTGTCTCCACGGTGACGGTAGCGTCGCCGTAAATTGTGTGTTTTACTGAGAAACGTCCGATAAATGTCTAGTTTCTTTGTTGCGCGTTCTTCCTCATCACCTTGAAGTGTTGCTGCGTCTGCTTATGAGGCAACGTTTTGAAGGGCGGTGAGGAATTTGCTGGACCAGTTTCTCCGCTGGTCATATAACAGGGCCTGTTGGAAATTCCAGTCGGGCGTGTTTTCAGTAAAAATATTGACTTCCTGTGAACTTTTCAGACGTCCAGGACTCTGTGCAGGAGAGTGTGCCCTCCCCGCCGCTGCCTGCTGATCATGTGCTCAACTCTGGAGCTGTGTTATTCCCTGGTAGCTATTAATCCACATCACTAAGCCGGTTCTACTTGCTTTTATGTTGTTTACAAGAATGATGCTTACATCCCAACATAAGCATAACATAAGAGATGTAACATCCCTGGATAAAATATTAAAGAGTCACTCTGAACATCCAACACCATTCAGTTCTGTTGGCATTATTAAATGCATGTGCAAAGTTCTTAACTTAATATTAATACCGTAGATTTGTCTTTGTATGGTGATGTGTGAATTTTCTGTTCTCTTATGGCACAGGTGCTTTTGATCAACATGGGTGCCATTTGATCGTGTTCCCAGTGGATGGGCAGGCCAAGCTCTCCTCCGAGCTCAGCAAAGCAGAAGTGGTGGACTTCATAAATTACTTTCATTGTCTGCACAAGTATGTGGACCCAGTAATGCAGGCTTGTTATGCGTTTGTGGGTGTGTGTGTGTGGGAGGCCTTACAAGATTAACTGATGGCTTTTGTTTTCTCCTCAGTAAGAAGCAGGAAAAACAAAGTTTGGTATCGGTGGTGGCTGATCTGAGGCATGCCTTGCTCCCAACAGCCAGATTCATAGCTGAGATGGTGCTTCTGCTTGAGGTATGGTCATGTCAGTGTGCTGCTTTGAGTACCAGCTGGCAAGTCTGTTTCCAATAGCCTTTTTGAAACTAGACATTCATCATATGCAGAAAGTAATACCTAGACAATCCACAGTTATGGCCCAGAAAGACTGAGCTTTTGGCTGATTATTATTCTATAATAATATTATATATTTATTATATTAATAATTATTATAATATTCTGCATTAGAAGTAGACTGGAGTCAACAATGTTGCCGGCGCAGTAATCAATCAAGTTCAAAACGATGTTGATAAATGACACCTATACCAACAGTTTTTAAAAAGCTCTTTTGGTGGGATTTACCCACATTTATTGGGGACAGTGACTGTCAAGGAAATCCTTTCCTGTGGAGACAGTACTCTTAACACTAGAATTGAGTTTGGCCTGGGAAGAATGTCCCATCCTGAAGAGTATTCTCTGGTGGTGCAGTAAAGACAGGACTGTGAGGAGGATTGTCACATGTATGGCTGGTTAAATGCTGCGTTATTTAATAAAATGCTTCAATGAAATTGAATTAAATTGCCTCAATTATGTGGGGATCCTGCATTAAAAAAAATGGATCAGCTCAGAAAAAAACAACTTTTATAGTTGCCAAGTTGTTGTCAGTTTGCAAACTGACATGTTTATATATTGCATTTTACTTTGTGACTACACACTGCTGAGTTAAGGAAAACCTCCATAATTGCCTTTTTATTTTCTTAATTTATGTGTGGTGGTCCGTTGGTATTTTCAAATGATTGTGTGGGAACAGAGAATGTGAGGCTGTTATGATTAGGGGAAGACTGCCCCTCCCTTCCTTTTTTTTTTTTTTTTTTTTTAAATTCGGCAAAGAGACTAAAACAATAAAAGCAACATGCTATTGGTTGCATTATAAGTAATGTAGGATCTGTGTTACTGGCAGCATGAGCAACCAAAGTGACTTGATTCCCTGATAGTAGTAAAATATTGGTTAGTTCTTAATATTCTGCCTGATTTTCCAGCATCATAAGCGGACGGTCCACAGCGTGTACATCATTCAGCCCAAAAAGAAGGATGTGGTCAAGCTGTTGCTGAAACTCCTGGCTCCATCCAAGCTGAACAGTGTCTCTTTTAAGGTGACTGAAGCAAAACATACTGCATTTCAGATTTAACCTCAGTAACTAACATGGATTTAATCTTTTGCAGAGAGTGTTTTTGAAAGAAATCTCAGAGCTCTCCAACCATATTGACCGAAGCCAGCTGACTGCCTCACTGGGTGGCTACTTTATTTACTGTCACCAGAGCTGGGTGGCCTTTATTAAGGTAACTTGTGTTTGGACGAGTGGTACAAGGCAACGGTTTTTTATTCCTTTGTTGTTTGGAAAATCTGTTGCTGAAGG
This sequence comes from Channa maculata, assembly GCA_020496755.1. NCBI lineage: Eukaryota > Metazoa > Chordata > Actinopteri > Anabantiformes > Channidae > Channa > Channa maculata. Next base: position 19,238,499 of record CM035616.1, on the reverse strand, counting down.
TTTTTCATGAATCTTTCACTATCATCCTAGAAAAATATCATTTTAGGTAATTTCTTTTCAACAAAACAGCAGGGAATGTCATCATTTACAGAAGGGATATATTTTTATAATTTTACTGTCTTAATAGGTATTTATGATTCTGCTTACCCAATATTATCTTCATGTTCAGTTTCTTTCCTTCACAAAATGCTACAACACTGTGCTTAACCTTCGCTCATGGTGAGCTTAATATTTTCTGTTACATCTTTGTTTATACTGGAGAAACTGACTCAAATTCTGTTATTTAAGGATCATACCTGTTTATTTATTGACTTATTTATTATTTTAAATCAGAAAAACTAGAAGAGTATTAAGAAGTATATGGGGTATTCAGAGTTAAAAACCGATGGCTGAACTAAAATGTCACACAGGAGAGGTTGGAAAAAAAGTCTTACTTCAGTCAGTTGCTTCTTATTACTGCCACAAAGGAAACCATTAGTCCTCTGGAGAAAATCAGTGTGTCTGGCAGCTGAGGCTGGTTTTATCCTCAATGTCTAGATGTCATAAAACGTGTTGACATGAAACCAGAATATACTGTAGCTCATAAATATTGTTTTAGTTTAGTAATGTAAAAGTAATGTAAAAATGTGTGGGCAGTTTTCATTTTTAAAAGTATTTATAAGTACTGTACATTGTTTAGCTCTGGCTTCTGTGGTTTTTGAGCATTGTTGGCAAACTAGTAGATAACAGCAGGAGGGACTGAAAATATTGGCTTTTAGTTGAGCTTTTAATTTACTAAAATAAAAGATTAGCTACTGTACTTGTGACCTTTGACTAGATGCTGTCTCTAACAGGTTGGTGTCATATTGACTCTACTGCAGGAAAAGTTAACTGCCCCGATCAGAACAGCTCAAGTCACCCTTGATGTTTACAAGTTTCAGTCTGCATACAGTACTAACACTATGCTGAGTACATCAATCAGGCATAACATTATGATCACCTGTGCAATTTTATGCAATCCAGTACATTGGCTCTACTATGAATTCTACTTGTACAAAGTTATAATTTCTCAGGTTTTTTTTGGCTGAAACTGTCAGAAAGGTGATAATTCTACTGTTTATAATCCAATTTTAATATGTTTGAGAAAACAATCGAACTATCTTATAAGATAATGCACTACAGTCTGACTCTACTACCCACTTTGACCCAATAATAAATGGAGAATGTTGACGGTCCAATATTTTGGAAAAAATATTGTGTTCTATTGTACCTGTACCCAGTGTTCTAAAATGTACTACATGGAATACAATGATGCAAGTAACCTATTAATGAATTTGTTAGTGTAGTGTTACGTGACTGTAAATATGTAGGTTTTGATAACAATGTGACCACTAACTGGCGTCTATAAATTCAGTGTCTCGGTTTAGCCTATTGTCCTGTGATCCTGAGCTCTGGTGCTGTCCGTCTTTATAAAATTGTAAAAGTGATGGCCTCTCTCAGCCTTTGGAACTTTCGTTGTCTTATCTGATTGGCTGACAATAACAAAACTGAGAATGTCACCTACATTATGCCTTTAGAAACATAAGTGTCTCCTCCTACTTTGTTTTCATTTTTACCAATGGATGTCATTGTTATTAATGGATCTTGGCTCCAAACAGATCATTACAAATGACCCAATATTATATTTATACCTATTCATGCCTGGGTACAGTGTTCTTCGATGAGATGTCTGTAATTATTTGACAAATTTACTATTATGAGCAGACTTCATTGCTAGTCAGTAAATGGGCATCTTTCCATAAGCTAAGCACTCTGACTTTTTCAGTTTGTTAAACACATAACAGACTGATTCACAGTAAAAATTCTGAAGTAGTCTTATGATCAGTCAGAGGGTTCAACACAAAGTAACATTGTACCACTCCACACAAATATTTTTCATTTATCTGATGTACAGTACTACAGGCAAAATATTTATTCCGACTTAATATTGCCTCTTTGTGATGGAGAGCATGCTCCGCTTACTCAGTCAAGATATGCTTTTCACTTGTGAATCTATTCATTACATCCCTCCAAGCAGCCTGCATCTATTGTTTGTTACCTTGGTGAAGCTTGTGTAAAACCCGTGTGTAATCAGCTGACCTCATTAGCAAGTGAAAGGAGCCCCCTTTCCATCAGATTATACCTTCAGTGATGGTCCACATGGCCGTTTGGCCATGATAGCAGTATTCATTAATCGTGGCAGTTCGCCGCCTACAGGAGACCTGTTTAGCATGCAGCTACACTATGTTCACTATCATGCATGTCCATGACATATGATGAATCTTTCTTTTGCATGCCTTATTTTTCTAACAATTATTGGAGTATTAGATGTTAATAGAGAGAATGCAAATGTTATGTTATGATGGAAGTGTTTTAAGTGACTTTCTGCTGCTTCTTGTAGGAGATTGATTCGTTTGTCCACGAGTTTCTGTCTGTGGTCCAGCGATTGCCTTCATCCATCTCCACCCTTCAGGCCCTTTCCAGGCTACCGCTGCCCGCCACCTACACCGAGCTCCAGCACTTCTGCTCCACTAATGATGCCAAGTTCCAGCAGCTCAGGAGGTCATTTTTATATATTTTAATTTTTTTTGATTTGACAATCTGATTGTTTGATTAGCTTTCTGGATCTTATAAACACATACTCGTGATGTCTGTTTACAGACAAACTAAAAATGCAAAATACTTTTTAGGGAAGTTGATGATGTGAGTATCAGTTATTTTAGTGTTGCTTTTTTCAATAGATCTCTATTTTTCTGTTCTAAAACTTCCACAATGAAAACTGAACCAAATCTGGCAATGCAGAGTGGAGCCTGCAATGAATACTGATATCATTATTGGGCAGTGTGAATTATTTTTTTTCTGATTAAAGAAATTGAACAGCATTATAAACTGAAATCTGGTACCACTTTAATTAGTTTTGAATGCACCTTTGTTAGAGGTCCAGCTGCATGAAGTTCAGGTGTAGCCAGTTTGCTACAGGCAAACCAGTTCAGGTCAACAAAACACTCCTTTGTTTTTGGATACATTTTCTTCTAAACACTTGAGCCATCTTCAGGCATAACTGTGTTCGTGCACATAATTACAGTATGTTTCATGGTGCAGGGAGCTGGGGCTGGATGAGCTACTCAGGCACTGTGAGAGTGTGGTGGAAAAGCTTTGTCACCCTGAGATGGAGCCGTGCTACCAGGCGATGGTTGGCACACCACTCTTTACCCATACTGCATTTGACATGCTCCAGAACCACAGCAGGTAGACCAGGCAGCTGACTCTCTAACCCACTGTTGGTTGCATGGATACCATGCAACAATGTTGCAATGATTCAGTGTTTGCTAAGAATTGTTGTTTCAATGTGCAAACTGACTAAGGTTTTTGTATTTTGATGAAAGCTTGTTAAATCTGCAAAAATATACTTGACATGACATATTCTGTTAACCCAATTAAAGGGCTAAAATATCATAAACTCATGGTGCTTTTATACCATCAAATCTTATTTTATGTACCACAGCAACAGTGCACCATTTCACAGTAATGGCTCCTGGCTAAAAGCTTGATGGCATGTCTTCTACAGACAATCATTCTTTTAATATGAAGCCCACACACAAAGACAAGTACGAGAGCGAGGAGCTGAGCTGTCTGATATTAACATATCACTGAAGTAACGTGACTATCTCTCTTTGGTTTTACTTCGTTGTACTTCAACTGCTGCCGTCACGATTACTTCACCTCGCTTACTAGCAAAGCTCACACATGTGCAGGAGTCTCGAAGGAAAAGGTGATAGCTGACATTACTGTTGTAACTCCAGAGAGCTGTAGAGCCACAGCAGAGAAAGTATCTGTTTTGATTCAGGCTTTTAAAAAACGAATTTAAATTAATTTGATATTATTCAGCCTTAAAGGGGAAGTCACCATTGCAACTTGCTCTCTATGGCTATAGTTTAGGGTGTAAATGTACATTAATGCTTTTAAACTTCCATCTGATGTCCCTATATGAAAATATCCAATTATAGCTGAAAAACTCCAGATGACATCACCCAGAGGAGATATTTTGATATAGTGAAGACAATGGGAAGTTTAATGGCATTTATGTTCATGTACTATCAAACTAGAACCATAAGAAGCAAGTTCAAAATCAGTGAAGGCATCCTTCAATCTGTTCATTTCGAAAAGACTAAGAATATAAATTCATGAAAGTTGTTAAAGGTAATTAATTTATCATTTCCAGGTTAACTGCAGCCAGAGATAAGGTGGAGCTTCTGTGGCAGCAGACCTTCTCTAAGGCTCAACTGCAACTGCAGGTGTTCCAGCTACGAGATGATGCACTGCGGGTAAGTCAAATAACAGTTTCTTTGTTCTGGGATATATGAACTGTGGTAAATTTGCCTCTTCAGAGTTGTTTGTTAAACTCTTAAACCACAGAAGCAAGCCACCTAGGGTCTGCTTCCAATTTGGTGGAGATTTCTAAAAAATGGACTGACAGGATTTTTATGAACGTGGGTAAAGTATTTTTTTAGTAAGAATTTATAAGTTAAAGCTTGATCTAGTCAGATTTGATTTTATGAAGTGTCAAGGAAGTGATTTGTATAAGCAACCAACAAAGTGTGTGTGTGTGGGCATTTTACTGTGTTCTATGTATTGAAAGAGTAAATCATTATGAACAAGTACAGGTAAAACCTAACATTACGTTAATATTGTACTAATTGTTAATCATATGGTTGAGCTGAGATTGAATAATCTCATAATTGGTTATTGGTTTGACATCTTTAACACCAGAGAAGTGATGTCAACCACTGAAGTTGTACCATTTCTTAATTAAACAAAGTTCCTACTAAGTTGTACAATATTTCAATAACATGGTCGTTATTAGTCCCTGGAATCATTTTCCTGTTTGTGATTTGTGATACCTTCCAAGTTTTCTGAAATTGTTTTTGAAAAAAACATTTTATAAATGTGAGTGGAGCAAATTTATTGAATTAGTTTCATCCTTACTTCTCCAAAGGGTTTACCAGTTTACTGTAAACCTGACTTCAGCCTATAGGTCTCATAAAGAAAATTACAAAAGTGGTGGATATTTGAAAATGTTAAGATAATCTTCTATATTTCTGTGGCTTCTTCCATTTTAGCTGGATATTAATTCTAGGCTTAAAATTGATAGTTCTAGTAGTAGTAGTGCCAGTACAATAGTTATTAAGAGGCTATGATTAAAATATTGATAGCTATTAGCTGAATGTGTTTTCTTGTGTTTATAGATCACAGAGCAGATTGAAATGCTTCTTCAATCAAAGCTCCAGCCTTACAGTATAGAAATTGCCAAGGATTCTGCAAAGGCTGTGACGTTTGTGTCCCACTTTGAGGCGTCCATTCACACTCCTGCTATGGTACTTAATGAGTTTATGTTCTGTCTTATTAATTTGTGTAACATGTCGCTCAGTTTTCTTTTATTTGGTTTTGTTTGGCCTAAATGTAGGCAGTGCCGTTGGCCGTAACTTGGTGTAAGTGTTGCTATCCATTTAACTTGTATCCTTATACAAGCAGAAAACTCACCTCCCACTTACTGTACAGGCACTTGTTCGCTGTGCTGAGGATGTGATCCACACATTAGCAGAGATCCTGCCGTTTGACAGTCAGAGCAGGGAGCACTGGGTCTTGGATCTGGAGAGGCTGAAAGACAAACTCTATGCTGCTGTGCACTTCATTCTGCAAACCCTCAGGGCAGTTTGCAACTACCATCACTACTACAACAAGGCAAGCTCTAGAGCCTAGAGACCTGCATTCAACTGCAGTTTCTATTTCTCTTTAAGAACGGTGTGACTATCATCCATCTCCACCCTTCAGGCCCTTTCCAGGCTACCGCTGCCCGCCACCTACACCGAGCTCCAGCACTTCTGCTCCACTAATGATGCCAAGTTCCAGCAGCTCAGGAGGTCATTTTTATATATTTTAATTTTTTTTGATTTGACAATCTGATTGTTTGATTAGCTTTCTGGATCTTATAAACACATACTCGTGATGTCTGTTTACAGACAAACTAAAAATGCAAAATACTTTTTAGGGAAGTTGATGATGTGAGTATCAGTTATTTTAGTGTTGCTTTTTTCAATAGATCTCTATTTTTCTGTTCTAAAACTTCCACAATGAAAACTGAACCAAATCTGGCAATGCAGAGTGGAGCCTGCAATGAATACTGATATCATTATTGGGCAGTGTGAATTATTTTTTTTCTGATTAAAGAAATTGAACAGCATTATAAACTGAAATCTGGTACCACTTTAATTAGTTTTGAATGCACCTTTGTTAGAGGTCCAGCTGCATGAAGTTCAGGTGTAGCCAGTTTGCTACAGGCAAACCAGTTCAGGTCAACAAAACACTCCTTTTGTTTTTGGATACATTTTCTTCTAAACACTTGAGCCATCTTCAGGCATAACTGTGTTCGTGCACATAATTACAGTATGTTTCATGGTGCAGGGAGCTGGGGCTGGATGAGCTACTCAGGCACTGTGAGAGTGTGGTGGAAAAGCTTTGTCACCCTGAGATGGAGCCGTGCTACCAGGCGATGGTTGGCACACCACTCTTTACCCATACTGCATTTGACATGCTCCAGAACCACAGCAGGTAGACCAGGCAGCTGACTCTCTAACCCACTGTTGGTTGCATGGATACCATGCAACAATGTTGCAATGATTCAGTGTTTGCTAAGAATTGTTGTTTCAATGTGCAAACTGACTAAGGTTTTTGTATTTTGATGAAAGCTTGTTAAATCTGCAAAAATATACTTGACATGACATATTCTGTTAACCCAATTAAAGGGCTAAAATATCATAAACTCATGGTGCTTTTATACCATCAAATCTTATTTTATGTACCACAGCAACAGTGCACCATTTCACAGTAATGGCTCCTGGCTAAAAGCTTGATGGCATGTCTTCTACAGACAATCATTCTTTTAATATGAAGCCCACACACAAAGACAAGTACGAGAGCGAGGAGCTGAGCTGTCTGATATTAACATATCACTGAAGTAACGTGACTATCTCTCTTTGGTTTTACTGTTGTACTTCAACTGCTGCCGTCACGATTACTTCACCTCGCTTACTAGCAAAGCTCACACATGTGCAGGAGTCTCGAAGGAAAGGTGATAGCTGACATTACTGTTGTAACTCCAGAGAGCTGTAGAGCCACAGCAGAGAAAGTATCTGTTTTGATTCAGGCTTTTAAAAAACGAATTTAAATTAATTTGATATTATTCAGCCTTAAAGGGGAAGTCACCATTGCAACTTGCTCTCTATGGCTATAGTTTAGGGTGTAAATGTACATTAATGCTTTTAAACTTCCATCTGATGTCCCTATATGAAAATATCCAATTATAGCTGAAAAACTCCAGATGACATCACCCAGAGGAGATATTTTGATATAGTGAAGACAATGGGAAGTTTAATGGCATTTATGTTCATGTACTATCAAACTAGAACCATAAGAAGCAAGTTCAAAATCAGTGAAGGCATCCTTCAATCTGTTCATTTCGAAAAGACTAAGAATATAAATTCATGAAAGTTGTTAAAGGTAATTAATTTATCATTTCCAGGTTAACTGCAGCCAGAGATAAGGTGGAGCTTCTGTGGCAGCAGACCTTCTCTAAGGCTCAACTGCAACTGCAGGTGTTCCAGCTACGAGATGATGCACTGCGGGTAAGTCAAATAACAGTTTCTTTGTTCTGGGATATATGAACTGTGGTAAATTTGCCTCTTCAGAGTTGTTTGTTAAACTCTTAAACCACAGAAGCAAGCCACCTAGGGTCTGCTTCCAATTTGGTGGAGATTTCTAAAAAATGGACTGACAGGATTTTTATGAACGTGGGTAAAGTATTTTTTTAGTAAGAATTTATAAGTTAAAGCTTGATCTAGTCAGATTTGATTTTATGAAGTGTCAAGGAAGTGATTTGTATAAGCAACCAACAAAGTGTGTGTGTGTGGGCATTTTACTGTGTTCTATGTATTGAAAGAGTAAATCATTATGAACAAGTACAGGTAAAACCTAACATTACGTTAATATTGTACTAATTGTTAATCATATGGTTGAGCTGAGATTGAATAATCTCATAATTGGTTATTGGTTTGACATCTTTAACACCAGAGAAGTGATGTCAACCACTGAAGTTGTACCATTTCTTAATTAAACAAAGTTCCTACTAAGTTGTACAATATTTCAATAACATGGTCGTTATTAGTCCCTGGAATCATTTTCCTGTTTGTGATTTGTGATACCTTCCAAGTTTTCTGAAATTGTTTTGGAAAAAACATTTTATAAATGTGAGTGGAGCAAATTTATTGAATTAGTTTCATCCTTACTTCTCCAAAGGGTTTACCAGTTTACTGTAAACCTGACTTCAGCCTATAGGTCTCATAAAGAAAATTACAAAAGTGGTGGATATTTGAAAATGTTAAGATAATCTTCTATATTTCTGTGGCTTCTTCCATTTTAGCTGGATATTAATTCTAGGCTTAAAATTGATAGTTCTAGTAGTAGTAGTGCCAGTACAATAGTTATTAAGAGGCTATGATTAAAATATTGATAGCTATTAGCTGAATGTGTTTTCTTGTGTTTATAGATCACAGAGCAGATTGAAATGCTTCTTCAATCAAAGCTCCAGCCTTACAGTATAGAAATTGCCAAGGATTCTGCAAAGGCTGTGACGTTTGTGTCCCACTTTGAGGCATCCATTCACACTCCTGCTATGGTACTTAATGAGTTTATGTTCTGTCTTATTAATTTGTGTAACATGTCGCTCAGTTTTCTTTTATTTGGTTTTGTTTGGCCTAAATGTAGGCAGTGCCGTTGGCCGTAACTTGGTGTAAGTGTTGCTATCCATTTAACTTGTATCCTTATACAAGCAGAAAACTCACCTCCCACTTACTGTACAGGCACTTGTTCGCTGTGCTGAGGATGTGATCCACACATTAGCAGAGATCCTGCCGTTTGACAGTCAGAGCAGGGAGCACTGGGTCTTGGATCTGGAGAGGCTGAAAGACAAACTCTATGCTGCTGTGCACTTCATTCTGCAAACCCTCAGGGCAGTTTGCAACTACCATCACTACTACAACAAGGCAAGCTCTAGAGCCTAGGGACCTGCATTCAACTGCAGTTTCTATTTCTCTTTAAGAACGGTGTGACTATTACTATACACGCTGCACATCCTGATCTCGTTTACTCTTCTTCCTACAGGTCAGGAGATGGTACACTCTCATCCTCCGTGAAAACTTTCTTCAGGAGTTGCTCTCAGGCGTTAATGGAACACAGCGGCAGAAGAACTGTGGTTCAATCCCTGCATGGAGGCACAAACTGTCAAACTTCCTGAAGAAGAACCCCTCTCCTAGTATAGAGGAACTGCTTCAGCTAGATCATTTGTCTAATGTCATCCCAGATGATGAAATCCAGGAGGCGGGAAAGCAGATGTCTCAGCGGTAAGAGACTTGATTTGGAGTTATAATTTTAGTACATTCATTGGCCAACAAATTTTATCCACCACATATGCCGCCGCAAAGTTTCTTAGTTCTTTGGTGATTGTTGTAGCTGATGTCAACCTTCTTAAAATACAGTTTTGTTTGTTTAGCCATTAAAGGGCTATGTTGGAACGTATCTCCACAAACTTTACATTGTTGTGCTGTCTTAAGTGTCTTATTTATTCATTCATTCATTCATTCATTCATTCATTCATTCATTCATTCAATCAATCAATCAATCAATCAATCAATCTGGAAAGAATCTTCCCACTAACTGCACATTATTTATACCAGCAAGAATAAGTTTGTAAACACGTACATAATTTTGTTGGTTTATTCAATTAATTGATTGGAAATGGATCACAAATCTAAATTTAACAATTTTTTTTCCATGTTCGAGCATAGAAACTTTCAAACTGTACAGTAAATTTTTATGTTAAACTGTACTTTTAGCAATAACTGCCTGACAAATCTGTGGGATTCTACTTTAGTTTTTCAAGAAATTCAGGTGTGGATGTGTGGAGATGTTAAAACATCTTAAAATAAGTGAATGTCCAGAAAACAATGACTTTATATTTGGCTTTTTCTCCTTTTATTTTCAGCGTATATTAAAAAAAAATGGCCAAACAAAAAAACGCTTTTCTTTAAAAATTTGTCTCACTATACACATCTTATTCTCAGGTTATTCCGAGATCTAGCCAAGAAATCAAAGGTTTCCTTAAACTATACACTAGTCTCCAGAGACCTAATGCAACTAGATCCATTCAGAACATAAGACTCAGTGGAAGGCCCAACTACACATCTTCCCAAGAAGACAAGTACTTACAAGTGTCTTCCTTGAAAAACAGATGTTTTCCTGCTCTTGATTTGGCTGCATTTCTTGTATAAAACAGCGAAACCACTGTGGAGACTCTGAGTAGAGAACACAGATCAGCTGGCATGATGGGCAGAGTTGCCAAGAAAGAAATCTCTATTAAGGTTGGCAAATCAGGAGAAAAAAAGGTTACAGTGGGACAAGATGCCCTAACTGTGGACTTTAGATGACTGGGCTGACAGTTTGAGCCTCAAAGTATAAGGCCTCTGGATCCAAGTGAAGAATATATTTTAGAAGCATAGCTTAGTGAAGCATGGAGGTGGGAATGTAATGATCTGGCGATGCTTTGGTGATGGGAGGCAACGGATACCAATCCATACTGAAGAGGCATGCCATTCCCACTGGTCACCTACTGAATGTCTTGCTGCAAAATTAAGTTCTACCCAATGAACCCAACATTCTGGCTGGTTGTGTAAGAATTATCTGGAGGAAAAGCTATCAGGACCTATAATGGAGAATACGCCAGGATAGCTTGGCAAGCTCAGTCACCAGATCTGAACCTCATCCAGCTGATGTGGGAGGAGATGGACTGAAAGGTTAAGGAACACTGCCTAACAGCACAGCAGACCTTGAGTAAGAAATTGCACGCGAATATCTGCAAAAACTGATCAGTAGAATGCCGCAGATTCATCAGGCAGTTTTTGCTATAAAGTTTTTAACTTGGAAATTTGACTTAACAGTTATTCTGAGCTCAAATATGCTTAAATGAACTGTTTTTTGTATGTGTGCTTTGATCTATTTTTATTTATTTATTATTGACTAATATTACTGAAATTTTATTTGAAACTTTACACTTTCTTGTATAAAAGTACTATACTAGCATGGGGAGACGTATTGTCGTCTCTCCTTTATGCTGGCATCGGACATAACTTTCTGTTTTGGCTCAATATTTGTTGGTGGGTTGAGTATGACAGTGAGATTTTCTTTGTGTTTTGTTTTGTTTTTTGTTTCATCTCTCAGATGAAACAAGACAGTCGCCCATCTTGTTTCATCCGAGAGAACAGAATGACATGAATATTTGAGAAGAGCAAAGCAATTATGCCATAATTTGAAATTAAGCAAAGCTGTTATGCATAATTTATAAGATGTGGTTGTTATGGTCACATTCCAATTTTTGCAACATGTAAACATGTTCATGTAATAAGGTGTATATGTTGTAGGAGAAATGGGGAGACTTGCACAGAACTGCTATGATGGCAGCCAAAAGTAGTTTGGATAGCTTTTGGTTTGTCAATTTGACCCAATGTTATTTTAACTCCTACCAGTTGCCTCTGGAGCTGCACATAAGTCCTAGAGTTGCCCTGTTTCTTCTCCAACAGGCCACATAACCACATGCTGTTCTCAGGAACCTGATTCGGTGAAAACAGTCATTAACATAAAACTAAAGAAAACAACTTTTCTTTGGTTTGAACAATGTTCGTCATCACGTGGGTAGCGTCATGCCAACTTGTTAGGTTTTAGACCATTGGCAAATAAATTTTTTGATGCTGCTGTGTAGCCTGTTTTTACAGTCATCTTTCTTTTATCAGGTGCATGACCCTGAGGAAACTTCTAATTTCTTCAGCACCTGTGGCCATTGGTCACCTCCAGCTGGCCTTACAGTGGCAGTATGAGTTGTTGTGCAACAGCCATGTAAATCAGACTTCTGCTCAAAGAGCTACAGACAGTACAGCCAAGAAAGCGCAAGACAGCTCTTTAGAGTCCCCTAAATCAGAACATGGTAAAGAAGTCGGTGTTCTTGAAGCATCACCTTCGAATAATATGGCTCCTGGGAACATTTCAGCTGAGTACCGACCCCCTTCCCTCAGCTCATTCGACTCAGGCTTTGATGGAGCAGGGAGCACTCCGCTTGGGGCCAAGGGAGGGAGGGAAAGTGTGGAGGTTCTGCCTAGACTGGCTGGGACCAGGGACTATTTGAAAGCTGCCATGAGCCAGGCTGATATCCATAAAGATAACATTTCAAGCTTTACAGATTCTGGGGATCATGGACAGGTGCTTGACTTTAGCTCTGTTGAAAACTCTTCCAGGGCTAGCATCCAGATCATCCCTAAATTAACTGTGGATTCCATTAATTTGGAAATCAAAGTTAAACGCTCAGCTGCGATGCCCAATAATCCTTGGCTTAGCCTGCCGGTAGATGATCTAGAAAATTCCTACACTGTCACCATCACGCAGAATGCCACACCCCAGAAAAGAGAAATACAATCTTATGATCCCTCAGACTCCCACACAAAGGCCAGCCACACCTACAGCCCTCAAGATGATTCCACAGACATGGAGGAGTTGAGCAGCACACATCCCCGAGAGCCAGAGAACAGGGATTGGAGACTACGGTCACAAAGCAATTTGGAGGACCCTGACCTAAGTCACATCAGCAACATCCTCTCCAGCACTATTGCAGATGAAAGAGACAAGTCCATCTCCACTACAGAGGGCATTCCTACTCTTCTCTGGGATTCATACGACCTCCATCCTCCTTCAGACTTCAGGTATTTTTGTAATTTGGGTGACAATCCCTGATCAGTGCACAATAATTGGCACATAGCTGAACAAAATAACACATGAAAATACCTATGGGAAGTAATATAATACCCTGCACACACCTTGATCAATTATGTTACATTTGTCATTACTGAAAACGGACAAAAAAGATTACTGCTATGCTCTTCATTATCTTTGTGTATTGCTGTCACTCAAGCTGTGGCAGGTTACAGAATGAGAGTGAATTTTGTCATCTTGAAACTACTGTGTATAGTTGGCTGGAGATTCCCTCCCAACATTCTTCAGAGTAAGAAAGCATAGAAATTTCAGAAAACATTCCTCACATCTTTGAAAAACCATCTTATTACAGCCAATTATTATTTATTTATTTTTTATTTTTTTGTCCTTTCGTGAGTTCAGGGTGGATAACTGTCCGCATGTTGATTGGGCACAGTTTTTTTTTTTTTTTTTTTAAATGCCAGCTGAGTGCCAGCCCTTCCTGATGCAACCCTCCCCAATTTCTGCCGGGCTTGGACCGGCACTGCAATAGCTGGGGATGAGCTGTTAGGGGTTCAGTGTCTTGCCCAGAGACACTTCGACATATAGCCGTAACCGGGGATCGAACCACTGACCCTGTGGTCTGTGGACGACTGCCTTACCAACTGAGTTACGGCCACCCCTATTACAGCCTCTCTCATAAAATAAATGATTAAATAGTCTTTTTTTGGCTCTTTTTTTTTTCCTTCAGTGGGATTGATCTCTTACTAAAGGACTGGGATGTGAAAGAGCAGGAGGGTTTGAGGGAAGTAGAGAAGGTCCTGGACAGGGCTGATGAAATACTTAAGGTAAGAGATGCACAATATGATGCTGCTGTAAATAAAAGCTGTGACAAGTGGTGATTTTTACTGTTGAAGTCTGTAACCCATCAAAAAAAAAAAGCAGCAAATGCCCAGCTGATATTGCGCTTCTTAAATTCTCACTTGATCTGATCAGCAGTCTTGTTACAGGAGGAAGAAAATATTTTGGCTCAGGAGGCTGTGCTTGAAGCTCTGCTGAGGTCAGAGGACAGGCACAATCATTGGCCACTGTGGGACAGTGACGACCAGTGTGCTGTGGTATGTTAAATACAGATTAAATCAAAGATGTAAACTGTGATGTTGGAGGGCTGCTCTTTGGTGACCGTTTCTTAGATGATATATTATTAATTGGATCCTTTTTCTAATCTTAAGCAAATTAAAGAATGCGCCACAAACCTAACTGGAGAGAGCTGTGCATTTCTCACTGTGCCATTATCATACTGTCAGTGTCTGTAGTCTTTAGCTGGAATGTAATATATTAATTGTACCTTTTTAAATACAAATTGGCCAAATCTTTACAAAAATCCATTGTGATTTATCAAACTGAAGAAAAACTAATGTAAGTTTCACCACAATACATGCCTGTACATGATTTACGTTAAAAAGTGCATTAAAAAGTCTGTTCTGCTAGATACTGCATATGCAACTTGTGATCTAGTTTAAACAACCAGTGTAAATCTTGAGTCTTTTTTAATTCTGGTTTATCTGCTTTTGCTCAGATGTCGTCCAGTGAATTAACAGAAGTTGGAGTTCTTGGCCTTGAGGACTGCCCTGGTCCTACAAAATCTAACAACCTTAGTGAAAACACATCAACTGGATCTGTAAGTGAAACTAAGGCTTCTGAAGAGGACTGGCACTGTGCTGACGTAGATCTGGTAACATCTCACAGCGGGGCAGACCTGCTGATGGAGCTAAGGAACATTCATGTTCTAGATGAGCTTATCATTGAGGAAAACTTGAAGGTCCATGAGCCCAGATGCAGTCAAGAAAACCTCAACAATGAACTTTCTGGGAGCAAACCTTTATGCATGAATGGATCATCAAGTGTGAGCAACGAGCGGGAGGCTTTCCAGTTAGAAATGGAAAAGGAGAAGCGAGAGGTGAAGAAGCTTGAGAAGATTTTCGAAATAAAGGATACAAAGAGCCTCGCAAGACCGTATCCAGAAAGGTGGTAAAATGTTCGCTAATGGAGAAGGCTAGACCTGAGGATGTGGAGGACCAAGCACTCTGTGATGAACTTATGTCAGACAGTTGGAACAGATCACAGGGAATACACTCAATATCTTTGGACCAGAATGAGGAGAGATGCAAAGCTGAAAATGTTAGAACAGAAATGGGTCCCGATGGTGGCAAAGGCACCACAATACATAGTGATTTGCTCGAGTGTCAAGATCTTTCCTGCTCTGAGCTTAATCCAGTAATTGATACAGAATTATTTAGATCTGCTGAAAATGTTATCACATGCATACCAGAAGCACCATTAACCCCTAATTTGAGGCCAGATGATGGAGCATTTGACCCAGGTGGAAAATCTCTATTTCCTCCTGTGCCCAAGCCAAGAAAAGCTTTACTTCCTGTGAATAACAACCCCGCAGAACATGAAACTCCTCATTCCACAAAGCTGCTGGATTCAGCTCTGTCCTCAACGATTCAAGACCCAGATTACGTGCAGCTTCATTTACAAGATAATGCACTTGATGCACTGCCAGAGAATGTGACTCCAGCGATCAGTCAAAAGGCTGTTCTCGAAACAAATGTAAAGGAACACAGCAACAACAAGAATAATCACCAAGAGGAATGCCTGGTGGTGTTGTCTGAAATGAACTGTAAATGCAAAGAGGATACATTAGTGGCGCCTGCACTAATGCCACAGACAGATTTATACCAAACAGTGGAAATCCAGACTTTGTCTCCTACAGATGAGCAGTCTCAACAGTCAGCACTTCACCTGCCTCCTGAGCAATCTCTAGAGTTTGATCCTGGTGGAAGGGAAACGCTAAATGTAGACTTGCCTCATGGTGTTCAGAGTTCTGAAGCTATGAGGGTCTCAGCTGGGGTTCAGGCCCAGCTTAACATCAACATGATAGAGGTCGATAGTGGTGTGTAATGGAGCAGGC
The DNA here is from genome assembly GCA_020496755.1 of Channa maculata. Classification (NCBI taxonomy): domain Eukaryota; kingdom Metazoa; phylum Chordata; class Actinopteri; order Anabantiformes; family Channidae; genus Channa; species Channa maculata. The sequence continues at coordinate 19,222,658 of CM035616.1, read as the reverse complement.
ACATTTTAAATAGGCCATATTATTGTTTTTCTGTTTAGCTGTGACTTAATTGTTATGATGATGGGTGTCCATTTTAAATGCCAGAGTTCCCAAATATAAACTGAACATATGTAGGAAAATACATGACTTGTTGCCGTTCTCTACGTTTTCCTGAGGATCCCAGGAGCTTTCTCTAGACCCCTCCCAAATTGTTCCCCACAGTCCTAAATATGTACCTCCTCAGTATTGTATGAAAACATCTATTTCGGGACCCCACACCCTCAGTACACAGTCACACCAGCCAACTTTCATTGTGCATCCATGGCTCACTTCTCTGCCTGGTCCTCTTGTAAGTTTCTGCAAGCTGGCCATTTAGGACAGATTGGAGGTGGGATATCGGTGGTCTTGAAAATCATACATTTAAAGTTATCCAAAATATGGCTGCTTTATGTTCTTTGTAACTCAGTTGAGTTTACATCTCATAGCCAAAAAAGAACATTTACAGCAGCAGCAGCAGCAGCAGTGTGCAAATGTGCAGCAAGAATTTCTTTACAGAAAAACAAAGTCAATATAAAAAATCTACAATTGTCTCTAAGAACAATTTTACAGTACAGATAATTATACACTCTTCAAACAATTAAATGCACTTGGGTATATGTTGTTGCAATCAGTAGTAGGAACGTATATTACAGTGAGTTTTGGTTCACTGGGAGCAGCTCTGCCTCTATCACTCCTTTAGGCACTTAGGATGTAATGGTCTGTCACTAAAGGAGCTGCTGGATACAATCCTCCTTTCTCCCACCTCTTGTACTATGTTCAGGGGCATCCCCAGGTAGAGCTGTCCTTCCTGATCAGTTGATCAGGAAGGACAGCTCTACCTGTAAACTCGGCATAAAGAGTCTGCTCTGTCCTTTAATATAAAGTGCTTCCGTTATCAGGCCAGTCCAGTTTATTGTTTAACACCCAGGTATCTGTACGAGTCCAATCTATGTCCTTTCCCTTAATGTTTACTGGCGATTGCAGTGTTTGCATTGCGGAAGTCCACCATGACATGATTCAGATATCCATTTTCTGATCCATTTGTGAGTAACAGCATTCATCTCATATTAATTTTCTTTTTCTTTTTTCTGTTTGATTACAGGTGATCGATTGGAAGACCCCCATAGTGCTGGACACTGGGTCTGGTTTGATGAAAGCAGGTTTTGCTGATCAGGACCTTCCAAGTGTTACATTCCCAACAATAATTGGGATGCCAAAATATGAGGTAGATATGTGGTCTTTTATTAAATAATGTAGGTTTTCAGTAACATGTAACTTTCTTCTCTAAAGCTTTTGTATTGTCTTTGCAGGAAATTATGAACCGTAAGCTTGAAAGGGAGGCCTACATTGGACATGAGGCTCAACACATGAGAGGGTCCTGACACTGAGGCACCCCATAAAAATGGGATTATTCATAACTGGGATGACATGGAAAAGGTAACATGGCGTTAAATGTTATGCGTTAAACAGGATTTTTCTACAGTTGTTTGCTGACAATGACCCTTTTATTTATCATGGGGAAGGTGTATTTACTGTATACAAGCACTCTGTGATGAACTTATGTCAGACAGTTGGAACAGGTCACAGGGAATACACTCAATATCTTTGGACCAGAATGAGGAGAGATGCAAAGCTGAAAATGTTAGAACAGAAATGGGTCCCGATGGTGGCAAAGGCACCACAATACATAGTGATTTGCTCGAGTGTCAAGATCTTTCCTGCTCTGAGCTTAATCCAGTAATTGATACAGAATTATTTAGATCTGCTGAAAATGTTATCACATGCATACCAGAAGCACCATTAACCCCTAATTTGAGGCCAGATGATGGAGCATTTGACCCAGGTGGAAAATCTCTATTTCCTCCTGTGCCCAAGCCAAGAAAAGCTTTACTTCCTGTGAATAACAACCCCGCAGAACATGAAACTCCTCATTCCACAAAGCTGCTGGATTCAGCTCTGTCCTCAACGATTCAAGACCCAGATTACGTGCAGCTTCATTTACAAGATAATGCACTTGATGCACTGCCAGAGAATGTGACTCCAGCGATCAGTCAAAAGGCTGTTCTCGAAACAAATGTAAAGGAACACAGCAACAACAAGAATAATCACCAAGAGGAATGCCTGGTGGTGTTGTCTGAAATGAACTGTAAATGCAAAGAGGATACATTAGTGGCGCCTGCACTAATGCCACAGACAGATTTATACCAAACAGTGGAAATCCAGACTTTGTCTCCTACAGATGAGCAGTCTCAACAGTCAGCACTTCACCTGCCTCCTGAGCAATCTCTAGAGTTTGATCCTGGTGGAAGGGAAACGCTAAATGTAGACTTGCCTCATGGTGTTCAGAGTTCTGAAGCTATGAGGGTCTCAGCTGGGGTTCAGGCCCAGCTTAACATCAACATGATAGAGGTACGATAGTGGTGTGTAATGGAGCAGGCACATTTTAAATAGGCCATATTATTGTTTTTCTGTTTAGCTGTGACTTAATTGTTATGATGATGGGTGTCCATTTTAAATGCCAGAGTTCCCAAATATAAACTGAACATATGTAGGAAAATACATGACTTGTTGCCGTTCTCTACGTTTTCCTGAGGATCCCAGGAGCTTTCTCTAGACCCCTCCCAAATTGTTCCCCACAGTCCTAAATATGTACCTCCTCAGTATTGTATGAAAACATCTATTTCGGGACCCCACACCCTCAGTACACAGTCACACCAGCCAACTTTCATTGTGCATCCATGGCTCACTTCTCTGCCTGGTCCTCTTGTAAGTTTCTGCAAGCTGGCCATTTAGGACAGATTGGAGGTGGGATATCGGTGGTCTTGAAAATCATACATTTAAAGTTATCCAAAATATGGCTGCTTTATGTTCTTTGTAACTCAGTTGAGTTTACATCTCATAGCCAAAAAAGAACATTTACAGCAGCAGCAGCAGCAGCAGTGTGCAAATGTGCAGCAAGAATTTCTTTACAGAAAAACAAAGTCAATATAAAAAATCTACAATTGTCTCTAAGAACAATTTTACAGTACAGATAATTATACACTCTTCAAACAATTAAATGCACTTGGGTATATGTTGTTGCAATCAGTAGTAGGAACGTATATTACAGTGAGTTTTGGTTCACTGGGAGCAGCTCTGCCTCTATCACTCCTTTAGGCACTTAGGATGTAATGGTCTGTCACTAAAGGAGCTGCTGGATACAATCCTCCTTTCTCCCACCTCTTGTACTATGTTCAGGGGCATCCCCAGGTAGAGCTGTCCTTCCTGATCAGTTGATCAGGAAGGACAGCTCTACCTGTAAACTCGGCATAAAGAGTCTGCTCTGTCCTTTAATATAAAGTGCTTCCGTTATCAGGCCAGTCCAGTTTATTGTTTAACACCCAGGTATCTGTACGAGTCCAATCTATGTCCTTTCCCTTAATGTTTACTGGCGATTGCAGTGTTTGCATTGCGGAAGTCCACCATGACATGATTCAGATATCCATTTTCTGATCCATTTGTGAGTAACAGCATTCATCTCATATTAATTTTCTTTTTCTTTTTTCTGTTTGATTACAGGTGATCGATTGGAAGACCCCCATAGTGCTGGACACTGGGTCTGGTTTGATGAAAGCAGGTTTTGCTGATCAGGACCTTCCAAGTGTTACATTCCCAACAATAATTGGGATGCCAAAATATGAGGTAGATATGTGGTCTTTTATTAAATAATGTAGGTTTTCAGTAACATGTAACTTTCTTCTCTAAAGCTTTTGTATTGTCTTTGCAGGAAATTATGAACCATAAGCTTGAAAGGGAGGCCTACATTGGACATGAGGCTCAACACATGAGAGGGGTCCTGACACTGAGGCACCCCATAAAAAATGGGATTATTCATAACTGGGATGACATGGAAAAGGTAACATGGCGTTAAATGTTATGCGTTAAACAGGATTTTTCTACAGTTGTTTGCTGACAATGACCCTTTTATTTATCATGGGGAAGGTGTATTTACTGTATACCTGTGATGTGGTTTTGGTATGGTAATGTATTCTGCTCAAACATTTGGAGAACAATTCTTGCAACTAACACAACCAGCCAGTTACTTTGATTAACGTAAAACTAACTTTGGTTTTAGATTTGGCATCACACATTCAAGCAGCTGTGTGTGGATCCAGAGGATCACCCTGTAATGCTGACAGAAGCTGCCATGAACCCCTGGGGAACCGTCAGCGCACAGTGGAGATCATGTTTGAGTGCTTCAGTGTTCCCTTCACCTATGTGGCTATGCAAGCAGTACTGGCACTTTACGCAACAGGAAGATCAACTGGTAACTGTTTTTTTGTGTGTGTGTGTGTATTGTGAGCATGTGTGTTTGGGTTCATAGATTTTTAAAGAAAAAAAACCTTGATCTTCTAGGTGTGGTGTTTGAGTCTGGAGATGGGGTGAGCCACTGTGTGCCAGTATTTGAGGGATACAGTCTACCTCATGCACTGCAGCGCTTCCCTCTGGCCGGTGCAGATGTTACAATGCAGCTTAAAAAGGTATTCAGCAACACATAAGATGGTTATCACTTACAGAACAAGTCAGGTGATATTTTTTCTAGTTTTCTACAAATTCCATGGGTGATATAGAAGATCTCCTCATGGAGGAAGAACTACAACTATATACTCTCACAATTTAATGCAATCCTGCCATGAATTCTACTTTTACAATGTTATAATTCAGTTTTTAAGTTTGAACTGTCAGAAAGTTGACGATTCTGTGTGTTTACTGTTGAGGTCATAGTGGGTAGTGGAGTCATACTGGAATGAGTTATATTTAAAGATGGCCACCCTATTGAAAATGAATGAGGGGAACAAAACATTAGAACCACCTTCTTGCACTCCAGTACGACTCCACTACCCACTTTGAGCTCAATAATAAACAGTATAGAAATAATTGAAACAGTTGAAATAATTCAGAAATAATAAAACAGAAAATAAAACAGTTGAAATAATTCCTATTACAACATTGCAAATCCTATAGAGACTACTATTTTTATATATATATATATATATATATATATATATATATATATATATATATATATATATATATATATATACACACACACACACACACACACACACACACACACACACACACACACACATTCATTCACACACACATCGCAATACAAGGTACACTTTGCTGCATTTGAGTATTTGATTTCATTTATTTGTAAAGGGCCAATACATATTATGAACATATATGTAAATACGATAGTTATAGCCAAGGCAAATTTCAATCTTCAGTCCCTTTGCAGGCCAAAGCCGGCTATGCAGCACAACACATACTTTTGCTTTCCAGAGTTTATGTACAATTAAATATGTTAAGTCAATTCTTGTGTTGATACTTCTATAGGTTTGGGGAGAAAAAATGAAACACACACGACATAATTAGGTAATGGTTTCATAAATAAAGTAACATGTATAATGTATAGCATGAACACCTATTGAAAACCTGGATTGTCTGAGTCCTTATAAGATTTGTTGACCCTCATGTAAATATATAATGGGCAATGTTGGACACAATTGTCATAATTGCAAGTTACCTGTCCTTTGAAAATTCACAATCTATTTTTGGATTCTGTTGAACAATACTGACGAGTAAATGGCAACACCTTGTAATGCAGAGTGGGTGAAAAAATTCTAAAATATAAATATGCATCATCCACATATGAGTCCTACTGTACGTAATACTGTTAGTTTGTGGTTTATGTGTTGGCCAAAGTCTTTTTTCACTTGTTGGCAACTGGTCTAAATAAATGTTGATGTGCTTAAAGCTTCTGCAGGAACAGGGGGTGTGCATGCGTACCACAGCAGAAATGGAGATCGTGAGGGAGATGAAGGAGAAGTGCTGTTGTGTAGCTCCAAACTATGACTATGAGCTGACTCAGACGGGGTTGTCCTGCAGAGAGATGCATTACACCATGCCGGACGGACAGATTGTTACCCTCAGCACGGAGCGGTTCAGGTAACTGCACTATTACATCTTCTAATTAAATGGAAACGTAATCCACCGAGTGGGGGAAACAGGAAATCAATATTAAGTTCAATTGTACACATCTTAAATACTCTCCAGACCAGACAAGAGGCTGATAGTTTTAAGCTAAATTTCACAATAGCAATTGTTGGCTGGATTTCCCTTGGCGTGAACTGTAATCACTTTGATCCACTGTTTAATTAATCTAGCAGCAGCACCTGGTCAATTGTGTCCAGTTTGGTTTATTGCCAGGTACCTGATAAAACGTCAACGGCAATAGTAAACATGCTCAAGTGGTAAACATGGCAAGTACAAATCAAAATGTTACCTTTTTCAGCCACGCATACACTAGATTTGTTGAATAATGTTAAATGGCAGCTTCAAATCCAAGGCACTCAGGTTTTTCGTGCCATATATCACTGTGGTAACCTGTGCTGCATAGCTGATCTTGGATCTGGCCAATAGTGTAGTGAAAAGAGATAAGGTGTTGATACTTAACAAGATCACTTGTTATGATCTTAACAAGAATCACTTCTGATTGGATAAAAACTAAACCCTCAGGTGTATTTTAATTCCTTTGATTAATAACTCATACTCTTTCACATAAATGGCTGCTTATGTAGCTTCTGCTGCTTCTCATTCACCTATTCAAACACTCGTGCGCACATTCACTTACACACCAATGGCAGTGGCTGTCATGCGAGGTGCTCACCTGACCCCAAGAGCTACATGGGGTTAAGTGTTTTGCCCAGGGACACTTCAACATGGAGCCAGGACCGGGGATCGAACCACTGACCCTGTGGTCCGTGGACAACTTCCTTACCAACTGAGGAAACCGTTTCATAGAGAGCCAGATTATAACTGGGAACAAATCTCTGTGCAATCAGTTATTCAGCAAAGCCAGATGACCCGAGCAGCGCAGACACTTTACACAAGGTAGCTACAGTACTGTACTGTTTAAAACAGATGGCTGTTACATGAATGATTCTTCCCCAGGGCCCCTGAGATTCTGTTTAAACCAGACCTGATTGGACGGGAGCATCATGGGATGCATGAGAGCATCTTCAAGTCAATCCTGAGCTCAGACATCGACCTGCGGCGCTGCTTGCTGGCAAACATTGTCCTGTCAGGTAACAGTTGGTTTTGTTATGGCGTTAAATCAGTCTGAGGGCTCAAAGATGCACTACAGCACAGCTGCACTGTATCAAAAGCACAGCTTATCACAGTCTGTGCTTTGATTTTGTTCCATCTGACTGAATTAGTTTCATCTCTTGCTTCAAGGTGGGAACACTCTGCTGCCTGGGCTGCCTGAGCGGCTCCAGGCTGAAATCAAGGGTTTGCTACCAGCTGACATTTCAGAGCGCGTTCGTGTCACAAGCCCCAAAGACAGAAAATTCTCAGTGTGGAGTGGGGGAGCAATTCTCGCCAATCTTCCTACTTTCAGCTCAGCGTGGATCAGTCAGGAAGAATATGATGAGTATGGGCCGCAGATAGTCTTCAGGAAGTGCTTCTGAGATGGATTGCGGTAAAATCTGCAGTCCCAGCTCCTGTGTAATGTACCACTTTAAATAATTTTAACTAGTGCAATACCCACAGCTATAATGTCATGCTAGTGACATGAATTGAACTGAGCCATTCTAACCCCCTTTCAGTGTTTGTCTTTGGAGTTGGTTTTACCCTTGTCATCATTGTATCTTGATCTGTCACCTCTTAATTTATATTAGCAGGTTTTGGTTTACTCACTACCTTCTTTTTGACTTTATGAACTCGGATCCACCAGTATGGCAAGGATGAAATTTGTGTTCCTGTCTATAGATGTTGTTATCCTTCAGTAACCTTTTAACCTTTAACTTTTAACTTTGATTTCATCAAAGTACACTATTTCTGTGTCCTGTCAGTTTGTTAACGTATTTATGTTAATAACTGTAATTGAAACTGGCCTTTATTTTATGTCTGCCAAGTTTGCGTCCAGAAAAAAATCACTTAAGGGAAGAAACGTGATTCCATATTTATATTTGTATCAAATCAACTAACAAATTAACTTTTTTTGTGACATGGTGAAAGTTGTCTATTTTTGAAAAGTGGATCAATGAAGCTGTTCAGTGTTCAAAATTGGGTTTTTTAAATGGCAGCATGAAATGATTATTAGGGGACATTTCATGTTTTTTTTTTTGTTTGTTTGTTTTTTTCTTATCATTGCCATAATACATCAAACATCATGATTCCAAAATCAAATCAAAACCTCATTGTAGACAATGTTTGCTGTTGTAACATGGTCTAAAAAGGAGGGAAGTGTGCACAATTGGCAGATCATGTTTGTATTTCAGAAGGCTGTTGGCTGAGTGATCTCTCCGGTAGTCATGTCTGTGATTAAGTGAAGGGCCATGGTGAACCATGGTCTGTCTTAATGCTAGTTTTATTTTGTATTTCTAAAATATCCAGGGCCTGTTTGTTTGTGTGTGTGTGTGAAGGGCCCCAATGGTGCCAAAATACCTGCATGTTTTTCTTTAGCGTGAATTCTGAAAAGTAGTAATACTTTTGTGTAGCTCTTGCCTTTTTTCTTTTGCATCAATTGATTTATTGCATGTAATCTAGCTGCACTTTTTTTGCTCTTATGGTTTGGCTGCATGCATTTGTGTTTTAGCAATGCCTCTGTAAAAGAATCTGGTTGTCACGTGACCCAAAGCTTAGCTCTTAAGTGGAAACTGCCAAGAAATGTGACTGAACAACTCCTCCTCTACATGTCCTGGAACGGTCTGCACTGAGTCTAGCAACTTTTCACCTAATAATAATTATTATTGTTACAGTATTATTTGTCTGTCAGTTTTTATAATAAATATTTTATTCAAAGTGTCTTTTTTTTGTTGTTGGTTTTTTTTTTTTTTTTTCGGTTCTTTATGTTTCTGTTGTTAACTGAGCAACTGAACACAACTGTTCAGTTTCTCCATGGCTGTCCAGTTATTCTCTTTCCTGCCTACTACCATGACGGAGTTGGCACAGACATTTTAAATGACATTTAAAACCTGAATATTATTTAAAAAGTCTGTGGTACCTCATGGTAACAGGCTGGACAGAGAACAATACCTGGATTTGATAAAGGGAACTTACCGGATGGAATATGTAAGCATGGAATTGAAAATTCCTTTCAAAGTAAAATACCATGATTTAAATGTGATGAGTTTTTTTTGTTTGTTTTTTTTAATTTTTGGAGTTTGTAACAAGGGGTGGGTCTAGAATTTATTTTATTTTTTGTTGGGGTGGTCCAACTGGGGTGCACACTGAATATAGGGTAGCATATTTGGAAAGTTATATAAAATCTTTTTAACAGTTTAAAACCCTTTTTCAGATGTGTTTTATAAGGTGTGTGTGTGTGTGGTACAAATACAGAAGTTATTTTTATCTATTCTACAATTTTTACTCCAGTCATTAATAAAAACGGAGGTAAAAATGCATCCTTTGTTGTGAAAATCTGCCTGGTTAAAACTGCAACAAAATTAGAATGTGACAGAATAGTGTTTTTTTGTTTGTTTGTTTTTTATATACATAAAATGAAATGTATAGATGAAAACACTAAGTGTATACAATATCTTTAATTTGTGATTGTATTTATTTATTTCAGTCTCTAGAAGACTTGTGTGAAGTGATTTTTTTTTTTTTTTAAAAGTGACTAATGACGAATCTTGACTTTTAAGGCCACCTTTAAGAACTTTTCTTAAAGTACTTGCACTTTATTTTGATTGTTGCTGTGACCCCTTTAGTCTGTCAGCAGGTAAGTTTTATTTTCTGAAAACACAGTTTAGGCACATGAGTTAATACTATTGTTAGGATTCAGTCTATTAATGATGACATTAGTCTAAATAAAAAAACTTGACCTAAGTAGATTTAGAAGCATTTTGATGGGCTATCGGCTTAATACCTAATATGTATATAACTATGTAGCGAGTGAATTAATTTACATGTAACTTTTTTTGTTAAATACAGCATATACATCATGATGTCATGGATATGAAAATTAGGTGCATCTCAAGCAATATCTGGTGACTTTTCTGGGACAAAACAGTTGGTGTCCAAAATCTCAGTTGACTGCTCACTATTGAGTAAAGTACTTAGTTTACATTACATAGGGAACAGTGAAAGAGTGAACAGGGAGGGATTTCAGAAACTGAAGTTCAACACAAAGTTATAAAAAGAAATTGCAGGGCCTAAAACAATGACTAAATTAATTAACAAACGCACAAAAAATGAGATTGTTAATTTTGATTGTTTTTAAAAAGTTCTGGAAAATGTATTTATGACTTGAATTTTTGAGACACTAAATTCATTAATTCAAGAATGGAAAAACATGCATTTGTTATATTTCTTATAGGTTGGACTACTGTAATTCCCTACTTTCAGGATGCCCCAGTAACTCCCTAAACAGCCTGCAATTAATTTAAAATGCTGCAGAGTGTTGTCTTGAATCAGCAAAAGAGATCATATTTCACCTAGCTTCTCTCCATTGGCTTCCCATAAAATCTAGAACGGAATTTAAAACCCTGCTTCATACATATAAAGCTCTGAACGGTCAGGCTCCATCATATATAGAAGACCTCATAGTACCATACACGTATCATCCCAATAGACCACTTTGATCCCAGAATGCAGGCCTACTTGTGGTCCCCAGAATTTCCAAAGGTAGAATAAGAGGCAAAGCCTTCAGCTATCAAGCTCCTCTCCTAGAACCAGCCCCCATTAGATTTGGAAAGCAGACACCCTCTCTACTTTTAAGTCTAGGCTTAAAACTTTCCTCTGATAAAGATTATAGTTACAGCTGCTCAGTCAACCTGAACTAGCTCTTAGTTATGATGCTGTAGGTTTAGACTGTTGAGTTCATTTCTTCTCTCTTCTCTAGATACGTTTATCACCACTGTATCACATTAACTTTGTATCTTCTTTTTCCTGTAGTTTGTCTTTCTCCTTCCGTCTCCCTCTCTCTGTCCCTTTCTGCAGCTGTCCCCGAGATTTGAAGCTGTGTGTTTTCCAGTGTGCAGCTACTGGTCCTAAGAATCTGTCCGATGTCTTGTTGTTGCTTTTTGCTGCTCTTTTCTTTTCTCTCTGCACTTTCCACTCACCCCAGACGGTTGCCCCAACTGTTGCCTAGGGCTTGTTCAAGGGGGATTTGTTGGGTTTTCTCTATACATCTCTCACAGTGCCTTGAGATGACTTTGTTGTGAACTGGCGTTATAAAAATGGAGTTGCATTGAATTTGAAAAAAAAACAACATTGAGGGACATGCAGCCTTCAATTTACAACAATAACTATAGTTTTTCCTTAAAAGTAAAACAAAATAAAGAAACGTCTTGTAATCTTTGCTGCTCTTTGTGTCTATAAAGTTCAAATAAAGTTTTTTTTTAAGTTACTTAGCAATGCTGTTGATGATGTTACTGTGGCAACCGGTTAGCAACAAGCTGCCAGCTTTTCACGAGGATCAGCTCGCTACTTTCTGTCGGTAAAAATGTCTCGGTCTTACGCAGAAAGCGTGATTAAAAAGATTATCCGCGAAATAGTATATAAGTGTGCTATGAGAGAGAATGTTGTCTCGGACACCCTTGCGGCTTTTATGGTCAGTACCTAATGTTAACCAGCTGTCTTTTTTAACGATCTTATATAATCTACGCTAGTTATCGGATGTTAGCTAGCTACTTTACGATGTTTCTGTCTACTCTGACCACATGTTTCAGAAATGTTAATACGCAGGTCAAAATATAAGATGACTGACTGCACAAAATCCTATGAAATAGTATGACACTGACAATAATAATAATAATAAACTTTTCTCTCAATCAACACAACCTGTGGTCAAATCAATACATTCAGCAGTTATACATGGGACAACTAAATGCATGTACGATTCTCTCGATATTTCAAGGTGATTTTACTAAAATTAACAAACCCTGCTGCTCTCTGCATCAATTATTTTAGAGATGAACCGCTCAGTTTTCTTTGTCCATTTATGTGTGCAGATCTTTCTGCATCCGTAAACGGTCTTTGACATGAAAGACCTACAGTAAGCGTCTACATGAAGACCAATTCAAACATGCAGTACCGCAAATGCTTTGGACTGTATGTCTCTTTCAATGAGAACATAATAAACCTTTACCCCAAATCAGAAACTATTTTCTACTGAATTTTACTGCATCGCATTTCATAAAAAGATAAATAAACCATATGAAACATATTAGTGGACATATCCACAAATCATAATTGTTAACATTTAGTGTGTTGATTCCTGCCCATTAGGCTCCAGGTTTTCATCAACATCACACTGAATGTGTTGTCTTGACTTTGATCCAGACATTCACAGAGGACCATCTTTTATAGATAGATAAACTCTGATTGCTGATTGAAAACTTGTGTGCAGTGGGTTTCTCACAGGCACATTGCAGATTCAAAATTTAGCAAATAATTTGTAAAGTTATTTCTATCAGCTTTAAACTTGTTTTCCTTTTGTTTGAGACATTTATCTATAATATTGGGTCATTAGATAAAATATTAACTGTTTTAAAAGAACCAAAAAAAACACTTATGAAAAATATTACCATACTTGCAAGATAAGAATTCTGCAGTGCCAAGAAGGTGATGATGATGATCGTGTGGATCCCAGTTTTATTAAGCAATTAACTATATAGCTGCTTTTAAAACTTCCCACATGTGTAAAGACCAGTTGAACTATAATGTGTTGCACATTAAGCTACAAAACAGTCATTTTGCCTCTTTTCCCCTTGATGACTCTTTATAACACCTTGAAAACCTCTCATTTTGTTTTTACTTCAGGTGAGGGCTGTTGTGTTGGACCCAAGGAATGGGTTTAACGTTGATCGGACACTGACCAAACAAGATGTCCACAAACTTGAGGAGGTAAGTTACCGTATTAAAGATTAACACCACCCATCCCTTCCATGTCATTCTGCTTTGTTAAAAATGTAATTAGATCTCTCTAAACTGGATTAAATTTTGGCAGAAAAATTCCAATTTTTGAAATTTCTGTATTTATCTTGTCTATAAGTGGTTATATTTGAAATGGTTTAGTTTAGCCAGTATGTAATCTTTTCAGTGGAGGCTGTAAACTCAGTTCAGGTTGATAACATTCCAAACTGATGAAAATGAGCATATGATCTTAGTGTAGCTAATGAAAGCTACAGCCTTCTTTTTAATCTTCATCTGCAACATTTCTTACAGCTCTGTGTGGATAAACTTATGGAAAATGGCAGCCCATCACTTGACACAATCAAAATGCAAGTTTATTTTGATATGAATTACACTTCTCGATGTAAGTAATAAAAACTACATATCTTCTTTTTTTGCCTAATACCCACACTGCATGCATTCCTATGACACTTATTAAATTATTTGACTGTTTACATGAATGAATGTATTTCCCAATACATTCATTTATCATACACAGACATTTGTCAGTAAGAGCCTGCCTTGTGTCTGTGTAACACTGATTTGATGATTGATTATTCTACCTTTTTAAAATAACAAAGTTTGTATAATGTCACAACATAGTGAAAATACTTGACTACTAACAAAAAATCTGTTTTAAAATCCCGACCAAGCAAGTACTTTGTGTGTTTGTTCAGGTGAGCTTCTGGAGGAAATCCACCAGATGGTAGAGTCCAGGCTTAGCACAGTGAGCAGAGAGATCACTGACAGCAGGGTGAAGACATGCGAGGAACTAGACTCTTTGTACCGTAAAATCATCACTTACATCCTGCTACGCTCCAGCATGGGCTCACCTACAGATATCACCACTGTGCAAGAGGCTACAGGTTTCACACTAACTTGTACTTCGACCGCAACTGTAAAATTAATGCTGCAGAATTCCACATGCTTGGATAAAAATGGCAATGCCACCCAACAACTCACAAATGATGTTCTACTGCCTCAAACAATATGAGCTGTGTCTGATTTTCTCTAGGGAACTATACAGTTCAACTTGTCTGTTAGCTTCAAATCTCAGGCCGCTTCACAGATGGTAAATGAGGTGTCCATTGTTAAAATGTAGAGTTTCTTTTAACCAAAGATTATTTCTCTTCTAGTTTTTACTAATTAGTGTGACCAGGAGTGTTTGAAAGGTATCAGTTCAAAGATACCAACTTACCAGAAGGAGATGCAAAAAAGTGACTGAAGTATATCTAGAAAAGACCAATAAACAGGCGCAAACATCCTAAATAAGACACAACTTTAATGGAAATGGACACAAAATGACTAAATTTGAACTCAAAATGACCAACTACATCCACAAAACGCAAATGGACTAAAAACAGCAGAGTGCTAAAATATATGAGTTTACTAAAAATGTCTATTGTTTCTATTCCAGCTGCTCTGCAGAGCGTCTTCCCTAAGACTGAACTTGGGGTCTTCATGGTGCTTATAAAGAAGGATAAGGAGCAGCAACTCAGAGACCTCACCATGCTTGTCACAGGGATCCGACTATTCAACAAAGCGAGTGAAAAGGGACAAGAGGAGATTGACCTCCACGAACTCAGTACCACAAATTACAGCCCGCTGACATAAATTTGACCAGGAGTGTCATCATGATCACAACTAGGTTACCCTCTTCACTAATTATTACCATTTGATAATTGTGATTGTTCTTTGACATTCTCTCTGCAGTGCCCAAATTTTTTGACGAAGCTCTTCCAGTCATCACTGAAAGCATAGAAAATGAGCTGAGGGTATCTCAGAGTTTAGCGTGGAAATACACAGCTGTTCTAGAGAAGCTAACAGACCCTGACAGTCAGCGGGGAGAAAGCGATGTGCCCATTGTCCTGCTCAAACAGGCTCTCTGCAACGTCAGGCAGCATGAAGCTTTTCTCAAAATGTTACAGGTGAGGTTCCAGTAGCTGGTAATTATATTTGGTTTTACTGTGGAATTATCCTGAGCTGTCCTGTTTTTTTGGTATAATGAACGCCCAGTTTTGCAGACAGGTGAATTCCGACTCAAATGTAAGCCACAATAATTTTGGGCTCTTGCTTTACCACCAGGCTGATGCATGTTTATGTGTCAAGAATGTTGAAATCCTGAAGACAGAGCTCTCCTCACAGTTAAAGCAGCTGAAAGAAACAGTGCAGTCAAGGAGAGCTGTACCCACTGGAAAGGTTTTTGTAAGTGTCTTGATCACTGCTATTATGTTGCCACTCTTATTAAGATCTGTTGTATCATATATAAAAAAAGAGGAGTTCACCATTTTGGCAAACACAATTAGAGTTTTCTTTGATTTTAAAAGTGTGTGTTCTACTTACCCTGGGAAAATATTAATTCATTTTTGTTTTCAGCCACTGTTCAAGGCCACATCAAAGGTATGGTCTGGACTTCAGGATGAGGCTGAGCTGCTGAACATCCTCAATAGCATCAGGCTCAATCTACAGCCCCACCTCATCTCTCAGGCTAAGATTTTCTCTGAAGCGTACTTGGACGTCCTGCTGGGGGCATCAGTGGTGAAGTCAGATGAACAGAGAATGACTGAATCTTCAGGTAGGGCTGATGTCAACAGCAGATACAGTTTTCCCACCTCTGAAGTAATTAAATCCATATTTTTCTTCTCAGAAAAAAATAGACTCAATGAACACATTCTCTGAACAGATCCTTAAAAAGACTTATCTTGTCTTAAAAAGTCAGTGGAAATCCTTACAAAGCAAACATACATGCAACCAATCCTCATTTTGAATTGACATCAGTGTGTTTACTTGTTATATTTTATCATTGTTGTGTATTTCCATCACATCTTTGGCCTTAAATTTAAATAAAAATAGTATGAAAAAATGAAATTTGAAATGAAATTTGTTTAGACCTGTGGACACTGTTAATTCCAGCTATTTTTCTTCATTACAGATGAGCGTATCGTTCTAGCTGATATGACGACACAGGAGTGGCTCCTGCCTGAAACAACGGCTGCTTTTCATGATCTGCCACTACAGTATAATGGAGTCTGTGGCTACACTCTAGTGAACAGAGACGGGCTTCTACTTCCAGGTACTGACGCAACAATAAGATATCAGGGAAGGCGTTTCGATGTTCCTTGTTTGTGATATTCAGGCACATGGATCAAGGCCTCAGCATGCTTAATAAAAAGTTGCTTGAAGTGTGTGGGAACTGTGCTCTGCCAACGAATGGTCGTCCCTTCACCACACAGCAAAACCTCACAGTTCTCAGTGGTCAGTGGTGGTGGAATGACCTACCAAACACTTTACGCTCAGCAGCCTCACTCCCAATATTCATAACAAACTGTCCAAGACATAACTGTTCTGCAACTTCCTATACCCTCCAACATTTTAAACATGAATCCTATCTGTCCTATCTTGCACTTGTGTCTCATGAAACACAAACATTTCTTCTCAAAGCACTTTGCTTTAATGCCTTTTCCTTGAATTAGATAATTTGCTTGCTTGTATCTCACTTGTGAGTCACTTTGGATAAAAGCCTCTGCCGAATTACTAAATGTAATACAGTGTAAAGGCAAACATGTTAATGAATGACATCTTAAACAAAGAATTTATAACTCCTCCAGTGTCTGCTGGATATGCCCTGTTGTTTCCTAACACTTGATGCTTATCAGATACATCAAACCGGGGAAAAGACCAGTTTCCAGGAGACACTAATCAAATTTCTGAACAACCGCACTGTTTCAGGGTGAAGCAGCATAACAGAAAGTAGAAGTTTAGCCACTCGTGTCCGTGACCTCAGTTCTGTGAGTGCAGGCCAGCTGTCCAGGAGGTCTCCCGTTGGTGTGTGAGTGTGTGTGTGATTGTGAGTGCAAATGGGTGTAGGAGAAGCAGTGTAAAGTGCTTCGAGTGCCACTGAGGTATAAAAGTGCTGTATAAGTGCCGACCTTTGGTTTGCCCCTACACTCCAGGACAAGGCCATCATTGCTGTTGACATTGCACTGTCTGTCAGTGTTGCCCTCACAGGAGAACAAGATTCTAAAAGACATCAACTCCTTCCCTTTTCACTCTGATGGGACTAATTCTCCATTTTAATGAAGTGTGACTGAAAGCTGCAAAAAACAAAGAGCCTGTTGCATGAAACCAGAGCCTCTCTACCACACATCTGTCCGTTTTCACTTAAACAATAGGAACATTTTGATAAAGGAACCACACAAGACATCCAAACGATGACCATTTGCTTTAAAGTCACCCACATTTGTCAATTCTTCTGCATGTGCATCCAGTATGACCTGTTATTATCTTTTATTTCAATACAATTTTATGAGCATCCTTAATCCAGTCTGGTCTTAATGTTTCAAACATGTTTTGCAGGTAATCCACACATTGGAGTTCTGAAACATAAAGAGAAGCTTTATGTTTTTAGCTCTAAAAAAGCTGCCTTGGAATTTGCCTCCAGTCCAGACACCTACATTTCAAAGGTGGCAGAAAAAGTCAAGATCTCTCCTGAGCTCATTCAGCTCCTCAAACTTCACCAACAGTTTTCCAGCGACAGTCCATACGCTGAGGTGAGCAGCCTACTCCACATCCTTCCAGGTTCATGTACTTCAAGCTACTGCTTTACCACACAGAATGCACAATTTAGATGACTGGTACTTAACACATATTACTGCTATCTTGTTCAGAACTCATTTCATTACAGACATCTGTCTTGTGGTATTGCAGATGCAGCCAGGAGAGACTTTACTGGTAAAGCCGATCATAAAGTGTGAAAGCGGCACACAGACTGACATCCACCCAGTGGAAACCAACATTGACAAATCTTATGAGTGGAATGAGTGGGAGCTGCGAAGAAAAGCTCTAAAACTGGTGAGCAGAATAAACTAACCGAGACTTTTTTCATATGTCCTGAGTCACTTATGTGGTTTTGAGAAGCTTTGTTTCCGTATCACGTACATGCAAAGCTCACATTCCTGGTAGACTGTTTTTGAGACATAATCACAACATATGTAGATTTATTACTGGCATGATTTGTTTTGGATCTGCTGCACCACTTTAGATGGTGCAGCTTTCTTATCAAGAAATATGGCTGGTTTTATTAGACAACCAAAAGAATGACAATCCAGAGTTGAGCCTAGGATGCAGAGATCCAGTCCTACACGCCTCTCTGCAGTGTCCTTACAACCGTCACCCCCCACAACTCCCACATACCTATAGAGACTGTGTCTGTTCCCCGACCAACTAAATTACATAAACCAAAATTGACCACTAGAGGAGTTAATCATGATAAAAGTTAAGACTACTCCTCTTACAGAACAAAACCCCAAAACTATTAAATGTGGATTATTCAATATCAGATCTCTCTCTTCTAAATCTCTGTTAGTAAATGACTTGATAAATGATCATCAATTCGATTTATTTTGTCTTTCTGAAACTTGGTTGCAGCAGGAAGATTATGTCAGTTTAAATGAGTCAAACCCCCCCAAGTCATATTAATTATCATGTTCCTAGAAGCACAGGCCGAGGTGGAGGAGTTGCAGCAATCTTCCATTCTAGCTTATCAATAAATCCTAGACCTAAACATAGTTATAACTCATTTTTAACACCCAAACTGGAAAACTCAAAAACCACTTTTATTTGTTATCATGTGCCGTCCTCCAGTCCCTTATTCAGAGTTTTTGATTGAATGATTTTCTATCTGATTTAGTGCTTAGTACAGATAAAGTCATTATAGTGGGTGACTTTAACATTCACGTAGATGCTGACAGTAACTGACTCAACACTGTATTTAATTCATTATTAGATTTGATGGGTTTTTCCCAAAATGTCAATAAACCCACTCACTGTTTTAGTCACACGTTAGACCTTGTTCTTACGTATGGAATTGAAGCGGATAATTTAACAATATTTCCTCACAACTCTCTTCTGTCTGACCATTTTTTAATAACATTTGAATTTACAATAACGGACTATACAGCAGTTAGGGAAAAATTCCACTATAGCAGATGCTTAAGTGAAAAAGCTATCAACAAATTTAAAGA
The DNA here is from genome assembly GCA_020496755.1 of Channa maculata. Lineage (NCBI taxonomy): Eukaryota > Metazoa > Chordata > Actinopteri > Anabantiformes > Channidae > Channa > Channa maculata. The sequence goes on along the minus strand of CM035616.1, from coordinate 19,203,669 downwards.
AATGATTCTTTCATCATTTGCTTCGCCATATGTTAATACAATGGAAAGTAGCCTCCTTAATGTTACTCCTGCAGAAGTTGGTTATCTTGTTGATCATTTTTCAGCCTCCTTACGTTCAATAGTCGATAGTGTTGCCCCTCTGAAAAAGAAGGCAGCAAACCAGAAGAGGTGATCTCCATGGTATAGTTCACAAACATGCAACTTAAAACAGGCAACACGAAAGTTAGAAAGGAAGTGGTGTTCCAGAAATTAGAAGAATCTCTCTGTCCCTCTCTTTAGGTGTCCCCGGGCTTTGAAACTGTGTGTTTTCTAGTGTGCAGCTACCCGTTCTACCAACCTGCCCGATGTTTTGTTGTTGCTTTTGTTGCTCTCTTTCTTTTCTCTCTTCACTTTCCACTCACCCCAACCGGTCAAAGCAGATGGCCGCCCACCCTGAGCCTGGTTCTGCTGGAGGTTTCTTCTGTTAAAGGGAGTTTTTCCTCTCCACTGTTGCCTAGGGCTTGTTCAAGGGGGAATTGTTGGGTTTTCTCTATACATCTTTATAGTCTTGACTTTATTCTGTAAAGTGCCTTGAGATGACTTTGTTGTGAATTGGCGCTATGTAAATAAAGTTGAATTGAATTGATGGGAAGATCTTTGGTTTATTTAATGATAAATAAATGTTTTGTGTTTTAAAATTCCAGGCTGATCTTATGACCAAAGTGACATGCTCAGTGCAGACTGATCTTAGCCACATGAGAAGGGAGAATGTCACTCAGACCTGGCTGCCCAAGGATGCTGCCTGTCAAAGCAAGAGAGACGGCGAGAGCAACGTGCCGAAGCCCCAGGTGTACCTGGCAGGTCTGAGGGGACAAAGAGATGGACACTTGGTCAAAACAAAACTAACCCGATCTGTGGATGAATAATCTATTAAAGGTTAATGTAATGCTTTTGATTTTATTTGTTTTGCTGTTGTGTTTCTTAATAAAGGACAAAAGCAGGGTCAAAATGCAGATGTAGTCCTGTACTGTAAAGTGTTTCTCGCATGCATTATTATAGACAGTATGTATACAGCTATTACATTCAGAAATTTTTCAAATTAGCCATTGGAAATGAGTAAAGTTTATGTTTGTGCTATAAATTCCAAAGCCCATTCAGGAATCCTATAAGATTTTCACTTTTAGGAGTTCTTAAGTCTTTCTAAGATTCCTGTAAATTCCTGTAGCCTTCAAAAATTATTGTTAGACTATAAGTCTGAATGTGACTATTTGTTTGTTCATTAGAGACGTGTTTAATACACTGTCTCCTGCAAGAACAATCCACAGGAAGAGATTTGTTCCCATGTGGCACATACTTTACTATAACTAAGTTTGCAGGAAGCTGGCTTGGAAGGAAATCATTAGATGCATCCCAAGTTTCCTGTAAGCACCATCGTTTCCCTCAGTTGTGTCTCTAAAGCTTGAAAATATATTTTTTAGAAAACTGCATTCTGTATTTTTACTGTGCTCCATTACAAACAAAGTGTGTAAATATTCACTGTTCATAGGCTGCATGCAGATGATCGCATAAATACTTGCAACACGTTTTTAAATGCTGATTATGTGCACCTGTATTTATTAGTATTCTGTTTTATAGTTCAAGGTTTTGAAGATGAAGGATTTATTAAATGTTTTAGACGAATGTTAATTATATCACATCCAACTGAATTTCTAGCCGAGGCACAGGTTTTCTCAGCCTCATATGTAAGACAAATAAAATGTACTTATTGCTGAACAACATCCCACTCTCCTAATAGTAATGATAATAGCAAATAACAGATCTTGAAGAGAAAAATCTATTAAATACAGAAAGTTGAGTCAGATCAACAGTTAACAGTGAGATGGTGAATCTGAAAGCAAATTAAATGAAGGCCTAAGGAAAGTTGAAGCACTTCAGTAATCAACTGGTGTGAGTTCAGGTCAGATGCAGAGTCCAATCACCAACAGCTCTCCTCCAATAAAGAGGTGTGATCTTTTGTATAGTCGCTTATCTCTGGAGTCGTCCTTTAGTATGAAAGCCCACGAGGACTTCCGGAGCGAGGGACAAATCATATGACATGACATAAATGATTTCACAACACTATGCCTTCCTCTAGAGTAAAGAACATGTCTGGAGAAGCAGAGCTGCTGGTGGAGCTCAAACACAGAGTTGGCTCCTGTATCGATGACGCCGAATCAAAGCTGCACAGCCTCAGTCAGGACATATGGAGCTGCCCGGAGCTGGCTTACGAGGAGAGAAAGGCTCATGACAAATTGGTAAAGTTTTTCAGTCAGGAGGATGGCTGGAGGGTCGACAGTCACTTCAAACTGGAGACTGCATTTCGAGCCAGCTGGGTGGTTGGAGGCAGGGAACAGGAGGACGTGGTCAACGTGGGTTTCCTATGCGAATACGACGCTCTGCCTACTATTGGGCATGCGTGTGGTCACAACCTCATAGCTGAGGTTGGAGCCGCTGCAGCGTTGGGGCTCAAGGCTGCGCTTGAAAACACAAAGGGTCTCCCTGTCCGAGTGCAGGTAGGAGAACCACACAGCACGCTGGGAACTAACTTCATAAAGTTATAAACCTTCCCTAAAGAAATAGTACAGATCAAAAGGACACAGTCCAGTTACTGGGATCTGAGCCATATCTAAAACCATTAAAGGTCAATAAAATGCATTCCGGCTTTTATTTGTTCTGACCTGCAGTGCCATTGTTTATAGTGCTGAAAGTTTAATGTGAGGCTGTCATTACCAGATAAGACTGACTTTAATTTGAATCATCAACTAGGGTACATGAGAAAATTGTTAAATACGTCTTGGGCTGATGTGATCCGCTGTTCGTATATCCACAGGTGACAGTGCTGGGGACTCCAGCTGAGGAACATGGTGGAGGCAAAATTGACATGTTGAGGGAGGGAGCGTTTGACGGTCTGGATGTGGTGTTCATGGCTCATCCATCAAAGGAGGATGCTGTGTACCTGCCCTGTGTGGCTGAGCATGAGTGAGCTTTATTACAGGAGATGTTTCCTGTTTCAATATTTTGTTATATTTCTGGTGTGTGTGTGTGTTTTGTATTTAGTGGTTCCCAACCTTGGTCCTCATCACCTGCTTGTTTTCCAACTATCCCTACCAAACTACTGCCCTACCCCTTGGTAATTACCTGGATCAGGTGTGTTCAGTCCATGATATATATGGGCAGGGGTCCCCGAGGATCAGGGTTGGGAATCCCTGGTCTAAAACACATCCTTGCTGCGTCTTACTTCCTGTTACTGCTGTCTTACTTTGTCTCACATCTTCCAGTGTAACTATAAAGTATCAGGGTAAAGCATCTCATGCCGCATCCTACCCCTGGGAGGGAATCAATGCCTTGGATGCAGCGGTGCTGTGCTACAACAACATGTCTGTGCTCAGGCAGCAGATGAAGCCAGATTGGAGAGTTCACGGTGAACAACTGATGCTCTGCTGTGCTTGCGTATTGTTCTCTGGAATTTATTTTAATATTCTCTTTAATATGTTCCTTTTGTGTCGTGCAGGTATCATAAAGCACGGTGGAGTGAAACCAAACATCATCCCTGCCTACACTGAGCTGGAATATTACCTGAGAACCCTCTCATGCGAGGACCTTCCTGTCCTGAAGGCAAAAGCTGAGAGGTGCTTTAGATCAGCTGCTATGGCAACAGGCTGTGAGGTTCGAAATACAATATATTTCGAAATACAATATGTATTGTATTTCGCAATATAATATATTATATATTGTATAAATAAAAATATATATATGTGTGTGTCTCTCTCTCTCTCTAGATATAGATAGATAGATAGATAGATAGATAGATAGATAGATAGATAGATAGATTGATTGATTGATTGATTGATTGATTGATTGATTGATTGATTGATTGATAGATATCTAGAGAGAGATAGAGAGAGTTTTAGAAAGTTAAACGTGTGCTGAATGATGCTTCACTTACTACATTTATAGCCCTATCATACCAAATGTCATGCAACCAACTCTCTTTCAGGTGGAAGTAGAGTTTGCCAGAAATACATTTGACAACATATTGCGCAACACTACACTGGAGGAGCTGTACCAGAGAAATGGGAAGGCTCTGGGAATGGACTTCACCATAGATGAAGATGTTCTTAAAAATGAATCTGGTATGTGCATGATCTATTCAGTGTGTCTGTTAAATAATGACTCGGTTGTGGTCATATTGATATAGGGATCAAGGAAGGTAGGAATGTATAATTGGCCAGGGACACACTACATGCACATACTGCAAGTGCACCCTGGCAAGTGTGTTAGGACAACTGTTAAAAACTGTCATCTAAGCCGTGGAATTCTTCTACATCAAGATGTTGTTAGAGTTAGAGAAGCAAATTATGATGTTTCTCAAAAAGTAACTTTAATTACAGTGTTGTTTCAGTGAACATGAAGACTCTGTTTTCCTCACTTCTCTGTTCTCTGCTTTCCTCAGGCTCCACAGACTTTGGGAATGTGACATTTGTCATTCCTGGCATTCACCCATACTTCTACATTGGTTCTAAAGCTCTCAACCACACAGAGGAATACACAGTTGCTGCTGGTACGCACCCCCTCAACTACACAATGCAGCCCACAAAGACCACTAACAGGGGACTTTTTGATGACTTTATACTCTGAACCTAACAAAAAGACATAGATATTGAAATCCTGGATGCTTCTGTGTTTGTGTCTTCAATGCAGGTGATGCCAGAGCTCAGTTTTTCACCCTGAGGTCAGCCAAGGCTTTGGCCATGACTGCCCTGGATTTGCTGCTATGCCCAGAGCTGCTGCAGAGGGTGAAGCAGGAGTTCACTGAGGCCAAACGGAAGGAGAACAGGATATAACAAAATGTGGAAGTCAGATGGAAGAAAGAACTCCAGTTCCAAAAAACAAAACTTAAAAAAACACTTAATGGTTCTTAGAATTTATTACATTTCTTTTGTTGTTTTGAATAATATTTACAGTTTGTCAAATACAATTTAACAACAATGTACATTTCCATATTATTAAAATTAACAAAATAAATTTACTCTGTTTGGGGCCTTAATTATAATTTTGAGGTTTTGGCCATTCACTTGAATATTTAAAATGTTTTTTCTTACATTTGACTACAATTTAGAAAAATATTTAACAATTTATTCAACTACATGTGTTTGATAACTGATGTTAAGCATTAATTTAAAGATGTAGATTCTTGATGCAAATATAATCAAGTCATAAAATGTATTAATAGGATGAAGCAACTGTCAGTACATAGTTGTTAAAATCTGCTGTTTTTGTTCATTAATAAGTTACTACAGTAACACATCTCTCAATTTTTTTTACATTTATTATAAACATGTCTTTTTTCACCTTTAAATGTTTTGTATTGATACTAACTAATGGGTCTTTCTTAATAAAAGTAGTATAAAAGTAGTCAAAAATCAGGTTCTTTACTTGAATCTGATTTGACTCAAACTGAACAAGGCCTGAACATTAAAGAGTTCTGCAGAATTCTGATTTATGAGGAAAGTACTTTGTAGTTGAGTATTGGGTTTGTGTATTTCTGTCACTAATGTATTTTTGTAACAGAATTATATACAAAAGGAAAAAGCAGAAGAGAGGACCTACAGAAAGCAGTGTTGCAAGTTTAATGAAATATGCAAACTGTAAATGGCAGAAAAGGGAAATTGGGCTTTTAGAGGACCACTGGACTGAATACACGACAACCAGTTATTTGGTTGTAGAAGAAGCTCATAGCTCTGCGATCAATTGCTTTTCCCCTGCAGTTCGACAGACTGTACTAGTTGCCTCACAGATGCAGTCGGCGGTCCGATGTGGTACTTCCTGGTTAGACACTTTTTTTCACAAGAATAATTAAACGCAGTTTGTCAGAGTTTTCTTCGCTAATTCAATGCGTTCTCTAGTCATCGGGGTTTTAAGGTTATTTCGCAAGGGTTAACACAGAAGGGATTATTCTACGTTACTCGCTGTCAAAGTTAGCTAATAAGCTAACGATAACAGGCTCTGGTGTGCTTTAGCCATGTCCGCTTCGGCTGGCTGCTCCCCGGCGGCCCAGAGCTCGGGCCTTGGCCAAGGTATGTCAATGTTTCGTTGGTTAGAAGTGCTGGAGAAAGAATTTGACAAGGCCTTCGTGGACGTGGACCTGCTGCTCGGAGAAATAGACCCAGATCAAGTCGATATTACTTACGAGGGTCGTCAGAAGATGACCAGCCTAAGCTCCTGTTTTGCTCAGCTGTGTCACAAAACCCAGACAGTTTTTCAACTCAACCATAAACTAGAGGTTAGTAACCGTTGTATGATGTAACGTTACAGGTCTGGCTAACGTTACACTTAAGTTACTTGTATATAAGTTGAGAGTAACGTTTCTGTTGTTGGTAGCGTGACTCTCAGGCTTAGCTTTAGGCACCATTGACATACCGACTGTTCATGTCTGAACAATGTTACAGGTTCCATTATATGTAACGTGAACTCGTACAGCCTACGCAACCATATATTAGCGCCGGTGTTCCACGTCAGACCGGTGTTAGAGATTCTTGTGACCACGCGTTGGTGGTTGCTCGTAGTTACGACAGCTAACAAAAGTAGAGGTAGAACACGTTAACTGTCCTCGTCAAAGGCTCTTGTCTGATCCGCATTACATTATTAGGTCTTATCAAGTCTTTTGGATTTTATTTACATAAGAACTCGACGTCTTTTGAACATTGCACCTAGTTATAGAAGCTGTTTACATTAATCAGTTAACGTGGTAGCAATAGACCTGTACCACCTGTATATTGAATGTCCCGCTATCAGCAACTGTAGGCTAATGTCCGGTTACATACACACATCGCGGAGATGACTGTCGTGGCAATTTTGGGCTTTGAATTATTTTCAGTTAATTGTACAACCTACGTCTTTAATAAACATAAACTCCCAACAATCTGATGCACAGCGTTTGATTTATGTTGAATTCTGACATCAACGTAGGATCGGAAATATAATTAAAAGTGTTGAAATTACACATTGGACAGAATATTGAAGTAGCTTTGTAGCGATTTTATTGTCAGCAGGCAGCTACTAATGGTATCATCAACAAGGTTCTGGCTCAGGTTTGGTTGTTGGTTTTAGGCCTGATTTTTAAGCACAGTCCAAATATTTTTAATAGGTTTGAAGTCAGTACTTTGGGGAATACTGTTCCACAGTCAACTTTGATGTATTTTTAGAGTCAATGACCTGTAGCTGATGGTTTGAGGTTATGCTGAAGAACTGACACTTCCATGAATAACAGTAGGTACAGTGTTCTTGGGTTTGAATGCCTCACATTTTCTGCTCCAAACATACCTCTAGTCAAACTGGCAAGACAACTTAATCTCATCTCATCTCATAAAACTTTCGTCTACATAGATTTTTCTTTGTCTGTGTATTTAGGTAGGTTAGGACTTAAGTCAAGCTTGATGGTGTCGATTTCAGAGTAGGCACCTTTTCGATGACAGCCTTTCAGTCCATGGCACTGTAAAATTGTCTTGACTGTACTGTGCGTAGTGACCCTGGTGTTCCAGCAGAAACATGAATGACCTGTGCTATGACGTGTCTGGGTTGGCTCTGACTTGATGAATCAACTTCCTCTCAGCTGAGTAAGACTGTTCTTCCAAGCTTTGGAAAGTGGCTCCACCTCCACCCCCTCCCAATAACTTGTATTTATTTTAGTATTTTGGAATGATGGTCTTGAAATCTGCTGTTTAGAAATATCTTCAAGAGACACTACCTTGCCTTAGTAATCCAATGAGAGCTGTCAAACCCTTTTTATGTTGTTACTAAGAAGCCACTTGCTGTAGTCAATCATGATCACTAACACAAAGTTAAAAGGTCTTGAGGTGGACAAATTAAAAGACATTTCAGGACTTTCAGCACTAAATAAGTAACTCCCCAAAGACTTATAAGCAATGATGAGCTGTCTATAGTTGCAGTGGAGGCTCCCTAGTTCTCTCACATAGTGCTATTACAAAGTGGCAGAGCTGATCAACATGAGAACTGTGCCTTTTGGTTCAGATCACCTCCATGAGAAGCATCTCTTGGAGTAAACTCTCACAGGAAGAAACAATTGGCGCATGTAAAACCTGTTTCAGTGTTCATACTACTACTTGACTGTTGATTTAAGACGAGGCTATTTTTTTGTCATTTTCTGAATGAATAATATTTTCCACAATCATCTAAAACCAACAGTGATCGCAAATCTGGATTAGCTTGTTTGTCTTTGCCCTGTATTGTTGGTCTAAAACTTAAAAAAACAAATCAGCTAGAATCACAGCTCGATTGGGTAATAATACATTTACATATAATACACTACACATTTTTAACAAATGTTGCACAAACTGATGTTATTCTCGGTAATTCCACCAGCGATCATATGCATATGCAGTTCTGTGACTGACTCTGACCACTGCACAGAGTAATAAAGCCTTCTAAAGGCTTGGGGCAACATTAGTTAAAAGTATGTTGGTTTCAGCTAATACCTGGTGATTATGGACAATATGGTTCATTTATAAAATGTATTAATTTATTGATCCTGTTGTATATACTTGAATTATGAACTACGCTAAATAAAATAATAAACCACTTAAGCATTTAAAACTATTTTATCCGCTCCCATCTATGGCTATAATGTCCAGAGAAAATACAAATACAAAGTATTAAATTCAGTGATGTTGCAAACCTCCAGGCGGATTTGGATATGTCAAACAATTAAAACAAATTTAGAGGCAGTTTCCCTTATAAAAAGCAGAATAGCCTTAAATAGTAAATTGTCTAATATTGTGGAATAAACATAAAACTGGTTATGCCACTTTCACTACACTGGACTTTTTACTTGTTAATGAAAGATAACTGGGGCGGCTGGTCCACGGACCACAGGGTGAGTGGTTCGATCCCCGGCCCTGGCTATATGTCGAAGTGTCCCTTGGCACTGAACCCCTAACAGCCCATTATTCCCCTCCCCAGCAGTGCAGTGCCGGTCCAAGCCCAGTAATTGGGGAGGGTTGCATCAGGAAGGGCATCCGGCATAAAAAATGTGCCAAATCAACATGCGGACAATGATCCGCTGTGGCGACCCTGAACTCACGGGATAAGCCGAAAGGACAAAAAAAAAAAAAAATAAATAATACAACTACTTAGCCTAAATATACAATGACATGTTCATTATAGCTAACATTAGTCCTGGAAACACCTGTACAGCTGTGCTGGGGATGTCCTGTCAAGACACTGAACCCCCAACAGCGCGTTCCCATCCACAGCCGCGCATTGCTGGTCCCAAGCCAGGAAAAATTGGGGAGGGTTTCATCAGGAAGGCCATCAGGCGTAAAAACTGTGCCAAATCAACATGCAGACTAATGAGCTGCTGTGGTGGCCCTGAACTCATAGGATAAGCCGAAAGTCCAAAAAAAACCGATTTTTATCAAAACAGAAAATACCAACATACACAAGGTTTCCAAGAGGCAGCCCAGGGTATATTATAAACTAGAGCTAGAAAATAAGATGAGATGCAGTAGATGAGTATTGTTTATCAGTTCATTCATATTTTAGCCTTTTTGAGCTGTCAATTTTTTCGATAGACAAACTATAGAACTATTTCTAGTCTGGCAGAGCCCAGTTTTCCTTTGAATGTTCCAATGGTAATCTTGCACTGTTCAACATTTTGTATTGACTCCCTGTGACTTGAAAACTTTGGCTAGATGTCCTCACAGGACAGTCATGTCCAACTTCAGTTTGAGGACAATGTCTTGGAAACTGTGCTGGTCCTGATGGTCGCAGTTGATGGCATCGATATGTATAACCTGGAAAGGCAGTCAAAAGGTTGACTTCCAGCACTTTGCATATCTTGTGCTTAAGTGCATAATGTTATGCAACTCTACTTATGATGTTATGGTGTCATTATTTTACTGATCGGCAGATGGCAGTAACATACCAAATTATGCAGCATAATGTTAGCAAAGCTAGCTGGAAGAGTATTTGTACGAGATATCTAGCTAATCATGAGGATGGAAATGCACTTAACACATTTTTAGAGATCAGGTAGTCTATATTGAACATAAATACAACTTTAATTTGTTATAGGAGACTACTCTTGGCACCTTTAGGACAGGCAGAGTCTGTTGCAAGATGTCTGAGTGGCCCTCCAGAGGAAGTGCTGCTGGGAATTTTGTGTAGACTCTGACCTGACATGTGTCTTTGTGTGCTTCCCCATTACCCTGCATCCTCAACACTCCAGGCTCAACTGGTGGACCTGCGTTCTGAATTATCTGAGGCTAAAGCTGAGCGGACAGCACTAGATCGGGAGGTCCACGATCAGCTCCTACAGCTTCACGCTCTCCAGCTGCAGATTCATGCTAAGCAAGGCCAGACTGAGGACTCTGACAGCATCAAAGACAGACTGGTGGGTAGGAGGAAGAGACGCTATTCACAACTTTCCAAATGAGTAAAATGATGATGAACGTGTCTTTGGGTCCTGCAAGCTGTCAAGCTGGACATTGTGGATTTAGTGTGATGTTTAGTTGGTTTAAATGCTAATTAAATCAGAGTTTAATGCTGGGAAGCTGAAGGAAAACGATCTTCAATGTCAAGATCTTTTACAGTCTGAACCAGTGGGCAAACAGAGGGAAAATTCTGGTTTGTTATACACTTTACAACAGGATATATAATGTAAATGTAGAAGTAAGTTCTTATAGCCACTGTAAGTCATGCATCTTGTACTAATGCATTTGCAGTCT